>CM076580.1:1321461695-1322193949 GCA_034641835.2 Pinus albicaulis | reverse complement strand
GTTGTTGAAGTTACCAATTCTACATGGATATTGGCAAAAGATCTAGACTAAAGGGAATACACAAATATCTAACAACCATCTAGGGTGGGGTAAATGTCCAAGCTAAGGGATTCTAGTTAGGAAGAGAGTCCAACCCCACCAGGAAAAAAATATTTTTTTATTCACTAAACACATCACTTGATGTCAGGTTGACTATGTCTAAACAAGCGTGAGCATCATCAACTAAACTTATCTAACCACTATTTGGTATATAAAAGCTAATGTATTAGTGAAAAATGTGTTCTCCATAGTCACACATCTAGGTCCAAACTCCACATGAATCAACATCTGAATAATGAAACTCCAATCCACTCAGTCAAAAGCTTTGTCAAATGCAATTTCAAATAAAAGGGGTTGTTGGCTAGTTTTTATGCACATTTGATGGTTTTACATGTTGAAAACGTGGTATTGAGATTACTTGTTTGTACACAAAACTTGTGTTATCATTAGACAACCTTCCATGGCATTTCCTAGATCCTTAGAGTCTTTGTTTTAGCCATGATCTTGTGTGCCACACTAAGAAATGTAATTGGATTCCAATCATCAATTGTGTTTGTGGCTGCTTTTTTGGGAATGTGTTTGCCAAATGACAAAAAATGTCACTAATCATGGCTCATGGCCTTGTAAAATTCACACAGAATGCCATCTAGATTCTATACCCATAGACTTTTCATTCTTCATGTAGCTAAGTACTGCAAAATCCTCCTCTTTTGAGAAGTCATCATTCTTCAACCTGCTCTAGTAACCAATAAAAACCTTATGAGGATTGACCCTACAATTAGAATTTCTTGCAGCCACTACATGATCCATCACGGTATAAGGAGAAAATTATTTTGAAATTTCAATTTGAACATAATGTCAATTGGAGTGCAAAAAAATGAACCATTTGCATGGAGTAATCCAAGATCCTGTTCATTGCCACTTTTATTTTCAAAAAGTCAAAATAGAATTTTGAGCCCTCATATCCCTTATTAATCCACTGCAGCCTGAAACAAACTCAGACACCCTTGGAAATATATTCCCCTCTGTTTCACCTCCCTCTGAACCATTATGTCCTACCATGCATCCTTGCCATAGAGGGACACATTATGGAGATCCGCTTCAATAGCAACGCACACCTACTGAAGTCTACCTTGCTGCAACTCCTTTCTGCCTTTTGAGGGCCATCATCCTAACCCAACCTCTCATGGATTTGACAATACAACATCTTTTGTTATAGCTTATGATCCAAGTAGATTGAAATGCATTTTTTACTGTTTCTCTAATGGAAGTATGCAATGTCCCTAGGTAATTTTTGGCCTTGGGGTTCAATTCTTATCTATGATTTTCCAATCATGAGAATAATCATAACAATAGTGCACATTTATCAACTCATATAATGGTAAGTACCCTTCCATATAATTCACTAATGATATAAGAGATATTTAATAGTCATTTGTTTCTTTAGCAAACCACCATAATTTAGGGCTAACTGCCTAAGGAACAGTAGACCTATAAACCAATAATCCACCAATATAATTCTGACTGTAATGTCAATATTCAATAGATCAGTATTCCAACTGTAACCCACACTAGCACTATCCAAGTTTAGTTGGTAATATACTAATTAACAGCTCAATGTCTAACTATGCTGCCTCCAAACTTGTTTGTTGTTAGGAAGGGCTTGCGACAACCCTTTCTTATTGGAGTTTCAATTTGCAGTTGGAGAAGTCTCTTAACCTAGTCAAATGGCTGGTTAGATCTTATGACAATCCCCTTTTGATCCAAATTTCACCTGCGGTTGGAGAGTTGATCATGTTGCTACATCACGTCAACAAACTATAGGTTCTGGAGGCCTGCTTGGGATGTTTAGTAATTTTTGGCCTATAATTGGAGGCCTGTAATTGTTGAGGAGTTGTTTCAAAGCTTCATGTGATCACAGACTCCTGGAAGAGATATCTCCTATGGCCCTAAACACACTCAGGAGGAAGGCCGCCTATAGGTGATGCCCTAAATGATTCAAACTGGGCCCTAAAAGCCACCTAGTAACCTACTGATCTCCTGTTTGGTTGAGAACAACCTCGCTACCTCCTTCTTGGCTTTAGTGCCTCAGAAAGGACCCCTCGCAGCCTTACCTTTCCTTAACCAATGGTTCTAAGCTTGGGTGCACCATAGACAGATCACAGAAAGAAGATCTTGCTGCCCAGAAAAACTAATGGTGATCAGGCATCCCACAGAAAGACCTCTATTGTCTTGAACATGACTTATTGACCAAGAATAACTACTAAGAATGTGTTTCCTTTTTTCCAAAATGAATCATACATGCTCCAAAATATTATGTTGTAAGAGGTGTAATGAGTGGTTATTGTATGGCATGTTACAACTTTGAATCTATCTTCCAAAGCCATTAATATTAATCTCTGTTTTAATATTTAATTTTTTGTTTCTTGTGCTAATTGGAATAATGCTCTATTTGGGAGCAAATGGATGGTTCGAGAAGCATGTAGAATTGTGGGATGTTATCTGTCTAACAATACCTTCCTACTTATATAAGTGACACAGTTAGGAAACATTTCATGAGATGAACACTTTGTTCAATTTGGAAGAAATTTATGTATTTACTATTTAGATCAAGTTTAACCATGTAATTGTTGCCCAACATTTCCATTTTTAGGTAAGATGTGGGCAGTCTTTAAGTTGGGGTCAAGGAGTGTTAACTGTTATTTGTTTTGTAGGCAAGCAACTCTTATTTGACTACCTTTTCGCCCTTGGATGTAATAACTGTAATTATTAATGAAATATCTGTGCCATTTGCCCCTAAAATATTGTTTTTTAATTGAATGTCCCATATTTATATATATTTAACAACAAATGCTGTTGTACTAATTACTATGTAAGTGAAACCCTCATTCAAGGATTTGATAAAAAAGGTATGTATTCATGATCCTTTTTCTTTTCTTCACTTCCGTGTTATATTTTATCATCATTTGAAGTGATAAACAATTCTAGACTTGCTGGAAATTTAACAAAAAAAAAGTGTAAATAAAAATAAAATTGGATTTTGACCCTATGGGGATTTGACCCCAATTGTAGAGTAATCAATTGTATTATCATTAGCTTTACTCATCTACTCTCAATGATGGGATGGTTTTTGTTATTATCTATTCATTTCCCTAGCTTCTCTACCCATAGATCCAACACTTAAAAGTGCCTCTACACTTGTGGGTGGCCCCCAAGGGGTGGTTTAGCTTATTATTTTCCACGTATTACTGCATTTCTCAAATCTAGAGGTGCATAAAAGAAAGGTAATTTATCATCTACAACCATTTACTAAAGTCTATAGCAATTTATTCACCTCCCAATTTGTAAGGTCTCCTATCACTCAACTTGGTGCTATTCTAAGATTTATGTCTAGTATTTTGAGTGTCTTTATGCTTGCTGATTTGAATTTTTCTATAGTCATATTTCATTTGTATATTTACTCTCATGAAGACCTTGACAAGACCACTATTTTGGGTGGTTAAACCACCAACTGATTTGGACAAGACCTACCCACTTATGATCCAATTCCAAACCAATCCATTTGAAACTAGGCAACCCAGAGCACCAAAATGCATAAAAACAAAAAACAAAATAACATAAAAATGCACCCCCTCTCTTAAAGCCTAAACCTCAAAATTCTCAAGTTTGAATTGGATCTACAATCACCAAAAAAATACTAGAATGTATCAAACCAATGGAAGGCTATAACTCTAGCCTTTCTCATAGTTGGACAATACCTAGCATGTAAGTTGGGTTCAAGACTATGGGTCAAAATTGGCATAGATGCAATAGTTGTAATTGGGGACAATGTCTTCCTACTAGAGACACTTATTGTTCAAATTCCAGAGACACGTCAATGCACACTTAATATAAATGTTGTTGTCAATTGAATGAAAATTTGGAGATAGGGATGGGTCCAAGCACAGGATTTGGGACATGAAAGAAAGCAAGGCCCACATTCGTTTAAGTGATTCCAATGATTAAATTTATTGGTCCTATAACACCACAAAGGACATTATTTAACTAATTTGGGGTATTATCTTGCAATGCAAAACCTAGAAACGTCAACAAATAAATGGTGGTTCAAGAAGCTGTGGATGAAGGGAATTTCATCCTCATTTTATTTATACTAATTACTCAGCCCGAAAATATTGGGTATACCATAGAACAAAGAATAAACCAATTCCATATCCTCTACCCACTGTGGGAAGAATAAATATGGCACCTATTATAGGAAGCTTTCCCATTCCAATGAGGAATGTCAAACATTTAGGCCAAAAGAGCTCCAAAAGGAAAAATAGTTCATTTATAAGAATTATTGAGAGGTTGGAGACTTAGAGTTTGATGTCAAAAATCCCAACTACATTGACCCACACTTGATGCTAATGCACAAAGATAGCCTTGCCAACAACAAGGAAGCTCATTGTACATAGAACTGCCAAATCAAGCACAAACTAGCATATATGGTCATTGATAATGGCAACCAAAATAACCTTTTATTGCTTCAATTAGAAAAGGAACTTAAGCTACCAAACTCAACTCATCCCAACTCACATTACCTTGGATGGGTCAAAGATGTGCATTAGCTTGTGCTAATCAGTTGAAGAAGATCAAACTGTTACTAAAAGATGGAAATATTTTTCCTAATATCTCATATGTTCTTACAAAAAAAGATGAGAAGACTTATGAAAATAAGATGGTGATAACAAGTTTAACTAATTGCATAAGAGTAAGTAATATAAGTGGAATTTTAAAAATTAAGTGGTTGTGAGGGTAATACAGCTATGGGCATTCCTAGAAACACATTTGGCAGCTCAAAATTGCATTCCGAGTTTGATCAAAACATAAATATAACACCTACACTGCATTTGGATGTCAATGATGAGTGTGGTAGAGATAAAGAGAGGTCTATTCCTAAGACAGATTGTGAAGTGCAAACAATGGGATGCTTCATTCTAGCCAATACTCATTTTGAAGCAAGTGTTAATGACCACCCTGTTGAAGAAGACAAAGAACAGTTTCCTACAAGTTTTTCGGCCTGCTCAACTGGATTTCTACACTTGGACATTTCTCTTCATTTGATGCACCCTTGAAAACAATCCATATTTCCAAATGATTGATAGTGTGAGAAAAGATTTTGAATGCAGCGGAGGAATATCAACAGGAGGGTAGGAAACAACTTTCTACCAATCTTGCAATCACCCAAGAAGACTTAGCACGTGATGATAGAGGTATCATGTCATGCCTTTTTTATACATTGGAAAATTGAAATTCAGCCAACATATGACAAAATCTTGAGCGCAGATGGAGATAATGGACAAAACTATAGTTCTAGTTTCTCTGAGAATGAGAGTAATAATAAACTCATTAATGAAGGGAAATCTTGAATATCCCCTAAGGTTCAAGAGACCAGCAGTCCTATATGCGATTTTTAATATGGTAGAAACTTTGGCACCCATAATGATGTGCATATCCAATCAAAATTACCTATTAAGTTTAGATAGAACAGTGCAAGATCCTATATTTTTTGCTTTGACATCCATCCTACATATGACATGGATTCTAATGAGGAAGAAAAGAACGTTGATCATATCATCAAGTTTTTTTGTGAACCATATGAGATAAAGGCAGAAAGGTCAATTCCATTTGTTGAAGGCATCCTTATTGAAGATGAATAGTCTTGTCATATTGGAAGAACTAACCAATATCCAGGAATAGAAGAGGACACCCACAAACCCATAATTGATTTACATAGTGAGCAGAATCATTTCCAGGTTTGTATCTTATTGTTCATAGTTATGATAACTGATCTTCAAAGGAGGTTGTTCTCCTAACTACAAATTATATTCGGTTAGCTTTAATTTCCCATACAAAACAGCCCCTTGTCAGCAACACTGATGTTCATGGCCAAGATAAAAATGTTCCTCTATTTTATCCAGAAACGTTGGAACTAAAGTCTCAATATTTCCTTCGACCATAATGACCCAAGGAGACCAGATCTTTATTATTATGGAGAGCCAGAAATGGACCTCTCTCCCAACTCAAGGTAGAGTCTCAAAGGGCCCAAAATATACCCTCTACACAAAATTATTTTGTGGGTTTTTCCCTAGTGTTATAAATAAGTTAGAGTTTCTTCTATTTCCTCCTCATGGCATTTTATGCAAATTGGTTCCAAGATTGAAGCCAAGTTACATAAGACCATTCAATTATTTTAGATGAAGGGAATTTCGTCCTCATTTTCTTTCTAATAATTACTCAGCCCAACAATATTGGGTAGAATAAAGGAGAAACCAATTAAATATCCTCTACCCATTGTGGGAAGAAGCAATATGGCACCTATCATAGGAAGCTTGCCCATTCCAATGAGGAATGTCAAACATTTAGGCCAAAAGAGCTCCAAAAGGAAAAATACTTCCTTTATAAGAATTATTGAGAGGTTGGAGACTTAGAGGTTGATGTCAACAATCCCAACTACATTGACCCACACTTGATACTAATGCCCCAACATAGCCTTGCCAGCAACAAGAAAGCTCTTTGTACATAAAACTGTCAAATCAAGCACAAACTAGCATATATGGTCATTGATAATGGCAACCAAAATAACCTTTTCTTGCTTCAACTGGAAAAGGAACTTAAGTTACCAACCTCAACTCATCCCAGCTCACATTACCTTGGATGGGTCAAAGATGCACATTAGCTTGTGCTAATAAGTTGACAATAGATCAAATTGTTACTAAAAGATGGCAAGATTTTGCCCAATATCTTATATGTTCTTACAAACAAAGATGAGAAGACTTACAAAAATAAGATGATGATAACAAGTGTAACTAATTGCATAAGTGTAAGTAATATAAGTGGCATTTAAAAAATAAAATGAAGACTACAAAAGAGGAATGCCACAAATGCAGATATATTGTAGTACATAAAATCCAAAATATAATGAAGTCAATTGTTGGAGAAATCAATGGGGTCATTGGTAGTTGTTTGTCTCCTAAACATGAGAGTTGCAATTAGATGTTTACAAACACACTGTGATACATTCCCACTTGCCACTTGTCACCTAGTATTATTCTCACCTCTTCCTCCTTGCTTACAAGGAATTGTTCCCTAAATTAGCAAAATGGAAGCCACATGTTTGACATTGAAATGAGTGGCTGTGATATATCTTTGGGTGATGACTGTGTAAGAACACTAGTAACTAGTTTTTTGAGTTACTATTTCCAACAAGTAACTAGATCTGATCTGTTTGCTTAGATGGTTGGTTTTAAGATAATTTAACATCCCAGTTCTATCTTTATTCAGTATATTTGCAATCTGATAGGTGGTAAATTGCCAGGATTGTGGTTTCAAAGAAATTTTAACACATACTATCAGATTGGACATTTTGATAACATGCATTTTCATTAGTTTTCATGACTTCCACTAATATTCCATTGCTCATTTTGTTGGTTAACTAGAGGACGGCTAGAAGCTTATGGCTTTAGAGCACTTACATGTCTTAATTTTCAAATTCTGTAATTTAAGTGTCAATGAAATCCAACTTAATAATTAGTATTTCCCAAGACACATGCCTAAAATTGGGCATGGTAAAATTCATGAGTTCATATCTTTGGCATAATTTCAATTCTTCAAATAATTATTTTGCATGGATCCTATGAATAACTACAAAATGGAAATTCCTACATCCTAGCAATATCAGTATGCATACATGATATTGTTTACCACATGCCTATCTTGAGTCCTTTAATGATTATCTATAGCATTTTCACATAGATACCAGCATAGAAAACAATTTGACATGCCATTCACGACACTGCTTTCAATAATTGGAAACTTTTTCAATTAAATGAGGTATTCCACACTATATTATTTTCTAGAAATTTAAAGATCAACAATATATATATTTAAGGTAGTAGAGAAATAATGTTCCCAGAAATTAAAATTTTCTAGTTCATCTAGAGAGGAAAAAAGTATACGAGAAGCCTCAACACATTTCTACAAATTGCAATATTGAAAGTAGTATGACTGTACCTCAGTCCCAGCTTTTAGCTCAAGTATCTTCTTTTCCACAGCCCCAGCTGCTACTCTTCCAATTGTTTCCTGTGCTGAAGATCTGCCACCTCTTTGCATTTTATAAATGCAGTTATAACACATAAATCACTAAGTTGTATCTTCAAAAGCAAGAAGCATTTAAAGAGAGGCATACTACTCAGCAAATAGGCATGCTTAAACATACCTGAACTAAACGAACACCATATTTGAAGTCATATGTGACATTCACATGAGATGGTTGATAGGCTAATGACATTTCACTGTAATCCTATCAATTTCAGTAAAATGCAATTAAGAAAGAGTGGATTTGGAATTTCGAAAGCTCATGTGATGTAAACAACTATCTTAATTACTTTGTAAAATGCAATGACGAAATTTCTGACACAATCCTATTCTCTATTCAGAGTATAAACTCTGTAAACAAGTGCTCATGATTTTAGTAGACGTAATCATCATAGAGTGAATTGTCCTCGAGAACTTTTATGATTTATCCAATTACTTATCACATACTATTACTATAATGACATATAGTTAGACTTACCAGGACCACATATTATTCCTACAGGTCATAATCATGTTTAAAATTCATCTATTGTTATACAAATTTGTTCATGAAGAAATTTTTCATTATGAAAATGTCACTTCCAGGTTATATAGTACCATCATTCTAAATTCCTCTACTAACTAGCCACAACAAATATTGTTTCAAATCATAAGGTGTTTCTACCTCTCATTTGCTTTAAGGATCAAGAATGCTTGATTCATAGTCAATCTCGAATAAGGGTGTTTCCATTATAGACTTACACAATCTTCATTCTCTTAATGTAATAGTGCCCATGATGCCAGAAGGTGCTGCTATCACTACTTTGCATGCTGCGCTTTTCAAAATCAAATGATTTGCGTCAGACACCCTAAAAATTATGAAGGAGAGGTCCTTGACTATATCATGATGCTCATGATGGGTTTTGAACGTTGTTCAATATCTTAGTTTTTCTACCTTTTATAGGACGAATTTCCTGTAATATGAAGAAATGTGAAATTTATATTCTTGAAAGGATCTGTGAATTGGGTGTCGATAATCTGACCTGTACCCAACCTTACACTATCTCAACTGTTGCAATAAAGTCATTATACCATCTAATGAAGAAATTGATGATAATGAAGCTTTTACTTTTGTAGGTGACAACACACTTACTTCAACTAATGACAATTCCTTCAAATGAGAAAACATAGAAATCAAACTAAGTTGATGTACCTTTGATGTCCTGAAGATGTATGTTGTCTGCCTTCTCATTATGAAGATCAAAATTTTGGAGATGTCACAATAGGTTACTACTCACAATTCAAGTCCTTGGAGAGATAATATTTGAGATGGTATTACTAGGAACTGAGTCTTGATCAAGACTTCTGTTGTAAACCCTTGGACTAGAGAAGTCTTCTTGCGAGTTTGAACTCATTCTACATCAAATGTATACTTATACAACTAGCCTTTCAAACAGTAAAACATTCATGCATGAAACTTAAGTGAGATATGCCAATGACAATTTTGTTCTTTAAGCCCTAGTCCTAATAACAAATATTTATCATACTTATGTTCAATATTCTTGTTCAAAGAGTAGAGGAGAGGCCACAGCTTTCCAACAACTGCTTTTTAGAACCTTAAACAACAACAAATTGTAAACTAGTCCAAAACTTCAAATCAAATTTGAGAGAATTCAGGCCAAATAAATCTCGATCTGTATTGAGGTTGCTTCAAGTGAACAATCCGCAAGACAGGTCGTTTTGTTATAGGGCAGAAGAGAGTGATTAAATAAATCTTCAAACTTAGACAAAAGAACCTTTGTACCGATATTTTTAATCTTCCATTAAAACTCAGATAAGAATGGCTTGCAATCTTTGAAACTTGGATCAACATGAGCTGAATTCATTCTTGAAACTCGGAGAGGCATGAAGTTTTATCAACGTATAACTATGACTCATATAGCCAGGTGTCAAATAGTTGTCAATAAATGCCTATATACTGAGCCCTTAGAGTCTTTAATACACCTTCATGTATCCAATGAATCCCACACCACAATAGGACTATTACTTCTCCAAAAGTCGAAATATTTCAGAGCATACCCACTTGAAGTGACAGACATACAAAATGAAGAATCCAAGATCAAACAAAACCGTTTGTCCTTAAGGAGGTCTGAATGACTGCTTCAGGACTGCGGGAAAGTTTAGCATTTCATTCTTATAGTGGTACTACAACAATACTCCTTGTTTTTCAGAGTATAAGAATGAAGTCAATACTAGGCCTCTTGTTTGATTTGTCCAGACTTCGATGAACTCAATTCCTGTTAAAAATTTTGAGTTGCCTCTTATTCTGACATACAAATAACTGCTAGAATCCTATTCAAAATCATGTCACTACGAAAACTCAACGTTTACTAAAAAATTTCATAGTCAATGTAAGGATCTCAGAGGAAAAAGATCTCCTATGTTATCTCTCATTTCAGCTACATACCTAATGAGTCATGCCTTCAAGGTAGAATATCTCACTTCTCAGTGGTATTGCATTCTCTTCTTGCTTGGGATTTTTGTCACCTATGCTCCAATATACATGGATTGAAATTATAGCATACACTATGGAAATTTTGTAACAAGCCACAGGGCTTAAATGTGTCAACAACTAAACCTTTAATGCTAAATAGTAACATGGCACTACTGCCAATGCCTT
The DNA here is from genome assembly GCA_034641835.2 of Pinus albicaulis. Classification (NCBI taxonomy): domain Eukaryota; kingdom Viridiplantae; phylum Streptophyta; class Pinopsida; order Pinales; family Pinaceae; genus Pinus; species Pinus albicaulis. The sequence goes on along the minus strand of CM076580.1, from coordinate 1,322,183,115 downwards.
TAAGGAGTTACAACTCTACTAGATTTCACCCTCAATACCTCTACTAGATGTCTCCATCATACCCAGTTCGTTTGATAGATAGTTGAGCAGTGCTCAGGTGCAGCCAGACATCTTCATTCTCTTATTATAACAGTACCCATGATGCCTGGAGGTGCTGCTATCACTACTTTGCATGTTGCAGGGCTAAAGAATGTCTATATAGTTAAGATCAACCATGTTGTACAGTCCCTCTATTCTTTGAGTTATGAGACTGATAAATTTGATTACACCCATTACAAATGCAATTATTGGGCTTCTCCCCATTTTGATGTAAATACTGTATTATTCCTTCATATTTTTTTTTCCAAGGAAGCTTCCCTATAGAGTCCAGATCTGCCTATCTGTTCTATTATACTCGGGCAGAAAACCCATCAAACCCTTCTTCAAAACAATATTACACGAGGAAGAAAATGGTAGGATCTGCTGAAAATAGACCTGGATTGGCCAAACCCACCACCACTTAAGGTCCTCCTAAAATGGAAGGCAAAAAGGCAACAGTGCCATCAGGACAAGAAAATTGTTGTCAAGTTCTAGGTGACAATGGGAATGTTGTTTTTTCCATGCCCCAAAGGAATCCACGTGTTGTTGGTTATAAAGAATTTTTTTCTGTTCAATTGTCTAGTGACAAGGAAATATGTGCACATTAGCAAACAATCAACATTTTGTACAAGATTCTCAACCTGTGAATAGACCTGATGAGAATCTGTGGGTGGGAACAAAGAAAAAAAATACACTCTCATTACAGGGAACAATAAACATCAAATTGTGCATGAAGTTGATATGGAAGATCAGATGACATTAGAGCCGACTATACCTTCTCTGGTTCAGACTGAGGAAAGTGGTGAAGTGGAAATGGTAGATTCAATTGATCCAATGTCAAACGTCAACGAGGCTGATGCATGAGATCCAATAGATGTTTCAGAATATATACAAGACATTTATAGTTTGTATAAAACTAGGGAGAATTTTAGTTGTGTTCCACATGACTACATGTCCCAGCAATTAGACATAAATGAGAGAATGAGGGTTATCCTGATTGACTGGCTCATTGAGTTGCACATGGAGTTTGAGCTCATGGATGAAAATTTATTTTTGACTGTCAACATTATCGACAGATAAATTTCAAGACAGAAAGTGATGAGAAAGAATTTGCAGCTTGTAGGTGTCACCGCCATGCTTTTGGCATGCAAGTATGAGGAGTCCTCTGTTCATGTGGTTGATAACTTCGTTCTTACCTCTAACAATTCATACACTAAAGGATAAGTTTTACAAATGGAGAGATTGATACTTAGTACTCTGCACTTCAATATGGCAGTGCCAACTCCTTATGTCTTCATGAAGAGATTGCTGAAGGTAGCTCAATCTGATGAAGAGATAGAGAGATTGTCTTTTTTCTGCATGGAGATTTTCCTGGTGGAGTACGCTATGTTCAAATATCAACACTCCATGCTTATGGTGGCCGCAGTTTATATTGCAAAATGTACCCTGAAAAGAATTCCATGTTGGATTGGAAGTATTGAATGCAACTTTGGGAATCTTCCAAGATGATGGTGCATTATCATCAGAAGGTAGGGGAAGGAAAGCTCACTAATGTTCACAGGAAATACTCTACCTCCAAATATAACAAGATAGAACCAGCTATATTTATCAGAGACATGGTCCTCTAGGATACTAACAGATTAACAATTATTTTATAGCATGGTTTACTAACTATGCAAGCTCATGTCATGTCTTTTATTAGGTTTTTATTTTATGCATACGTATTGTAGTTGGAGTTCATATGCTAAATTATGCTTTGAAGTGATCATGATGAAATCCTAATTCTTTGATGGACAAGAAGAGCACTGGCTTAAGTTTAGTACCATAAGGATTTCCAATAACTGTTGAAACAAATATATTGATGGTGTCTCAAGGGCTGGCTCAAAGCACTGAATCTTCCTCTGACCCGCAAGCTACTGGGGGTATATCTGGTGGAGCACCTAGTAGTGGGGCTAGTAGCAATCTGAATACACAAAATGGATCCATTGTATCGAGTACAAGTAGAGGGCCAGCTATAGTGCCAAGTTCTATGTTGCCTATTGATGTTTTTGCTGTATTACAAAGCCCCTATTGGATTCGTGTCATTTACCGCAAGAAGTTTGCAGTTGATATGTGATGCTTTTCTAGTGATCAAGTATGGTTGCAGCCAGCTATACCACCTAAGGGTGGTGCTCCTAAAGGAGACTCAATTATCTATCCAAAATTTCAGCAAGTTATCATGAGGTATGTTGATGCCAGATTAAATACTATGGAAACTCATCTTAATCCACATTTAGGGATCCCAGGAACTTCAGATAATTCAACTATGAATGTTGGGAAGTCTCTCGTCGGTAGTGCCAATGAAGTAGGCACTGTTTCTCTTGGAATTTCTCAAGCAACACCATTAAACCGAAGGGAAGACATTATATTAAATAGAGTAACTAACATAAAAAATGCATTGGAAATGCAATGTCTGGTAGCACATAAAGTGGGAATGACTTTGGTTGAGTTTCGTAAGACTGAAGGAACTGGTCTGGCAGTGGATGAGGATGAAGAGAGGTGTATTTATGTTCAACTTGGGAATGATAGTGGTTATGGAGGTGGTTGGGTCCCTCTTGCTTCTCTTAAAAATGTTGTACGCGGCATTGCGAAGTATCTTGGAATTCTATGGTCATTTTACCAGTTACTAGACATTCTGCGCTCGACTTTGAAAGTAGATGGAGAATTGGTTAATTACTTATTCTATGACCAAATCTGATTTTTCGTGTCAGGGGCCATGTGTATGAACTATGAAGTAAGTTTTCTTGGTTTAGGAGGACAAAATAAACTTCCAATTCAGCTTCGTATGCAAGGTATAAGTGTGGATAATTATAGCATGTAAATGCTAGCACAGCAGCAACAACAACCACTACCATGAAAGCAAACAAATAGCCAATATGAACTAGACTTTCATGAAATTGATGAACTATGTGACTTTTTTAGTAGGGGCCATGAGTATGAAGTAAGTTTTCCTGATTTAGGAGGACAAAATAAAATTCCAATTCAACTTCATATGCAAGGTCTAAGTGTGGAGAATTAAAACCTATACACACTAGTGCAGCAGCAACACCAACCACTACCACAAAAGCAAACAAATAGCCAAGATGAACTAAACTCTTAGTAAATTGGTGAACTATGTGACTTTTTTAGCAGGCGAGTTGTATCGGAACCATATGATGCATTTAAAATTGCTTCCTTTGTCACATTGTTATTGATGCCAATAGGAGTTCTTCGAGAATTTTTGAAGCTCATTGCATCGAAGCAGGGAATAGCTCAAGATCAGGGTGTTGATATAGTTCCCTCAAAAAGGCCCCGTGTTGAATTATGCTTAGACAGTCACTTACATATGAATTCTTACGCAGTAATGTCTCTAGACAATGCAGATCTAGATTTTTCAGATAAAGCAGCCAGTGCTCTGTCAAAGAGCAACATTTATTATGATCGCCCACACAATGCAGTGGATTTTGAGATCATTTTTTTCCTTGATCCTGCCTATTTTTATCGTGTAGATGCTGCCAGGGGTGCAAGTGGGTTGCTTCAATGTGTTTCCTTAAGATTGAAATATGCTTTTGGTGAAAATCTAAACGTGTCTCTTCTAAGCATAGAAGGTAGTCATCATGGATGTGCCAATGGGCCTTGTATTGAGGATTGGGAGCGCTATAAACAGAGAGTAGCTAAATCAGTGAAATTTTTTGGATGTGGAAGTGGAGTTTGTGGGAGTTCAATGGATGTTAGTCAAGGAAGACTACAATCTATGGATGAAACAATAAAACATTACTTTCAATCTTCTTTTCTTCATCACTGATAGTGGGCAACCGGTAACACCTTCTGCAGGTGGATTCATGACTTGAGGTTTTACTATTGTACTATTGACTTGTCCATGGCTTCTTTCTTATCGTCCACACAATCTAGTGGATTTTTGGTTTACTGTAGTCCTTGATCCTGCTTCTATTCATGATGTAAATGCTGGTAGTGCAGCTTGGTTTATTCGTTGTGTTCCTGGAAGGTTGAAATATGCATTTGGTGAAAATCCAAATTTATTTTCGAGTGGATATTTCTAGAAGTGAAAGTGGAACAAGTGGGATTTCAGTGGAAATTTGTTAAGGAAACTACACGTTTTAGCTAAAAATTCCAGCACTCATAGCAATATTCTTTAATTCAGCTCCAAAATTTGTACATGGTAACACTCTCTTTAGGTGGCTTCGGAGCTTGAGTTCTTATTATTTTACTATAGCCCTGTTTGTGGCTTCTTCATCTTCATCTTATAGCACCATTCAGTGAACTGTGGATAATGTTGGAGAGTCTATCTCTATGAAAATTCTTGACAAAAGATGAAGGATCTTTGGCAGAAATAATCCATCTGCCTGAAGATATTGTTACATAATGCATTCTAATTTTGTTCCATCTAATATCTCCTATTTATAGCATGGTCAAATATTTCAGATGCAGCTTTGACTAACAACAACTACATTCTTTTAACCAAATTTTTGGCAATGCCAACTTTCCTGCAACTTTGTTCCTGTACAGAAAAATGATTCACTCTGGCTTGTAATTTGATTTTGATGTGTATTAGACAATCCTTTTGTCTCCTATGTGATTTACGTTGGTTATGAAATTCTGTATCTATTACAAGTCGAATATTCTTGTCAAAGTTGTACTATTCCTTGTATCTTCATAATCTTTAGTAGATGACTGTCATGTGACAATTTAGTAACGACTAATATACATGGAAACTCACCAACTATCATGGCTATGATTGCAAGCAGAGCTCCCAGACTACCATAGGAGAACTTGATGGACATGTTACTTTGAAAATAAATCTGGTAAAAAATATGTCTGGGAAATAAAATTTGAGCATTATAAAAATAATAATATCTTCAAATACTTGTCATGTTTATATCAAACATATTTTGTATAGAAACTATGTATTGATTTCTATAAATGTTGAAAAACTGAGACATGGGTTTCAAGTGTCTATCCATATTTCTGTCTAGGCTTTGTGAAGTTTGCAATAATTCTTTTGTTTTCATGAGAATAATTGTGCAACAGTATGATGGAACACTTCTGGAGTCAAAGGAAATTGATTATAAATTTTTACTCAATGGTGCTGCAGAAAATGGTGTCCAAGGATGGTGGGAAAATGATAAATAAAATCCCTAACTTATAAATACAGTACTTATGGGAAAAAGATAAATAGGATCACTGATCTGTGGTGTCCAAGGATAGTGGAAAATGATAATGATAAATAGGATCACTAAATTATAAATATGTCACTTGATGGTCATGAGGGACCCTAAGAATCTCAATAAGAAGTCCTTAAAAAGGTGAAATTTTATGTCTTAAAAGTAGTCCCTGGGAAACCATTGGAGAGGTGATGAATGTTTTTAAAATGCACGGGTGATTTCTTTTTATCAACTAAATCCTAGACTTCATGCTTGAGCCTCTATTGAGCTATAACAAGGAACATAAACCCTTGGCATTTATTACGTAGCAACCCTTGGTCATCGTAGACCATTTGACCCAATGACCTGGAACCAGTGTCTTTATTCTACTTTTGGAAATCTCTAAGGGGCTATTGAGATAGGATCTTGGAAGGTGAGTTTACCATGCTTGGTTTTGTCATGATGGTAGCTTTTGCAGTGGCATTAAACGGGGCTTGCCTGTTCTCTTGGACATTTGTTTATAGCTTCTTCAATGCCTCCTCCTTTGTTGTCAAATCTTGGTAACTAAGCAATCATTTATATGAACATCTCCTCTTACCAATTACCTAGCTAAATGAATTTGCTTCATATTTTCAAGAGTTGCAATATGCTCTTGTATAATTCTTGCCTCATGTTTGTGAAAGAGTCTTAGCATTTGGCTAGTTCGTTTTCCAGCTCATGTGCTTTTTGCATCTAATATCAACTTTCCTCTTGGATATATCTATTTAAGTCTCTTAAGTCTTCAAGCCTCTCCCCATTCAAATCTTTTCCCATGCTAGATGTCCTTCAACTCAAATTGCTAAGAAGTATTGACATTAAGAATTTTTGAGGCATCTTAATTTTGACTGTGTTAACAACTGAATTTAGATTATAGCAGCATCAAAAAAGTGGACCTAGGAATTTTTTGTTACTTGGAGTCTTGATACAGTTCTTTTGGAGTATCACTCAGAGACTATTTGGAGCACTCCCAAAGTCATCATCTATAACAGTCACTAAACATTTTAGATGCAACATTTGGTTTTGACACGGAGAATTCTTTGGAGCAGTATTGTTGAATTTTATTGAAGCACTTACTTTAGAACATCCTTGTTGAAGATTGTAGAAGCATCATTTGGATAGTCTCATTAAAAAAAAAAAAAACCCTTTGGAGTAGTCTTGGAATTTTGTTAAGGAAACTACACATTGTGGCTGAAACTTCCAACACTCCTAGTGATCTTCTTTGCTTCAGCTCCAAAAGATGTAAATGGTAACACTCTCTTTAGGTGGATTCACAACTTGAGTTCTTATTATTTTACTATAACCCTGTTTGTGGATTCTTCATATTCTTCATGCACCATTCGGTGAACTGTGGATAATTTCGTAGAGTCTACTTCTATGAAAAGGCTTGACAAAAGAGGAAGGATCTTTGGCAGAAACAATCCATCCGCCTGAAGATACTGTTACATAATGCATTCTAATTTTGTTCCATCTAATATATCCTATTTATAGCATGTAAAATATTTTGGATGCATCTTTGACTAACAACAACTGCATTCTTTTAGCCAAATTTTTGGCAATGCAAACTTTCCTGCAACCTTGTTCCTGTATAGAAAAATGATTCACTTTGGCCTGTAAGTTGATTTTGATTTGTATTAGACAATCCTAATTCTTCAATCTTCTTTTACTTCCTAAGAACGACACTGGTAGATTGTGATCATGATATGTTGAGATTGTCTGATCTCTTTATCTATCAGAAAAAGAAGTGAGCATGCTCATCCTCCTCCATTGGAGTGATTAGGGATCAAATTTAATATTTAATAAATCTCTGTAAACCAAAATATACATATAGATATTCCGAAGGGACGATTAGTACAGGATCAACTTCTTCTCACTCATGTTACAAGTTTCCAACACCTGACTAAGTAAAGGTATTTCACAGTTGTTGGACTTGTGTTTTTAAATCAGATTAGTTTGGTAGGCTCAAGATATGAGGAGAATTGGTTGTTAATTCAAAAACCAAAGTGTTGTTAGTAGTTGAATAGTTTCCACTTCGCTGGTTGTGATTTGAGATAATAACAATAATGATTCAAAGTAACTATTCTCATAATTAAAAAAAAAAACATCCAATAAACCTTAAAACCAATACCCTGTCATGTAAACAAGTTAGATAAAACAAATTTTTAAGCTTTAAGATTTCATTTCGTAGGACCAAATTGAAAAACCCATTACCACAAAATCATTAAAACAAAAATCCCAAACATAAGACATTCTAGAAATCTTGAGAAAATCTCTTAGAGAGTGCATAATTTAATCCAAGCTCTAGTAAATTTCCCTTCACCATAAACTCTAACAGAATTTTATGCATTAGAATATAACTAATCTCCAACAAAATAAAAGTAGCAGGGGTTTCCACATATAATCCCATCAGTAGGAAATCAATAAAAGAAAAAACACAAACATGAGACATTCAAGACAACTTAAGAAACATTCTTTGAGAATGCATAATTTAATCAAACCTTAATTAAATTTTCCCCTTATTCCAAACTATAACAGAGTGCCATGCATTAGAATATATTTAACTTGAAACTAATCTGCAGCAAAATAAAATAGCAGCGATTTCCACGAATATCAATTGGAATTTTGTAACTATAACAACCAACTGCCATGTAAACCTACGAAAAACAGAGAGGGTATTGATCAAAACTAGCCCAGCATGGATACGACCATAGGTTTATTAATAGAAACCAATAGAAGTGGAGACAAATGTAGAATACTAACCAATTTGGTGACAGGAACAGGAAACCCATGTTGGGCGTAGCCTTGCGTTAGTTCTTTGGCATCGTCGTAGGTCTGCAAAAGAGATGCAAAGGTATTGAAATTGACTGAGATTCCCTTCTGGTGCATTTGATGGAGTACACCCAAAGATTCGTTCCACTGGCCTCGCTTGCACTTGCTGCAATATGTTGATGATGCAGGTACCAAGGTCGACAGCGGTACCAATTCTGAATCAATGTGTTTTGTGGCCATTTTCATGGCAATCCTCCTTGGGAGGAAAATGGAATTCCAAATGAACAAGGCCAATGTGAAAAGAATATTATTTGAATATAATAAATATTTTAATTTTTTAGAATATTATTTGAATATAATAAATATTTTAAATTTTTTTTAAGTTATTAAAAGTTATAAATGTTTTGATGTTTTACAAAAAGAAAGGCAATTGTATTTGTAAGTTATTTTGTTTTCTCCTAGATAGTGCTGATAAAAAATAGATGTTAATAACCAACCTAAGTTGACCATCTTGACAAAATATTGGTTTTTTCAATGAACTAAAATGCCTTTAATGAACACAACAAAATGTGCATGATGTTGAACAAGTAAACCAACATGACATACCTTTAACAATAGTAACAATGTGTGCAATTTGTGGATTGGGAAAACCAAACTAACATACCTATGACAATCATAATCAACCATACATGCCTATTGTGATCAACCCTTCACGAGTTCTGTTGATTTCGTGCAAAATTAAGCATGTCATGCAACACTTAGACTAACTTTGATACATATACAAATTAAGTTTGTATTTACTTGTTAGAATTGTGTTAAAGTGTTTCCCCTTTAAATGTCACAGGTTTGAATCCAAGGGAAATTAAGGTATGTATACCTCCATGGATTAAATAGTTAAATCATTGCATGAAGGGCATCCATTGTCACACGAACAAGGGGGTCTCACATGCCAATTTAACATATACCTATATTACAACTTTATATTAAATACTATTATTACTTTCTTGTGTTAATATGAGTGCTTTTAATATTTAATATACAGTTAAGTAGATTACCCCTTCACTAATTAGTGAAGTATTTAATATTGGATGAAAGAGTTGTAAGGTTGAAATTTCTATACCTCCTATTAATTTAGGTATTTGTATCATTTCAATGCAAAATTGGATTTCATACATATCCATGGATCCATTAAAGCCATTTACACATGCCAACCAAAGACACTCAATAGTTGGGTAAGAACTAGCAGTTGGGAGGAGTTCATTATCATATGCATCGAAGGGTTTCCATACTAGAGAAATTAGGGTTCGTGCTTGATTTATGGGCTAATGGTTGAATGATATGAGGAGACGAGTTAGTGCAAGTCCTTCTTATGGTAAGGCCCTACACCTCTTCCTTTATTTCTTATAATAAAATTGAAAGAAGTGATTACAAATATATGATACATATAATGTGCAAACCATTCACAACATCACGACATTAAACATTTACACGAGATGCAACTTATTTCATGTTCAATAGATTTTTTCCTTTAAAAAATAAATATATGGTACCATGATATAATATATTTATTCACCAACATTGACCACCAAACAAATGACCCAAACGACAAATGTTATGTATGGTGAATATCATCCACCATAAACTATGATTATTATCCACTCTGACACCCCTAAGTTTATGGTCACTCATTGAACATGACTCCAAGAGTTGTTTCGAGCTTCTTAAACTTATTCTTTCCCAAAATACTGACAAGGATGCCTCATTACTATAGCATTTTTTTATGTGTCTTTCATCAAATGCTCTACAACCACGTTTTTATGTTATCCTCAATTAACATTTCAATTCCACGTGTTTTCTTATTGCGTGTTTCAAACAATTTCCTTCATTCTCATGGAAAACACAAAGTCACATTCATGGGTCCTTCTGTGTTTTGGGGACCATCTCATTACCTGCAGTGGTTTCTCTCTAAATCAACACATGGAAAGTGTGGTATTCGATCAACCAAAACATATTAGCACCTAAAAGGCCATCGATTTCGAGTTAATCCCTACCCTACGCCATGGAAATTTTTTTGGTTTGAATAAATTTTGTCAATGAATAACATCATTGTGAGTAAAAAGGTAATGCAGTTTGGCTTGGCATCTGCTTGTTGCATTAGGGGGTTTAATGGGTTAGGGGTTAAGGGTTTAGAGTTTAGGGGTTAAATGGGTTAGGGGTTTAGAGGTTTAGGGGGTTAGGGGATTTAGCAGTTAAGGATTTTATAGGTTAGGGGATAGGGGTTAATGGGGTTGAGTTTAGGGGGTTAAATGGGTTAGGGGTCAGGAATTAGGGTTTAAGAGGTGAGGGGTTTAGTTTTTAGAGGTTTAGGGTTTAGGGGGTTAAATGGGTCAGGGGTTAATGGTTTAAGGGTTAGGGGTTAAGGGTTTAGAGGTTTAGGTTTTATGGGTTAAATGGGTTAGGGGTTGGGAATTAGTGTTCAAGGGGTTAGGGGTTAAGATGATATTTTTTTTGGTCTCTGTTTGTGCACAATAATTCTTTATTCTTTGTGTCTCAATGTAACAATTTTTTAGGTATTTTTGCTTGTTGCCATGTCTTCTCTATTTATTAATTTCTAGTATTTGTTAGCCATTTATTTACATTTATCGATGAAAATGTCTATTGTAATTAAACCAAATGTATGTTCAATCTCCAGTCTCAGCCACAGTGTTCTCACACAATTTAAGTCCAGAGAATGGACATCTGATGAAGTCTCAATAACCACACTGCACCTCATGACTGATACAGAAAATCTTAAGTTCGAGTGTCCTACATTCATGATAAATTTGGAGATTATACTCTTGCTCCACCTGATTGTGTCCTAGAAATACCCTTGTTTGTTGCAAACACATCCTAATGTTGTTGACCTTGTCCCTTAACAGACCAAGGAAACATATGATACTGATAGGAATGGAAAGCACTACAAAGTTGGAGAGAGTACATAATACTAGGATGATTTAAAGGATAAGCTTGAAGAATGTAACAATGATGAAACAACGGAAAGTTGTCCCAAAAAAATAGTTGATAATGTGAAACCTTCTTCTGTACCAGTCAAGCAAGACTACATTCATGTGAGAGCAAGAAGAGGCCAAGCGACCGATAAGAATAGCCTGGTAGAGAGGGTATGGTTCACTCTTTTTAATGAAATATTTGATCTACATTTTGTATATCGAATATTAATCATTTTAATCTTGCCAACAAGGGGGAATTAACCCAATCGTAGGTCCCAACTAGACCTGCTCTTGTTTGGAATGGATAATCCCAACAGGTTTTAAGGACTGTTATAAGGGTTAGGGGAATAATGAGTTAATGGTTAAGGGATTAGGGATTTGGGGCTTAGGGCTTAGGGTTAGGGATTACGGGAATAATGAGTTAGTGGTTAAGGGGTTTTGGATTCACAGGTTAGGGGTTAGGGGAATAATGAGTTAGAGGTTAAGGGATCAAGGATTGGGGTTAGGGGAATAATGAGTTAGTGAATAGGGGGTTAGGGATTGAGGGTTTAGGGGTTAGGGGATTTAGGCATATTTAGGGGTTAGGGGAATAATGAGTTATTGGTTAAGGGATTAGGGATTGGGGGCTTATGGGTTAGGGGATTTAGGCGCAGTTAGGAGTTAGGTGAATAATGAGTTAGTGGTTAAGGGATTAGGGATTAGGGGCTTAGGGGTTAGGGGATTTAATAGTTAAGGATTTTATGGGTTAGGGGTGAGGGGTTAATGGGTTATGGGTTGAGAGCTACTGGCTTCATGTTGGAAATTCGTGTGAAAAATAATTGTGCATTGGAGTTCGGAGGTGGTGAAAGGATAAGGCAAGGGAAGATGAGGGATCCCAACATTAGACTCCTAAATATGGTTTGTTGTTGGTCTTGATGGTGGCCTCTGAAGAGGAAGCGTAAACATCATAGGAAGGTTTACAGAGGGAGTGCACGTGGCTTAATGTGTGTGCTTGTCGTGGGAATTTGCTAGTGTAGTGTGTTAAATTGGCCCTTGTTTCTCAATTTCTTAGCCATTGACTATGTCTGGGTTGAGGATAGGAAGTTGAAGGGAAGTGAGATCACTCATTTCAATTTTTCTTAGCTTTCAGTAGGCCTATTTTTTCATGATAAGAGAGGAAGCTAGAATTTGCAGTCCAGGAAACCTCGAGGGTTGTGGTAGAAAACTAGTTTCTTTTCCAAATTTCGTGCCCTCCAACATGGGTGTGACATGTTTGGTGGATTGGTGTGTGGTCTCTATGTGGAGAATTTGGAGGCTAGTCACTTCCCTGGGGGAAGTTACGCTTAAGCATCAGCTACTTTGTCATCGTTTGTTGTTCAAGTTCCTGTGTTGGTATGGTGGGTGATGATATTTGCTTTTGTTGGTGGTGGAAGTATTTATCTGGTAGTGCATGGGAGGTGTCTCTTTGCTTCATTGTGGTGGTGGGAGATGAAATTTGGCTCCTTCACTGGTGGTGTTAGTTTTCTATAGTGGGGGGTCTGGTCTCTCAACTCTGCACACAATGGGGTTCCTCGACCTTGTCGAATTATGAAGCCCCTGGTGTGGTGTGGGTGTTCTCCCTCCCCTATCATCCATGGCCCTGTGGGGGTGGTAGACTCATAAATAATCATGGCGGCTCCATGCCAGGGTGGAAAGACAGTGGGGCATGCGCGACCCGCTAGTGTGGGTGCGCATGGGGGTGGTGGACGAGGTAAGTGGGGGGATAACAGAGGTGGGGGTTTGAGGGTTTGATAAAAAGCAGAGTCATCAGGGCAGAGGAGGATGTGGTGGAAATGGGAATCGTGGGTTTGATTATTTTGAGGTAAATTAGGGGTAGTTTATCCAACATTGTTTCCTAGAGAACGGTTATGCACTTATCAACAACCTTATGGAAAGAGTGGGAAAAACTGAGAGATTATGTCATGAGAAGCATGTAGAGCAGATGGAAACATTGGACTGAATGCACTATTTACAGTTCCCAAGTCTAGGAGAGAGTACTGGTAGTTGTTTGGCGAGGCCAAAATCAACTCACTAATAAAGTAGAATAGCCGGAGACTTGGTTGGCGCACTTTGAAGGGCACGGTCAGTGTGACTTCTGTCCTCCACTGCATCTAGGAACAACCATGGACAACCCTGCATCCATAAAGTTGGACGACTAGTATGCTATTTGGTGTTCTTTATGTTTTATATGTGTTTTGGTGTCTTTGGCCCAACCATTTATGGACAGTGTCCCTAGTCCCTCTTTTGCATTTTTTTGCATCTGGTGTAAATTTTGTCAACAAACCAAGTCGAGGTGAGATCACCTGCTCTGTAACTGGCTATATGTACTCCTTTTTTCCTACATGAATATAACATTGACTTACAAAAAAACAAAGGTTCATACATCATTAAAAATTTAATTAAGTTTCATACTTAAATTAACAAATGTTCATACCTATTTACTAAATAGGTCTATAAATATATAGTGTAGGTTTATCTATTTAGTATTTATTAAATTTAAATATGATGATTTAATACTAGATTTAAATTAACTCACGTGTTTAACATAAGAAATGTTATATTTATCTAGTTATTAAATGTAAATATGAAGATTTAACCTTGGATTTGAAACAACGCACACATTTAACATAAATCAATGAAGTTTAAAAATTAAACTTTATGGCCAAATATTAAATATAAATATAAATATTAATTTGGCTATCTAATTAATATTACCTTTACTAAAATTATAATGAAGGCATCAGTGTAAAGTTGATAGATGATACATGCAATTATGTTAATTGTAGATGAATCCATCTGCACTGTTAAACTTTAGAGACCAAAGGGTATTCATAATTTTAACACTGTAAATTCAGAGACCCCTTTGTCTCTAAATCTTAACATTGCAAATGGATTCAGAGACACTTATAGTGAAATGTAACACTTCGGAACCAAAATTTAAATTTTCCATATATGGAGTGAAACAATTAAATATTATTGACATAAATGACTAATTCATATACTTGTTGTACTTGTTATTTGGCCATATTTTTATCCTTGGACTATAATAGTCATTTACATTAATCATTATTAATTTTGTCACTTATTATCTAGTCATATATTTTAATCCTAGACTAAATTAGTCATTTAAGTTAGTCACTTTTACTTTAGTCACATTTTTTACTAGTGAATAAAATATTTGATGAATAAATCATTCACTAGATGTAGAGTGAATAGGTGGCTACTTTTGCTTCAATAATTTAATGTTACTATTGTTCATAGACTAGGAAAATCCAATGTTGTAGCTGATTATCTTTCTAGATAAATAATCATGGTAAACATATTTTTCCCGTGTCAAAAAAATCCCCATGATTTGCTGATATAGCCAATTATTTAGTCACCAGAAAAACACCAAATCACTTATCCGCTCGTGAAAAGCAGAACATCATACAGAAAGTGCTTCATATTCTTGGGTTCAAGGATGCCTCTTTTACATTGGACTAGATCTTATTATCCATAGATGTGTAAGAGAGGAAGAAGTGTTTGAAATCTTGAAATTTTCTCATGATGAACCTTGCAGAGGCCATTTTGCTGATAAGAGAACTGCATACAATATTCTACGAGCTGGCTGTTTTTGTCCTTCCTTGTTTAAGGATGCCAAACAATATGTCAAGCAATGTGATAGCTATCAGTGAATGGGCCAACCTATCCAAACTAATGAAATGTCTTTATGTCCTCAAGTTATTATTGAGCCCTTTGAAAAATTGGATATTGATTTTGTGGGACCCATAAACTTGATATATTTAAATAAAAATAATATATTAGTTTGTACAGATTTTGTGACAAAATGGGTAGAAGCTAAAGTTGTTTCTTTTTCTATTGAAAAATTTGTTGTATACTTTTTATTTACTGAAATATTTACTAGATTTGGTGTGCCTAGGGAGATTTTTGCTGACAATGGATTGCAGATTACTTCTAATTGAGTACAAGGTGTGATGGATCAGTAAAAAAAATCGGAATAGGAAATCTACACCGTATCACCCGCAAGCAAATGGCCAGGTGGAATCCACAAACAAGGTAATCGAGTCCATCCTCACCAAAAGAGTGAACATGCATAGGAAGGATTGGGAAAAAAAAATTCCAGAAGCCTTATGGGCATATCGAACCACTTGGAGGAATAGCACAAGACACACACCATATGAGATGGTATACGGGAAACAAGTCTTTTTGCCAATAGAGTTCCAGATCAAAACCTTCCGGATTGCCGTTCAATTTGTGTTAGATCTCTCGGAGGCACAGCATCAGCGTCTACTACAGTTGAATGAGTTAGATGAGTTTAGAAGGGATACTATTTAACAAAATATATTATTCCAACAATAGCACAAGAAGTGGCATGAAAAGTCTATCAAGAAAAATAAATTCCAACCAGGTGACTGGGTACTCCTTTATGATTCCATAGTTAAACATTTTAAAGGGAAATTCCACACTTAAGGGAAATTCCTTTTGAATGGGCATAGAGTTAAGGTGTATTTTCAACCCCTCAAAAAGGAAGGTTTCATGTAGCAAGTACAACAACAATCCAAAGAAGAGATGGTAGGTGGTTGTGCCAACCTATTGCAAATATCATTCTTTATTTTCCTGAAATTAAAAGAAAAAAATAATAATAAAACAGAGAAATGACAAAAATTAAAAACAAAAATAAATAAATAAAAAATAAGAAATAAAAAAAAGAAGAAATTTTTTTCCTGTGATCATGAAAATCGGTTTACGGACATAATCGCAGAAGGATCAGCCTGAAAACCAGCATGTTGGTAGGAAGATCAAATTTTAATAAATGCGAATGTTTCTTGATCTTTATATGTGCTAACTGTCACCAAGAATAAGAAGGTTTGAAGTGCAAGAACCGAGTCCTTATCTAAGTTTGGGACAGTTGACACGGAAATTTTTATGCAAACAACACCCAATTCTCACTGCATTTATTTTATTCAATACTATTTAGGCAAAATTTTTAGGTAAAATTATGCCCTTCTTCCACTCCCTTTTTCGTAAATTTCCCTCTATTTTTCTTCTTTTAATCCCATGATTTACCACCCCTTTCTCCAAATGGAAACTGTCCTTATCCGATTTCGTTTTTCCCTCTTTTTTTCCCCTGATTTTTTTTTTCCCAAATCCCTTTTTTGATATGTCCCTCTTGGTAGTTTCACTCTTGAACTCCCTATTGTAACTTCCTTCCCATTTTGAAAATTTACCCTTTTCCCGCTTCTTTTCTCCTTCATGGATCATATTGCAGGATCTTATGTGAACTCACAAGTCAGATCGAAAGGCATATATTAATACCAAGGACCGGTGAATAAAACCTCCTTTGGATATTCAAAAAATATTTCAAAACCCATCCTATCAAATATATTTTATCAGAAATTTTGAGTTTCCTCTCTCTCTTCAGGCATGCTACAAATGTCCCTGGTGCAGGAATATGTGTTCAGTGCAGGATTGTTCAAGTGCAGGAATTTGCACTGCTGAGCACTCCCAAGTACAAAAACACGTGTTCTAGTGTAGGAACAATGGTCTTTAGTGTGA
This sequence comes from Pinus albicaulis, assembly GCA_034641835.2. Classification (NCBI taxonomy): domain Eukaryota; kingdom Viridiplantae; phylum Streptophyta; class Pinopsida; order Pinales; family Pinaceae; genus Pinus; species Pinus albicaulis. Next base: position 1,322,166,491 of record CM076580.1, on the reverse strand, counting down.
AAATGTGTAATATGGTGTAGGAATACCTGGTGGAAGAATGCACAACTGGAAATCTTACTCTTTTTTTATGAAAATATTTTTTAGGCAGAATGACTGCACCACTTTTAGATTATGGCATTCAATAATTTTTATTATGGTTAAACCTTGTTTTCATCATTTAATAAAATAAGAGAGAAATATTTTAAGTACAAATATATTTAAGTTATGAAATATTATTTTTTATAAGTACCATGTGCACCTTGTGTGAAATCATGAAGTGATGGTGTGATGTGTACGATTTACCCGTAATCCAAATCTTACCTTTTTTTGAAAAATGCTTGTCACCTATTCATGATGACCCAACCTCATACCATACCTCACATGATCGTTATATTAAATCACGACCATAACCACCACCCTTCACCAATGATCATTAATGCTTGTACATCATCCAATCCATATCACATCCATCCCAAGGTTGTGATTTTGATGATTGAGCGTGACTATTGGAAGGTGGTCGATATAGCGACAAACGGATAGATCGGCTATCAAAAAAAAAAAATCGACAAAGCTCCTGAACCCTTGTCGTGTGATCCTTCTATGTTTTAGACAGAAGTTTAGTGAATTCGAACGGAGGATGGCGCCTATGAGGATTAAACCTTGGTCTATAAAAGAGGTAGAGAAAATGGTCGAGCATAGGAACAATATTCCACTATTGTATGAATTTGGGTTCCTCTCGTTCCTACTAAAATTTGATGGGTTTGACTCAGTTATGGCGTTAGAATTTGCTTGGGCCTTTGATGGGAGTCAAGCCAAGGTGAGATTGCTAGAATTTGAAGTTACGAAGAATCCATATCACAGGCCATGGGACTAGCAACAATCGGTGAGAAGTGGTTTAAAAAGGAGAAGCTCGAGAAGAAGTTATGGCATCGGTTCGTGGTTGATAGAAAACAAAAGGTGGATTGGAAGAAAGGATTTTCACGCAACGCCATGCTAGGAAAATGGAAGGACTTGTTGTATATATTACAAAAATTCCTCACTTGTGAAGGTCACTACTCATTGACCTTTTTGTACCATATTTGACTCTTGCTACACTTCGAGTCAGGAAATCTTATCAAATTCCCCTATTTTCTACTAAGAAGTTTAGAGAAAATGTCAAAAGGAGTTCAGAAAGGCAAGACGAGCCAAATTTCATGTAAGTTATACAATCATGGGTTGATTTCAATTTTAGTTAAAAATGAGTCGGAGGTTAGGAATATGACCTGGGAAGGATTTTTGAAAGAATTACAGGAAAGAGGCACAGTGAATTCGTCGAGCAAGAAGAGTGCAAGAAATAAATGGAAGCCTGAAACCCTAACCCCATGCCCTACCAAGACGAAGAGTGGATAAAAGTTAGTACAGGCAGAGAAGCAAAGTCTCGTCGGTTAAACCTCGTCCATATCAAAGAGAACAACTTGAAGTTCAGCCAAGAAGAAGATTGCCTCTTCAAAGGAAGTTCATGTTCAGTCGACCTCTCTAATACATTTGGATGATTCACAGCCTAATTCACAAGTTGACAACAACCTTTAAGTCCTTGCTAAGGCTGCATCCCACACGGTGGACAATGCAGGTTACGTAGATGAAGAAAATGTCACACCCTTGTCAGTTTTTCTTAGAAAGGTGAAGAAAATGAAAACGATGCCGACACCTAGTGCAAGTGTAGGAAAAGACCCAACAGTGCGTCAAATAGACATTAGATTTCAGGGTACTGAAACCATTTGTGATATTGAAATGCGAGAAACTAATGGCCAGGGTGATATCGTCCTTGATGATGTCGGCATTAGTCTAGAGCCAACTGCCGAGAAAACTCCTACAGAAGAATAATTGGGTGAAGAAAGCTCCACTCTCCACCTGAAGAGTCAGATAAAAGAGCTCAAGCAACATATTTATGGGTTGGAGATACTAAACCAAACCATGAAAGAACAAGGGATAGTGCAGAAAAATACAAAGCTAACAAAGGAAGTGAAAGAACATAAACAGCAAGTGAAGATATGGAAATTCTAAGCATCAAAATCCTACGACTGTCTTAGAAAGGTTACCAAACCACTCAAGAAGGCTCAAGGAAATAATATGAAGATAGTGAAGGAAGGGATTAGCATACAAATATAGGATTGAAGGAAGGTTTCCTTGTTTTGTTTTTTTGCAGCAGGTAAGGGTTGTGTGAGGACACACAACAAGATAGGGATGGGAGGATGTTGGTCGGTTAAATTGCTCCATTTTTAACCTCTATCCTACTCTAGAGACATGACCTAAAACCTCTATTTCAACCTTGGAACCCATTCATTCCTGCACTTTTTATAGAATCATGCCCATTCCTGCACTCTCTTTATATTTTCATATTAAAGTCTTTTCATGAACTTAATTATTTATTTATGGATTTTGTACCTTTAAAATTATCTTTGCAACTAATATTTCCTCTTTCCTAAAGTATTTGATGAATGTATTAATCATTGTGGAAGAATGGATGAGTGAATTTAGGATTCCTGCACCAACTGGTGGTTCCTGCACTCCCGTGGCAACTCACCAACCATGTGGATATTTCGTTAAAGATCAGTTCATCATGAGTTGGGTTCAGAGTGGGAGAGAAATCAACAGATATTAAAGATTAGGATTCCAACCATATGCCTCAGATTATCCTTTTGTAATAGTCGAAAGGCTTAGTTTAAACTGTTGTTATGTTTTTGTTACGGCTATAGGCCGAAAGGTTTGTATTTAATGTAGAGCTCTCATAGGAAATAGCTAGTGATGCTACAAAAATTTTGCGAATTGTAATTATTTTGGTATTTCCCTCTTTTTGGGCTGGATTTAGATCTCACGATGTATATTTTCTCATTTGGAGTATAATAAAAAGGAATGTGCCATGTTATTATATTTTCGCGTTTCAATCTTATGGTGATGCGTCATTGAGAGGTTGAGTTTTCAAATTTCGTAACAGGGAAACGAGTTGATTGGATAGGGCCCAGTCAACCTAGCTCGTTCTCCATTTGTTAAAGGTGTGTTGATTTTATTTAAATTCAAAGTGTGAATTAATTATTTATATCGATTCTTTCACAAGTAACATGTTTGATTTCGTTGTAATTGGTGTGTTACGGATCCATGCTGTGCAGGCTTAGTTGTGTTTGATTTTAACTTGCATAATTTTTCCCTTTTAATGCTTTTTATATTTCTGCGAGAATAGTGCAAGTACGTTGCCTGTAACAGTGCATTCTCAATTCTGCAAGACAACCTTCTTAGTTCATTTCCGCAAGTCTTTTTACTTCTTTCCTTTTGCAAGATATTTATTTATTTCTGCAAGTAGGTGTTTGTTTCTAAAACAGAGACATTCTTATTGTCTGGAGTTTAGTTTAAGATTTAATTGTGCTTTTATGAACATGGAATAAGCATTGTTGAGCATAAGGATCTATGCTTGCACTTAACATTTTCAAGGAAAGGATTGAATCTCATGTTAAATTATCGAATGAACCTTTTGAGTTACAATGTTTAAGAAGAAAATCCGATTCATATGAACATTCATCTCAGGAAGAATCCTACTGACACAATGAGATAATTTCCTTAATTGCATGACAAAATTTTCATGTTTTAAGAAAGTTTTACTTTGACTTTTGAAATCATTTCTTGTTTCGAGTATAAGTTTAGTTGAAGCATATTTATGCTTGTGAAAGTTATTTTTAAAGTTATGTTAACTTTGAAATTTATTTCATTAGCTAACACACTTTTTACTTTCTGAAGGTAATCTAAAAACTTAGTACAGGAACATTGGTTTTCTGGTACATGAACCTCTGTTTCGGTATAGGAATTGATATCCTAGTACAGGAACAGAGTGCTCTATCCTGGAGACTGAAATCTATTATATGAAGGTCAAAATATTCAGTACAGGTACAGAACATACTTCTGGTATATAAACTTCATTCCAGTACAGGAACAACATTAAGGTATAGGAACATTGTTGTAGTACAGGAATGAAAATTTAGTGCAGGAAGGAATATCTCTAAGAAAGACAGACACATGTAAGATTCCAACTATCACTCTGTCATATAACCATACTGAAGATAATCACAAATATCCATTTCATCAATCAAGATGTTTTACAAAAACTTAAGAGTTCCTTTTATTTACTTCCCTGCAAAGTAGTTTCCTTCATATTCCAACACTAGAATTTCTTTGGTATTAATTGTCGTGTGATCATTTCTTTTGATTCTTTAAGATTGTAATTAAATAATTAGGAATATAAATAGGAAAGGTTCATATCATTTCTGGCATTTCCTGTGCTTCACCTCAAAGTTTACGAAACCCCCGGGTTGAAAATTAAGTGTTGAAGGAGTTTGTTGAACTGCAATTCCTACACCCAATAGACACCACCCTCCAAGCTTTACCATATATCCCGACATTCACCTGAAATGATTCCTAGGCCCGATCAAGGGAAACCACCTCTAGGATTTACCGTATATCCCAACATTCACCGATTGAGGATTCCTAGGCCCATCGAGACACAATACCTTGCTTTACCATAATCCACAGCCTGGTTCGAGGGTTACTAGGTCAGTGGCTTTACTAAAGTCCACAGTCTGGTTTAGGGATTACTAGGCCATGTTTTATTTCATTCATAGATCCACCTCACTCAGTTTTGAATCCATCCTATTATCACTATTAAAATTTTCTAAACTTGTCAGTTTATACTTGCTTCTAAATCATGGTATTAGATAGGGTTTGAGTCATTTTTATATTTTATAGGGTCTAAGCCATAGGTTTCAAGTCTCATTTTATCACCAAATAAAGTTCATAAACCTTGCTTTACTCTTTAGAAGTCTCATACCACGTTTTGAAAACCATATTTAAAAAAAAAATTTGATTAAGCCACGAAACCACGTTTTCGTAGTGCAAATAGTGTAAAAAAATTGTTTTGTGCTATGAAAATGCTCCTATTTTCGTAGCGCGCTACGAAACCACTGAAGCAGCCTTTTTTTTCATCAAAAGCCCTATTTTTCTTCTTTTAGTAGTCTTTTTTCATAAGGGTTCCTGAGCAACTGAAAACTCATTTTGGAAACCTGAGGGAGGTTTTTCTTCCTAACATACTAAAATAAAAAAACCTCTTTAACTTTCTTCAAATTCATTATTAGGTGGGAGAAATTGATGACTCAACTTGCGCTATGAAAACAGCTAAAAGTCATTGAGAGAAAAACTTTGTTTTCTGTTTTTAGTAGTCAATTTCATGATCAGTTTCTGGCCACAAGAAAAGGTATTTTGGAATTATGAAGGAGGTTTTTCTTAATACAATCTCTAGATACAATAACCTATCTCACTTTTCTCAAAAGTGTTACCATTTGGGAGATACAAGGCTTTCTTTGAAGCCATATGTTTAAAAATCAAGATTTTCCATTTTTATACAGGTTTTTCAAAGACAGTTTTTTAGCAGTAGGAGAATTATTTAAAAAAAAAAAGATAGGTTTTTATTAAAGACATCATGGTCTCCAAAAGCCTCCTTCAGTTTTTCAAAATACTTTTTTTATGAGGAGATAAAAGGTTTGTCTCAACACCTATTTTTCAGGTAATGAAACAGTGAAGTAAGTGATAACTTCTTAATGCAGTTTTGTTGTGGAGAAGGACTTCACTTTTTGAAAAAAATTCAAGGATGACATATGCTGATTATTAAAGCCTGTAGACATCATGGAAAAAGTGCAAGAAGTTTTAAAACCTAGTATTTTTGAAAAATTGTGTAAAAAGACATGCACAACAATTTCGTAGCGCGCTACGAAACTACTATAGGTGTAGTTTTGAGTCTATTATAAGGGTTTCAAAGATAAAAACATCTATTTTTTTAGTGTTGATGCTATTAAAGTATGGAAAGGGTTTAAAAATGAATATCCAGGTGTCAAATCAAAAGAAACTGGAGGTTTAAGAGATGTTTACAAAGACATATATTCTGCGCTACGAAAACAGCTGATATTTTCGTAGCGCAGCCATATCAGCTCTCTTTATACTCCTTCAAGGGCTTAATTTTTATACAGGTGGAATGGAATGGTTCTATGGAAGTCATAAAACATGTCACTTGTCTAAAAAGGTCTAAATTTCTAGCAAAGGTGTTGGAAGACAAGCATGGAGGTAAGGGCTAAATTTCATCAAATTGTTTCTTGGTTTCTAGGGCAGTTAGGTCATGGAACAGCAGAGTTCATAACAAAGCTGGAGGCATCACCAAATTTGACCTCATGAGTTTGCAGGTGGTAAAAGAATCATTAAAGGCTTAAATAAGGTTGTTGAAACATGTTTTAGGAGTTTTAGTCCTACTTGAATTGGGACTCTTCAAAGACAGTCAAGCTGTCATTTTGTAATTAATAAGCCTGTTTTATGGTTAGAATAGGTGTCAAGGATAGGAATTTGAATTACTCTGATGGTGGATCATAGAATCCAAGGTTGTAATGCTATATATGAAGCAAGAGGTCGAATTAGCAAGGGGTTGGAGACTTTTTGGCCCAGCTGCTACTTTATGTTATGGAAAACCAGTAATACAGAGAGGTTTTCCTAAACGGATCTGAGTTTAGATGAGGTTTAATGTTTTCTTGATCTATATGATACTTTAATTACTTGCAGTGGATCTTATTACTATTACTCAGAATTCACAATCATGTGCTCTGACTTCCTTTAGTAATGGTATGACTTTGTTTTCTTGCATCTTGTGAGTAAACTACCTTTGAAACCCTAGCAGTAAATTTCATTGCTATTACTCAGAATTCACAATCATGTGCTCTGACTTCCTTTAGTAATGTAACTATTGTGTTTAGTAGTAGATCTTATTTACTATTACTCAAAATTCACAACCATGTGCTCTGACTTCCTTTAGTAATGAGATGACTTTGTTTTTCTACATTTTGTGAGTAAATTACCTTTGAACCATTAGCAGTATGTTCCATTACTATTACTCAGAATTCATAACCCTATGCTCTGACTTCCTTTAGTAATAGAATTACTGTGTTGACCTATGTTTCATGAGTGAATTATCTTTGTTTAAAAACCCCATTTGCCTCAGCTTCCATGTTCAGAAACCTTGCCACTGAATCTACTGACTTGTTGACTCCATAGCCCAATGGTAGTAAGCCTTCCTCTTTCAACCCACAAACACAAAAAACCAAGATAGAGTTAGCCATCCATATCATCATTAATCAATCTCATAAACCCTTGAGAGAGCTCGGATAAGTAGGCTAAGCCTTAGCTAAAATATTGGTTTGAAATAGTTACACTGAGGTACTCTGATCAACAGCCTATCAGAGTCCTATTTTGGTGATAACACATCCGACAATCCATATCAACCAAAATATGAGAACCCCATCACACCATGGCTATCTATAAATGGAAATTCAAGGTTTAAGAACATTGTCACACCTAGCAAAACACATTCCCATGACAAAAAAGAGAAGCAAGAACACACATGCATAACCATGCATTCCAAAACTATCAAGGAAATCATACATGCAAATAATCTCGTTGTAACCTCTTCATCCTGCTCTTCCTTGCTTTATCTTTTCTTCCTCTTTTCCTTCTTTCCCTTTCTTGATCCAATGTTGAAGTGCTCCAAGAAAACTCTAAGTGTCCAAGAGTGTGAGAGAGAGAATGGAGAGAGAGCTTCAAAACTGAACTGACAAAAAGGTTACACTGACAAAAGGTACCAATTGATCCTCAAAAGCCTTTTTATTAATGAGGCCTCTATTTTATTCATTTTCCATTATTTTTCCTTCATTTTCCTCCTCACATGAAACATGTGACCTTTCACCTTCCTTTTATCCTAATTTCTATTATTTTCATAAATAAAATTCCAATTAATGCCTCTTTGCCTTTCCAGAGTCTTTTCCTTTTCCATTTTCCTTTAGGCACAATAAACTGAAATGACACCCACTAAGATGTTTTTTCCCAACATTTAGCTTGGAATAGTGTCCCATGACCTTGGTCTCTTTTTTTCCTTTATTATCTTTTACATAAAATTTTGACCACGGCTATTAAACTTGACCAAGTGATTTCCTAAATGTTGAACATGGTCACTTTTTCCCATCAACATGTTCTCATGTCTTAATAGTAGTCCCTTTTCCACAATTTCCAATTCAGTACCCATCAATTCTCCATTCTAGAAAATTTTAGCATCTCATCTATATCAACTACTTATAATTACCATGACATTATATCATGAAATTTTTAATCAAAAATATTTTCAACTTTCATCCTACAAATTTTATCTCCTAATCTATTTAATCAGGGGACCTCTAATTCTCATCACGAGGTTACCCATTTCTTAGCACATTTTCTATCATTATAATAGATGTTATTCTTTCTTATGGTATTGCATGTCTACCATATCTAAGACCAATTGACCTACAATAAAATATAATTTTGTTATCAACCAAATAATCAATAGTATTCAAACATAAAAATTTAAAAAAATAAAAAAATGTTGCAACAGTATATGGCCTACCTCCTTTTAGTTTCACTAGCATCCTTTCTCTTGCATATCAACATGATTTTACATGTCCATTACTTATCCCATATCTTCAACAATGGTATTCATATTCTCAACTTAGTTACTTTCATAATTATAGTGTTATATCTAGTACCCACATAAGAAGACCAACAAAATATAAGTGTTATGACCATTTTCACATACATTTGTTAAACATTGGGATATCTGATTTCCACAAAGTAACATGCATTTCAACAAATGAAAATTTTATTTCAATACTTAGTTTTGTAATTATAATTCACTTCACCAAGATTCAAAAAATAACAAGTTGAACCCATTATTTGCATCAGACACACCCATTCACACCCATGATCCTATAGACATATGACATAAGATTTCCATAGCAATTTCACTCAAGTATCCTCCTCCTCGCAGTCACTCACTTTTTTTAGGTGAAGGAAAAACCCTTCTATGTTACTTAAGCCTTCAAGTGATCTACCCGATCGAGGATTTCTTGCATAGGAAGACCAAAGAGATATTTAAAGTATTATAGCTAACTTAGGCATCCCTATAGATTGCTCTAACATGGTTTACTTGTCATTAATTATGGTAGTCAAGGCCTGCCATAGGGCTATAATTTCACTCTAGTGGCCTTGTTCCTAGGCCTCCTGCTTCATAATATTTATATATCCCTCTTAGATAGATTGATAATTTTGTAGAAGTCAAGTCTCAAAAATATGATACTCTTCTGATAACCTTTGGATCTTTGTAGGTGATAATATTCTCATTCTTCATCATGTGTTTAAATTCCATGCCATACCTAAGGCATTGTCCCTGAAATTTACACTTTCACTTAGCCAAATAATATTAATTTCTTATGCATAAAATCAATTCAATATATCATTTACAACATTTATCAAGTTGGTTTTAAAACCATCACATAGTTAATCATTTAATCATTTCAATTATAAGCCATAAAATTGAAAGGAATCCATCATTGCATTACATATTCATTCAATATTGTTACACTCATTCCAAATAATTCGTATGGAAATCATTATTTTCATGCCAACAAATAAAATTAGCTGAAGGTTGAGAATTCCATATTCAATCTCTCCATGAAGATATCCATCTCATAATTTATTAGTAGTTAGTTTTCCAACTTTAATATCTATGAGAGTGAAGGATTCAGACCCTTGATATATTTTAATAAATATTAATATTGTTATCCATGAAGATCAGTGATTCTAAAGATTGTCCTGCACCAACATTTACGAATTTATTTCATCAAATATATGGATTAATAAATTTTCAAAAATGAACATATAAAATGTAACCATTAAATTATTATATTCTACTAAGTGTTTTATGGCAAGCATGCATTTACATGTCTAAATAGTTACGAACCATATTCATGTGCCATACTAGCACTCTTAGCATCATTCCTATCCATGCACTCCCTTAATGCATTACCCACCATAAATTTTATTTGACTTGTAAATGTATTACAAATTTCTAAAAATCTACAAAGTTTGTGCTATTATATTTTTTCCTTAACCATAATAAATGTATTTGAGTGAAATATATTAGAAAGATAAAAACTTCGCCTAAAGGAATTCTGGTCTCATTTCATTGTTTTTTTTTCTTGACTATTTTTCCATACTATTGTGCTCAAATCAAAATTTCTATTTTTAATTTATTATCCTCATAATAATAATGGGGATCTTTTAAATAAATTCTGGTTATATCATTTTTTACTATTTTTATTTGGTTAAGTGTTTGATAATTTTGTGAGATTTTTGTTTTCTTCGAATTTCTATTCTAATTGCTTCATTATGTTTGATTTATTGCTATATTTCCATTGGTTCTTGTTTCATCTAATTTAGACTCACAGTTTACAAATGACGCTTATCCGAAATTCGATAATTGTTACCACCTAAACTAAAAAATGTATAAAATGTATATTATTTCAATTTTGTAAATTAATTAATTTTAATTGTAAATATTGAATTTTTATTAATTTTTATTATTTAACTTTTATTTTATTAATAGTCCTATAGAACCACCGCATAGTTGAAAATTAAAATTCCAATCTCACTCAGAATCTCACTCAGAAGTTTATTTAAATTCCAATTTTAACAAGTTAAGAGAATTTGAGATGCTAGGTGTATTTTCTATAGGATTAGAACCATATTAACAAAATAGTAGTAGTTTATAGAAAAGTCCTACTCCATGTGGCCCTCCTCTCCTACCTCACCCCTCACCTTGACTCCCACACTTCTCATAACATTTTATAAAATCTCCTCTCACCAGTTACCGATTGTCCTAGATCTAAAAAAAAAAAAAAAAAACATTTTATAAAATCTCCTCGAGACGCTTACTCCTCCTTATCACACCACTCCTCCTGGGAACCCTTCCTTCTCGTAACTCCCTTTTTAATTCACCCCCAAAGTCATTCGCCTTCCAAGACCATAACGCCTCCTTATATCTCCCACTCCCTTCTCCTTATAACTCTAATGTGCTCCTTTACTCGCTCCTTATGTCTCCCACTTTGATTCACCATGGCCCATTACATGGAGCCAAAACAACCACTATAATTTTTTCCTTAATTAAATAATGTTTTTTTAATTAAATAATTTTAATTTTAATTTAATTTATATCTTGTTTTTTAATTAATTGATTAAACTCGTAAATTAATTTTAATTTTTATAATTATAATTAATTTTTATATATTTAATTAATGTAATAATTGTAATTAATTAATTTTAATTATATAATTAATTAAAAATTATTAATTTAGTTTAGATTAAGATTTTTAATTAAAAATGTAAAATTTTGGGTCACATGCAATTTTTTTAAATTTTGGAAGTTTTGACATCCTAGCTTTGGAGAGGTGTATCTCAAGATTTATTTGGCCAAATGAAGCTCACAATAGCTCATTGGAAAGCTAAATATAAGACAAATAATATTGGCATGTTAAGTTTCACATATTTAATCATTTAATGACCCAAAAATGTAGCAGAAAATTAAGTTACGAATTTGCATCAACAATTGGTTTTTCCTAATTTGATTTCGGAAAATTTCATTGGCTTGGGAAAGCTACTACCACTAATTCATTCCCCAAAAATACTAAAAGTCTAATAATATCCATTTGAAGCAATCGTAGCAAGAAAATTTCTTTGGATTTTAATTATTTTAATTTATTAATTTCATGAGAGTTTATTTTTCTGATTTTTAATATGCAATTTAATTTATTTTTATTTTGGTTTTCATTGGTTTGTAGCAGGAGATCAATTGGAGAAGTTTATATATGAGGCACTTTGGAGCAATTAAAAGAGACCAGCAAAGTGAAGGATGGAGGATTGACAGTAAAAACTTCAACAATTCTCCATTTTTAGTTTTTATTTTTGTAATTGAATAGCAGTCTTGAGAATGAGGAAGGGATTCCTCTTCTGTGCAACTAGAGGCTATGAAAGAAATTTTGTATGAGGGTTTGTAGCTGTAGGTGAGGGTAAAACATCATATATGAGGTATTTGGGGAAAATTCTGTGATTTTTCTTATTGTGCATTTGCACTTTTGTAGTGTACGGTGAGTTGAATTAAGGAGAGACAACACATTTTTAGCTTTGAAAGAGAAGATTGTTTTGCACTACTGTAAAAAAATTCTCCAACGAGCTTAATCTATTCAAGGACTATAGTTTTTTTTTAAATAGATTTTGGTATGATCTTCATAAATTTTCATTTCATGTGCACTATTGTCTGGGATGTAAATTAATCATTTTGTTACAAGAATTTCTACATCTAATTTTAATTTATGTTATAAATAGTGTATTGCATTCCACTTGAGCACTATTGTCGTATAGATTTGTTTTATGCTGTTAAAATTTGTTTTATGCTATTAAAATTCTTTAAGAATTATCTCCTAAGAGTAGAACATAATTAGAACTAATACGAATTCATCGAAATAGGAATATACTGAGCAGTAACTATTTATAGTTTAAATACATTCCTGCTTTGTTTTCTCTTTTATTAATTGAATGAACTAATTCTTTAGTTAATGAAAAACATATAATGAATTCAGTGGTTTTATTGGATTAAGGTATGTGTTTCTAATTTACTTTGATAACTTTTTATTGAAGTAAATTCAATTGGCATAAAGAAATCTAATAATTTGAAAAAATGCAAATTATTTTGCATATTGCAATTTAATCTTATTTTTTGAATTCAAGTATCATACAAACAGTTGACTTCCCCTAGTTAGTTTGTTCATATACTCTTGAATGGAGAGAATGTTATCTTTTTCCAATTCGAGATAGGGTTAGTTTTTTGCTTGCATATTAGAGTATAGTTAAATTTAGATTTAATTCTACATTCTAAAAGTCCCCTCATGCAAGGGAAAAATTTAGTTGCATTTTGGCTGAGCCATAAAGTCAGCTTAAGGATTTGTTTTCTTGCATGTGCACAACAACAGGGAAGATCTGATTTCTGTCTTTCTACTGGACCCAATTGAACTAGTCAAAACCACTACATCAAACGGATACGAGCTTAGTTGGGGCTCTGACCAGGTGGTCTCTCTCACATGTTGATGAGGTAATTTTTTTCCATAAACAGTTTTGGTGCTAGAAGGAGGGCCACAGTAAATTATTCTTTGATATTTTTTGCTTGACGATTTTATCGTATTACTATGGCTCCACTTAAAACATCACCTTAGAGTTGCTTTACCAGGCTTCCACCAGCTTACACTCCAATAAAGGTAGTTGAGACTCTTTCTAAGATCAAATTCAACAGTGAGACTTCTTCTTTTGATCATCTCCTTCAGTTCATTTTAAATTGTAATAATTTCAATATTGACGAATGTGTTATTTATGGGATATTCACTCTTACGCTAATAGGTCAAGCTAAATATTGGTGTCAATCCTTTCTAGATTCCTCTGTACATAGTTGGGATGAATTTTAAAAAAAAATCCTTAATGATTTTAAGGAATATGACTACGAAAAGGTGTGTGATCAATTGGAAGAATTGTGTAGGATAAAAGGCGATTCTTTAGACGATTTTAAAATTAGATTCAAATTAATTTGTATGCAAATTAATTCCCAAGGTTTACCCTCCAAATTTTAAATAATAGGATGGTTCAAACATGTAATATATCTTTCTTGTATTTCTTATCAAGAATCAAGGAGTATATGTACTACAATTGAAGAATCAATTTCTCAAAGTGACAATGATGATCCTCTCCCAAAACAAGGATTGCAAATGAACAATTTCAGGAAGAAAATAATGTTACCCAAATAAAAAATGATGCTTCAATTCAAAATATTCATGTTGCCTCAAATTTTGATTATTATGTAAATGAAGATTGCCAACTATAAAGGAGAATCAATCAACAATAAATCATCAAATTAAAATGGAAATTGCAGTAGTTAATTCAGAACTTTCTTCTGCTAAAAATAATAATTCATCACAAGAGAAGTCTAGCAGCAATTTTCAGACGGTCAAATACATATTCCTCTTCATATTGTTTCAAGTGATTGAAAATATAATTTTTGTATGAGAGAGTACATGGATAAGAAATTCGAAGTCTACAATAATTAAAAACAGTAAGAATATGAAATATCTATTTTAGACAATGAGCAAAATTCTTCAAATGAGGAAATTTTTAGGTACATAAATTCAAATTTTCATTTTCCCCTCTACCCAAATATTTTTTATAATTGCAATTAATTAATTAATTCTTAAACAGTATATTTTTACACCAAAGTAATTTCAGAAAACAGAGGATTCATTAATAATGAATTATTTTCTAATTCTGATATTGGTAGAGAAAACCCAATCAATAATGTTTTCAATTATCCTAGAGATTCTCTTAATCTAACATTTAAATACCTTCCTGGTTTTGATTTTTTTATTCAAAGGAAAATAACACTAATGAAATTATTCATGATGATGAATTGAAAAAATAAAATGCTCAGCCTTTGTTCTCTTCAAATTTTGTTTTCACTGGCTCCCATATTTCCAATTCCTTAAGTGAATCTATTTTTGAAGATGAAAATAACATTAATCAAGAAATTATTTCATTCCATTCTCATTTTCAAACATTCAATCATCATAGTGATTTTGGAATCAAGAAGCTATCCCAATCTTTGATTCCTACAATGATGAAGTATCCTTGTTGAATCATATTCCTGAAATGCTCCCATTTCCACAAGTAAATAATTTTAATTTCATTAACTCTCTAGACACTTGTGGGAAGGAATTTTTTGCAAATAATATTGATGTATATAATAATTTGTCTTTTTCTCATTTTCTTCCATTTGAGTTCGTTTTTCTTTCAAATTTCATTTTTGAATATCTGAAAACAATACGCTGGAACTTTGAATACTATGATTCTAAACACTCATAAAATGCATTGATAAGTATACATGAAGATCAATTCCATGGTCATGAGAATGAGCATCAAAAACTTTCATTTTTTCAATTTTATCTAATGTTCATTTCAGGCCAATTCATGTCGTATTTTGTAATTAATTATATACAAGCTTTGGAATTTAACAGTACATCACTCTAGTTTGGCGAGAAATGTAACACTTCTAGAAATCTTCTAAATTTCCATCCATACTTTATTGATTCATTAGTAAAATTTCTAGAATTTCCAGTTCTCAAGAAGATTTATGGCAATGCCAATTTTCAACAGGCTTCAATATTTAAAAATATATCATTCAAGAATCGCATGTTATTTCCTCTTCCTTTGAACTTCTTCCAATCATTCACTGAAATACATCTTGATTTTCATGATCCCATAGGCAGATGTTTGGAATAATTTCAAGGTAATAATTTTGTAAATAAATTTATTTTGTTGAACTTGTTAGATCTACATAGTAGGCTGAATTTTTCTTTTGATAATCTAGCTGAAATTTTATTTATGGTTCTAATTTTTTTTATTTTTATATGTGCAGAGATAAAAATGAGAGAATAGTTTCAGTGAAAGTATGAATATATTTAGTCATATTCTCTCTCATTCGGCTAGAATAGTAGGATTAATTTTGTAAGCTAGTTCGCCTTTCTTTTGTCTTCCGGTTTAATTTGCAGATTTTATAATCAATGTTGGTAATGAGATCAAGTATGTTCTTGGTATTCCTTACCTTGATTTAGAGATTCCATTTTAAGAATAAGCGAGAAATTATCCCTTGCTAATCATAACATGTTCAGGGAGTATCTACTTTTTCATCAAAAATACTTTTAATTTTTGTGCTCTAAATTAATGTTTCTCTTTATATTTCTAGGTTAAGTTGTGAGACGAGTCAATAATAATATTCCACTTCCTGTTGATGTAGCTAAAATGAAATTATTTTCTCCTTCTTGCTCAGATCCATTGTGGGTATACAATTTCTCGCATTTTAAATGTTAAAATTAAAGAACCAACATGCAAAATAAAATCGCAAAATCTTACAACAAGTTCTCCTATCCATGATTTATGCCCATTCCAAATCTTTCGGTTTCTAGGTTGAGTTGAACCTTTTCACTACACTCATTCATATTAAATCATTTTAGTCACATTTATTTCTCCTGATATGATTCAAAGCCTCCAACTAGTAAATCTCAAAATCTCGATCATCTTCTTTTCGTTTCATTATTAATAGAATAACCTTTCCGAGATCTTTTCCTCAAGACTTCAGACCTTCAGGCTAATTAGACTCTCAGTTCATATTATATCAGAAGTATTTTTCGATATTTATCATCTAAGAACTCAATACCTCAAAAACTTAGAAGCATATTTTATCAGTAGCATTTTAAAATTCACTCTGATATTTCTAGCCTAATATCCACATGGCCTTTTTCTCTACTATCACGCCCAATTCATGTGTTTTTACAATAAAATTCCTAGTAAACAAAATGGCTCGCACTTTATTGTCTTCACTTGGACCTTGTGATCTCTGTTGGTTTGAGGGGTCTTGACCCAGGTTCAGAGTTTATCGCACAACCAACAAACCCTCCAACCACTGGCCCTTTTGGCAGTGACCTGCTCGCGCAAATCAAAGTCTCACCTGAAGCAGTATGGGGAGTGTTCGAACCAGGTTTCCACACCCTAAGGGAGAAAATAATGAAGTGGCCCTAAGAAGATCGATTGCAGACTTCTATCAATCATAAATATATGTGTGAAATAATTAACAGAATAAGACAGAATTACAGATCACTTCAGCGCAGATGAAGCATAACAGAACTAGATCCAGATCTAAACAATGCGTAATCACTTAAGCAGATTTATCAACCATCAATATACATAAATAACCATAACAGATATATTTTCGCAATGATAAGTAAGCAACATAGAAGTAGTGCAAACCAAAGACAAAAACAGTAGATAAATAACTTAGATTAATAACACAACAAGTTTGCCAAAATATGTCCTTGTATTACTTCAGATTCTTTCAACACATCAGAATTTCCCCTTACTCACCCTTCCGCGCACACAGCCAATGGAGTCCACACACAACTAGGACTAGGTCTCCACGCACACAGCCAGCAGGAGCCGTTCTACCCAACCCAAACAAATCCTTAAAAAGTACTACAGATGCATAAACAGTTAGATCATAATAGTATATCCCACTTGAACTACTATACTTAGACTCGATCTATCTATTTATATTATTCTAGCGCGCAGATACTATGGTCTCAAACCATGGTTTGAGGCCCACAGTTTACCCTTAAACCCTTTTGACATCAAAAAAAGGAACTTTGACATGCCCCAAAGCCCCTTGACTCATTCACGTAGCGCGCATATAAAAAACTTATACAAAATTATATCAAAAAGTGTGCCCTAGGGGACTCTGCTCCAACAGACCCCCCACACAAACATGTGACTCGTCCTGAGTCACTAAGGCATATAATCCTTTAGCTTGGCTTCAAGCGTTCTAACAGAAGATTTCATACGGAGCACCATTTCCAAACATTGCGTCGCAACTCCCTGCACTTGTTGAACTAACTTTTCCATAGTGGGCCCTTCAGTGGCAATCTCTATGTTGCATTGTGTCTACTGAATTACCTTTAAGGTGGTGTCCAGAGTTTGTGAAATCTGAAGAGCTTCCTCAGCCCATGGTTGCATACATGCCTCCAATAGCTATTATTTTTTGCGCATGTATTAAATATATGTCTATATCATCCATCCCTCCAACAGACGAGCTAGGAATTGTGGAAGAACTAGGATCAGCGCCAATGTCCTCAATATCTGCAAATTTGTGTTCCTTGTGATGCATCTTGTTGTGTAGCTGTTGAACTACCAGATTATTTTGCATGGATTTCCATACGCCCATAGCCTCATCCAACAGACTGTCACACTATGTGACTGCAGCAACGATACTGTATGTGGCTTGTTTTACTTCGGTTGCTCGTTGGGCGCAAACTTCTGGTGAAGTCTTAGGCTGCAAATTTTTTTAAAGATCCATGATTTGATGTTCATATTCTGTTCTAACGGTCTGCACCTCAGCGTACGATGCTTTCAAAGCTACAGCTAGTTCTTCCAATTTTTCTTCCAGAGCAACTGTGGTCAGGACTGTTGGAACATAGCACCAGACTTGATGGATTTTGGCCTCTAGCGTAGCATGCTGGGCTTCGACTACATGGCATGCTACTTCTAATGCTTGTTGTTTTTTATGTGCCTCATAGACCTACTTCTGGGATTGTAGTGGTTTGAGCAACAACCTCTCTGAATTTAATTTCATCTATGGTCATGGTATGAAGCAAGTGTAGCTTCCCTGTAGGTCAAAACAAAATATTAATATTAATATCACCTTCTCCATGTAATTGGGTGTGCCAGCTGGAATCCACATGAATGGTTGGTGTGCATATTTCTACAAGACAAGCATCCCTAGTGGCTGGAAATGCGACATCCAATGGTTGCACGCTGGTGACTTGTGCATTGGTCTGGCTTGCCTAAGAAAAGATCGCTTGTATCAAGCACCCTTTCACTTTAAGTTCATGTAACCCCACCTGAACACTTTCCAGTGTAGTCTTATATTACACCTCCATATCGGTCCAAGGATCCTCGGTCACAGATGTGAATGTGTTAGCAGTTTCATTTAGATCATCCTCTATCAACGTCAAGACCTCCTTCCCAACATCTTTGGATCCCTTTCTTTTCTTTCTTGATCCCCCAACGGCCTGAAAGCCACACTTGGTTCCCTTAGATGTTTGCGCTTCTACCTCCTCTATTCCATCTTTCGACGAGGACCCATTTTTCTCTGACTCTGTTTCTTTTTTGAGGTCAATAGTTTCACCATTGGTGGTTGGAATTGCTTCTCTCCCGACAGGCTTCTCAATCACCTTCTCGATTGTTTTCGCTAGTTGAGTGATAGTGTGTGGCTTTGTCAGCATGGTAGGCGTCAACCACACAGGTGGCCACTCAGAAGTGATTCTGATCAAGTCATCTGTGGTAACTAAATAAGGTAATTCATACTATACTCCTTCCACAACACCTTTCACACAGATGTGCATGTTATGGAACGTAGCCTTGAATTCAGCTGCCATATTGTATTGATCATAGAGCATACGTGACAGACGCGGTTTTAACTATATAGTTTGATATAACGTAGCATCATAAAGGACCCAGAAAATTTTTTTCTCCTTGGTCCACATGGGGTCTAATGAGTTCCACAGAGTCACATATTGCGTAGCCTCGCACATTTGGGGTTCAATCTCAGAAAACTAGGTTTCCTTAAAGGTCTTCTACCCAATCAGCGTAATCAATAATAATTACCAAGAATAATGGAACTGCTTGCCTTCCTCTTATGCTTCATGCACATTTTCTAGGAATTACTTACACTTCCCCATTGCGTTGAGTTCCTCCATGAGATGGGTAAACTTCTGCTAAGCTTGGTCACTAGTGAGCCAATTGCCTTGGTACATGAGTTGGCCAGCTTTGACAACCCAATACAGTTCAATATTCTACAGGCAAGTGTTCTTGATCAGTATGTCCATGATCTGATCAGTTATGGCATTTTTCATGAAGTGGAGTTTTATCTTTTTTGGTGTTAGTTGTTCTGCAATGTCATATGTTTCCAGTAATGGTGAAAATTATGGTCGAAGGTGGTCCACATTGAACACTAGATGCAGGCCAAGGAATTGTGGAATTTTGAGCTCAAAGGAATTATCTCTTACAGCCTTGGTGATGGTTTATGGGCCATATTGGAGTGGGTGAAGCTTGTGATGGTGTCCAACAAGGTGCTCCTTCTACAAATGTAGCCAAACTTTGTCGCCCACCTAGAACTTGTGTGGCACCCAATGTTGATCATGTCGCTACTTGAACATAGCATTGGCTTTATCCAATATGTCATGGACCTGTTGGCAGACATGCTGAATGTGCTCAATGAAGTTGTATTCCTTGTCCGCTTGAAATTGGACATGAGCCGAATCTTCCTGAGTAGCTCCAAATCATACGGCTACATCAATGGGGCATAGTGGTTGGAATCTCAATCCCACTTGAAAGGGAAAGTGGCCAGTTGAGCTATGGAGAGTTCGTTTGTACGTACTATACATAGCGAAGGCTTTCATCCCATGTATGAGGATTCTTTGAGTTATACATGCACTGAATGTGCACAATCATCTTATTGACAGCCTCTGTTTGGCCATCAGTTTGGGGGTGGAAAGTCATGGAATTAGTGAGCTTGGTATTCAACATCGACTAGAGACTTAACCAAAATTTACTTAGGAACATGTTGTCTCAATCTAAGATAATGAATTGTGGGATCCCAAACTGCACCCACACTCATTGAAAGAAGATTTTTGCAGTAGTTTCTAATGTGATACTTGTTGTGGTTCCTGTGATTTGGCAGATTTGGCAATACCAAATGGCAAGACAACATCAAACCACTTTGGGATCTCAGGATCTAGCCCTCCTAGATCCAGAGAGGGATCTCTCTATAAAGGCAAGGAAATATATGTCTTTGATGTTCAATTTAAGGTGTTAGGCTAGTTATAGAGCACAAGGGTTTATGTTTTGCTTTGTTTGTTTGGTTGGGAAACATGAAAGAAGGATTCAATGTAAGGTAAAGGAATGAGTAGAGAAGGATTTTCTTGGCAATGGGGAGATAATTCAGAGAGAACACAATTCCATTGGGCAATGGGGTCATAAAAGGGTTTACTTGCAATTCAAATATCCAAGGCTTTCAAGGGGCTAGTCATCTATATCAGAGGATCTATTAAGATGATAGTATGGGATGAAACAATAAGGAATTGAATGGGAATGACAAGGAAAACCTTCCAAGGTGACCACTTCGGAGCAAGTCTAGGGATAGGACATACCTTAACCTCTATGATCTAAACTCCTAATGAGGCTAACTCCAAAGACAACAATCCAGCAGTCCTCCTGACTACTTTCAGACAATAGAAAACATTTAAGTTTAACACAAAGTGAAACCTAAGATCAGAGAAATACTTTTAACCTTCTCTGCTTTTGGCACTCAACTCAAAGGGATCTTAGAAAGGCTAACTGTTGAAAAAGGAACCTAGTGGGACAGGGCTAACTCTAAATCTCCTAGTTTCCTGATTCTTTCAGCTGAAACCAAACAAGAACATCTAAGAATCAAACTCTAAATTCATACATTAGTAAGCATGGACAAACCAACTTCTATATTGGTTAAATTATGTTGAATTTGTTCTTAGATACACGAATAGCAGAAAATATAAAGATAAAAAAGTGCAGGAAGCATTAGGGTACTTGCAGCAGTATATCCTAAGCTAAAATTACTAATTCTTATCAGAGAAAGTGAAACATGATGTATAACAGAGGGAAAACAATAACAAAGATAGAACACATCACCACTGATTTAGATTAGGATCCAATGAACATGCTTGTCATATTAGTAGAGAAAAACCAATCACATACATCCTTGTCCAATAGCTTCATATCATCCAGAAATCATCTCCCAGCCTATTTACAACTACTACTCATAGAAATCTAACTCAGTAAAACAACTTTCAATCAGTGTTTTTACAATATCCAACCAACATTTACAATGTATTTCTTAGGAGTTCTTATAGGTGAAAGAGCGATAGTAGTGGTAGATAGAACTTAAATGATTCATTAAAACAAAAGGAGAAGTGTCTTTCGAAGCCCATTCTGTTTTAATATCTTTACATTAACTTTCAGTATTCTTTGGATGAATTAGGGGTCTTCGTCAGTTTGGTAATAACTCCAAGGGTATGTTCTTGGAGGTACTTTCCTAGCTGTAGTACTTTGTTTGTACTCTGAGACAAGGAATGCAGATAGATGGCTTTTAGGTCTTCCATACTTCGTAACTAATGCACTGGCAGTTTCTTTAGGACTTCTTGTCAGAATAGTACTACTCTGGAGCTCGATGAAGAATAGATAATGGGTAGTAGTGATTTGGTCCTTTCTTCAGCAAAAGGAATGTTCGAATGATATATCCTCTACACTGTTGTGATCAATGATTTGTATTTAATCTGTGCTAACCATGGATTAGGCTTCTTAATCTTCAATGTTATGCCTTTACCCTTTTCAGAGATTTCTCCCTCTGCAATCTTGGCTCTATGATTGTCTTTCTGTGCCAAGGCCGTGACTGTGAAAACAATGAGAATTCACCACCTTCGAAACCTACAAAAAATGATAAACATGTTATAAAAACCAGGGGGAATGAGGGAGGACTACTTCAGAGCCTCGTGAGGATGGAGGAGCAATGGTGGAAAAGGTGTACGTAGCAGAAAAATGGCTGAAAAACCATAGCGGAAGGTGAAAAATAGGTCTGATGAGAGCTTGGGGCGTCGTGGGTTGTGGACCGTTGGATTAGACAATCAACGATGATCTACGGTTGAGATTTGTCGATGAGGTTGTTTGGAGGAATAGATGAATGGTGGATGAGTGGGAATGAGATTAAATGTGGGCTGTTGGATTAGAACTAATCAACGGCGGAGATCGCCCGATGGGATCTGTTAGCAACCTATAAATATATGATTCATAATTTTGACTTGACTGATGGTAATTTTGTAAATCTGTTCATAATTTTCCTTCTGCAAGTTGTATTCGCATATTTTGTAAAAAATAAAAAAATCAAAAAAATCAAAAAATCAAAAATAGAGCGAAAAGTCCTAAAAGAAAAATCAAAGGACTTAGAAAAAATAAGAAACCCCAAAAGAAAAAGATGAATAAAACATGAAAATGTGTAAGTCTAAATGCCACTAATTTTTACCTTTTGCAGTTGATTATGGTAGAGTGTCAATAAATTCCATAATCCATGATAAGTTAAATAGTTTAATCTTAATTTGTCATGTTTCAATTTCACCTGTTATAGATAGAGAATAAAGAATTGTCATACAGTTTAATCATGACAATTTAATAGTTAGGTAGAGAATAAGTGAATCCAACAGTTTAATCTGGATTCCTGGATGAAATAAGTGTAGAATTAGATAGTTTTATTTCTTTCAGAAAGAATAAATGTTGTAAAGGTTTCTAGCACAAATGCACCTGATCAAAATGGAAGAAAAAATGTTAGCATGTAAAATTGGGTAGGTAGAAGAAGGTGAGAAGCATCAATGTAAATATTATTCACCAGGGCTGCAAATAACTAAATTCCCCTTCCCATAGCCATTTAACATTCTAAGCTATCAGTCAGAAAGGCTCAAGGCATTTACTTGACTTTTGTTGGGACCAGACCCAAGGCTCTATGGCTGATTAGTTGAAAAATGGTAAATGTCTATATTAATCCCTCAAACTCACATCATTATTTCATATATTCATACCCCTGAATAATCCTAAGTAAAACCTCATTTTTACTTAAAGATACTCTAATTCCCATTTGATTAACTTCCTACATCATTTGAAAACATTAAACCCTCGTAATTACATTTTATCATAAGTTAAAGTGGTGAAATTATTATGATGCAAATTTGCCTTTAAACTTCACTTTTCTTGGTTATGGGTGAAAATGTGAAGCTGGGTTACACTTTTTGCCCTTTTTTGAGAAAATTTTTTCATTTTTTTGGGTTCTTCAACTTTCTGCAAACTATAACAATTTTTCCGTGTAGAATTTCATTTTGTGGTAAAAATAAAAGTTGTGAGAAATTTTGTTAGCTTTCTATTACTTATTTTTTGAAATTTTTTTATGCGGATTTGATATGTCAACTTAGCGTTTCTTTGAGTGTGTGTTTCTTAACAATCAAAGAATTCATAAGTAGTCATGTTATGTGGCAACGTTGTATTCATTGAAAATTCTTGTTTTTGAAAAAACAAAATGTGTTACAACAATCTAGACAGAGTCTACTTTGGTTTCGTCATATTTACAAAGCCAATGGAGGCATATCATAATTACTAGAATTTTTTGAACTGGTCTAATACGAAAAACTGCGTATTTTTGATATGTTTCGTGTGGCAACAAATTTCTTAACATATAAGTTATAAACTAAAAACCTAAAAGCTACCCATTAGAGTCAACGGACCAATGTAATGCCCCATAATTTTTTCAATTTTTTTTACAATGTATTTTGGGAGACACAAAATTTTGATTTCACTGAATCACGATGACCCTCAAAAAAATTTTGCACTCATTTTATTAGAAAAATAATTAAAATTAATAAACGTTTACGAAATTCCATAAAATTTATATTTCCTGAAAGTAGATTCAATTCTGAAAATGGTTGTCTTGGTTCCGACAGTTAATTAACAAGTTTTCATGGAGTTTAATCAGTCCAAAGTTGCAGAACCGTTTTCAGAGCCTGGGTCTGCGTAATTGGTGACGCGTTAGTTCGGCCGAACTATTAGTAATAGTTCGGCCGAACTATGTTTTCCGCTTACGAGCAGTTAAAACTAACGTCACAATAGTTTGGCCGAACTTATTATCAAAAGTTCGGCCGAACTATTGTGTAATTTTCCGTCGGCCGGAAATTTTTGTGGAGCCCCCTAGAAAACACATATTTCGCGGTCAATATAAATTGCCGCGAAATGATTCACAATTTTCGCACATTTCGCACTTCATTTCATCTTGCAACTTGGTTTGAATTCAAAAATTTTTCTTCAAAGTTTGGGTTTAAAAGAATTTTTTGGAAGACATTTTCTGGAGGCGGCGTGATTTTTCTTGGAGGTTCAAAGTTTGAATTTAAAGAACTTTTTTGGAAGACATTTTTGGAGGCGACGTGATTTTTCTTGGAGGCGACGTGATTTTTCTTGGAGGTATGTACGTGTTTTGTGTTGAAATAAATCTTTTGAGCTTTTTTGTTCAAAAATTTTTCTTCACATTTTAAGATTTAAAGAATTTTTTTGGAAGACATTTCTTGGAGGCGGTGTGATTTTTCTTAGAGATATGTACGTGTTTTGGATTTGATTACGTATTTTTTAGAAAAGATTTTTTTAAATTAAATCTTTTGTGATATTGTTTGTAATTGAGTTATTGTCTAATTTTTTAAAGGAAATTTTTTGAACCTCATACCCTATTATCATGGGAAATCGAAGAACTTGTGTGAGAAAATATGATCGAAAAAGAAAGCCCGAGGAACGTAGAGAAGAGACGAGACAATATCGTAAAAGAAAGTTAGAAGCTCTCTCAAATATTGAAGAGGAAAATCAACCTCAAGCAGAAATTGAAGCATGTATGTAAATGTAAATATTACATGCTCTATTGATATATATTTAAAATTTTCCTAATGTAAAATGTAACGCTTAATTTTTATTTGATAAACTAGTTTGAAAAATATTTTGTTTGATGTACACAGACAGATATATTCCTCAAAATATTGAAGAAGAAAATCAACCTCAAGCAGAAATTGAAGCAGGTATGTAAATGTAAATATTATGATCTATTGATATATTTTTAAAGTTTTCCCAATGTAGAATGTGAACCTTAATTTTTATTTGATGAACTAGTTTGAAAAATATTTTGTTTAATGTAAACAGATAGAGATACTCCTCAAAATATTGAAGAAGAAAATCAACCTCAAGCAGAAATTGAATCGGGTATGTAAATGTAGATATTATGATCTATTGATATATTTAAAATTTTCCTAATATTTATTGAGATATTTATTAATTTAGTTATTTATTGAATATGTACTATTTTTTCGAATATGTACAGATGAAATCACTATCGATAATGAGATGTTAGAAAATGTCGACACTCACACATATGGAGATAAAAACCTGACTATATTATACGATATCGTGTCGAGAAAATTTTGGAAATGTTTTTCAAAACTGAGGTGACAGTTCAAGCTCAAATGTTGAAAGGTCTCTTATCATCAAGGAAATTAAAAGAAGCGACGACACTATTGGGTATTCTAAAATCAACCAAAGATAAAAAAATGAAAGAAGAGGTGATAAAAAATATGAGTAGTGCTATAGAGTCAATTAAGAGATCTAGAGATAAATATGTTTCAAATATACGTAGAGGAATACAAATGGCAATGGTTTCACCAAGTACTCAAGAGAATCGTTTGAATCTAACATCTATGGCACGAGCACTGGGAACCTCGCGAAAAACTCTGCACAAACATCGAAAATTTCGACTGCAAATACACGTAAATGATGAACTCGCTTGTTGGAGAGCTATTTGTAGGCAACCATACAAAGATAGACTTGGAGAAGATGTTAAAAAAATAATATATGAATATTGGAAGAACAATTCGCGTGTTTCACCCACTGCAAGACATGTGATGCGAAGAAGAATAGCACGAAATCAATATGAAGAACATGAAAAAAATCTCTTGGAAACCACTCAAATAGAGTTATTCAACAAGTTCAAAGAAGAGAATCGTCAAATTCAAGTTTCACTCACTGCTTTTGTTCAACAAAAACCATGGTATGTAAAACCTATCACCGTACGCGACACTTGTTGTTGCCGTTATCATGTGGAATTTGAGTTATATTATGACACATTCCTTGATTTCTGTAGAACATTATGGAAGGATTCACCTCCTCCTTCCACTATCCGTGAATTCATATCTCAAATTCTATGTGAAAGAGAAAGCGATGAACTATTTTACAAAAAGAAATGTGTTGGTGGTAAAAATGCGATGATTGTGGAAATTTGACTAAATTTCAAAACAAATATCGTATTGATATAAATGATCAATCATTGTCCAACATGAAAGTGAAATGGAAGAGATACGAATATACCAGTACATCGATTCAAAGTGCAGATAGTGTTAAAAGAATCAAATTACGAGAAGACGAAAATTTTCTAATAGACTTTTTGAGAAAGTTTGAAGCAGAAATTTACAAATACACCATGCATTCCCATAGAGCTCGATGGCAAGACTTGCAATTCAAAAAATCTCGTGAAGTTTTTCCACCAAGAACCATTTTGTCAGTGATTGATTTTGCAGAAAACTACACATTTGCTCCACAAAAAGAAATTCAGAGTGAATACTATCACTCTGACCAAGTCTCCATGCTCGTTCATATTCTATATAGACATGCTGAAAAAAATGTCGATCATATAGAAAGCACGAGTGAAAATCGACATATCATTAAAGAATATCATTTTTATATCAGTGACGATCGTACGCATGATACATGTTTTGTACAACATTGTTTTGGAAAAATTTATGATTCATTGAAAATCGTGGAATAACATTCAATGAACATTGGATATGGTCAGACGGATGCGCAGGTCAATTCAAATCTGCACGATCATTTTTTTGGTTGTGTCGTCTTCATAAGAAAACCTCCATTAAACATTGTTGGAATTTCTTCGAGACTGGCCATGGAAAAGGAGAACATGACGGTGCAGGAGCATGCATAAAACGAGCACTTCGAAGATATCAAATGAACCACTTTGCACGCCGACTTGCAAACGCTGAAGAAGTTGTTCAATGGTGCAAAAATGCTCTAGGCCATGAGATTAACCCATCACGAGAAGTGCAAAGGTACATTCAATTTAATTTATATTGGTAATCTAATTTTAAACATTGTACATTTATCATGCAATTTGATTATTTTTAATTGTATTTTGATATCATATTTACAAATTCTTTTTCTAATTTTTCATATAAAGGTTTTTCTGGCATATTGGAATCGGAGACGTAAATAGATCAATTGGAAATGAAGTTGGAACAATAAAAGGGACTCGAAAATTGCATTCAATTCAAACAAAATTGTCCACAAATGTGTTTGCATCGGATAAAAGAAAATATTCTTGTTTTTGTGATGTTTGCATAGACAACACAAAATCCAATGACATCTGTGAAAACAAAATGTATGTGAACGATTGGAAACATAAAGAGCTAAATACAAAGGGAAAAATGTCTGTTGCAATGATTGAAGAAATGGAATCAGATGAAACTACAATATCATCCGATGGTGATCGAGTTTCTGATCTTGTTAGAGAAGGTAACAATTGAATTACTTTTTAATGATTTAAAGATTTACAAATTTAAATTTAAATATGCATAATTAAATGTTAAATTTATTTTATTGTGCAGGAGATGTTTTTGCCGTAATTGCACCTATTGACAACGATGAAAATGTGAAGTATTATTTGATGCGTTGCACTGAACAAAAAATGAAATTATTACAAGACTATAATGATCACGGATTTCAGTATGACAAAGGGTCTATTATACTGAAAGGTTATTTTTTCAAACAAACTCATCAAAGTGGAGACTTTGTTTACTTTGAAGACTATGAACCCGATTCCATAAGTTGTCAATATAGTCACTTGGTGTGTGCAGCACGCATAAAGTTGATAGAAGTTCAATCAAAGAAAAAATAAAAAATTAAGAAATGGAAAATGTCAAAATCCGATCATGAACGGATTATTGAGGATGGAATTCCAATAGAATTTTTTTGAGTGAAGTGTCAGGACAACAATTTATTATCTTTTAAACCTTTCAGTACTCAACTAAAAATTGAACTGCTTATGTTATTTGTGGTTTGAAAATGTTACAAATTGTTTGGGTACAAGCACGTGCTCTAGTTTCCACTGAAAATAGTTTTTCTATACATGTGCATTGATTAAAAATGTTAAATATGTATTGGATATATATATTCTAGAATGAAAATAATTGTTCTTGTATATTAATTGTTTTTCTATATGTTCTCCGACCATATGGTACAAATTATTTCACTTTATTTTGTAAAGTCAGATTCGGTCCCCATATGGCCTAGCCTCCAAGGGACGAGATAACAAGCGGTTGTCCCCACTTGCCCGAATCTCGGCTTTTAAGTACAATTTTACTGTTTATGTCGAGCATCTTACATGATGTCCTAGCCAAAGATAGATTCTCTTTGCTTCAAGTTTCTAGTAAAAGTTGTCACTGAATGCCCCGCTCGAACTCTTGTAGTAAACACCATACCTCATCTCTCTTGCTCTCCAATATTATTAGGTTTAATTATTATAACACAAAAATCGTTCTACATTATCAATAATTTTTTTCACTTAAAGTAAAATCAATGAACACTATTAATCCAATGTCTTTACAAGTAATGTACCATCATACATGCAATTATATCAAATTAGAAATCAACATATACAATGAAATCAATGGGGATTGTCTTGTTGCAAGTAACATAATTTCAATTTACCATATGTGCAAATGTAGGTTGAAACCATCCAAAACTTTAAGTTGTAAATTGAAACCATCCAAACTTTAAGTCTTAAAACCCTTTCGATTATATATTGTGCATCATTAAAACATTTAACATTTAAAGTTCATTAAATATCACATGCAAAATGTAGATTGAAACCGTCCAAAACTGGAGTTTTAAAAACTTCACATGCCATGCCAATTATAATTCAACAATCCAACAAAAACATTTAACAAATTAAATATCACACGCCACACTAAGACGACCACACTAAGAGGATTGGTGCACTTCGTTTTGAAGGAGTCAATATATGTCGTATTGGAGCGATTAGACAGAATTCGAAAAGGAAAGAGCTTGAACCAATTCAAGCAGACCCAGGATCGAATTGTTCTATGGAGCTTCATGAGAAGAGATATGTGAAAATCACTGTTAAGCCATGCCAATTATAATTCAACAATGCAACAAAAACATTTAACAAATTAAATATCACACGCCAAAGTCGTTTCAAGTTTTTGGTAATAGTTGTCGCCGAATGACCTACTAGAATATTATAAATACTAACTTTGTAAGATCATTTGGCATTCGGAAAAATTCGAAAGTCTTAGACTGTCAATCAATTTAAAGTATCATTCACCATAGGGAGTGTAAAATATTCAATGTAGGTTGGTGACAATGCTCACTCCTAGCTTGAAGCAGTGCCAATGACCAATTCTTTAATGAATTCCAATGCACTAGACCAACGTTGGTTCAACCTACTTGGTTTTTCACGCAAGAAATTCCAAGGATGGACTTCCTAGACAAACTGCTGAAATTGAAAAGCTTGACATGGAGATACGACAAGGTGAACAAAGACTTCAGGAACTCTTTATGGAAAGGGCTCACTTGAAGGAAATAAGCACCACGTTGCAGGGTAAAGTCAAGAACATGGAAGATAAGATCAAGAGGGACTTTCTTGATCCAAAACCTATTGGTTTGAAGAAAGAAAATGCATGTGTTGGCACACTTGGAAAAGAAGACGACCACACTAAGAGGATTGGTGCACTTTGTTTGGAAGGAGTCAATATATGTCGTATTGGAGCAATTAGACAGAATTCGAAAAAGAAAGAGCTTGAACCAATTCAAGCAAGCCCAAGATCAAATTGTTATATGGAGCTTCATGAGAAGAGATATGTGAAAAGCATGTTGTTAAGCCAAGGGCTAGTTCGAAAAACATATTGGAAGAGGAAATGTTGAAGAAGATTGCGAAAGTAAGGCACAAGACAAGGAGGAATGATGATGAAAAGCACACATGTGAGAGTAGGGTCATGGTTTGGAAAGATAGACTTAAGAGTCATTAACATGGATGATCATTCTATGATGGACCATACCAATGATGGACCGAGACATTCTCTTAATTCTTGTGATCAATCTTAAACTATTTTATGAAAGATAGATAAACCATTTAAATATTTAGCTCAAACTCTTGTAGTAAAAACCATACCTCAAGTCTCTCTTGCTCTCCAATATTATTAGGTTTAGTTATTATAACACAAAAATCATTCTACATTGTCAATAATTTTTTGCGCTTACACTGAAATCAATGAACACTATTAATCCAATGACTTTACAAGTAATGTACCATCCTACATGCAATTATATCAAATCAGAAATCAACATATACTACATAATGAAATCAATGCGGATTGTTTTGTTACAAGTAACATTTCAATTTACCACATGTGCAAATGTAGTTTCACATTCTATCATTCATGTTACACTGAAATCAATGAACACTATTAATCCAATGACTTTACAAGTAATGTACCATCATACATGCAATTATATCAAATCAGAAATCAACATATACTACATAATGAAATCAATGCGGATTGTTTTGTTACAAGTAGCATTTCAATTTACCACGTGCAAATGTAGGTTCACATTCTATCATTCATGTAGTTTTAAAAACTTCAGATACCATTAGAATTATAATTCAACTATCCAACTAAAACATTTAACAATAAATATCACATGCCATGCCAATTATAATTAAACTATCCAACAAAAATATTTAGTTCATTAAATATCAAATGTCAAATGTAATTCAATGACAACATTACTTCACATTCACATGCCAAAAGTACTAAAACCATCCAAAGAAAACTGAAATCAATGAACAAGTTATTAATCCAATGACTTTACAAGTAATGTACCATCATATGTATGCAACTATATCAAATCAGAAATCAACATATATAATGTAATGAAATCAATGGGGATTGTCTTGTTACAAGTAACATTTCAATTTACCACATGTGCAAATGTAGGTTCACATTCCATCATTCATGTAGTTTTAAAAACTTCAAATGCCATGCCAATTATAATTCAACTATCTAACAAAAACATTTAACATTAAATATCACATGCCATGCCAATTATAATTCAAATATCTAACAAAAACATTTAAAACATTAAATATCACATGCCATGCCAATTATAATTCAACTATCCAACAAAAACATTTAACATATGTCCAAAAATATGTCCAAAAACATATTGTAATAAAATATGTCCAAAAATTGTAAATCTCACTCAAGTATCAAACTGTATCAAGTTTAACAAATTTTAAAACCATCTAAATTTTGAAATAAAATCAAATCTACTGTATGTCTTGTCCGTCAAATGGAAGATCTAGCCTCTGGGTCCCGGTTGGCTCGCTATCTTGTAAAGGGAAAACCTACATACACAATGTACATGTACTTGAACATTAAAATTTGAAGTTTTAAAATTTAACGAGAATATATATATCTAGAACTTCATGTAAAAAACAAAATATAACAAAAAAATCGCGCAATACCTCGTAAGGTTGCCTCTCCATTTGATGAACAGGATCTGCCATAGAAACATCTCTAGTGGTAACCTGTACAATATACATGTACAGTTAAATATAAATTTATATATATATTTATATATATATATATATATACAGAAATAATTTATATAAATTAAAAACTTTCAAATGAAAATGCACGTGTGTACATATATATAAACTTATTTGAACAATAATATTAAAAAAAAGAACTAAAGACAACTTCTTCAAATGTTGTGGATGTCCCTATCTCCGTCGCTAAAGTCCTCGGATTAAAAAAATCTTCTATACAAACCTAAATTCAAAAATTTTTAAATAACTCAAAATATAGATCTCTCTCTCTATATCTCAATTTTTTATGGAACTTTTTGAGGTAACATAAATTTTGAACTTGTGAAAAATTGTCCATAATTGGTCATCTCCCAATGAAGTAGAAGGTATATCTCCTAAAGAAGAAGAAGGTACCGGGATCCCAAAAACATCAGACGGAATCGGTACCTGTTAAAACATTTTATCGAATTATATATATACATACATGTACATGTGTGGCAACAATTATTTATTTTAGAGTGACTTAAAAAACACTAACATACATGTGCCAACATATCATGATGGGCAGACCCATCTGCATCGTTTGAGCCAGAGGTCCCGAACGTAATATTAACATTTTCATCACGCATCATGCTTGAGAACTGCAAATGGTGTTTTAACATATAATCATACCTTTTTGTTAGATTAATGTACACGTACAAATAAATGTATACATGTGTACATACACATGTATTTATTACAAATTGTACACATGTATATGTAAATATAATTTCAAATCCTAAGGTCACTAACACATACCGTTCCGGTGCCCTCTTCCTCACGAAAAATTAGCTCTTGCAGACCATTGCGACAATTTATTGCGTATGTTCGGAGATCTTCAACATTCATGTTGTAAATCTCCTCATCTGTATGATAAACAAAATTGGCACGCGCATATTCACGTGCTCTTTGTCGATTTAAGCCAAGATCGACTCCACTCAATCCGCTATGAACATTTTCGATCATAACATCTCTTGCTTCACGACTTATTTGAGAAGTCGCATCCATCTCTGATCGCAAGGTTTCGACTCGAGACGGTCGACTCACCAATGGCGGCTCAGGGCGAGGCAACTCCACATCTCGCTTTGCGCCCTTACGTTGACATAATCGACCTCTCCCCGGGCCCAAAAATTCTGAAGGAAGATCATTGTAGTCGGGTTTCATACCCTTAAAAAATTCTGCATAAAACATTTGTGCAAAATAAAGAGGAACCTCATCGTTCCATGGAAGCCTTCCAAAGGCCGCAAGATGTCGACTATACAAATATTTTGCTATGTCCGGGTGCTTGAAATACTGCACCTTCAACATCTTTCTTTTTGGCCCTTCCTTATAATTAAACATTGACTTAGCCTGGTCTCTTGAAACTTGTTTTTTTATGTCCTGCCATTTATCGGGACCTATCACTGCTTCTCTTCTCTGTCTCATCACTTCTACAAAAGAATCAGTGGTTGGCCCCAAATCTTTGTACACTTTTACCATTTCACTCAATGAATGTGTAACTATCCGTAGGCTTTTTCTACTCTCAGCAGGTAGAGTCAAATCCTGGAGATCTGTCTGCAATTTTGCATAAAGGCTTTGACACCTTTGTAAGGTGCATTCCGCCATGTTCCTTTCCCATGGTATATAAGTAATCTCAGCCGGATAAGTTGTGCTAGGTTGACAACCTTCTTCTTCAATGTAGCGCGCTGCCCTGCGTCTTTTTTGACCACTGGCTCGAACATTTTGAGCCTCTGCATCAATATATATATAATTTCATATATTAGAAAAAACACGTGTAAAAAAAGTTGTAAAAATTTAATGAAAAAATATTGAAATTGATGGCAACCTTGATGTTGTTGGTTAACATCATCTCCAACATGACCCTGCTGAGAACCAGCCCCAGAATGATGTTGCTGAGAACCAGACCCACAGTGACCCTGTTGAGAACCAGCAGCCGTTGATTGCTGGCCTTCGGGGGAATAAATATCACCCCCTTCCGGCACCCTGCTACCCCGACCGGTTGAACCTTGGCCACGCTCCATTGATGGAGTAGAAAGCCTTCTCCTCTTGCCTCCTAAAAATTAAAATATGAAACTTGTTAACAACTAATTTCATTCACAAAGTTAGTAAAAAAATCAATTCCATATGTACACACATGTATGTATATTTAAGATTATATTTAAATACCGTGAACATCCTCCGATCCCCGAGACTCCATATGGGATTCGGTTGATCTTCGTCTTTCATCCTCCATGATATATATCTATTGGTCGACATTCACAAAATAGATTTCAAAAAATCAATACCTCAGAGTAAAATCCAATTTGGGGATGTTAAATCCAATATGTTCTATATTTCTTACATTTCAGCCCTCCTATTTTTCTTTCCAACCAAGGTTTATAAAATAACATGAGAAGCAACATGAGACTTAGAACAATCATTTTCATTATATATATGGAAGGCAAGAATGATTATATCCCCTTGAGCTTAAGGGTATGTAGTTTGTCAATTTTTATCATATATTTTTTGGTAAGTGTAAATGTTTTTTTTATCTATAGTACACGTCATGAGTTCCCCACTTTTACCTTATGTAAAGCATGATTCTAGGATTACTAAAATTTGTACTTGGTTTTTAAAGAATATATCAAATAAAGTTTTTGAGAAGCAAATATGGCTTTTTCCTTAGAATTTGGCACTTTGAATTTCCTTACCCATATTTCTTGTTAATGATTATAACCCTAAAATGGCTAATATTGGTTTGTCATCATCATCTAAAAATGACTTGGCACATGAAAATTTACCATGTCCATCATCATCACTTCACACCATCTCATACATGACCCATTCTACATATTATATGCATGAATTTTTGAAATGTCATCCTCTACCTATCCCATGAATGGATTGTGACAACAGGTGAATAAAATACATTTTATAAGCAGAAGATAGTTTCTAGCTTGTCCTCCTCCATCCGCCCCATAGCTAGTGATTTCTCAATTTTCCACTTCCAACTTTCTATTCTCGAAATTCACACCTAATGTCACAATCAATCGTGGTCTAGATAGAAGGGATGACCTACCATAAATTCAATCATATAATGTGTAGAAGGGTCATATGTAGATGGTGTGAAACGATGATTACAAACATGATAATTTTTCATCTACTAGGCCATTTTGAGATGATGATTACAAACTAGTGCTAGCCCATTAAAGGTTATAATCATTGGTGCCCAATGTGGGGTGGACAATTTAAATCAAGTTCGTATCAAAGTACAATTTAGCTCATTTTAGTCAAGGTTAGTTAGAAGAATTATCTATTGGTTTCTACCTTCAATTTCCTCTGAAAATGAATGTGTACGTGCTTTTGAGAGACATTAGAGACATTAGAGGAACAAGGTCCAAATTTTTGATTAAAATGTGCTATGAAAGTAAAGGGTTTTAAAGGCAAGCATGTACAAGGCATAGTTGAGCCAAATGTTCTTCAAGAAGGGCCTAATTATTTGGGTCTTGGTTATGGAAAACATGGAAAATGCCCCAAAGCCAAGGAGGCTTGTGAGGTTTGCGTTCATGATGAATGGAACATGTACATAGTTTACCTTAAAGTTGTTGTGTTTTACGAATATTAAAAAATGAAGAACTTCTATTTAGATCCATTCCAGAGATTGACTGCAGGGGCATTTACTAGATATGTCACCTTTCATAAAAGATGAGATCCAGAGGCTACCTGGCCCTTTACAGACTCTGCCTATAGAACTTGTACAAGTAAACACTAGAGGCATTAACAATATCAAAGAACTAGACATGGGAATGTGTCTCTTTCCCTACGCAAAAAAATAATTCTTGAGGTACTAGTTAATCTTCATAGACAAGTCATCAAGCAAGTCAATGTGATCATCCCTCCTTCCCTCCCTTCTAAAATAATTATGTTTTGCGGGTCAAAAAGCCAAAATATGGAGACAATTATCACCAAATCCAACGTACGATTATGCATGATGGAGAATATCTAGCGCTTTCCCTTGTTAAATATATTAACAAGGGAAAGCGCTAGAGATTCTCCATCATGCATAATCGTACGTCGATGCTTATAGAGTGAAAAACTAAAAGAATCAACTTGTAGGGTCATTTTAATGGGGGGTGGAGAATTCATGGGTCTTTGCAAATTCAAAGTATGGTGCATGTTGCATGAAGCAAGATGTTGAAAGTAGAGTTATGTTAAACACACATAAATGCAACAAATATGGAAATTTGTACATGAGCTCTATTATTTGACTTAAGAGTCAGTTGTTTGAATTTAGGCATGTTTTGTCAACTTGTGTTTGGTTTATGGTTTTGTACACCAATATGTAAGAGTACACGGACATATTCACATGATGTGAATTTTTTTTTTCTTTGAAGGAGAAAAATGACGTGTTTTCAGTTTGATGGTTTTTCTCTGCGGGACAAGATCGTTTTTTCTTGTGACAAGACGTCACAAGATTTTGCGTAGGTCCACTCTTTAGCGATAGCCTCATGATTACAACCTATCCATGAGAATCAAATGGGAGTGCATCCTTATTTTGAAAACAAGTAGGATTCTAAGCTACCTACGACTCAAACCATCATTTTTAAATTTGAAATATAATGGTGTTGTTTGAATGCCTGAATCCACAACCCTAACACATGAAATCACTAATCTAATTACACATGAAATAAATAGTTATTTTCTTCAAAATTAAAAATATAACTAAAAACTAAATTCAACATAGTTGAAAGAAAAAGAAGCGCCATTGAAATAGTTTGCTGACAAATGGTTAGATTTCTTATCCAATTAAGGCCTAGCATGTATTTTGATGTTTCATTAATTTCTTTGCAAATTCAAAGTATCCAGTGCATGTTGTATGAAGCAAGATGTTGAAAGTACATGAGCTCTATTATTTGTCTTCAGAGTCAGTTGTTTGAAGAGGCATGTTTTGTCAACTTGTTTGGTTGATGGTTTTGTACACCAATATGTAAGAGTACATGGACATATTCACATGATGTGAATTTTTTTTCTTTGAAGGAGAAAATGATGTGTTTTCAGTTTGATGGTTTTGTTTGTGACTGTCACAAGATTTTGTGAAGGTCCACTCTTGAGGGAGAGCCTCATGATTACAACCTATCTGTGAGAATCAAATGGGAGTGCATCCTTATTTTGAAGGAGAAATTTCAATAGGCTTTAGGAAATTTAATTTCAAGTCATTTAATTTCACTAGAAATAATTCAGAGGTACATGATATGAATAGTATTTAGGAAGAACAATAGTCCCTCATGGAATATGAAGAAAGTAGCCACTTCATTTTGTATATATGCATGCTTTGAGTTACTCCTCAAAAAATTTCAAAACATGTGTATTTATTACTCTACCCATCCCGATTTTCATAGGATCCATAGCACATACATTTCTATATGCACCCTAGTTGATGTAAGGCCTAATTATTTCATCACTTTCAAAGGAATTACATCAGTTGTTTCTCCTAAATCTAGCATATAGTTGTGTAATAATATTTTATTTATAAATAGGAATATATGAAAATGTTTATGAATTACATTTTTATTCCCTTGATTCATCTTTTATAACTCTGTAGGATAATCCTCAAAAGTAGGGTCATCTACTTCATCAAATTTTAATAACTTCTTAACCTCATATCTTTATTTCATATTTGCATAACTTCCACAACTGGGATAGAAACAAGATATTTTCCAACTGTTGAAGTAAACCAACATTAATTTCATTGTACACTCTTTATATAGGTATGGTTGAATGTTGTACATCTAGTACATAGATCAATTTGTTGTTTTCATTGTTTACTCTTAGAAATTATTTGAAGTGGGAGCGAAGAGTTGGTTTCTTCCTAGGTTGGCTTACATTTCCTTTAATATGTGATCCATGCCTTTCTCTAATTCATATTTTTATCTCTTGTATTAATTATGTTATTCTTTCTATGTATTGTTCAAGTACAAGGGGGTGAAATAATTTCTTATGATTTTCTAAGTGGTGAGGTCGTTTGAATCTCCAATAGTTGTGTTGGTGTGGTGGGAAACTATCAAACTGTATAGCTCATAGAGAAACAAATTCCGAAATAGAAATTAATATTAAGATATGGAATAAGTAGATACTTTATAGCCATAGATATGTTGTATTGTACGGTTACACATTCTGTACTAACTATAGACAAATAATTCAGAACTGAAACTAAGGTAGACAGACATATCTCTAAAATGTATATTTATGCTAAAAGTAGAAATTCAATATCTCTAAAATGTATATTTATGCTAAAAGTAGAAATTCAAAGCATCTTTGCAGAGAGAAATTCTGTACTAACTATAGACAAATAATTCAGAACTGAAACTAAGGTAGACATACATATCTCTAAAATGTATATTTATGCTAAAAGTAGAAATTCAATATCTCTAAAATGTATATTTATGCTAAAAGTAGAAATTCAAAGCATCTTTGCAGAGAGAAAACATTCTAATATTTGATACTGAATTACATCTGAGCAACAATTAGTTATACATGAATGAAAATAAAAAGTACAGTATTGTAAATAGTTACTAGTCCATAATAGAGATGTCTGACGGATAAATAAAGGTATCGCATAGTTAAGAAATATTCATATACTGTCGTATATTTGGATGTAACAAATTATGATCTAAAATATATGCAGGAAATAGTATGTGCATAATTTCAAGATGCATTCAGGACATGTTACTGTGGACATAACACTGACTATAAATAAGTCATGGTATAGAAAATATAAAATATCTTCATTTAAACCAAATAGAGCCTTATATTTAGAAGCTAGAAACATATTTGTAAACTGTCCAGCCCCAAGAGTTATAGGATTACATATAATCTGTTTATAATAAATAAAATTACAATGAAACACTCTGTCTCCTTTTCACAAATTTGTAATAGTTCTTAGAAATTCTACGCAGAACTACATGTAAGAAAACCAGTAGGTGTCCAACCAACCTCTGAAAAGAAATAGCCCTCGACCAGATGTGGCAGAACCTCGACCAGATGCGTACCGTATGCGTTAGTAACCTCGACTCGCCGTATGCGGCAGAACGTATGCGTGCAGTAACTCGACCAGAGATGCGGCATCCCCGACCGTATGCGGCGTACCGTATGCGTTAACCTCGACCCGTATGCGGCACCAAATGCGTTGTTAACCTCGACCAGATGCGGCAGACCGGATGCGGCAGAACCTCGACCAGATGCGGCAGAACCTCGACGCCAGAACAGAAATTCGCGCGAAAACAATGAAACAGTAAACGGTTACCCTTCGCGGGCGATTTATTTATAAAAAATTAGTTCGGCCGAACTTACGAGTTCGGCCGAACTCATAGTTCGGCCGAACTTTCAACTGAGTTCGGCCGAACTACCATTGCCGGTTTTTCAAACCTCCGGCAAAAATTCCGTTTGCTGGGCCGTCACTGTGCCGTCAATGTAAACGGACTCAAAAGTTCGGCCGAACGTACTAAAACAGTTCGGCCGAACTATTATAAAGTTTGGCCGAACTTTATAAAATGTTCGGCCGAACTATTGCCGAAAAAAAAATTTTGCCCCCGATTCTCACAAAAGTGTAACCCAGCTTCACGTTTCCGCCCTTATGTTAATGTATTTTGAGTATACCTTGTCCCCTTGTCATATTATCTTTAACTTACATAATAACTCCCTATAGAATAACCTTTTCCTATATGATATAATTCCCTTTTATAAAATAGACCGAAAAAACCCATTAATAAAATTTTAGCCAAAGTTATTTATTCTCACATGTTTAAATAAAAAACCCACTTTATACCCCTTTTGGCTAAATATATCGTTATATAAATATCCCGCCCCTATGGTAGTTATATCACTTTGATTTAATTTACTATATAATAAAAATATGTGAAAAAACCTTTAAACATGTTTTATTATGTGTTTAAAACAAAAATATCGAAGTTTTGTTTAAAGTAAACTTCAAAACCCATCCCTTTGTTTATTTCCCGACTCCCTTTAACCAAGGTTAAAACTATAACCTAACCATTTCCCCACGATATATATCCCATATCTGCAAATATTAACCCTAGTTCAAAGCCCTTTTACCCCTCCCGACCACCTTTTTTATGTATAAAGCCTGTTTTATATATAAAAACCTTCATATATATTTTAGCTATCGGATTCAATATTGACCCTTCGATCACTAACACTCATTTGATCCTACGGCTCCAAACAAACGCGATATTCTTATCCCCATATCTCTTCACATCCTATCGCGCTGCTTTATAGCCATTCAATCATCCCTTCAAAATCCAATGATTCTTGTTAAACGCGATAGTTCTATTCCATAATATTAACCTTCCCTCGCGTAGTATGTCAATCGTTGGATCTACATTTACTATTAAGATCTAACGATTCATATTTAACCCGAAAACTCCAGTCCCCGACCCCACCACAGCTCATTGCGTTAAGAGATCACCATTGATCTTCCATCCACCATATCAACAGTCAATAATCGATGCCCTGGTCCCACTATACTTTCCCCGCATCTTTTCATTTAATCCTGACCATTTGCTTTTCGATGTCAGATCCGATGGCTCGAAACTTGTATCGCGCAAATAAAGTGCTCGACCCATGTTTTATGAAAATCACGCGATAAAAGTTGTTTTCCAATACAACCCAATGCTATGTGTCCCCTTTTCATTTGATCGCATTCCAAAAGCCAAAAATAGCTTACCGCCTGTAGCGAGTGCGAAAACCACCAACGGTTTTCCACAGTTCAAATAACAAAAAATTCCCGCCAGATATGTAACTCACCAATATTACGTTTTATAAGGTTTATAATAAAGGTTAAAATCTTTGTTATAAGTTTTACGTGAACGTTATAAGCTCCACCCGACTAGTAAGCCTCTGGTAAATCCTTTCTGACTCCCGAATCCGATGTTTACCCTCTATGTGCCTATTTTGTACCTAAAAGACCCATTACGCGCCTGAAAGCTCCATTTTGACTAATAGAATCTCTGTTTGAAGGCCAAAGACACCTTTCAACTGCAATATATTGACATCAAAAGCCTCTATTTTAAGTTCAATCTTCAGTATAAACCCTTGAAAAAAACATTTCCATGGCTTGAAATGGTCTTTGAACCTACAGATCTCCTAACAAGTCATATTTAATAGTCTCAACCATTCAGGAAACCCTTGTTTCCTATCTTAACCCAGTTTTTCATCTCTCAGATTCCTAATTGAGCACTAAAATACCCATTGAAGACTATCTTTACCCAAGAATTGCTCAAAATTCCCTCTGTTAAAGTGAAATACTCCTGCAAACTATTTAAACTTGCAGAAGTAAGCCTAACAATGCCTTTAAAAAACAGAGTTAAACCTCCACAGACTAATCTCATTCCACAAATATTTGAAGAATTTCCAATCACCTCCCTGCAGCCAAGATTTCATTAACAAAGTGTTTTATTTTTGCAGGTTATTATCAGAATATGAAATTTGGCCAAAAATTTCAATACTAGTTGACAAAATTGTTTGCTCCAAATTCTCAGATTTTAAGTAAAAAAAGCTTCATTCAACTAACATTTTGTATAAAAATAAAGAATAAAATCAAGTCAGAGAGAGATCAGAATGATGGAATTTTCACAGTGAATGGTGAAAGTGAAATCATAATTCACAATGACACTGAAAATAGAACAATCAAAGAGTATCAGTGGCTAAAGTGTATCAGGTAAAAGTCAGAGTGAAAGGTCAAAACAAAGTTACAAAGAACTCAAAGGTAAATAGTAAAAGTAAATACAGAGGCAATAAAATGGTAAAAATAGATGAAAATACTTTCACTAACAATGAATTTTATCCAAAGTGAAAGTAAAACAGTTAAAATAACAAAAACGTGAAAAGATGAAAACACAACAAGAAGGAACATTTTTGCAGAAATTTATGTTTAAGCCATTGTTTTGCAGAAACTATTGTGACCAATACAAGATGAATTTTGCAAAACTGAAAGAGTTTTATGTTCGTAAGAGGTCCATCTACAAAAACCTCTCTCACTTTTCTAACAGCCATTATGGATTGGGAAATATTACACAATATTAGAAAACATTATTGCGGAAAATTCTTGTTAAGTCATCATTTTGCAGAGAATATTGTGGCCAATCAAAAATACATATTACAAAATTGAAGGAGGTTTTTTTCCTAAGAGACCTATCTACAAAAACCTATCTCACTTTTTTCACAGTCATTTCAAAATGAGAGATACATGCACATCTTTACAGCCTATTTTTCAGACTGTAAAACTCTGTTTTACACATATTTTTGCAGAGCCTATTGTGCATTGCTGGAGAGGAATTTTAGGAAACTGAAAGAGGTTTATCTCACCAACCTATTTATATACAATAACATCTTTCACTTTTTACATATCTATTACGGATTGAGAAATACAAAGATATCATTGGACCCCAAGTTTGCAGAATTGTTGGAGCAGAATGCACAAAGAAAGGAAGCAGTTAGTGACTTGGATGCCTCATCATCAACTAAGAGTTGGATAAAATTTGAATTATCCTATTAGTCATCACCTATCCATAATAAATAGTGCCAAATAGATGCATTAGTCTTGAGTGTCCTTTACTTAAGTTCTATTTATGTAAAACAGTTAGAGATATTTTGTAAACCAATCTTGAT
Organism: Pinus albicaulis; assembly: GCA_034641835.2. NCBI lineage: Eukaryota > Viridiplantae > Streptophyta > Pinopsida > Pinales > Pinaceae > Pinus > Pinus albicaulis. The sequence goes on along the minus strand of CM076580.1, from coordinate 1,322,123,905 downwards.
ATTTTTCAAGATATTTTAGTTTAGAATTTATATAAATACTTCACTTCTTGAAGTATTTGTGTGGAATAAAATTTATCAAGACTACTATAGTCATTTTTCTAGATATATTTAAGTTGGTGTGAGTCAATTAGCAAAGCAGCAGACTGGAATTGAGATTAAAGACATCATAACTCAGGATTCTTGTGCTGACCAAATAAGTCTAGTCTTTTTCCTGTTTTCATTGTTTTTCTTTCAAAAAATTTCCATACATTCATTTTAATGTGTTTCTATCTTCAATGATCAACTAGGATAATTTAGACATGATTAGTGATAAAAAGCTCCCTATTTTTTACTAGTTGGCATTGTTATGTTTTCTGCTTGATAACCGGATTATAGAATTCTTAAATTCTCTAGGTCCCTGTTTGATCCCCTCCTTCAATCTTCTTTTCTGTAACTTAAGGATTCTTAAGTGCCCTTTTGTTTAGATTTCAACCATTCCATCAACAAAGCCTATTCAAAGCCTTTGAAGGTCATCTACCCTGCCCTTAGTATATTTGCATCTTTAAGTCTTATTTCTTAGCTCTGCTTGCCTAGAAATTTGACTCCATAGCCCATTGGTCTGGTAGATCCCTCTGGTTTAACTTGAAACACTTTTTATTCCCAACACTCTTTCAAAACAAGTCTCATTTTCCACTCATAGCTAGCCTAAAATCCAATTACAAAATGAAGTTAAATCTTTAGGAGAGACCCCTCTCCGAAACTCAAGAAGGCTAGATCCTGAATTCTAAAAGAGGTTCCTGGTTACCCCTAGTTTTCTTAACTACAAAAATCCTCATCCCAAAACCTGAGAATTACTAGGGTGATAACATACTGGCGACCACACTGGGGAACTAACCACTCTCCATTTTTAAGTTTAATCTTGAAGGAAGATTTTTAACCATATCTTTTCTACTTTAAGATTAAGTTTAAAGGTTGTGGGTAATATAATGACAACTCTACTGAGGAAACTGACCTTTTCTTTAGAGATATTTTAGAGGTTCATATCTGATCTATGATGGTGGACAATGATCAGACATATAAAGGTTAAAATCATCTACCTGGCGACTCCACACCAATTTTACAACCAAGACTCCACTGGAGGAATGAACCTGGAAGAACAATATGGAAAGCTGAGGCTTTCAACTTGGATCTTAATCCAAGACATTATGTTCTTTCTCGTTAAGAAATTTTTTCAATATGTATTGTATTTTATATAAGGATCTAACTTGGTTTTACAGATACCGTGGCCTTTCGTTATGGCTGATTTTCAAGATGATCCAAGAATAAAACGAAGATATGCTCTCATGGGCAGAGATCACATACCTGGATTTCCACACAAACTACCGAAGGTAAATTGGGGTGAAAATCTGCCCATGTTTCAAGATGAGAATATTGATGATCCTTTACTACATCTCATTAAATTTCATATACACTCATCAAGATTGAAGGGTGATTGGCATGAGGATTGCCTCATGAAAATATTCATGGAACCCTTAGAAGGAAAAGCAAGGGAATGGTACGAAGCTCTCAAACCGGCAAGTTTGTTTTCTCTAAAAGATTTTCATAAGGTATTTTATGAGCATTACAAATAAGATTTTCCATCTTTATCATTAGTTGAAAATTTTTGTGATCAAGCTGAAGATCTTATACATTACCTTAAAAATATTGATGAAGATTTTGGAAATTGGTTTCTTGAAGATTTATTAGAAGAAGTCTAGAATTTTCGTTCTCAAGTTAAATGTCATAATAATCAAGAGGAGTTAAACAAAGATGAAATAGATCAGGAGATGAATCAAGATCCACAAAACCCCTCGGTATTAACAAATGATGTTTCATTTAATGTTTTGAATGGAGTTAAAGAAAATATTCAACCTCATGATCAATTTTTAGATAAGAGAAAAAACAATTTTCCTTTCAATCTAAGAATTCAGAGATTCCCACCCCCCTCATCGAAGAAGAAATAAATTTGAATCTAAAAATACAACCATCCTCAAAATATTTACATAATGAAGAAATTGTTTCTACTTCTTCTAATGTTGATGAAAGTACTAAAGTTTTTATCCATGAAGAAACAAAAGAACGGGTTGATGCTCATGTTATTCTATCCTCCCAAAAATGCCCATTGCTTGATAGCACTCCTATTGAACAAAATAATGACTTTCAAATAGAATGCAATCAAACTAATCCAGAACTATCAGGATTTCCAGAAAGAAAGTCTACTGATCTAATGTATGTGATTGATGACATTCCTTTTTTTGAGGATTTGCCTAACTATGATCGGTATGATGATAACTATGTTCTTCAAATTCAAGATAGCTTCATAGAACAAACACTAGCTAGTTTGAAGGATGAGATATTAGATTTTCAATTTGATGAGGATTTTCTAAAAGTTCTCTTTCTTATTTTTAAATCAAGAAAATGTTCTCCTCAAATTAAAAAATGGCTTCTTGATATAATTTTTGAAAATTATGAAAATGAAATCAGACTTTTGCATTCTCAAATTCAGTCATACAATTTCCGAAATCCTAAAAGTTTCTTTGAAAATATTCCTTCTCCAAAGCAAGAAGAAATTGTAATACATTTTGACTTGCATATTGAAGATGATTATTCTTTCAAATACAAGACTGAAGAAATAGTTTCATGGTCTAATATTCATAATTCAACTGAACTATTAGTCATTGAAGGCCTAGAATTAAATAACATACATCATGCTTTTATTGATCCTATATTAGATTATATGGAGAATATTTTTAGCCCAAATTTGCAAACATGTTTTCTCTATAAGGATCAAATACATCAAAAGTGGCCTTTACACATCATATCATTTATTATAAAGGCACATGATCATAATATACTTCCAATTTTGATCACAAGCAATCAAGTTATCCATTTATTTTTACAACTACTTGATTGGCTTCATTGGCATTTTTGTATTACCTGATTCAATAAGATTTTTAGTAGATTAGAGTAGGTAGATGAGTGTCAATAAGCTCATAATTTTGAGCATTTTTTTTAGTTTTTAATTTTCAGCTAGTTTTTTCATTAAGATTTAAAGCCAAGGATGAGGTCCTAAAGAGTTTAAGATCTATAAGTTGGTTTGAAAATTGTTGTGTGTTGTTTTAGTTTCAGATCAGATTTCAGTTTGCAGAAGACAGAAGACACTTACTAAGATCATCAAAGGTCAAAGATGAAGGCTACTGATCTCAGAGTTCTTGACATTTCACCAGGAAATGCCATCCCCAAGTGAAGCCGATGTTAGTGACCTATAAATATAGGATTCATAATTTTGACTTGACTGATGGTAATCTTGTAAATATGTACATACTATGCCTTCTGCAAGTTGTATTCTCATATTTTGTAAAAAAATCAAAAATCAAAAATCAAAAAATAAAAAAGAGGGTAAAAAGTCCTAAGAACAATCAAAGGACTTAGAAAAAATAATAGACCCCAAAAGAAAAAGATGAATAAAACATGAAAGTGTGCAAGTCTAAATGCCACTACTTTTACCTTTTACAGTTGATTATGGCAGAGTGTCAATAAATGCCATAATCCATGATGAGTTAAACAGTTTAATCTTGACTTGTCATGTTTCAATTTTACTTGTTGTAGATAGAGAATAAAGAATTGTCATACAGTTTAATCATGACAATTCAGTAGTTAGGTAGAGAATAAGTGAATCCAACAGTTTAATCTGGATTCCTGGATGAAATAAGTGTAGAATTAGATATTTTTATTGCTTTCAGAAAGAATAAATGTTGTAAAGGTTGCTAGCTCAAATGCACCTAATCAAAATGGAAGAAAAAATGGTAGCATGTAAAATTGGGTAGGTAGAAGAAGGTGAGAAGAATCAATGTAAATATTACTCACCAAGGCCGCAAATAACTAACTTCCCCTTCCCATAGCCATTAAACATTATAAGTTATCAGTCAAAAAGGCTCAAGGCGTTTCCTTGACTTTTGTTGGAACCGGACCCAAGGCTCTATGGCTAATTAGTTGAAAAATGGTAAATGTCTATATTAATCCCTCAAACTCACATCATTATTTCATTTCATGCATTCACACCCCTGAATAATCCTAAGTAAAACCTCATTTTTATTTGAAGATACTATAATTCCCATTTAACTAATTTCTTTCATCACATGAAAACATTAAACCCTCAAAATTACATTCTATCATAAGTTAAAGTGATGAGGTTAGTATGATGCAAATTTGCCTTTAAAACTTCACTCTACTTGGTTATGTTTATGTATTTTGAGTATACCTTGTCCCATTTTCATGTTAATTTTAACTTATCTATTAACTTTCTATAGAAATAACCTTTTCCTATATTATATAACTCCCTTTTATATAATAAGCCCAAAAAACCCATTAATAAAATTTTAGCCAAAGTTATTTATTCCCACATGTTTAAATAAAAAACCCACTTTATACCCCCTTTGGCTAAATATATCGTTATATAAATATCTCGCCCCTATGGTAGTTAAATCACTTTGATTTAATTTACTATATAATAAAAATATGTGAAAAAACCTTTAAACATGTTTTATTATGTGTTTAAAACAAAAATATCGAAGTTTTGTTTAAACTAAACTTCAAAACCCATCCCTTTGTTTATTTCTCGATTCCCTTTAACCAAGGTTAAAACTATAACCTAACCATTTCCCCGCGATATATATCCCATCTTCGCAAATATTAACCCTGGTTCAAAGCCCTTTTACCCCTCTCGGCCACATTTTTTATGTATAAAGCCTGTTTTATATATAAAAACCTTCATATATCTTTTAGCTATTGGACTCAATATTGACCGTCCGATCCCTAACACTCATTTGATCCTACGGCTCCAAACAAATGCAATATTCTTATCCCCATATCTCTTCACATCCTATCGCACTGCTTTATAGCCGTCCGATCATCTCTTCACAATCCAACGATTCTTGTTAAACGCGATAGTTCTATTCCATAATCTTAACCTTCCCATCGCATCGTATGTCAACCGTTGGATCTACATTTACTATTAAGATCTAATGATTCATATTTAACCCAACAACTCCAGTCCCCGACCCCACCACAGCTCATTGTGTTAAGCAATCATCGTTGATCTTCCATCCGCCAGATCAACAGTCAATAATCGATGCCCTGGTCCTACTATACTTTCCCCGCATCTTTTCATTTAATCTTGATCGTTCGCTTTCCGATGTCAGATCCGATGGCCCGAAAATTATATCGCACAAATAAAGTGCCTGACCCATGTTTTATGAAAATCACGTGATAAAAGTTGTTTTCCAATACAACCCAATGCTACGTGTCCCCTTTTCATTTGATCGTGTTCCAAAAGCCAAAAATAGATTGCCGCCTGCAGCCAACGTGAAAACCACCAGCGGTTTTCCACAGTTCAAACAATAAAAAATTTCCGCCAGATATGTAACTCACCAATATTACGTTTTATAAGGTTTATAATAAAGGTTAGAACCTTTGTTATAAGGTTTATGTGAATGTTATAAGCTTCGCCCGACTAGTAAACCTCTGGTAAATCCTTTCCGTCTCCCGAATCCGATGTTTACCCTCTGTGTGCCTATTTTGTACCTAAAAGACCCATTATGCGCCTGAAATCTCCATTTTGACCAACAGAATCTCTATTTGAAGGCCAAAGACACCTTTCAACTACAACATATTGACATCAAAAGCCTCTATTTTAAGTTCAATCTTCAGTATAAACCCTTGAAAAAACATTTCCATGGCTTGAAAAGGTCTTTGAACCTACAGATCTCCTAACAAGTCATCTTTTATAGTCTCAACCATTCAGGAAAACCTTGTTTCCTGTCTTAACCCAGTTTTTCATCTCTCATATTCCTAATTGATCACTAAAATACCCATTTAAGACTATCTCTATGCAAGATTTGCTCAAAATTCCCTCTGTTAAAGTGAAATACTCCTGCAAACTATTTAAACAGCAGAAGTAAGCCTAACAATGCCTTAAAAAAAACAGAGTTAAACCTCCACAAACTGATCTCATTCCACAAATCTTTGAAGAATCTCCAATCACCTCCCTGCAGCCAAGATTTCATTAAAAATTTGTTTGAATTTTGCAGGTTATTATCAAAATATGAAATTTGGCCAATGGTTTCAATACTAGTTGACAAAATTGTTTGCTCCAAATTCTCAGATTTTAATTCAAAAAAGCTTCATTCAACAAACAGTTTGTATACAAATAAAGAATAAAATCAAGTCAGAGAGAGATCATAATGATGACATTTTCAGAGTGAATGGTGAAAGTGAAATCATAATTCACAATGACACTTAAAACAGAAAAATCAAAGAGTATCAGTGGTTAAAGTGTATCAGGTAAAAGTCAAAGTGAAAGGTCAAAAAAAAGTTACAGAGAAGTCAAAGGTAAACAGTAAAAGTAAATACAGAGGAAGTAAAATGGTAAAAAGAGATGAAAATACTTTTACTAACAATGAAGTTTATCCAAAGTGAAAGTAAAACAGTTAAAAGAACAAAAACGTGAAAAGATGAAAACACAACAAGAAGGAACATTTTTGCAGAAATTCGTGTTTAATCCATTGCTTTGCAAAAACTATTGTGAACAATAAAAGATTAATTTTGAAAAAATGAAGGAGGTTTATGTTCTTAAGATGTCCATCTACAAAAACCTCTCTCACTTTTCTAGCATCCATTATGGATTGGGAAATATTACACAATATTGGAAAACATTCTTGCAGAAAATTCTTGTTAAGTCATCATTTTTCAGAGAATATTGTGGCCAATTAGAAATACATATTACACAATAGAAAGAGGTTTTAGTTCCTAAGAGACCCATCTATAAAAAACTATCTCTTTTTTTCACAGTCATTTCATAATGTGAGATACATGCACATCGTTACAGCCTATGTTTCAGACTCTATAAAACTCTGTTTTACACATATTTTTGCAGAGCCTATTGTGCACAGCTGGAGAGGAATTTTAGGACACTGAAAGAGGTTTATCTCACCAACCTATTTATATATAATAGCCTCTTTCACTTTTTTACATATCTATTACGGATTGAAAAATACAAAGATATCATTGGAACCCAAGTTTGCAGAATTGTTGGAGTAGAATGCACAAAGAAAGGAAGCAGTTAGTGACTTGGATGCCTCATCATCAACTAAGAGTTGGATAAAATTAGAATTCTCCTCATATTCGTCACCTATCCATAATAAATAGTGCCAAATATATGCATTAGTCTTGAGTGTCTTTTACTTAAGTTCTATTTATGTAAAACAGTTAGAGATATTTTGTAAACCAATCTTGATATTTTTCAAGATATTTTAGTTTAGAATTTGTATAAATACTTCACTCGAAGTATTTGTAGGGAATAAAATTTATCAAGACTACTATAGTCATTTTTCTGGATATATTGAAGTTGGTGTGAGTCAATTAGCAAATTAGCAGACTGGAATTGAGATTAAAGACATCATAACTCAGGATTCTTGTGTTGACCAGATAAGTCTAGTCTTTTTCCTGCTTTCATTGCTTTTCTTTCAAAAAGTTTCCATACATTCATTTTAATGTGTTTCTATCTTTAATGATCAACTAGGAGAATTTAGACAGGATTAGTTATAAAAAGCTCCCTATTTTTTACTAGTTGACATTGTTATGTTTTCTGCTTGATAATCAGACTATAGAATTCTTAAATGCTCTAGGTCCCTGTTTGATCCCCTCCTTCAATCTTATTTTCTGTAACTTAGGGATTATTAAGTGCCCTTTTGTTTAGATTTCAACCATTCCATCAACAAAGCCTATTCAAAGCCTTTGAAGGTCATCTACCCTGCCCTTAGTATATTTACATATTTAAGTCTTATTTCTTAGCTCTGCTTGCCTAGAAGGTTGACTCCATAGCACAATGGTCTGGTACATCCCTCTGGTTTACCTTGAAACAATTTTTATTCCCACCACTCTTTCAAAACAAGTCCCACTGTCCACTCATAGCTAGCCTAAAATCCAATTACAAAACGAAGTTAAATCTTTAGGAGAGATACCTCTTCGGAACTCAGGAAGGCTAGATCCTGAATTATAAAAGAGGTTCTTGGTTACCCCTGGTTTTCTTAACTAAAAAAATCATCATCCCACAACCTGAGAATTACTAGGGTGATAACGGGATCATTTTGGGAATAGATGAAAGGTAAGTGAACGGGTTGTGATATAACAGGAGCTGTCCGATCTCAGAGATCAACGGCTGCGATTAAAAGCGAAAATTGTGTTGCGGAGGGCGGTTAGGCGGAAAACCAGAGTGGTATTTGCAAAATAAAATGGGGGGTAGGCGGTATTTCCCAAAACAACACGATTCCATACAGCATCTGACACGTGGATTCCTGAAACCGCTTATATCGTGCAATTTTGAAACTTTAAGCTTTGAGCACAAAAATTACGCGATATCGAATGGTGACCATTGGATCTGGGGCATCAGATCTGATGATGCAAAAGAAACGTGATATGCAACAATGTGTGCAGGTGAAACATATGGTGGGGTTGAGTTAGGACCGTTAGATCTACAGATCAGATGGTTGAGATTAAAAGAGGAAGCAGAGTTTTGAACGGAGTAAGTGAAAGAGCAGAAAGATGAGAGTCATCGGATCTGTAGGAATGGACAGTGAAGATCTAATCAGCGATTAGTGGATCAGTGAAGGGAGAAAGGAAAATGCGAAGTGCGATGAGATCCTGGCTATTGGTTCTTTTGGATTCAACGGTTAGGATCAAATCGGGGAATCGGACCATCGGAGATGAAAAGCGAACAGGACTTTGGATTTGCGATGTGCGATTAAACACTGGCCATCCGATCAGAGGGGAGATCAACAATCGGGATTGATTGGAGGGTGTAATGATAGAGGGCCTACGAGTGGAGTGTGATGAGATCATGGCTGTTGGTTCTTGTGGATTCAACGGTCCAGAACAAATCGGCGCATGCAATGATGGGGAGCTGCGAGCAGAGTGCGATTGAATCTTGGCCGTTGGTTCTTGTGGATTCAATGGTCAGGATTAAATCGGAGGATCGGAGTGATGAGTGAAACGAATAACCAATGGACTGATGCGATGGAATGCTATTGGATCTGAAAAGATCGACAGTGGAGATTTAATCGGCGACCGGCAGGAAAAGGGCTCATCGCATCAGAATTTTTGAAATAAACGTTTTAACAAAGAAAATATAAACCCCAATTGCGATTGCGCGATGAGGGCTAGCTCCTGGTCGCAGAATGAGGTCACATGTGGAAAGGGGCTGGGGCTTAAGGCCTTTACAGAAAAAAGAAGGTTTTTAGGCCAAAATTAGTGCTTTTTAAGCCAAACTGAAGGTTTCGATAGGCAAAAGAAGGGATTTTAAAACCAAATAAAGGGAAATATAAGGTTTAAAATTGGATTTAGGAAGATTTAGAGGTTAAATGAGGGTGTTTTGATGGATTTCATGAAGGAAATATGGATGAAAAATGGGGGATTCTGTGGGAATGAAATGGAGCAAATTGAGGCCTTTTTAAAGCAATCTCTTTCACAAAACAGCAGGGCTTTTCAATGGAAACAACAGTGAAGATAATTCTGAAGGATAGAAAACACATGGAGGCTTCAAGAAAGATAGATTTACAAAGGAAATGTCTCTCTTGAAGGCTCACAAACATATTTAGCCACCTGTTTGCTTTGACAAAATATTATAGGTGGCTAACAATACTCTTCTTGAAAGCCTCTAGAATGGCCATCCTAGAGAATTTTTCGACAACCACGAAAACACATTCATTTCCATGCTTATTAAAAAGAATGCCCAACATGTAATCCATGGAGATGGATTCCTAAGGTCGAATAGGAGTAGGCAGAGGAGTATATAGGCCTTTCTTCTTGATGGTCGATTTGGCAATGTGTTAGGTCCCTATATTACTAGTGTAGTCCCTTATTTTTGTTAGTGTAGCCCCCTTATTGTTATTTTTTTGCCCTCTGTAGTCCCCATGTTGTTATTATTGTGCCCCATAAAGGCCCACTATTGTTATTGTTGTGCCTTTACATTATTATTGTTAGGTCGGCTAGGATTATATTGTGACCCCATGGACTCCTATATATAGAAAGGAGATTTTTTCATTTGTATCATCTGATAATTGTTCATTTATGTAATTTAAAAGATATTTCCCCCTCGAATAGGATGATTTATAATATTTTGATCTATCTTTTCTTCTATTTTGTGAGATGGTTTCATAACAAAAGGTATCCAAGCTTTGGATTCTAGGTTTTCGCTGTTCAAACAGGTCATCGTGGAATTTTCACTATAACATTTTTTCTACAAAGGTTCAAAAGCTAAAAAAAAACCCATTTGCAAAGAACTCCTGAGGAACTTCATGTAAAAAATTCAGATCTTAGTTCGTAAAATTTTCGGAGATATGATCTATGGAAGTTATGGTTTTTACAGGCTCCTGAATTTCATCTCAAAGAGGTGACCTTGGGAAAATCATCATAACTCTCTCTCTGAGCATTAGATTGGAATTTTGTAAAAATTGGTCAACATCACATAGAGTGTAGTTTCATTTCTATCTATTTCAGAGCCGAAGGAGGAAACAGTGACATGAGGCACACCGTTCTACTGAACCAACCCATAATTAGGACATTGTGGGATATTGGGCATAACTTTGTCTTGAAGAATCCAAATCAGGTTGGACCTGTGGTATTGGAAAGAAGATTCAGAGGACTACTAAAGGACCAAAGATAAAAGCTTGGGGATCCAAAATTATAGAGATACACCAGTTTCAATATCGAGCTCCTCAAAATCAAGAAAAATGTGTGTATTTGTTTTTAAATTGCATAAGTCTTGTTTGAAAAATCAGTTTGAAGTGATTCCAAAGGCATATTGAAACATAGATATCAATATTGGGTTATAAAATGGCCCTTAAAAATAATTCAACACCCATCAAGCCCTCAAAAGGCTCTACTATGACTCATGAAGAGGAATAAGTGCAACATGATATATCAAAATTACAAGACCAAGTGCAACAAATTTCACTCTCGCAAAGAGTAACAAAAAATGAAATGGAAGCTAAGATGGATGGTTTGAAGAAATGCATGGAAGATAAGATGGATTGTTTGAAGAAAGGTGTGGAAGCTAAGATGGATGGTTTGAAGAATGGCATGGAAGCTAAGATGGATGGCATAGAAGCTAAGATCGATGAAAAAATGAAAGGAAATATGGAAGACATGAAGAATGATCTAAAAGCGGACATGGAAGGTTTGAAGGAAGGTTTCACAAAGTTGATACAAGAAATTATTCCTAATGGTGAAAAGGTAGTAGAGGAAACTCATCATGAGAAAAAAATAAATGTTAATCGTGATTTCACAAACTCTAATGTTGGATTGAAGACCCACTATATTCCAAAGATCGATATGAGGAAGTTTGATGGCAAGGATCCTGTAACATGGATACTATAGATGGAGCAATATTTTGATCTCCATAATGTGTAATACACACAAAAATTATGCATTGCAACTTTATATTTAGAACAAATACATTTGTATGGAATCGATGGATTTTCTCTCGTAAAAAAATTGTCACTTGGTCAATTGTTATGGAGGAAATGATAGCACATTATGAGGATACAAATAGAAACGCCTTCTTTAGCCAATTGATAAATCTCAAACAAAAGGGTTCAATGGTGGAGCACATTGATAACTTCCAAAAATTGATTATAAGGGTAACTGATTGTAGAAATTATACAATATGGATGTATATCTTGGATTCACCTGATCTAAAAATATGCTAAAGTTAAATACTAAATCGATTCGAAAAATATTTGTAGAATTTAAAACGCAATAACAAATTACATAAGCATGAAGAAATATCAATCACACACAACACAGATAATTTCCTGGGGAAATCTTACAGCTAAAAACCCCCACTATATTCTATTGTATATGATGTCATGGATCATGAAACAATTACATACAAAACTCTAATCACAAGAGCTCTCAATACATCAGCTAATTGTCTCACACTATCATATAAAAATTGGCAAATCCCTTAGCCAATTTACTGTCTCCATACAGCCTGCCTTCACTACGCAATCCCTGCTAAATGCAATCCCTGAATTGATGCAATCCTTCCTGCCTTGATTGAGCAAGTATCATGGTCACATCTAATGTGTGTGTGGTTGCAAGTGTGAAAGCGGATAATGTCACAACTAATAGTTTACTTCCCTTTCACCTAGAACTCAAATGGGTCTCCACTGGATTTGAGATGCATGCAACTAATAATAGTAAATCTTCAGTTGCATGTGAGATCACTACATGTGAATTAATTAATAATTAATTCACTTTATCTCTCACTAGTGTATCTTCAGTTACAACTATCACAATTAAGTTTAACTCACTTAACTGAGTTAAAATACTTATAACTTGCCCAAATCATGCACCACTGCACTTCCAACTTTGTTACAACTAGAATCACTCAGTTACAACTAAATTCAACCAGCATGTCCCACCAACCAACTTATTAACTCGAAATTCACTTAGCTAACTGATTTTCCACTTCAGTTAACTATTTTCAAGTTCTCATTGAGAATATATTATAGTTTAATTTCCATCTAAATTAAGGGATAATAAAAATAGACATGCACCTAAAAATAGCTTGTGGGCCCCACCCTAGTCTAGGTGCTTAATTTTCACTAGGATCATGGGTGCCAAAAAAAATTCTTGTTGAATCTCAACACTCCCTCTCAACAAGAAAGGGATTATCCTTCACCCTGATCCTATCTCTATGGTATTTGAATTCTCTCTTGGTGAGTGCCTTCATCAGAATATCTGCATCCTGATCTTCTGTGGGAATGTACTGAAGCAACATAATTCTCCTTTACACACAATATCTGAGATGATGGTATCGGATATCTATATGCTTGGACCTATCATGAAACACAGGATTAATCGAGAGTTTAAGGAAACTCTGATTATCACAATGAATCATTGTCAGATCCATCTAAGAACCAAAAAAACCAACAAAGATCTTTCTCATCCAGATAGCCTCACATGCAGCTTGACTTGCTGCCATCTATTTCACTTCCATTGAACTGAGTGACACATATCTCTGCTTCCTATTGTACCAAGAAACAACTGTAGAATCGATACTAAAGATCCCCCCTGATGTGCTCTTTCCGTCTAATGGACTTCCAGCTCAATCCACATCCGTGAAGCCATGCAACTTCACTCCATCTGTATGTTTGTACCATAGGCCATACTCTGATGTGACCCTTAGGTATCTCAGGACATGCTCCTCGCCTTCCAAAATAACTTGGTAGGCTTAACCATAGCTTGACTCAGCTTGTTAACTGCATAGTTAATGTCTGGTCTCATGTTCACTAGATACATTATCGAACCCACTAACTATCGATAGCAAATAGCATCCACTACCTCTCCAGAAGTAGAATCCTCTTTCCTCCAGTTTCCTGGAAGAGGCATATCCATGGGTTTGCAACTCTCCATTTTAAACTTACCCAGTATCTCCTTTGCATACTTGCCTTAAGACACAAAAATTTCACCATCTCGCTGCCACATTTCCAATCCGAGGAAATAATGAAGGAGGGCCATATCCTTCATTTAGAACTCCCTTACAATATCCTCCTTGCATGAGTGTATCAGCTGCTCATCACCAGTCAATATTAAATCATCAACATAAATAACAATGATTAAAAGGTTACCCTTCATCATAATTTGGTACAAGTTTGCATCTGCTTCACTTTTGGTGAAGCCCAGTCTGGTGAAATAGTTGTCTATCTGAGTGTGCCATTCACGGGGTTGTTGCTTCAGCCCATACAATGCTCTTTTTAGTTGGCACACATGCGACTCGCTGTTGAAGATCTCGAAACCTTCAAGATGATCTATGTACACCTCTTCCTCAATGATCCCATTGAGAAACACAGTTTTCACATCCATATGATGAATACACCAGCCCATCTGCGCTAAGAGTGCAAGGATGGTCCTTATGGAAGAGAACCTTGCAACAAGTGCAAAGGTCTCATCATAATCTATCCCCCCGATATGTGAGAAGCCCCAGGCCATAAATTTGGCCTTGTATTTCTCGACACTCCCATTAGCAGCTTGATTTACCTTGTAGATCCATCTCGAATCTACCACTGATTTATCAACCAATCTTGGGACAATTTCCCATGCACTATTTTTGAAAATGTAATCATACTCCTCCACCATTGCATCAACCCAAGTAGGTTGCTGCACTGCTTCCTGAAAGGAAGATGGTTGAGTCACAATACATTTTCTCATGAGAGCCATGTATCCAGTAAATCGGCCATGAGACTGTCTTTGTCTGCGCTGTGAAGTAGGGGTTCCTACATTCTATGCGACATCAAGTCTCAGCCTATCAGCTTCTGTGGTGCGCCTTCTGCCAATTCTGATGGATGGCTCTGCATGAGTGGTTTCCTCCACTCCATGAACCTCCTCCTGTGGTTGATCCACATCTAGAGACTCATCTTTGGGAACCAACAGTTCCTCCTCTGCATGCAAGTCCAACTCCCTCTCAAGCGACAATCGCATGGCTTTCCCCTCATCAAATTTTATATCCCATCACACAACAGTCATTCTGCTATTTGGAAAATACACACAATAATTATGGGGTGTTTCCGTGTAACCCACAAAAATCCCAACTTCAGCAGTTAGCTCCAACTTCTTCTTGGCATCCTTGGTCACATGCACATAAACAGATGAGCCAAAAATCTTAAAGTGTGAAACATCCAGTTTCTTACCAATGAAATCTTCTTTAGGTGTACTCATTCCAAGTACTATATGAGGACAACGGTTCTGCACATAAACCGTAGTGTTGCATGATTCCACCCACAAATACATTGGTAGGCCCTGATCATGTAACATCGTTCATGCTGCACCCATGATCGTTCTGTTCTTCCTCTCTGCGACCCCATTATGTTGTGGGTTATGAAGTGATATGAGTTCTCTTCGAATTCCTTATTTTCTGCAGAAGTTCTTGAATTAGTTAGAGATGTATTCTCCACCATTATCACTCATAAGAGTCTTCGCTTGCTTCCCTGACTCTTTCTCCACCAATGCCTTAAACTCACAGAAATTAGATAATCTTTTATCTTTCTTCTGAATGAAGAAGATCCAGAATTTACAAGAAAAGTCATCAAAAAATATTACATAGTACTTATGCTTTGCTGTTGAAGCAACTAAGAATGGTCCATACACGTCTATGTGAACTCTTTCAAGAATCCTCAAATCACAGTTCTCTTTCTCATGAAAGGTGGAATTTACATACTTCCCCATGGTGCAACCCTTGCATTTATCTAACTAAGAAAGTGTTCCCATTGGAATTCCAAAAGATATTTGTTGCATGACTTTCAAGGCTCCATGATGAAGATGGCCCAATCGCCTATGCCATAATTCTACCTCATCCCGACTCACCACTTTTTCTTCCTTGCCCATCATGGCAGCGCAACCATCGACCTCTAGCTTGTAGAGAATCTTAATTCAAATCCCAATCCTCTTGGCTTGACCCATTGTTTTATGTTGCAGGAAATCTTTTCCATCACTAAAAACAACGTCATAGCCTCTATCCTCCGACATTGCAGCTGAGATCCGAATGCACTTGAAACCATGCATGAAATCAAGGATAATTCAATCTCAAATTGCAAGGAAAGGGCCTCACCAGCTGTAGATCCAGTAGCCTTCTTGTTCTTCTTATTTTGTGGACAATTAGTAGAAAAATGCCCATGTTTGTGACAGTGAAAACACTTCACCTTGGACATGTCCTGCTTCTTTCCTTTAGAATCGGGTTTAGAATGGAATTTATTCCCCTTCCCCTTCTTCACCTTAGCAGCCAAAGCACAATCCGCTTCATCATCATGCTTTGATGAAGATTCATCTTTGTTGTTCCACCTGAACTCCTCCTAAACCAAATCTGACCACAGTCATTCCCAATATGGAAATTGTTCCCGTCCGTTGACAGATTCTTCATAACTATGCCAACTCTTACGAAGTCCTCGAAGAGCCAAACTCACCAAATCATCATCAGTGACTATTATTCCCACAATCCCCAGTTCATCATGACATTGTACAAACTTTGTGAGATACTTTGGAATGGTGTTGCCCTTTTCCATATTGATCTTCCTGAGTTTATCTTTGAGCGCCAATTTCCTATGGTCGCTACTACTTTGGAATAGATCCGTCAAAGCCTTCCACATAGCATATGGTGTAGCTTTCCCATGGAGATTTTAGACAATGTGGTCTTGTACTCCCTTCAGCAGGATCCTCCTTGCCTTTTCCACTTTCTTTTTCCATGCAACAAGATTGGCAACATCTGTAGCATCTAGCTTAGGAACATACTTTTCAATGACCTCCTTCAAGCCATTGTCTTCAATTATCGTCACCATCTTGTCCTTCCAAGCAATGTAGTTCAAGCTACCCTCGAGTGCATACTCTAACCTCAAGCCATTGAAATCCATTTCAATCTTGAATCAGTTGTAGCACCAAGAAAGTCTCTCTGCAAATTCGAATTCTATCCAACCACAAACTCAGCTCCTGCTTCACTTCTGAAATTTCCTGTGCTCCGATACAATGTAGAATGCATGTATATCTTGGATTCACCTGATCTAAAAAAATGCTAAAGTTAAATATTGAATTCCTTCTACAAATCTTTGCATAATTTAAAACACAATTTCCAATTACATAAGCATGAAGAAAGATCAATCACACACAACACAAATAATTTCCCAGGGAAATATTATAGCTAAAAATCCCACTATCTTCTATTTTATATTATATCATGGATCATGAAAAAATTACCTACAAAAATATAATCACAATAGCTCTCAGTACATCAGCTAATTATCTCACACTTTCATACAAAAATTGGCAAATCCTTTAGCCAATTTACTGTCTCTAGACAACCTTCATTCACTGTGCAATCCTTGTTGAATGCAATCCCTGAATTGATGCAATCATGCCTTCCTTGACTACGCAAGTATCATGGGCACATCCAGTGTGTGTGTGTTTGCATGTGTGCAAGCGATAATGTCACAACTGATAGTTTACTTCCCTTTCACCTAGAACTTAATTGGGTCTCCACTTGATCTGACATGCATGCAGCTAATAATAGCACATCTTCAGTTGCATGTGAGATCACTACATGTGAATTAAGTAATAATTAATTCATTTGATCTCTCACTAGTGTATCTTTAGTTACAACTAGTACAATTGAGTTTAACTCACTTAACTGAGTTAAACTACTTGCAACTTTCACAACTCATGCACCACTGCACTTCCAACTCTGTTACAACTAGAATCACTCAGTTACAACTAAATTCAATCTGCATGTCCCACTAACCGACCTCTTAACTCGAAATTCACTTAGCTAACTTATTTTCCACTTCAGTTAACTATTTTCAGGTTCTCATTGAGAATAGGTTATAGTTTAATTTCTGTATAAATTAAGGGATAATAAAAATAGGCATGCACCTAAAAATAGCCTGTGGGCCCCACCCTAATGTAGGTGCTTAATTTTCATTAGGATCATGGGTGCCAGAAAAATTTCTTGTTGAATATCAACACTGATATTCCAAAGGAACACATGATTGATGTCTTCATATGGACTTTAAAGGATAACATCCAACATGAGGTTCGCCTTTGGGAACCTGATTCATTGGAGAAGGTATTTAGGTTTGCAAGAAATTTTGAAAGTAAAATTATGAAGATAAGGAAGCCTACCACTCACATCTATAAATATGGAACTGTTACTAATATTCCTTAGAAAATTTGTGTTAGTATTTTTTGATGATATATTTTGCTACAGCAGGTCTTGGAAGGATCATGTTCAACATGTTGACAGGGTGCTCAAACTATTGGAGGAGAAACAATTATATGAAAAAACCTCCAAATGTTTCTTTGGAGTACAAGAGGTGGAGTATCTGGATCATATTGTATCTCAGGAGGATGTTAAGGTAGACCCTAACAAAATTAAGTCCATTAAGGAATGGAAATTCCCCACAACCATAAATAAGTTGTGAGGATTTCTCAGGTTAACAGGGTATTATCACAATTTTGTTAAGAATTATGGGAGAATAGAAACACCTATAACAACATTATTGAATAAAGATGAATTTTCATGGACTCCTGAAGAAACTAAGACCTTTGAATATCTTAAAGAGGAAATGTGCCAAGTACCAGTCTTAGCTATGCCAGCCTTCACAAAAACCTTTATTGTGTAATGTGATGCTTTGGGAAATGGAATTGGTGATGTTTTAATGCAGGAAGGAAGACCCATTGCTTTTGAAATTCGTCCAATCAAAGGAAAGTATTTACAAAAAACTATTTATGAGAAGGAAATGTTGGAAATACTACATGCACTAAATAAATGGTGACCTTACCTAATGGGAAGACACTTCAAGGTAAAAAATGATCATGATAGTCTTAAATACTTTTTGGAACAAAGAATATCTTCAGAAGAGCATCAAAAATGGGTCATAAAGATGTTGGGTTATGACTATGAAATAATCTACGAAAAAATGGAAGATAAATGTTGTTGCAGATGTACTCTCAAGAAAGGATGAGGAGGTGGAAGCATTTCTTTGTTCCATTTCTATTATCCAAACAGATTGGATAACCGAAGAAAGGGAGGAATGGAAGAATGAAGAATAAGTGTGGACTCTCATTCAAAAGTTGCAGCAATATCCCACTACATCTAATAAATTTAGTTGGAAAAAATATTCCTTATGGTACAAATATCACTTATATCTTTGTAAGAATTCCGAACTAAAACGAAATATTATTTTAGAATTGCACACCTCTCCCTTAGGAGGACACTTAGGATTTTTTAAAACTTACCAGAGGGTGAAGAAATAATTTTTTGGGATGGCCTTAAATATGATATTAAAAAGTTTTTGACGGAATGTTTGGTTTGCCAGCAAAATAAAGTTGAGACAATTAATATCCTGGGTCTTCTACAACCTTTATCCATTTCAAGTCAACGTTGGGAAGAGATTTCAATGGATTTTATCACAGGTTTCTCTAAGTCTAAAGGAAAGAGTGTCATCACGGTGGCAGTTGATAGACTTACCAAGTATGCAATTTTTTGTGCATTATCTCATCCATTTAAAGAAAGTACAGTTGCTACTGCATTTATGGAAACAATTCAAAAGCTACATGGAAACAAATATTATTGTAAGCAACGGAGATCCCATTTTCACTGAAAAAATTCTAACAGAATTATTTTCTTATTTGGGTACTCAACTAGCTCATAGCTCATCTTATCATCCTCAATTTGATGGGAAAACTGAGATAGTGAACAAATGTTTGGAAGGATATCTTCGTTGTTTTGTATCTGATAAACAAATACAATGGGTCAAGTGGTTACCTTTGGTTGAATGGTGGGATAACACTTCCTTCCATACTGTAGCAAAAATGACCCCATTTATGGCACTTTATGGATATCATCCACCATCCATCACATCATCTTTAAGATAAAATTATAAAGTTCAAGCATTTTAAGATCGCATCGATCATCAAAAATAAGTTCTCCAACTCTTAAAGGATAACCTAAATTTGGCACAAAATCGAATGAAACAACAAGCGGATCAACATCACAGGGAGAAAAGTTTTGATGTAGGAGACTGGGTATTTTTACGGCTACAACCATACAAAAAAATGTCCCTCAAGCAAGCTAAGAAAGATAATAAATTATCAACAAAGTACTATGGTCCTTACAAGGTACTGCAAAATATTGGTACTATGGCATACAAATTGGAGCTTCTTGCTTCTTCCCGAGTGCACCCAGTTTTCCATGTTTCATGCTTAAATAAGGTTATAGGTGACAAACTTCCAGTTCAAACAATATTTCCAGAACTTGATGAGGAAGGAATAATCATATTGGAACCTGAAGCAGTTATGGAAACAATAACTCAATAGTTATGAAATCTATCAATTTTAGAGTGTCTCATCAAGTGGAAGAACTTACCCACTGAAGATTCCACATGGGATGATGAGAATTTTATACAGAAGCATCCAAAACTACTCAAGGGTTGAGGACAACAATTTTCTGAAGGATAGGGGTATGTTAGGTCCCTATATTACTAGTGTGGTCCCTTATTTTTGTTAGTTTAGCCCCCTTATTTTTATTGTTGTACCCCTGTAGTCCCCACATTGTTCTTATTGTGCCCCATAAAAGCCCACTATTGTTATTGTTGTGCCCTTACATTATTATTATTAGGTCGGCTAGGATTATACTGTGACCCCATGGACTCCTATATATAGAAAGGAGGTTTTTTAATTTGTATCATCCAAGAATTGTTCATTTATGTACTGTAAAGGAATTTTCCCCCTCAAAGAGGCTGATTTCTAAGATGTTGATCCATTTTTATTCTATTTTGTGAGCTTGTTTTATAACACAAAGGCACAAGAAGTGCAATATCTAATGTACTTCCCAACATCTTCTCAAAGGTTCAACTAATAAAAATATTTTTGCAGTACTACCAATGTTTTCTCTACCCTGAAATGTCTAGTGACCCGGCTGTAGTGCGCTTCACAAATCATCTTGGTACGCTCGCTTGAAGGAACACATAGGTATCCTAGGTGGCATAGCAGTGCATCCTGGAGGTGATAATTTGGAACTTTCTTGCCTTCCAATAGCGTATGGTATGTGTTGCCAAATTTTCGATCACTCTTGTAAAGAGTCGGCCACCCCAAAGTCTCATTCCTACAAGAGTCAGTGCCATGACTGACGGTCGACTGAGGTAGTCTACAACATTGTTGGTGTTTCCCTTCTTGTACTTGATGTTCAAATGGATCTTTTGGGGGTATGTGGACCATTTTTTATCATGATCGCTATGAAACTTCCCTTGTGTCTATATGAACTGCAGGGGTCAGTGTTCTGTGTGGATGATCATTTCCTTCCTCACAATGTAATGCTTCCATTGTCAGAAGTCTTTCATAATGGAATACATCTCTTTTTCATAGCTGGGATACTTTCATACTATATATGAAAGTATCTCACTATGATATGCCACTGGATGCCCCTTGATGGCAGTGTGGGTGCAGGCGTTAAGGAGAGATGTTCAAATCTTGTTACAATGTTTTCTAATTCAGGAGGAATTAGTTCCTGGTCTTTGTTTCCACTCTCGGTCATCAAACTTTATTAGATTGGTTTGATAAAATTAATAAAATGCACCATTGAAGCTAAAGTCCCCTTTACCCTTCGAAAACATTATAACTCACTTTAAAACAATGTTAAACCTTTGGAAATGATGTTTAAAACCCTCTCGGCAATGTAATAATTTACTTTTAAAAAAATGTTTAAAACCCTCTCGGCAATGTATTTCCTAACTTCAAACTCTTAATAAAGCTCTATTGAAATAATATTAAAACCTCCGAAAATATTATAAAGCACTTTAAAATAATGTTTAATACCTTTTCGCAAGGTATCGGATTTCAAATCTTTAATAAAACTCTATTGCAATAGCCCATCGGGTCCATACCTTTGTTTTAAACCCCGTGTAACTCCTGACGCAAACACCATCGGATCTCCAACGCATAAGATCGAACGGCTATCGCGTTCAGTCAACCCTGGTGAATTATCCAACCAAAGTCATGCGAAATCAGCGGTTTCACCTCCGTGACGTGTCGTGATCCGATATGATCGCGTTCAAATAGAAAAAAACCACTCACAACCCAAAAGCAGCGCAACAACAGTGACCGATTTTCTCCAAAACCTCTTTTCTTCAAAATTTCATTTCCAATTGCGTTTAAACACGGATTTTCACTACGTTCCTATTATCCCTTCGGTTTCTCTTGGAACCCTTCTTTTCCACTACGTAACTCAATAAACATAGACCATTTTCCGACTATTCAATCTCAAGCCAAAGAAAACAGAACTTCATCAAATTCCTTTGAATTCTTTACACAGAAGTTTAATTACGCTCAATTTCTACACAGAAAACATGAATCAAATGGATTTTCAGATAAATGATGGATTTCAAAGAGATGAAACCCTCCAGGAATTTTCCAAGCAACAACAGATAAATAAATTATGCAATGTTTATTAAATTAGAGGCAAAACCCTCTAAATCAATTCTTCTACGGCCCAAATTCCATTTCCTCCTTCTCAGAGGTTACATTTATAGTTTTTGACATAACAGTCGACCTCCTCTTGAGGATCGAATTCTTCTAACTTAGATAAAATCGTAATTACACAATATCTTCCCTAAATCTATCAACTGAAAGCTAAATATGTTGAATCTAATCTAAAACTGCTCAATCTTCCTAAATACTAGTTCAAACTTATCTAGTACAACTGTAAATTGACAGCTAAAGGTACCAAAACCTTTGCTTGTAACTTGTTTTTGGATTTTTGGAATAATTAATGAAGCCTTTTGTCTCTAAGCCTCATGCTCCTACATCAGGCTCCCGAGGACAAAAATTTTCATGGGCTCCTGTCCATGAGCTCCTCCATAGAACTACCCAATTTCTATAGCATGGTTTCTATCATCCAGGTAGCATCCTCAATTGGTTGATCCCTCCACTTGATCAAATATTGAAAATACTCCTATCCCCTGGTCTTCTTAAACACTTTCTTGTCTGAGATCCTCTCTGGCTGTAATGTCTTTGTTGTGGGTAACTATTTTACCCAGTCAATATTTTCTCTGTCTTCTGTTCTGTCATATGTGCCACTATCTTCATATCTGTACAAATCAACAACATTGAATATTGGAGATATTCCAATATCAGAAGGTAATTCAATTTCATAAGCATTTGCAAAAAATTTTCTCAATATCCTGCATGGTCCTATCTTTTTGAATTTTAATTTGTTATACTCCCTCTTTGGAAATCTTTCTTTTCTTAAGTGTGCTAAAACCAAATCACCAACTTCAAAATTAACTTCTCTTTTGCTCAAATCTTCTCTATTTTTGTACTTGATACTGTTGTCTTGTAGCTGCTACTTTACTTGTTCATGTATTTCTTGAATTTCTGAAGCTAACTCCTCTCCTTTAGCACTTCTCATTTATGCTTTTCCCAAGTTCCTCAATTCAGATACTCCTCTTGGGTGCATTCCATAAACTATATGGAATGGACTCTGCCCTGTACTTCTGTTAGGTGAATCATTATATACATACTCTGTCTGTGGTAAAATATGATCCCACTATTTAGGATGTTCTCCTATAAGACTTCTCAAAATATTACCCAAACTCATGTTCACTACTTTAGTCTACCCATCAGTCTGAGGGTGATAAGTTGAGCTGAAACTTATTTTAGTACCAAGCTTCTTCCACAATTTCCTACAAAAATGACCAACAAATCTGGTGTCTCTATCAGAGACAATACTTTTAGGTAACCCATGTAATCTGACAATCTCCTTGAAAAAAAAATTGGCAACATGAGTAGCATCACTGGTTTATAACATGGAATAAAATGTGTCATTTTTGAAAATATATCAACTACAACGTAAATTGCATTATTTCCTCTCTGTGTCTTAGGAAATCCTAAAACAAAATCCATACTTACCATATCCCAAGTTCTATCTGGAATAGGTAATGGAATGTACAAACCTGCATTTTGACTTTTCCCTTTTGCATATTGACAAATTTTACAATTATGCACATACTTTTCCACTTTAGATCTCATATTTGGAAAAAAATAAAAATGACTTAGTTGCTCATAAGTCTTATCAACACCAAAATGTCCAGCAAGTCCAGCACTATGTTTCTCCCTGATTAAATTTTCTCTCATAGAACAATTTGGTATGCATAACTGATTTCTTTTGAACAATAAACCCTCTTGCAAGAAATAATCTAACCACTGAATTCTGTCTATCAAAAACAGGATTACAACATGCTTCAAATGCTTCTTTGAAATCCAAATCTGTCTTATAGAGTTCTTTAAGAAAATCAAAACCTAACACTTGAATTTGACTTTCTTCAACAAGAATTCTTTTCCTACTCAAGGCATCAGCTACCTTGTTTGCTTGACCACTTATATGCTTCAATATAAAGTTAAAAATTTGAAGATATTCAATCCATTTTGCATGTTTTTTATTCAATTTAGGTTTTTGCATAATATACTTTAAAGCATGATTATCTGAATATAGCACAAATTCTTGAGACATTAAATAATGTCTCCACTTCTTCAATGACTGTACAATTGCATAAAATTCCTTGTCATAAGAAGAGTACTTCCTTCTTGCCTCATTCAGCTTCTCACTGAAATATGCTACAGGTCTATCTTCTTGACATAATACAGCTCCAATAGCTTCCCCACTGGCATCACATTTCACTTGAAATGGTTTTTTAAAATCAGGCAAAACTAAGACAGGTTTCTCAGTTATCTTTTGCTTTAAGAACTAAAAATTCCTTTCATCTTCAGCAATCCACTTGAATGGTTGTTTTTCCTTCTTTATGGTTTCAATGATAGGTGCATTGATCTTACTAAAATTCCTTATGAATTTTCTATAAAAACTAGCAAGACCATGAAAAATTCTTACCTCAAAAACATTTTTAGGTGAAGGCCACTCCACAATTGCCTTTATCTTCTCTGGATCCATTTTTAATCATTCGGAAGAAACAACAAAACCTATATATACCAATTATTCTTTCATGAATGAACATTTATTTAAATTTACCATTAACTTCTCTTGATGTAACTTCCTTGAGACATAATTAATATATCTCAGGTGTTCTTCTTTTGTTTTGCTGTAAATTAATATATCATCCAGATATACTATTGCAAATTTACCAATAAATTCCTTCAATACTTCATTCATAAGTCTCATAAATGTGCTAGGTGAATTTGATAAACCAAAAGGCATTACCATCCATTCATACAATCCCTCATTTGTTTTAAAGGTTGTTTTCCATTCATCTCCTTCCCTTATCCTAATTTGATGATACCCACTTTTCAAATCTAGTTTTGAAAAATATCTTGCTGCACTCAAACAATCCATCAAATCTTCAATTCTAGGTAAATGAAATCTATACTTCATTGTTATCTTGTTAATTGCTCTTGAATTTGGGCACATTCTCCAACCTCCATCTTTCTTCGGACTTAATACTGTAGATACTACACAAGGACTCAAACTTTTTTTTATCAAACCTTTGTCAACCAATTCGTGCACTTGATTTCTGATTTCTTCATTTTCTGTAGGAGTCATTCTGTAAGCTGCTTTGTTTGGAGAATATGATCCTGGAATCAAATCTATCTGATGGCTGATTCTTCTTACAGGTGGTAATTCATCGGGCAAATCATCCACAATAATATCACAATAATTCTCCAACATTTCTTGAATTTCAGTTGAAAAACCAAAAATTTTAGTAGAAGTAAATACTACCTTAGGTTTTCAAACTAAAGCAAAATTTACCTCATCATCTTCAATATGCTGCAAGTATTCTTTTCCACTCAACAATAAAGCCTTTGGATCAGAATTTTTACTTGATGCATCTTCTTCTTCCATAGGTAACAATGTTTGATTCATACCATCTTTGAAAAACTTGTAAGTGTTTCTCTTTCCATCATGTACTGATGCTCTGTCATACTGCCAAGGTCTACCCAGCAATATGTGACACACATCCATAGGCATCACATCGCACATGATTTTATATTTGTAACTGCCCATTTGTAATTCTATTTCACATTGTTCCTTTACTATCAATTGATGTCCCTTCTGAAGCCATGGCACCTTGTAGGGTGTTGGATGTTCCCTTGTATTCAATTTCAACTTCTCTATCACCTCTGTAGAGACCAAATTATCTGTACTACCACTATCAATTACCAATTGACAACATTTCCCTTGAACTTTGCATACACTTCTAAACAAAGTCTTTCTCTGTGTTGGTCCAGCAACTT
Organism: Pinus albicaulis; assembly: GCA_034641835.2. Taxonomy (NCBI): domain Eukaryota; kingdom Viridiplantae; phylum Streptophyta; class Pinopsida; order Pinales; family Pinaceae; genus Pinus; species Pinus albicaulis. Next base: position 1,322,098,045 of record CM076580.1, on the reverse strand, counting down.
CCTTTGTTTGTTTTAACAAAACCTTATTAACCACCAAAGATTCTCCTTTCTCTGGCACAATTTCTTTCTCTATTATAGGAAACTTTGTTTTTTTCTCTTTAGTCTGAGCAACAATTGCATTTCTCTGATTTGTCCCCACATTCTCTAGACATTCATAGGCTCTATGTCCTAATTTGTTACATCTGTAACATCTGACTTCTCTTCCTTTGTTTCTGCCTCCTCTTCCTCTGTAAGGATTCCTTCTGCCAATTGTATCACCTTATATGGGTGCGTACTGAGGTGAGTTGTTGCTAGCTCCATCTCTTGGTGCTGTAGATCTTCCTCTACCACCTTGACTTCCTCTTCCTAGAAAAGTACCTCTTCCTTTGGCAGATTTCTTTCTTATGAGTTTTTCTTCAGCTTTTAAGGCCATCTGGTAAGCCTCTTCTACTATTTTATGAGACAATATACTTATCTCATCTTGAATCTCCATTCTGAGACCATTCATGTACTTGGAAATCTTCTCTGTTGTATCTTGAATTTGTCCTACTCTTATGCTCACTTTGTAAAATTCTTCTGTGTATTCTTTTACTCTCATTAATCTCTGTCTAAGATTCTGCATTTGTCTAAATAATGAAAGCTGATAATCACTAGGCAAAAACTTACCTCTCAACTTTGCTACCATTCTATTCCAATTCTTGATTGGCTGCTTACCAACTCTCCTTCTTTCTACTTGCACTCCATCCCACCAAAGTGTTGCACGTCCTTTCAACCTTGTGACAACGAACTTAACTCTCTTTTCTTCACCCATCTCTTCATAATCAAAGCATTTATTCATTTCATTGATACAATCTATCAACTCTTCTGGATTCAATCCTCCAACAAAATTTGATACTTCAATTCTAGGCTTGGATGTAGATCCTAAAACTGATTTAAAGAATCTCATATCAGGAGTAAGCTCAACATTTTCTTCTTCTTCTTCTTCAGCTTCAGGTTCACTAACATCTTCAGGATCTCTCTGTTGTCATACTTCCATTGCTTCCAATCTGGCTTGAATTTGCTGTATAGTTTCTAGTACTTCAGCATTTGCAATTGGTCTACCTCTTCTTCTACCAGCACCACCTCCTCTACCAATTCTGATAGCCATGTTGAGTTTCTTTTTCTGACTTTTGGAAGCTTGTTTAGTGTCTGAAAAATGCTCTGAAGACTGCTCTGATACCACAAATGATGGCAGTGTGGGTGCAGGCATTAAGGAGAGCTACTCAAATCTTGTTACAATGTTTTCTAATTCAGGAGGAATTATTTCCTGGTCTTTGTTTCCACTCTTGGTCATCAACCTTTATTAGATTGGTTTAATAAAATTAATATAATGCACCACGGAAGATAAATTCCCCTTTACCCTTCGGAAACATTATAACTCACTTTAAAACAATGTTAAACCTTTGGAAATGATGTTTAAAACCCTCTCTGCAATGTAATAATTTACTTTTAAAATAATTTTTAAAACCCTCTCAATAATGTATTTTCGAACTTCAAACTCTTAATAAAGCTCTATTGAAATAATATTAAAACGTTCGGAAATATTATAAAGCACTTTAAAACAATGTTTAATACATTTTCGCAAGGTATCGGATTTCAAACCTTTAATAAAAATCTATTGCAATAGCCCATCGGGTCCATACCTTTGTTTTGAACCCCGTGTAACTCCCGACGCGAACACCGTCAGATCTCCAACGCATAAGATCGAACGACTATCACATTCAATCAACCCCGGTGACTTATCCAACCAAAGTCATGCGAAATCGGTGGTTCTGCCTCCGTGACGTGTCGTGATCCGATACGATCGCGTTCAAATAGAAAAAAACCACTCACAACCCAAAATCGGCATGACAACAGTGACCAGTTTTCTCCAAAACCACTTTTCTTCAAAATTTCATTTCCAATTGCGTTTAAACACGGATTTTCGCTGCGTTCCTATTATCCCTTTAGTTTCTCTTAGAAACCTCCTTTTCCACTATGTAACTCAATAAACATAGACCATTTTCCAACTATTCAATCTCAAGCCAAATAAAACAGAACTTCATCAAATTCCTCTGAATTCTTTATGCAGAAGTTTAATTACGCTCAATTTCTACAGAGAAAACATGAATCAAATGGATTTTCAAATAAATGATGGATTTCGAAGAGATGAAACCCTCCGGGAATTTTCCAAGCAACAACAGATAAATAAATTTTGCAATTTTTATTAAATCGGAGGAAAAACCCTCTAAATCAATTCTTCCACTGCCCAAATTCCATTTCCTCCTTCTTAGAGGTTACATTTATAGTTTTTTACATAACAATCAACCTCCTCTTGAGGATAGAATTCTCCTAACTTAGATAAAATCCTAATTACACAATATATTCCCTAAATCTATCAACTGAAAGCTAAATATGCCGAATCTAATCTAAAACTTCTCAATATTCCTAAATACTAGTTCAACCTTATCTAGTACAACAGTAAATTGACAGCTAAAGGTACCAACACCTTTGCTTGTAACCTTTTTTTGGATTTTTGGAATAATTAATGAAGTCTTTTGTCTCTAACCTTCATGCTCCTGCATCACCCCTGTTGAGTAAGAACTACACAAATAGCATAGTTGGATACATATGTCTCGATATCAAATGGTTGCAGTATGTTTGGTAATGTGAGTAGTGGTGTTGAGAAGTGTTGATGCTTCAACTCGGCGAACCCCTTCTGTTTGGATTCAGACCAAAAGAAATTTGATTTCTCCCCTCCCTTTGTGACTTGACTCAAAGGCCAAGTGATATGAGAGAAGCCCAACATGAACCTATGGTAGAAGTTGGCTTTTCCATTTGTTCTATGATTTGGGGGTGCCTTTCCCTTGCTTCAGACTCACAAATCCAAAGTCCTGCTTCTTCTATTTAAACTTCTGCTTGATCTTGGCAGCATATTGATAGGAGGCATCGAGTGCAGAGATGTGTAGGAGCTCCATTTCATCCTAGATGTACTTATGCAAACATTCGTGGTACTTGAGTATCGAATTCGCTCAGAATCCTTGATGCCTAGCGTCATGTGAAGGGCATGAAAACCACTTGTGAACTCTGGCACATCTTGGTCCCTTCCCTCCCGTAGTGTGGTCCACTTTATGTATTTATCTTCATAGCTACTGACAGGGTAATATTGTTCCTTGATAGCGTCTCGAAAAGAATTCCAAGTGGGTGCGGCTAAGAATAGTGAGGGTTACCCCTCATCCTTTTTCTCACAGTAGGTTTCCCACCGGTCCTTGACATGGAGGGCAGCCTTCATGAGTGAAAAATTAATCTTTTCCCGATTGGAAAATTCATGAACTGAAAAAAAAAATCCTTCCAACATATTTAACAATTTATCTACGACATCCGCATCTATCTAGCCTTCAAATATGGGAATTTCAATGCTAAATTGTTCATTAAAAGGTGTGGCACCTCCAGAGTGGCTGCCGGATGAAGATGTGTCACCTGTGGGTAGTCATAAAAGGATTTGGGAAAAGTTATCCATCATCGCATTCCTCTGTTTCTCAAGGGCCTCCTAGAGAAATATCCTAAAATGATCTCATTCTCCCTCGTCTTTATTTTCTTCTGCCATGGGAGGAAGTTGGGGTTTTCAAGCCTAATTTTGCAAATTTTCAATGAGATCGAGCCCTAACTCCTTATACCCTGACCTCACTGGGGACATGCAAAGAAAAACCGGGAAAGAGAAGACTACTCTAATCCCACTGATCCGAACTTATGAAGGAATGCAATAGAATACATATATAAACATAAACACATAAGTGCAACATAAATAAAACTTCATTTCATTAATATCGAAGAACCGAAATATGCTTACATACATAATGGAAATAAACTAGCTCGGGCGATGGTAGCTTATCTCTGAGAATATATGTTGCTGCTACATGCCTCTTAATTGTGTTATAATGAGGCTCAGTGGCCTTTTTACCATTGAGAAACAATTAGAAACCCTAAACATCCGAAAACCTAGCCCTAGGAGATGAAGCGCCAAAAGATTGTGGGCCCTGTTGGGCTAAGTTGGAACGTCAACTTGTCGGGGTCGTAACTTTGGCATACAATCTCTGTTTGGCTATCATAAAACATTGTTTCGAAGATATCGAAGAGGCTGAAGAAAACTTCCAAACTAATTTTTGACTTTTCTGGTCTCTCATTTTTCCCTAAAAACGTATTTTAGTCCCTCAAAATGAATCAAGAAGTTTAGGACTCGACAAAACTACCAATAATAGTAAATTGTGCTACAATTGAGGAAACAAAAAAAATGAAATAAAAAATGGTGGGGGTCTAAGTGGAATAATCAGGTGGCCACCAATATCCACCTGTATCAAGTATTATCTCTGGTGTTCTGCTTGAACTCTTCCTGTACCAAATCCGACCATAATATTTCCTAGTTTGGTAGCTTCTCCCTCCCATTGACCAAATGATGGTAGTTGTGCCAGCTCTTAGGAAGGCCTAGAAGTGCTAGGCTTACTAGATCATATTATACAATTGTAACACCAACACTCCCAAGTTCATCACAACATTGTGTGAACCTGCCGAGGTACTGTGGTATTGTGTCTCCCTTCGGCATTTTGATATTCTAAAGCTTGTCTTTGAGTCCCAAATTCCTGTGGTCACTAATAGTCTGGAAAAAATTTCTCAATGTATGCCACATTGGATATGGAGCTTATTTCTAGTGGATATTAGAGAAAATATGGTCTCATACTCCCTACAATACTATCCTCCTCACCTTGGAGACACTCTTCTTCCACTCTGCTAGATCCTGGGAATCAGCTGGTGTTGGTTTTGGGGCATCATTATCAATGAATTCCTTCAGCCAATTATCTTCCATGATTGCTTCCATTTGGTCCTTCCAAATAAATGTAATTCATTCTACCCTCAAGGGCATACTCGAGCCTTAGACCATAGAACACCACCTTGCTAGCTCTAAATAATATATCTTCAAACTCATTCCTCCTGCTAAGATAACTTTGAATTCTCTTCTCTAATGTGATTATAGATCTGATACCATGTAGAAAATAATTGTATATTTAATACTGCTCATGTAATGTTCTAAAATATAAGACAAAGCTACTTCTACGCATCTGCGAAAATAAATTCACGATTGAGAAGCAATATAAAAAACATGTGACATGAATCAATTAACACACATAACATAAGGATATATCTATGGGAAAGCCACTGCTCAAAAACACTTCCTATCTATATTGCATTAATCAGAAAATAGAGAAGAAATACAATGCTTTTTCAATCCTGAACAATCTCTGCATAAGTATAATCTATCTCAGTGCCTCACAAGCTGAATCTAGCCAATACTTAGCCAATTTTCCTGCCTGTCAAGCTCCTATTTCCTTGCATTTTTTATCAAGGAATTATCCCCCTGTTAATTAGGGAAATCCACATCCAGAACTTCGCAATCCCTATAGGCCCTTATTTTTATAAATTATACAAACATATGTATATCAATGGATTCAATCCTATATAACAATGTACTAAAGCTATATACTAAAACGCTTCTACAAATCGATTACGGAAATTAAACACAATCGCCAATCACGTGAAGAAAAGAAAGAATCAAATAAAACCACAACACAGATAATTTCCCGGGGAAATCTTGCTGCACAAAACTCCTCTATCTTCTATTGTATATTATCCATGGAATCATGAAACAAATACAATGCACTCTTCTCACAAGAGTCTCCTGCACTCTCACAACTGTCTCACACTGTCCTGGACAAAAAAAGCCAACACTTAGCCAATTCTCAGCCTCTAAAAAATGTTCCTTGCTTGCACAATTCCTAATGAATTTAATCCCCATTCTTTAGGAATTTTGGCCTTCCAAAACTACACAAGGATCATGGGCACTCCTATGGATGTCTAGTTGCATGTGGTCAAATTACTAATCACACAACTGATAGTTAAAATCCCTTTAACCTTTGTCTCAACTGGGCCTCCACTGGAACTGACATGCGTGCAGCTATTAATAGTAAATCATTAGTTGCATGGCAGATCACTGATTGTGAATTAAATAATATTTAATTCACTTTATCTCTCACTAGTGCAACAAACAGTTACAACTAGTTCAACTGACTCTAACTCACCTAATTGAGTTAACTGATTACACATGCATTAAATTAATTCACCAACTGCAATTCAAACTCCATAACTAATAGAATTACTTTGCATGCCTCACTAACCACCCTCAACTCGTAATACATGAGCTAACTGAGTTTATCACACTCAGTTAACTATTACAAGTGATCATGAGATAACATTACATTTTAATGTCCAATTTAATTAAGGGAAAATTAAATTATACATTGCACCAAATTAATTAATTAATTTTTCCTTCACACTAATGTATCACTAGGACCTATTGGTCCCACACTAATATGTGTGCTACAATTTCTTGTTGGAATTCAATGCTCCCTCTCAACAAGAAATGGATTATCTGCCACCCCGATCTTGCCTCTATGGTATTCGAATTTGCTCCTGGTGAGTGCCTTCGACAAAATATATGCATCCTGATCTTCCATGGGAATGTACTGAAGTAACATTATGCGCCTCTGAACACAATCTCTGAGATGGTGGTACCAAATTTCTATGTGCTTGGATCTATCATGGAATACCGGGTTAACCGAGAGTTTAATGCAACTCTGGTTATCACAATGTATCACAGTCGAATCCATCTCAGAACCAAACAAACCAACCAGGATATTTCTCATCCAGATGGCCTCAAATGCAACTTGACTTGCTGCAATGTACTCTGCCGCGGTTGAACTGAGTGCCACATATCGTTTCTTCCTGCTGTACCAAGAAACTATTTTTGATCCAATGTTTAAGATCCCTCCTGATGTGCTCTTTCTATCTGATGGACTTCTTGCCCAATCTAAATCGGTGAAGCCTTCAAGCTTCACTCCCTCTGTTCGTTTGTACCATAATCCATACTATTTATTGCCCCTGAGAAATCTCAAGACATGCATCCCCGCCTTCCAAAAGAGCTTGGTCGGCTTAACCATAACTTGACACAACTGGTTAAATGTGTAGAAAATGTCTAGTCTAGTTTTCACCAAGTACATCAGTGAACCCACTAACTGCCTGTAGATAGTAGCTTCCACTACTTCTCCAGAAGTAGCATCCTCTTTCCTCCAATTTCCTGGAAGAGGAGTGTCCATGGGTTTACAGCTCTCCATGTGAAACTTACCCAGTATCTCTTTGGCATACTTGTCTTGAGAAACAAAATTTTTACCATCCTGCTGCCATATTTCCAAACCAAGGAAATAGTGAAGGAGTCCTGTGTCCTTCATTTTGAACTCCCTTGCAAAATCCTCCTTGCATTAGTTTATTAGTTTCTCATCACCTGTCAAAATTAGATCATAAAAATAAAATACAATAATCAAGAGCTTACCATCAACCACAATCTGGTACAGGATTACCTCCGCTTCACTTTTGGTGAAGTCCATCCTGGTGAAATAGCTGTCAATCTGAGTGTACCAAGCATGAGGTGCTTGCTTCAGCCATACAGTTCACTCTTGAGTCGACACACATGCGACTCTCTGTCAAATATCTTGAAACCTTATGGCTGCTCTATGTACACTTCTTCCTTAATAACTCCATTGAGAAATGTAGTTTTCACATCCATCTAATGAATGCACCACCCCATTTGTGCTAAGAGTGCAAGGATAGATCTAATGGAAGAGTACCTCGTGACTGGTGCGAAAGTATATTCATAGTCGATCCCCTCAACTTGTGAGAATCCCTGGGCCACAAATCTGGCCTTGTACTTCTCCACACTCCCATCTTCTACTTGCTTCATCTTATAGGTCCATCTAAATCCAACCACTGATTTTATGACCGGTCTTGGGACAATCTCCTGTGCACTGTTTTTGACGATGGAGTCATACTCCTCTACCATAGTGTCAACCCAAATTGGTTGATGCACTGCTTCCTCAAAGGAAGATGGTTTTGTCACAATACATTTGCTCATAAGAGCCATGTATCCAGTAAACCTGTCTGGAGATTATCTCTGTCTGCGTAGTGAAGTAGGGGCTCCTATATTCTCTATTGCATCAAGTCTCAATCTATCAGCTTCTGTGGTGTGTCTTCTACCATTTGTGGTGGATGGCTCTGCATGAGTGTTTTCTGCCACTCCATGATCCTTCGCATGTGGCTAATCCACATCTTGAGGTTCATTATTTGGAACCAAGAGTTCCTCCTCTGCATGCAACACCAGCTCCCTCTCAAGGGACAATTGCATGGCTTTTTCCTCATCAAATTTTATATCTTGTCTCACAACAGTCATTCTGATGTTTGGAAAATACACCTGATAGTTGTGAGGAGTTTTAGTGTACCCCACAATATCCCAATCTCATTTTTCGGTTCCAGCTTCTTCCTGACGTATTTGGTCACATGCACATAAACAAATGAGCCAAAAGTCTTAAAATGTGAAACATTAGGTTACTTACAAATAAAATCCTCTTTTGGTGTACTCATGCCAAGTATCCGATGAGGACAATGGTTTTGCACAAATACCATTGTGTTGCATGCCTCTACCCACAAATGAAATGGTAGGCCCTGATCATGCAACATTGCTTGTGTTGAACCCAAAATTGTTCTGTTCTTTCTTTCTGCGACCCATTATGTTGTGGGTTATGAGGCGCAATCAAATATTTTTGAATTCCTTCTTTGATGCATAACTTCTTGAATTCATTGGAGATGTACTCACCACCATTGTCTCTCCTAAGAGCCTTCACATGCTTCCCTGTGTCTTTCTCCACCCATGATTTGAACTCAAGAAATTTTGGAAACGTCTGATTTTTCTTCTACATGAAGTAGATCGAGCACTTTCTAGAAAATTCATCAACAAATATAACATAGTACTTATGTTTTATTGTCGAAGAAGTAGAGAATGGTCCACACACATTTGAGTGAACTCTCTCAAGGATTTCTGAAGCTCGGTTCGCATACCTCCCCATAGTACATCCCTTGCATGTGTCTGATGTGCAAGAGTACCCTTGGGAAGACCTGTAGAAATCTGTTGCATGACCTTCAAGGCTCCGTGGTGAAGATGGCCCAATCTCCTATGCCATAACTCACCCTCATCCTAGCTCACCACTTTGTCTGCCTTACCCATAAATGTTGTGCAACCATCTACATCAAGTTTATAGATATTCTTAACTCGAATCCCAATATTCTTGGCTTGTTCTATTGTTTTGTGTCGCAAGAAATATTTTCCTTCACTGAAAACAACTTCATAGCCTCTATCCTCCAACATTGCGACTGAGACAAAAATTTTCTTCAAGCCTAGTACATGCATTACATATTTTAATTGAAAGGGTTCACCTAACTATCTCTAGAAGGTAACTGTACCAATCCCAGTAGCACTTTACCTCCCGTCATCACCCATTTCGATATGCATCTGGAGGTACTTCTCCTCCAAGCTACTAAAAATTTCTTTGTCTCCCATCATGAGAAAGGATGCACCACTATCCAAGTACATCCCATTGCACTAGACACCATGTATGCAATGAGCGATAAGTCAAGCTAAAATTGCGAGGCCAAAGCCTCACCAGCTGCAGATCCTGAAGCCTTCTTGTTCTTGTTCTTTTGTGGACAATTAGTAGCATAATGTCCATGCTCATGACAGTGAAAACACTTCACTCTGGGAATGTCGTGCTTCTTGCCATCTTTCCCGAACTCAGATTTGGAATGGAATTTATTTCCTTTCCCCTTATTCACCTTGGATGCCAAAGCACAATCTTCTTCATCATAATTCTTAGATGAAGATCTATCCCTGGTATTCGCTTGAATTCTTCTTGCACCAAATCTGACCAAAGTCGTTCCCAATCTGGCAACTTTTCCCTTCCATTGAAAGAGTCCTGATAAATATGCCAACTCTTGGGAAGTCCTAAAAGAGATATGCTCACCAAGTCATTATCAATGATAGTAATTCCAACGCTCCCAAGATCATCCTGACATTGGACAAACTTTGTTGAATATTTCATCATGGTGTCGCCTTTCTCCATTTTAATTTTCCTGAGTTATCCTTCAGTGCCAATTTTCTATGATCAATGTTGCTCTGAAATAGATCTGTCAAAGCTTTCCACATTGCATATGGTGTCACTTTTCCATGGAGACTTGAGACAATGTGGGCTCGTACTCCCTCCAATAAGATCCTCCTCGCCTTCACAACCTTCTTTTGTCAAGCATCAAGATTTGCAACATCTGCTACAGCACATTTTGGAATATCATTGTCAATGAATTTTTTCAACCCATTGTCCTCCAGTACTGCCTCCATCCTATCTTTCCAAGAAATATAGTTAGATTTTCCCTCGAGTGCATACTCCAATCTCAAGCCATTGAAAGCCATTTCGATCCTGAATCACCTATCGCACCAAGAATGTCTTTTGCAAATTTGAATTCTATTTAGTCACAAACTCAGCTTCGCCTCCACTATAGTGATTTCCTGTGCTCTGATACCATGTAGAAATTACTCAAACACATGTATATCAATGAATTCAATCCGATCTAATAATGTATTAAAGCTAGATATTGAATCACTTCTACAAATCAATTGCGGAAATTAAACACAATCACCAATCACATGAAGCAAAGAAAGAATCAAATCAAACCACAACACAGATAATTTCCCAGGGAAGGCTTGCTACTCAAAACCCCTCTATCTTCTATTGTATATTAACCATGGAATAATGAAACAATTACAATGCACTCTTCTCATAAGAGTCTCTTGCACTCTCACAATTGTCTCACACTATCCTGGACAAAACTGGCCAACACTTAGCCAATTCTCAGCCTCTAAATAGCCTGCCTTGCTTGTGCAATTCCTGATGAATTAAATCCCTATTCTTTAGGAATTTTGGCCTTCTAAAATTGCACAAGGATCATGGGCACTCCAATGGATGTTTGGTTGCATGTGGTCAACCTACTAATCACACAACTGATAGTTAACATCCATTTAGTCTTTGTCTCAACTAGGTCTCCACTGGAACTGATATACATGCAGATATTAATAGTAAATCATCATTTGCATGGAAGATCACTAGTTGTGAATTAAATAATATTAAATTCACTTGATCTCTCACTAGTGCAACAAACAGTTACAACTAGTTCAACTAACTCTAACTCACCTAACTGAGTTAACTGATTACACACGCATTAAACTAATGCAACAACTACAATTAGAACTCCATAACTAATAGAATTAATCTGCATGCCTCACCAACCAACATCAACTCGAAATACATGAGCTAACTAGGTTTATCACACTCAGTTAACTATTATAGGTGATCATGAGATAAGATTACATTTTATTGTCCAATTTAATTAAGGGAAAATTAAATTAGACACTACACCAAATTAATTAATTAATTTTTCCATCACATTAATGTATCGCTAGGACCTATTGGTCCCACACTAGTGTGTGTGCTGCAATTTCTTGTTGGACTTCAACATTCTTTGACTACATGCACCACATGTACAATTTGGATAATTATACAACTGATAGTACACTACCCTTGAAATCCAATCTCAACTGGGTAACTCGTATTTCATGCATGCATGAGTTATTTATGGCTGATTTATCAGTTAATTGGTTTATCACATAGTACACACCCCACTACTAGACATCCCACTAGTTCCTCCAATAGTTCAAACTAGCTTAAATGACTTCAACTCAGTTTAACTGAATTAAATTATTACAACTCAAATTAAAATCAACCTAGGCCCCTAAAATTTAGGAGACACTCTAAATGACTCAAGTTGGGCCCTCGACTTTAATTAACTAATCCAACTAAGTGAAACTAGCTCAGTTAACACATTCTTATTGTCTTGTGATGTGGAATTACAATTTTCTCCTAATTTAATTCGAGGGAAAATTAAATCAGGATTTTCTTGTCGCCATTTTCAACAGGATAGGAGGTCTCATTACAAGTCAGCCTACCATGATCATGTATCCTAACAAGAGTGACATTACCATTACTGGTCACCAAGCTAGGGTAATGGTTTTTTTTCATAGGATTGAAAGACAAGAGGTCTCATCATGAGTGGGCTTGATTTCTTTTGTTATTCCTTATAAATGACACTTCCATCATCTAGTTGCCAAGGCAGGGAAGCAATATTCAGTTGATTTCTAAGAAAATTTTAAAAGTAAAAAATTCTAAATAGCTATGAATCTGTATCTAATAGATGGGATACTAGCAAGTCATTGGGTTTAAAGGTAACCTTGTCGAGGTTATATATGCCTGATGGCAGCAGTCGCTCTACCTATGGTATTAAAGTAATGATTATTCCAACTTTCAAAGATTGTTGTTTATATTTTTAGATATGTTTTCTTTAAGGATTATTTTGAAAATATAATGGGTTTTACTTTAACTTTTGTATATTGTTGATTCTTTTAATAAATATATTGATGGAAATTTATGTTGTTTTGCAGGATAAACTAAAAGAGACTAATTTTTAGTATGTTATACATGGTTATATTTCATCTGACATTTTGTGCCTTTTCATTTTATTATTTCAGGTAGAAAAAACTGGTTTGACCTAGGAAGTCACTAATTGTTGGCAGGCTAACCCAATCCCTTTTATTTTGAAAAAATAATGGGCCCTTTTTATTTTTCTTGTTAGTTTTTAATATTTGAATTTGATTTTATATGATTTTAATTAGTTTTGCATGTAAAACTTTCTTCCATTCAAATATTCCTTTGGTTACTTTATTAAGTGTGTCTATGTACAACATTTGATTTCAAGGTTATTTGGTCAATTTTCCCCTCATACATCAATAATTTGAAAGTCTTGTTCCTTTTCATTGTTCAAGGCCTATCATTTTATTTGGAATATGAGTTTCAGGGTGAAAGAAGGGTAGCTACAAAATTAGGGATTCTGTAGCATCCCTTCCATATTCATTATTGTTAATTTCTTTTCCTAGCTCCTCGTGTCATATGTTAGATCTCAACAACATGGTTAATGTTTTATTGGATTTGTAATATATGCGCAAGTTTATAAGTGATTTCATAGAGGTGTGATATCATGGTTTTAATGAATGGGACTTGATTTAATTCATTTGTTTGATGATCGACCTAAAATAATGGGTTTTTATCCATAATTTTTGGTGATATTTCGAAGGATGTTGATTTGAAATCATTATGATTGGTGTTTATAATCCGAACATAATTATTTTGGGACCCACATTTTGGTTTTTTGATGATCATTCTTCCTTTTAAATACGATGGTCTCGATTACTTTCATCTGTATTGAATTTTCTGCTCTCATCCATTTGTAATTCACAACAATTATTCTCCTATACTACCTTTTCGTTTCTCGATGTTTGATCTTTTGGGGTTTTCATCTCTAACCATTTTCATTGTCTATTTTCTTACTTCCTATGCTTCTCTGCAACCAAGGGTTTAGTCATTTGTATACTTTGTTTTCTCCCAATTTCGCCATTATCATTAATTGAAACCCTTGTGAAACCCTTGCCATGTCATATCTTGTTCATTGTTTTGAAGTTTTTGGATCAGAAATTGTAGAGGCTTATGATTATGCAGAATAGTTTCACCAGGATGGATGGTGGGAAGTTTTGCAACTCTTTTAGGGTTTTAGCAAGGAGGTGGTCATGGCCCTTACTTCCAAGTTTAATGGGAAGAAAGCCCTAATAGGTGACCTGGAAATTACTGTTGATGAGGATTTTATTGTAGAAGTTGCCTATCTCCCGATTAAGGGAGGAGGAAATGTTGGAAAAGTAATGTTCAAATTTATGACAGTGGAACTCATTTTTCATTATGAATGCATATATCTATATGGTTTGATTTTGTTGGTACATATTCATTTGAATTATTTTTCCATGGTCATATGATTATAATTAGTTGTATTTATTCTTTATATGGTTTGATCCTAGGAATTATGAAGATCCTTTATATTAGTTTAATTCCCTTTGTGTCAAACAGATCGTGTAACTCCTCCAGTGACTAGTGTCCCGAGGGTAATACAGATCTTGACACTTTGTTGATTTTGTTTTCTGTGATTTAATTCTAGAAAATCAAATTCATGAGAATGTCATCATTTTGTGAGTTAAGATTATACACATGTTGTGTTAGTTTATATTATATCATTATTATTCAACTACTTGTTTATTGATTTTATTCATGAATAACTAGTTGGGATATTACCTGATAGAAAGTAATACAATAGCCCTTTTCTTTCAGTATCGTACCTTGGCCAAAGATAAATAATTTAATATAGGATTTATGATTCTTAATGTGTGGTTCGGAAACCAATAGATTTTTAACTTTGTTAGTTTGAGAGATTCAAATATTTCTTTTATGTAAATTAATCTCATTCATTTACATTGCATTAAAGAATTATTTTATTTTAGCTTAGAATTGCTTTACTAATTAAATAATTAGTTCATATTTGATTTTTTTTTTTTTAATTATGTTACAAAACCCATTTTTATTTCATACACCCGTTATGATATGTTCTAGTTTTTCTTACTTGTATTATAATCGTGTATATTTCTTATATCATAATGTTTCATTTATGTACCCTACCTTTCAATAACATATTTTTGTATAATGTTTTAACTATGAGCATAGATTCTAATCTATAAATAACTTATATTTAAAGGGTGAAAATGTGAAGTTGGGTTACACTTTTTGCCCTTTTTTGAGAAAAAATTTTCATTTTTTTCAATTCTTCAACTTTCTACAAACTATAACAATTTTTCTGTTTAGAATTTCATTTTGTGATAAAAATAAAAGTTGTCAGAAATTTTGTTAGCTTTCTATTACTTATTTTTTGGAATTTTTTTATGCACATTTGATATGTCAACTTAGTGTTTCTTTGAGTGTGTTTTTTTTAACAATCAAAGAATTCATAAGAAGTCATGTTAATACACAATGTTGTATTCTTTGAAAATTTGTGTTTTTCAAAAGAAAAAAAATGTGTTACAACAATCTAGACAGAGTCTACTTCGGTTTCGTCATATTCACAAAGACAATGGATGCATATCATAATTACTATAATTTTTTGAACTGGTCCAATATGAAAAAAATGCATACTTTGAGTATGTTTCGCGACACAAGAAATTTCTTAATATATAAGTTATAAAATAAAAATCTAAAAGCTACCCATTAGAGATGACAGACCAATGTAATGCCCCATAATTTTTTCAATTTTTTTTACAATGTATTTTGGAAGATATAGAATTTTGATTTCACTGAATCATAATGACCCTCAGAATTGTTTGCACCCATTTTATTACAAAATTAATTAAAATTAGTAAATATTTATGAAATTCCATAAAAGTTATATTTCCTAAAAGTAGATTCAATTCTGAAAATGCTTGTCTTAGTTCCGAAAGTTAATTCAGAATGTTTCATGGAGTTTAATTAGTCCAAAGTTGCAGAAACGTATTCAGAGCTCGGACCTGCGTAATTGGTGATGCGTTAGTTCAACCGAACTTTTCTACAAAGTTCAGCCAAAATAGTTTTTGAGCAAACGGGTCGTTAAGTCTCGCGCCTTAGGAGTTTGACGAAATTATTTTCCAAGTTTGGCCGAACTTTTTTTCAAAGTTCAGCTGAACTTCTGCCTACTTTTCCGTCGGCTGGAAATTTCGCGGAGCCCCTCCAAAAAATCATTTCGCGGCAATATAAATTTCCGCAAAATCATTCATAATTTTCGCACATTCACACATTTGGTATAATTTTACAAAGGTTTTGGTTTGGGTTTACAAAGGTTTTGACATTTCGCACATTTGGTCTAATTTTACAAAGGTTTTGGTTTGGGTTTAAAGACTTTTCTTGGAGATTTGGGTTTAAGGAATTTTTTTGGAAGACATTTGTTGGAAGCGGTCTGATTTTGCAAAAAATTGTTTTGGGTTTAAGGAATTTTCTTGGACGTACATTCAAAGGAAATTTCTTGGAGGTATGTGATACATTTTTTTGGATGTTTTTTGTTCTTCATTTTTTTTTAAAGTATAGATTTGGGCTTAATTTCGAATTTTTAGAATACGTGTTTTGAGTTGAAGTAAATATTTTGAGCTTCGTTTCATTTTTATAAGACATTTTTTTCTCGGAGTTTTTAAAATTAGTGTTTTGGATTGGAGTATATATTTTTTGCAAAAATTTTAAAATGATTTTTTTTTTTTAAATTAAATCTTTTGTGATGCTTTTTCTAATTGATTTATTGTCTAAATTTTTGAAGGAAATTTTTTGAACTTCATACTCTATTATCATGGGAAATCGAAGGAATTGTGCGAAAAAATATGATCGAAAAAAAGACCTTGAGGAACGTAGAGAAGAGACGAGACAATCTCGCAAAAGAAAGATTGAAGCACTCTCAAATATTGAAGGGGAAAATCAACCTCAACTAGAAATTGAAACAGGTATGTAAATTTAAATATTATGATCTATTGATATATTTAAAATTTTCCTAGTGTAAAATGTGAAGCTTAATTTTTATATGATGAACTAATTCAAGAGAAATATTTTGCAATGTAAACATAAAGAAATATTCCTCAAAAAATTGATGATGAGATACAAAATTTTGAAAGAGAAAGTGAAAGAGATATTGAACCAATTATTGAAGATGGTGAAAATATTGAAATAAATTCAAGTGAAGAAATTGAATCACAAGGTATGTAAATATGTACATATGTATATATATATATATATATATATATATATATATATATATATATATATTGAACACATGCACGTATTATTGAAATTTTATAAATATATTTATTAATTTAGTTATTTATTGAATATGTAAACTTATTATGTACTATTTATTCAAATATGTACAAGTGAAATTAGTGTCGATGATGAGATGTTAGAAAATGTTGACAGTCACACATATGGAGATAAAAAACCTGACCATTATATACGATATCGTGTTAACCATATTTTTGAAGTGTATTTCATAAAGGAGCAGGTGACAGTTCAAGCTCAAATGTTGAAAGGTCTCCTATCATTACAAAAATTAAAAGAAGCTATGACACTACTGGGTATTCGAAAATCAACCAAAGATAAAAAAAAATGAAGTAAAATGTGATTCAAAATATAAGTAGTGCTATAAATTCAATTAGGAGATCTAGACAGAGAAATGTTTCAATTATACATAGAGGAATACATATGGCAATTGTTTCATCAAGTACTAAAGAGAATCTTTTGGTAACATCTATGGCACAAGCATTAGGAACCTCACGAAAAACTTTGCACAAACATTGGAAATTTCGGCTGCAAATATATGTAAATGATGAACTTTCTTGTTGGAGAGATATTTGTAGGCAACCATATAAAGATATACTTGAAGAAAATGTTAAAAAATAATATATGAATATTGGAAGAACAATTCACGTGCTTCGCCAATTGCAAAGCATGTGATGCAAAGAATAATAGCACGAAATCAGTACGAAGAACATAAAAAATATTTCCTGGAAACCACTCAGATAGAGTTATTCAACAAGTTCAAAGAAGAGAATCGTGAAATTCATGTTTCAATCAGTGCTTTTTTTTCAAAAAAAACCATGGTATGTAAAACCTATCACCGTACGTGACACTTTTTGTTGCCATTATCATGTGGAATTTGAGTTATTTTTTTTTTTCCATAGAAAAAATCGAACCTTCTATTGCAAAAGAGGGTTACATAGCATATGCGGTGCATTTCTTTCCCTTTTCCAGAGAAAAACAACTGTTTTTTGGATGAAAACCACCCTACAGCCCTGTCAAAAACAAAAAACTACTGAGTAGGAGCAAAGAACTATGGTGTAAGCTACCCCCGGCTTCCATAAAGGAAAAACACCGAAACAGGGTATGCTTAAGACCACCACTGTCCAATGACCAGCTAGTAAACACTGTGCTGGCTGAAATAAGGAGCTGTCACGTCCAAACAAAAATAGATTACTCAGGCCTCCGATTTACGGAAAACAGCACTGAGTTTCATATACAGTTTTTTAGAAAATAAACAGAGTTTAAAGTGCTGAAAGAAATATACATAACATAAGGAAAACAGTGAGAATAAGAGTGCTGTTTGCAGCTACCAAAAACTATGCAAAGACCGGAGGTGCAAGTCTTCTTGCCACTCCATCCACTACTTCATCAACGAACCATGTACCCAGAACCTGCTCAATGCCTTTTTTAGAAAGGTTGTCTGCTGTAGAGTTTCTTTCCCTGTAAATGTGACAAATTGTCAGCTCATCAAAACAACTTTTAAGACAAATAATTTCAGCAAGCAGAGGGGTTAAGAGATAGTTCCTGCACTGGTGTGAGCCATTTTCCCACTTGACTGTGTTTTGTGAATCCCCGAAAATCTGGACCTCCCGCATATTAAGCAAAGAAAGCCAACATAAAAGCAGATGTAAAGCTTTGAGCTCAGAAAAGTTATTTGTACTGGTACCAAGGCCTATAGAGGCTTTAAGAGAAATGCCAGATGGAAAGTAGATGACCAGACCAGCTCCACAGTTTCTGTTTATATCTGAGGCGCCATCAAAATACGCCCACGGAATGGACCCTTTTATATCTTCGACCTGAACAGGTCTACTGCTTGCTGAAGTTGTGGGGATGGGTATACTTTCATAAATGGCCACTCCTTCAGCTGCAAGTCTTGCAATGGGGAAAACAGAGTCTTTGAAGATACAGTGATTTCTGGCTAACCATACCCCCCAAGCAACCAGCAGGGGCATAGTTCTGACTTTGTCATTGGGAGCCTGCTGCCACCAATTGGTCCAGGCCTCTGATATTTGTTCCCCCTCCCAGCAGAGGGGGACCTTTGTTTGTCTTAACATTTCATTCCAGAGACCTTTGGAGAAAGGGCATATAAGTAAAAGGTGCTGGAGAGTTTCCTCACTCTCCTTACACAAGGAACACCATCCTGGGCCAATCTTCCCCTTCTACTGAAGATGGTCCCATGTGGGAACCTTCTTTCGAAGGACACACCAGAAGAACAGCCTAGTCTTTGCTGGTCCTTTCAGTTTCCACAAAACCTTAGCCCACCAGTGTGGCTCCTCCCATCCCTTCTGAGACATGAGCCAATCATAACCCATCTTTGGAGAGTAGAAACCTGATTTAGAGTGCACCCATCTCAGTTCATCAGGCTCATTGGTAATTCGAATATGTGAGTTCAATAGACCTACACGAAACACCCCCCATTCCTCATGCCACTTTTCTTCTAAGGCCAGTGCCTCCTCTGAAAGCCACTCCTGTCTCCAAATTGAAGAATTTGCATTGTCAGCAATTTGACTGAGAGAGAAGAGGCCTCTGTTGTTTAAATGTTCGAGCAGATCTCTTGAGAGAGCATAGGAGTCTGAGCAGCCTACCCATGGGTCCCTGCCCAGTCTTATGGATCTACCATCACCCACTTTCCATGCCAAACCTTTTTCTATAACCTGAACAGCAGCCACCAAAGCTTTCCATACCACAGAGGAATCTCTTGTTGATTTTGTAGGCTGTCTTATCCATTCTAGAGGCGAGACTGGGTCAATATACTTCCTTCTAGTCACAGCAGTCCAGAGGTTGTCTGAAACAATCAGTCTCCATGCTAATTTAGCAGCTAAAGACTGAGAGAAAGGGACCAAATCCTTAATCCCCCACCCCCCCCATTTTTTGGGTCGAACAATTTTGTTCCAGGCAACTCAAGGGGTGACATAGTCCTTCTT
Source organism: Pinus albicaulis (assembly GCA_034641835.2). Lineage (NCBI taxonomy): Eukaryota > Viridiplantae > Streptophyta > Pinopsida > Pinales > Pinaceae > Pinus > Pinus albicaulis. The sequence continues at coordinate 1,322,078,346 of CM076580.1, read as the reverse complement.
CTGGCCAGCCCATAGAAATCTACTGCAAACTTTATTAATTTTCAGCAAAATACATTTAGGCACCCAGATTAGACTAGCCCAGTAAACTGGGATAGCCAGAACTACTGATTTAATCAACACAAGCCTACTTGCCCTAGACAGCCATTTAAAGCTCCAATGTTTCATTCTGTCTTCGATTTTTGCAAGAAGCCAATTCCAGTCTTGGGCTCTGTAAGATTCAGGTTTCAACTTAAAACCAAGGTATTTGAACAGATCCTGAATAGACTTTACTTCAAACGAAAGAGTCTCCTTAATCCTGCTTTCTTCAAGGGGAGAGAGCCCTGCTGTCGTGACCGAAGATTTCTGTTCATTTATAACCAGGCCCGTGGCTTTTAGAAATAGATCAAAGAGCCTTTTAAGACAGCTGCAGTCCTCCCGACTCCCATCACTAAAAATGAGAATATCGTCAACAAAGAGGAGATGAGTCACCCATAGATTCAGCCCAACTTCAATTCCTTTCAGATCCCCCTGCCTCTTCGCCTCTTTGACCATAAGACTTAAACCTTCCGCTGCTAGCAGGAACAGAAGAGGGGAAAGAGGGCAGCCTTGACGAAGACCCCTCTGCGGGTTAAAGAAAGCCGAAGCTGCCCCATTAATCAGTACAGCAATCGAAGTCGAGGTAACACATGCCATGGTCCATCTTACAAAATCATGCCTGAACCCCAGATGAGTAAGAAGGAGCCTTAAATACATCCAACTGATTCTGTCATAGGCCTTAGAGAGATCAATTTTGATGATGGCCCCTTTTTTCCTGCTCCTTTTTAGGCTGTGAAGAGTTTCCTGGGCAACACCGACAGCCTCATGAATTTGCCTCCCATCCAAAAAACCAAACTGTTCTGCTGATATACCTTTGGAGAGGAAAGGTTTCAATCTAGAGGCGACAATCTTTGCAATCACCTTGTATACACAAGTACATAAGGAGATGGGGCGAAAATCATTAAATGAGGAAGGGTTATCCGATTTCGGGATGAGAGTCAGAAAAGTTGCATTAAAAGGCTGATAGACCAAACCTGAGACCCTTGATTCTTCTACCACCCCTGTCAGGTCATCACCCAGTAGATCAAAGAAGTGGAGGAAAAATTCCACAGTCCAGCCATCCGGGCCTGGACTCTTCTCTTTTTGCATCGATTTTAGGGTAGACTCCACTTTATCCCTTGAGACCGGGGCCATCAGAAGTTCATTACCTTCGTCTTCGATGAAACTTGGGAAAAACTGGGCTACTCTTATGACTTCAGCAATAGAAGCTTCCGCTGGAGCTTTAAACAGATCTTTGAAGAAAGAGACCCCAAGAGAAGCAAGATCTTCGAAGGATCGAGCCAGATCCCCATTTTCTTTTGGCATTTCCCAAATGGTATTGACATTTTTCCTTCCTTTCGCATAATGCTGAAAGAATTTAGTATTTTCGTCCCCCGCTTGAAGCCAGACAACCCTACTCTTTAACCGCCAGCTTTCCTCCTTAACTTGAAGGAGTCTCTTTCTTGCTGCCTCCAACTCCCGAATTCTGTCACGAGATTCCACGGTGGCATAGCCCCTCCCATCCGGAGCTTCCAAGATCTCGAGTTCTGAATTTATGGCCCTTAGTTCCTCATCTTCAAGCAATGACTTTTGAATAGCCCAAGATTTGGTTGCAGCTTTCAATTGCTTGAGGTTATTCATAAAATCCTTGCTTCGGCTTAAGTCCCCCTCTTCATTATGCCCATCCTTCTTCCAGGTAGTACGAACCAGAGAAATAAAAGAATCTTCAGATAACCAAGAGGTATTGAATTTGAACGGGGACCCAGGTTTTTTAAGAGATCCCTTTGCCTCCAACAGAATCAGGAAGTGATCAGAAAGGCCCCCATCACCCACCCAATGACAGAAGATAGCCAGTTTCTCAGAAAGAGCTTCGCCCAAAAGAAACCGATCCAGTTTCTTTCCGACCCAGTCATCGCCAACTCTTTTATTACGCCAAGTAGGCCTGGCTTTTAGAAGCGAGAGATCAATCAAATGGGAAGAAGCAATCTTCGAAAGGAAGAAGTCTGTTAGGGGGTCTGCCCTGGCATTTGCTCCCCACGATTCAGAGACCCCCAATGAGAAATTTAAATCTCCTCCAATGATCAGATTAGGGTGGTCCATAAAAGACTTTTGGAAAAAAGAGGACCAGAACCGTTCCCTTTCTTGGCAGGGCCCATAAACATTTAGCAGGAGTAAAGGGAGACAGAGCTCCTTAGAGTATAACTCCACTGCAAAAGTGTGATCAAACTCCCAAGAGGAAATTTCTTTTAGGTTTCCAACTCGATAACCAGTAACCAGACCACCACAGCGGCCATCTGCATCAATTGCTCGAAAGAGCCAACCTGTCATAACCTTTGAAAGAAAAGCAATGATTTCCTCCCCCTTGCCGAGGGTTTCTTGAAGCATGAAGATATCCGGGTTATACAGTCTAATTAAGTTCCTGAAAGCTAGTTTTTTGGGTTGACTAGCTAAACCCCTACAATTGAAAGAAAGCACAATCATTTGTGAGAATCAGAGGGTGGCTTTGCTGCTCTAAGCACCCCAGTCAAGGATTTTTGTTTCCCATCAACTATATCGATAATAGCCTTCTGCCTAGCTTTGGACATGTTTGATTTCCTACCTCTGGTTTTTCTAGGCCCGAGGGGCACTAAGTCCTGCTCAAGACCTCCAAGAGCGGTCTCTTTCCCAGGACGAATAGCCAAAGACCTCAGGTTGTAGGGAGGAGCAGACAGGGAAGGAGCAGAGTCCAGAGAAGGGCAGGGTTCATAAGGCTCAAAACAAGAAGGCAAAGGGTCTCCACAAGACAATGGTACCGAGACCAAAAGACTATCCACCGCAGAAGAGTTCAGATTTAAGCAAGAAAATTCCATTTGTAACTGTCCCGAGGAGCTAGGTAAAGGACTAACAGATACAGAAACAGAACTAGAACCACAAGCAAAGGAGGGAGATGAATAAAGCATACCCGCCTGAGGATGCGTCGATACCCCATCGTCTGACGAAGGGACCGGGCCACCAGACTGCTCAGGAACTTGCTCCTCGGACCGGGCGAAAACCGCCTGCTGCAACGGGCCTCCGGGGGTCTCATCCTCCACAACATCCATCTCCGATTGTTCCTTTGTGAGATCCAAACCAGACTTTGAGACAGGGAAAACCACCGGTTTTCGGGGCACCTTGAGAGTGTTCTTTCTACGACGATGGCCCAGCGGACAGTCTTTGGCCAAGTGCCCATAGATATGGCAGCGATGGCACCGGAAGGGCAGATTTTCATAATCCAGCTTCTGTACAAACTCCATCTCCCTATACTTTAAGGTCATGGCTTCTGCCAGCCCTTCTCGGGGGTTTAGACTCACTAAAATCCGCGCCACACTGAGATCATCTGACTGCTCAAACGATTTGTCGAAATCCAGAAATTTCCCCAATGTATTTCCTATGGACATGAACACCGAATCAAACCAGAACTGGATGGGTAACCCTGGTAATTTTACCCACACTGGAGATTCATTCAACTTCTCGATCTGAGCATCGAACATAGGGGTCCATCGTTGAAGAAGGACTGGTCTTTTCCCAAAGCTCCAATTTCTGTCTAGGACCCAATTTACATGGTCCTTTAGGTCAAAACGCAATGTAAACCAGCCTCTCTCCAAAGCCTTTATCTCCACTGGCTTGCCTGGAGCGTTTACCCACTCCGAATTAACCCATTCCCGAATATAGTTGGCCGAGAATTTCCGCCCTCGCACCCTGCCAACGAGCCTGGTCTCAGAGGCTGCCATAGCCTCTTCTACCCGAATGTCCACTCCTAAAGTGCAGCAAGGCTGGGGCTCCTTCTTTCGAATAGGACCCTGCTTTTTACGCTTTCCTCCCACCTTGGCAATCTGCACCTCACCTTCCTCAGGTTCGGTATGATGCTGGTCGTCGGCTGCCTCCACCTCTGGCGGCCCCTGAATCCTTTCCTCCAAAAACTTACTCGCACATGAATCACAAAACGTTACTCTCTCCTCCGAAGGCTGCTTTCCAGCATGGGTTTTTTCTCCAGTTCCGGCACCCCCAAAGACAAACTCCTCTGGTCGGAATCCCTTAGAAACAGCTCCCAGCACTCCCAGAAGGTTTTCATGCCTTTCTCCTTCGTCAACAGCTCCGACTGAGGTATCATTCAAAGGCAGCACCCGGATCTCTTCCACCGAGGGCACAGATGCTCTTAGAAAGCTTAAAGCCGACGAAATCCCTTGAGCGGGTGCCCTAAAATCAGTTCCAAGAGCCCAAGGGAAGCCTCCTCCTGAATCAAACCTTTCCCCGGACTTGCCTTTCACGTCTATGGGCCCTTGCGAGCCATGGAGGCTACAGCTGGCCACCACGTCCTCTAACCCTCCCGAGAGAGGTGGGAAGCCAGCGAAATCAGAAAGCACACAATGCGTTGCAGTGGGGGAATTCCCGAACGAGGCTAGGCGAAGCCTTTCAGAGCCTTCACCCTCAGAGGCAACGCCCTTTGGAGGAGAAACGACACAGCCAACCTTTCTGATCCCTACCGAGCCAGGGCAAACAGATTTGAGGGGAGAAACTACCCCGGACTCCTTGGAAAAACCCCTTTGCTTCTCAAGGGTCTTGGGAAAAAAACGCTCCAGGTTATGAGCAGAAACCTCATGACCCCAAACCGTGAGGAGATCCTCCGGTTCCGGTTCCAAATCCACTAATTCTCGGTCGAGCCCCATTTCAGCAAAGTGATAACAACCTCAAAACCGCCACCGTAGGTGCAGGAGGCCCGTAAAGAGGTAAAAACCAGCGATCCGGTAAAAAAACAACAGGGAAAATGTAAAACAGCAAAAACGTTTAGGGTTAAAGCCTTTCGTTATCAGACTTGGGAAGCGCACATAAAGTCTAGACGCGGAAAGGACCAGAGGGTTGGAGCGGGACCCTGACAGGTCAGGACCCCTGTCCCATCACGTCGCCCGCGTGGCCTGAAGCAGGCCCGACCTGCAGACATTACAGATCCACCATCGAAGAAACCCTAGCGCCGACCTCCATTGTTACCATTCAATAACCAATCCCCTGGAATTTGAGTTATATTATGACGCATTCCTTGATTTTGGTAGAACATTATGGAAGGATTCACCTCCTCCTTCCACTATCCGTGATTTCATATCTCAAATTCTATGTGAAAGAGAAAGCGATGAACTATTTTACAAAAAGAAATGTGTTGGTGGTAAAAAATGTGATGATTGTGGAAATTTGACTAAATTTCAAAACAAATATCACAAGTTGATATAAATTATCAATCATTTTCCAACATGAAAGTGAAATGGAAGATATATGAATATATCCATACATCGATTCAAGGTGCAAATAGTGTTAAAAGAATTGAATTATGAGAAGATGAAATGTTTGTGATAGACTTTTTGAGAAAGTTTGAGGCAGAAATTTACAAATACACCAAGCATTCCCGTAGAGCTCGATGGCAAGATTTGCAATTCAAAAAATCTCGTGAATTTTTTCCACCAAGGACCATTTTGTTAGTGATTGATTTTGCAGAAAACTACACATTTGTTCCACAAAAAGAAATTCAGAGTGAATACTATCATTCTGACCAAGTCTCGATGCTCATCCATATTCTACATAGACATGCTGAACAAAATGCCAATCATATAGAAAGCACGAGTGAAAATCGACATATCATTAAAGAATATCACTTTTATATCAGTGACGATCGTACACATGATACATATTTTGTACAACATTGTTTTGGAAAAATTTATGATTCCTTGAAAAATCGTGGAACAACATTCAATGAACATTGGATATGGTCAGATGGATGCGCAGGTCAATTCAAATTTGCAAGATCATTCTTTTGGTTGTGTTGTCTTGATAATAAAACCTGCATTAAACATTGTTGGAATTTCTTTGAGACTAGCCATGGAAAAGGAGAACATGACGATGCAGGGGCATGCATAAAACGAGCACTTCGAAGATATCAAATGAACCACTCTACAAGCCGACTTGTGGCCACGAAATAAGTTGTTAAATGGTGCATCGCTGCTCTAAGCCATGAGACTAACCCATCAAGGGAAGTGCGAAGGTACATTCAAGTTAATTTTTATTGGAAATCTAATTTTATCGTGCAATGATTATCTTCGATTGTATTTTAATATCATTTTTACATTCTTTTTTGAATTTTCCATATAAAGGTTTTTCTGGCATATTGGGATCGAAGACATAGATAGATCAATTGGAAATGACATTGAAACAATAAAAGGGACTAGAAAATTGCATTCAATTAAAACAAAGTCGTCCAGAAATGTTTTTGCATTGGATAAAAGAAAATATTCTTGTTTTTGTCATGTTTGCATAGACAACACAACATCCAATGATGTTTGTGAAAACAAAATGTATGTAAACGATTGGAAACATATGAAGCTAAATACAAAGGGAAAATTTTTTGTTGCAATGTTTGAAGAAATGCAATCAGAGGAAACTACAATATCATCCGATGGTGACCGAGTTTCTAATCTTGTTAGAGAAGGTAACATTTGAATTTTTTTCTAATGATTTAAAGATATAGAAATAAATTTAAATATATGTACAATTTTGTTAAGTTTGTTTTATTGTGCAGGAGATGTTTTTGCTATAATTGCACCTATTGACAATGATGAAAATGTGAAGTATTATTTGTTGCATTGCATTGAACGAAAAATGAAATTATTAGAAAACTATAATGATCACGAATTTCAATATGAAAGAGGATCTATTATACTGAAAGGTTATTTTTTCAGACAAACTAATCAAAGTGGGGATTTTTTTTACTTTGAAGACTATGAACCTGATTTCATAAGTTTTCAATATAGTCACTTGGTGTGTGCAGCACACATAAAGTTGATAGAGGTTCAATCAAAGAAAAAAACGAAAATTAAGAAATGGAAAATGTCAAAATCTGATCATGAACGGATTATTGAAGATGGCATTCCATTGGAATTTTTTTGATTGAACTGCCCAACAATTTATTCTCTTTGGATTAAATATGTTTTAGAACTTCTAGTACTCAACTAAAAATTGAGCTGCTTATGTTATTTGTGCCAGTGTTTGCACATGTACAAATTTTTTTGGTACATGCACGTGCTCTAGTATCAACTGAAAGTAGCTTTTCTATACATGTGCATTGATGAAAAATGTTATATATATATATATATATATGTGTGTGTGTGTGTGTGTGTGTGTGTGTGTGTGTTCTAGAAAAGCTATGTTCTTCCTATTGGAAATTTTTTCACTCAAACAAGAGTATGTAGAGATCAAAAGCAATCTTAAGATGCCAAATGTACTTCAACCATCCAAAACTTGAATTTTAAAATTTTTTTTATTAAATAAAAACAATACTTCACATGGGAGTCTTCCATCTAGGCCAAATGTAGATCAAAACCATCCAAAACTTAGATCAAAACATTTAACCTTATATCAAAACATTTAACATTTAACATTAAATCAAAATTAAAGGGATAATGTACAACTTCTTTACTCTTTTTGATTAAATCAAAACAATACTTCACATGGGAGTCTTCCATAGGCCAAATGTAGATTGAAACCATCCAAAACTTAGATCAAAACATTTAACATTTAACATTAAATCAAAATTAAAAGGATAATGTACAACTTCTTTACTCTTTTTGATTAAATCAAAACAATACTTCACATGGGAGTCTTCCATAGGCCAAATGTAGATTGAAACCATCCAAAACTTAGATCAAAACATTTAACATTATATCAAAACATTTAAAACATTTAACATTAAATCAAAATTAAAGGGATAAATACATATAACTACTTCTTTACTCTTTTTGATTAAATCAAAACAATCAGAGGGGGTCTGAATCAAAAAAACAAAAAAGGGGCTGCCATAACCGGGAAACCAACCCAGAAGATGCTGCCCAATATCAGGAAGCCAATAGACATAGAGTGTTCAGAAGCACAGTGATTGCAAAACATGACAAAAGTTCAAAAAAGCTAAAGAGGACATGACATCAGGCTAGCTATCGATGTGTATAGGAGGATTCTCCTCCACAATTGGACAACTGTAGTCCTCCAGATCATCAGCTACTCCCCTAGAGTGTTGGGAGGAGCTCTCCAAAGAGGAAGAGGAGCCAAAGTCATCTTTGAGATTTTTCTCCACACAGGCCAAGCTGTCGCTGCTTGCGCCATCGCTGCTGGAGCTTGTCGAGCCGGATTTGACTGGAAGAGTTGCCGACTTCCTGGTGTCTTGGGGCTAATGGGTTGGGATGGTGGACTTTCTCCGTTGACTCCTAGAACTAGAGGCACCTTCATCTTGGGGCTCCTCCTGAAAAAAAGATAGAAATGGTCGTCGTAATTCGAGGTCTGACCATAGCGCTGGTGAAGTGGAATTGTGTAACACTGCTTACCAGAGGAGGGTGCCCGCCTGTGTCATGGATTGAAAGAGGTGGGCGAGAGCCAGCACTCCTGCCCCCTCCACCCCTACCCCCACCTCCCCTTTTGCAATGCATCCGATGTCTACGCATGGGGTCTTCCATAGGCCAAATGTAGATTGAAACCATCAAAAACTTAGATCAAAACATTTAACATTATATCAAAACATTTAAAACATTTAACATTAAATCAAAATTAAAGGGATTTACATTTAAAACATTTAGCATTAAATTAAAATTAAAGGGATTTACATTAAATGTAGATTAAAATGGTATCCAAAACTTAGTTTTAAAAACTTTTTGATTATATCACAACATTACTTCACATGATTAATGTACTTCAACCATCCAAAACTTGGGTTTTAAAAACTTTTTGATTATATCACAACATTACTTGACATGCCATCCAATTGTAGTTCAATTATCCAATAAAAACATTTAATATTATATCACATGTGCCAAATGTAGATTGAAACCATCTAAAACTTAAGTTTTAAAAACTTTTTTATTATATATCGTGCAACATTACTTCACATGCCATGCCAATTATAGTTCAACTATCCAATAGAAACATTTAACATTATACCACATGTGCCAAATGTAGATTGAAACCATCCAAAACTTAAGTTTTAAAATTTTTTTAATTATATATCGTGCAACATTAAAACATTAAATATCACATGCGAAATGTAGATTGAAACCATCCAAAACTTGAGTTTTAAAAACTTTTTGATTATATCATACATAATATTACTTCACATGCCATGCCAATTATAGTTCAACTATCCAATAAAAACATTTCACATTATATCACATGCCAAATGTAGATTGAAACCATCCAAAACTTAACTTTTAATTTAACAAAAAATTATAGATCACAACATTACTTCACATGCCAAATGTACTTCAAGCATCCAAAACTTAAATTTTAAAAACAAAAAAAATTATAACACATCATTACATAACATGCCAAATGTAGTTCAGAAGCAAAACAAAACTTAAATTTAAAAAAAAAAAAAACAAATTATAACACATCATTACATAACATGCGAAATGTAGTTCAGATGACAACATTAATTTATAGATGACAACATTAATAGTAGTTCAATTATCTAAAACTTAAAAGTTTTAAAAACCAAACAAATTATATAACAACATTACTTCACATTCACATGCCAAAAGTACTAAAACCATCCAAAACTTAACTTTTTGGAACAAAACAAATTATATTAACGTTATAATAAAATATGTCCAAAAATTGTAGATCTCACAAGTATCAAACTGTATCAAGTTATATATATATATATATATATATATATATATATATATATATATGGCAATGCATCTAGATAATATATAAAAAAAAGTAAATCTAAGACTATCTAAATCTTGAAATCAAATCTACAAATCATGTCCATCAAATAGAGATGGATGTAGCGTCTTTCCTATCAGGGTCTCAATCCGCGCACTATCATGCGAAGCATGGGAAACCTGTACACAATGCACATGTACTTGAACATTAAAATTTGATGTTTTAAAAATGAGTGAGAATATATATAGAACTTCATGTAAAAAACAAAATATAAAAAGAAATCATGCAATACCTCATGAGGTTCCCTCTCCATTTGTTCACTTGCTACAAGTTCCCCCCCTCCCCCATGGGCACATCTGCAATGGTAAACTATACAATATATATATATATATATATATATATATATATATATATATTAAAAAATTTCAAATGAAAATGCACGTGTACATATATAAACTTATTTTCAATAATATTAAAAAAAAAGTTAGACAACTTGTTCAAATGGTTGAAATGGTGTGGATGTTCCTATCTCCATCGCTAGAGTCCGTGGATTAAAGAAATCTTCTATAGGAACCTAAATTCAAAAAATTTAAAATAACTCAAGATATCGATATATATATATCTCAATTTTTAATGGAACTTTTTGGGTTGGAATATATATATATATATAACTTAAACATAAATTTGAAAAGTGAAAAATTGATCATACTTGTGGCTCATATCCTAAGGAAGTAGAAGGTACATCTCCCAAGGAAGAAGAAGGTACTACCATCCCAAAAACATCGAACGAAATCGAAATATGTTAAAACATTTTATCGTTATATATATACATACATGTACATGTGTGCACAATTATTTATTTTAAAATATCACTTAAAAAACACTAACATTTGCCAACATATCTTGATGGTGAGACCCACCTGCATTGTTTGAACTAGAGGTCCCGAACGTGATATTAACATTTTCGTCATTCATCATGCGTGACAACTGCAAATGGTGTTTTAACATATAATGATCTATTTTTGTTAGATTAATGTACATACAAATAAATGTATACATGTACATACACATGTATTTATACAAATTTTACACATGTATACATGTTAAAATAATTGAAACCTAAGGTCATTAACACATATCGTTCCCATGCCCTCTTCCTCATGAAGAATTAGGTCTTAAAAACCATTGCGACAATTTTTGCATACATTCGAAGATCTTCAACATTCATGTTGTCAATCTCTTCATCTGTACAATACACAAAATTGGCACTTGCATTTTCACGTGCTCTTTGTCAATTTAGATAAACATCGATTCCACCTAATCTGATGTAAACATTGTCGATCATAACATCCCTTGCTTCTCGACTTATTTGAGAAGTCACATCCATCTCTGACCACAGAGTTTCGACTCGAAAAGGTCGACTCACCAATGGTGGCTCAGGGCAAGGCAACTCCACATCTCGCTTAGCACCCTTACGGTCATATAATCAACCTTTCCCCGGACCAAAAAATTCTGACAGAAGGTCATTGTATTTGGGTTTCATATCCAAAAAAAAAATTTGCGTAAAACAATTGTGCAAAATAAATAGGAACCTCGTCGTTCCATGGGAGCCTTCCATAGGCCGCAAGGTGCCTATCATACAAATAGTGAGCTATATTTGGGTGCTTGAAATATTAAACCTTCGGCATTTTTCTTTTTGGCTCTTCCTTGAAATTAAACATTTACTTCACCATATTTTTTGTAACTCTTTGTTTTACATCCTCCCATTTATCTGGACCCATTACTGTTTCCTTTCTCTTTCTCATCACTTCTACAAATGTATCATTCATTGGCCCAAGTTTTTTGTACACATTTATAAGTTCACCCAATGAATGTGTAACTATTTCGAGGCTTTGTCGACTCTCAGCAGGTAGAGTCAAAGCCACAATATCTCTCCACAATTTTGCATGAATTTTTTCACACCTTTGTAAGGTGCATTGCGCCATGTTTATTTCCCATGGTATATCAGAAATGTCGGCCGGATAAGTTGTGGTGGGTAGACAACCTTCTTCTTGAATGTAGCATTCTACCCTACGTCTATTTTGACCAATATTTGGAACATTTTCAACTTCTGCATCAATATATATAAAATTGTGTATATTAGAAAAAACACATGTAAACAAATTTGTACAAATTCAATGAAAAAAATATTGCAATTGATGGCAACCTCGACATGGTTGGTTAGCATCTTCTCCACCCTGAAACTGTTGAGACCCAGAACGACCCTGCCGAGAACCGGCACCACCAGCCATTGATTGGCCTCCGGGAGAATAAATATCACCACCTTCACGCAACCTGCTACCACTCATTGATGGACCTCTAAGGGGATTTGAACCACCACCAACCTCTCGAGATGAGAGAGAAGCTTCATAAAAAAATACGAATTTATAATGAATTGAAAAATGCATTCATGTGTACATATAAATACATGTACATATTCATTGATTAAATTGCGTGAACCATACCACGACTGGGTGAACCATGGGCATGCCCCATGGATGGAGTAGAGACCCTTCTCTTCTTAGCTCCTAAAAAATAAAAAAATGAAACTTATTAACAACTAATTTAACTCGCAAAGTTAATAAAAAATCAATTCCATATGTACACACATGTATGGAGATTTAATATTATATTTAAATACCATGAACATCCCCCGATCCCTGATCCCCCATATGGGATTCTGTTGATCTTCGTTGTTCATCCTCCATGATATATATATCTATTGGTGGACATTTACACAAAATAAATTTCATAAAATTAATGTAATTTAGTGTACACAAATTATGTAGAACACAACTTTCAAAGCACTAATTGATGTGTGAAACTCAATTTAAGCAAAAAAGAAATTATAAAAATGATAATTTCACCAAATTGCGCTTTACATGGTGGGAGCACACATGGTATAAAATTGAAAAAACACATGGTCATTAAAAAATAAGTGAAACTTCATTTAAACAAACTCCATTTAAACAAAAATTTGTTGAAGTCCCCGCATTTTAATTTTATAAAAATGTGAAGTTCACCACTTGTCGCAAATGTGAAGTTCACCAAGTTGCGCTTTACATGGTGTGGTGGGAGCACACTTGGTATATAATTGAAAAAAACACATGGTCATTAAAAAAGACGCATTTATAAGTACACAACACACACATATCCAAGATATGTTACAATGTCCATGAATAAATTTTGAAGGAGAGTGTTTCAACACTAATTCATCTTTGAGAGATGAATCTTGAATTTTTGAAGAAAAGCATCTCAAAACCAATTCATCTTTGAGAGATGAATCTTGCATTGGCATTGCTCTGTATAATTCTAATTCATCTTTGATAGATGAATCATGAATTGGCATTGCCCCACGCAATAGATCAATAGACATCTTATTCACATTTGTACAATGCCTTATACTAAAAATTTGAAATTGGCTAACAATATTGTTTGCTATTCCATGCAGTTCTTTTAGCCTCTCCTTCTTAAATTAGCACACGTCATTCATCTGGTTGCACACAAGTTCAGAATTGGTGAAAACTTCAATTCCATTTGATCCATACTCCATCGTTGTTCCCAAGCCTTCTATCAATCCAATATAATATGCCTCGTTGTTTGTTGTTCTTCTCGGTATATTCATTTTCCTTTGGACAACTTTGCTAGTCGCAATATTGGAAAGTACATATGTAATCACTGCTTTCCTTGGATTGGGATAGCAAGAAAATTCTATGCATAATTTCCATTTTTCAACCCTATTTAATGGTTTTCTTATCCTTGAAAAAAAAAATCAATAAAAAATATATATATGACATGGGAGAAATGACACAAGATCATGAGGTAAATGACATTTGCATGGTTTATCTTAAAATTTGACTTAAAAAGTTTATGGTCTAGAATTCACATCTAAAATTAATGGGAGGAAGCCTTTAGTTTGTGGGAGAAATGACACATGTACACATTTTACCTTAAAGTGGTTGTGTTTTATGGATATTAAAATGAAGAACTTCTATTTAGATCTATTCTAGAGATTGACTGTAGGGGAATTTACTAGATATGTCACCTTTCATAAAAGATGAGATCCAGAGGCTACCTGGCCCTTTACAAACTCTGCCTGTAGAACTTGTAGAAGTTAAGAAATTTACATTGACAACATATAGCGATTCAACTAGGCTTGTGAAAAGTACAAGTGGACAATGTATAATTCTACTTAGAAGAGTCTTTGGTTTAATGGTTAAGCAAGAAAGAGTCGTTGCTTTCTCTATCTAGAGTAGAAGTGGAATACATAGTAGTTACTTCTTTTTGAGTGTTTTGGATGAAATGGTCTCTACAAGATATTAAGGTAAATTTATTTTTGAGTGAGTAGAAGTGGAATACATAGTAGTTACTTATTTTTGAGTGTTTTGGATGAAATGGGCTCTACAAGATATTAAGGAAAGGTAAATTTATTTTTTAGTGTTTTGGATTAAATGGGCTCTACAAGATATCAACGTAAATCTATATATCTATTAATTGTTTCAATAGAAGTGTAATAATAATTTCAAAAATAAAATATTCTACTTCCTTCAATCACTATTTACATATCATCATAAAGTACCACTTCCTCACACAACAAGTTTTTGAGAAAATAGTGAAGATGGAATACATACCCACAAAGCCTCTTATTAGAGAAGCATTTGAATATGTGAGAAACAAATTAGGAATAGTTCTTGTAAATTATCTTGTTAGAGAGCCATTTGAACATGTGAGAAACAAATTAGGGATAGTTCTTGTAAATTATTGTCACTTATTTGACTTCAAAAGAAGAGAATATGAAATTGAGTGCAATATCTATGTGGGAGAGTACACAATATCTAAGGGGGAGAATATGTAATATATTTGACTTCAAAAGAAGAGCCTATGAAATTGAGTGCACTATCTATATGATCAAGTGTCAATAATTTGAAGTAGTCAAGAAAGATAACAAAGGACCATCAAAATTGAGTGCAATATCTATATGATATCTATATGATCAAGTGTCATAATTTGAAGTAAAGAAATATAACAAAGACCACCAAAATTGAATGCAATATCTATATGATTGTGTCAATAATTTGATAATTTGAAGTAGTCAAGAAAGATAACAAAGGACCATCAAAATTGAGTGCAATATCTATGTGGGAGAGTACACAATATATAAGGGGGAGAATACAATATAAGGAAGGAATAAAAGGAGTAACAAGAAGCATATGATTGTGTCAATAATTTGAAGTAGTCAAGAAATATAACAAAGGACCATCATCAAATTCAAATTGAAAGATCAAGTAGTCTTCTTCATGAAGAAGAAGCGGTAACTAGGTTCATCATTTAAAGGGTTCATTTTTTAATGAAAAAATTTATGAATAATATGGAATGAATCATTGTAAATTATGATAAATCTTGTATTTAAATGACATTTGATCTATGAATAAAAAAGAAAATGGGATCATCTCTTCATATATATATATGTGTGTGTAAGAGAGAAATAAAAAGCAAAGGTAATTCCACCAAGCCTAAAGGAGCATGTCCTAATACATTAAATTATGTTTGGTTTCTAGAATCATTAATCATGAAGAGTCATGAGATCCACATTTAGACCATACTATTTGCAGGTTAAAGGAGCATGTCCTAATACATTATTATGTTTGGTTTCTAGAAGCATTGATTATGAAGAGTCATGAGATCCACATTTCGACCATGCTATTTGCAAGTTAAAGGAGCATGTCCTAATACATTATTATGTTTGGTTTCTAGAAGCATTAGTCATGAAGAGTCATGAGATCCACATTTCCATCATACTATTTGCAAGTTCACATTTCCATCATGCTATTTGCAAGTTCTATATGAAGATATGTAGTCTAATAACTAATTATCAAGTTGTGATGTCCTAATACATTATTATGTTGGTTTCCATCATACTATTTGCAAGTTCTATATGAAGATATGTAGTCTAATAACTATACAGTATAGCCCATATAACATATAACGACCTTTGACAGTATGAGCAAAGAGTCAAAAAAACAGAGAGGCCTCCCAACAGAGTTCCACCTGTTCATCAAGGTAAGAAACATAATATCGGAAGTGAAATAATGACACCACTGAACATATGTGAATTTAGATATTAAATTGACATTTATTGCAAATGACATGTGCATGGTTTATCTTAAAGTTTGAATTAAAAGTTTATGGTAGAATTCACATCTAAAATTAATGGGAGGAAGCCTTTAGTTTGTGGGAGAAATGACACATGTACACAATTTACCTTAAAGTGGTTGTGTTTTATGGATATTAAAATGAAAAAATTCTATTTAGATCTATTCCAGATATTGACTGTAGGGGCATTTACTAGATATGTCACCTTTCATAAAAGATGAGATCTAGAGGCTACCTGGCCCTTTACAGACTCTGCCTATAGAACTTATAGAAGTTAAGAAATTTACATTGATAAATTTACTTGTGATAAATTTACATTGACAACATATAGAGATTCAACTAGGCTTGTGAAAACTACAAGTGGACAATGTATAATTCTACTTAGAAGAGTCTTTGGTTTAATGGTTAAACAAGAAAGAGTCGTTACTTTCTCTATCTAGAGTAGAAGTGGAATACATAGTAGTTACTTCTTTTTGAGTGTTTTGGATGAAATGGGCTCTACAAAATATTAAGGTAAATTTATTTTTGAGTGAGTAGAAGTGGAATGTACATAGTAGTTACTTCTTTTTGAGTGTTTTGGATGAAATGGGTTCTACAAGATATTAAGGTAAATTTCTTTTTCAGTGAGTAGAAGTGGAATGTACATAGTAGTTACTTCTTTTTGAGTGTTTTGGATGAAATGGGCTCTACAAGATATTAAAGTAAATTTATTTTTGAGTGTTTTGGATGAAATAGGCTCTACAAGATATTAAGGTAAATTTATTTTTGAGTATTTTGGATGAAATGGGCTCTACAAGATATTAAGGTAAGGTAAATTTATTTCTGAGTGTTTTGGATGAAATGGGCTCTACAAGATATTAAGGTATATATATATATATAAAGTGTTGCAATAGAAGTGTAATAATAATTTCAAAAATAAAATATTCTACTTCCTTCAATCACTATTTACATATCATCATAAAGTACCACTTCCTCACACAACAAGTCTTTGAGAAAATAGTGAAGATGGAATACATATCCACAAAGCCTCTTGTTAGAGAAGCATTTGAATATATATGTGAGAAACAAATTAGGAATAGTTCCTGTAAATTAACCTGTTAAAGAACCATTTGAACATGTGAGAAACAAATTAGGGATAGTTCTTGTAAATTATTGTCACTTATTTGACTTCAAAAGAAGAGCCTATGAAATTGAGTGCAATATTTATGTGGGAGAGTACACAATATCTAAGGGGGAGAATACAATATATTTGTCTTCAAAAGAAGAGCCTATGAAATTGAGTGCAATATCTATGTGGGAGAGTACATAATATATAAGGGGGAGAATATATATAAGGAAGGAATAAAAAGAGTAACAAAAAGCATATGATTGTGTCAATATTTTGAAGTAGTCAAGAAAGATAACAAAGGACCATCGAAATTGAGTGAAATATCTATATGATCAAGTGTCAATAATTTAAAGTAAAAAAAGATAAAAAAAGGACCATCAAAATTGAGTGCAATATCTATATGATTGTGTCGATAATTTGATAATTTAAATATTAAGAAAGATAACAAAGGACCATCAAAATTGAGTGCAATATCTATGTGGAGAAGTACACAATATCTAAGGGGGGAGAATACAATATAGGAAGGAATAAAAGAACATGGAAGCATATGATTGTGTCAATAATTTGAAGTAGTTAAGAAAGATAACAAAGGACCATAATCAAATTCAAATTGAAAAATCAAATAGTCTTCTTCATGAAGAAGAAGCATTAACTAGGTTCATCATTTAAAGGGTTCATTTTTTAATGAAAAAATTTATGAATAATATGGAATGAATCATTGTAAATTATGATAAATCTTGTATTTAAATGACATTTGATCTATGAATAAAAAAGAAAATGGGATCATCTCTTCATATATATATATGTGTGTGTAAGAGAGAAATAAAAAGCAAAGGTAATTCCACCAAGCCTAAAAGAGCATGTCCTAATACATTAAATTATGTCCTAATACATTAAATTATGTTTGGTTTCTAGAAGCATTAATCATGAAGAGTCATGAGATCCACATTTCGACCATAATATTTGCAAGTTAAAGGAGCATGTCCTAATACATTATTATGTTTGGTTTCTAGAAGCATTAATCATGAAGAGTCATGAGATCCACATTTCCATCATACTATTTGCAAGTTCACATTTCCATCATGCTATTTGCAAGTTCTATATGAAGATATGTAGTCTAATAACTAATTATCAAGTTGTGATGTCCTAATACATTATTGTGTTTGGTTTCCATCATACTATTTGCAAGTTCTATATGAAGATATGTAGTCTAATAACTATACAGTCTAGCCCATATAAGATATAATGGCCTTTGACAGTATGAGAAAAGATTCAAAAAACAGAGAGGCCTCCCAGCAGAGTTCCACCTGTTCATCAAGGTAAGCAACATAATATCGGAAGTGAAACAATGACACCACTGAACATATGTGAATTTGGAATGATTTCAACTCTTTTTTCAAAGGAGAAAAAACCTTGTTTCATATATTGATAACAATTGATATACAAAATCCTCTTGATATACCCATAACAGGTTATTAAGTATAAAATATCAGATTTTGTCTCATACAGAAATACATTACAGCAGTATAAAAGACAATATGTAGTCACATCACATAAATACATTACAACAGTATAAAAGACAATATGTAGTCACATTACAAAAGATCAGATTTTGTCTCATACAGAAATACATTACAACAGTATAAAAGACAATATGTAGTCACATTACAGCAGTAGATCATTCTAGTTCAATCATTCCAGCGTTGAGGAATCGAGAGAAGGCTCAATAATGGCATAAGCTTAATAGTGGTGGTAAACTTCCATGCACAAGGCCAGAATCAGCTAGAGCGGATGAAATTGATGGATCCACAGGAACAGTAACAACTGCAGCAACCAAATGCATATAATACTACTAGAAATTCAACATACACCTTACAGCAAAAGGTAATGAAATTTAAAGCATAATTAACAGCATAGATGCTTTGTTTGGAATTTTGGGGTTTCTCATTCCCACTTGGTTGTTAAGACAAAATTTATATAGAAATAAGTGCCTTTACTTCTACATGACACCAATCAACTCAAATTAAAACCAAGAGTTCCAAAAGGCGCATTTGCAATAACAGTCCAAAGTTAACATAGAAAAGGAAATCCCTATATATGCAAGTGAACCCCCAAATCTAATGGACTCCCTTGAAGCCCAAGGTTACTTCTTACACGTGGAAGGGAAGTGGAGTGCAATTCGGGGCTGCAAAAGAGGTGGGCTTGCATGGTAGTGCCGATCAGAAAAAGAGTGGACAGCAGTCCAGTGAGGCTTCTTCTAGCAAGGGGGCAGCCACCAAGTGGTGCAGAACCGGAAGAAGAGATCGAGAAGCAGTTGTTCCCTGGAACTTGTGATTCAAGAGAGGTCACAAAGTGGAAATTTAATGTTTCAAGGAGGTTTTTTCATTTCAATAAGGTTATTTATTCAAAATAAGGTTATTTTTTTGGACTTGGTATGACATGCACTAGGCTTAATTAGTACTAAATGGAACTTGGTGATTGTCACCATAATTGGTAATGAATAATTCATGCAGATTTCATGTGAATCCATTGAAAAATGTACATAGGAGGAGGAGAAATACCTAGTAGTTCGCTCGCTTGACGTCGCCACAGATAATCACCAACAGAGCGGACGGAAGCAGCCCCAAACCAGCAGCAGCGCCGCAACAGATCACTGAATAGAACAGCAACAGAAAATCACGCAAAGAAACAATGCTAAGAAACATAGACACAGGAAACAAACAGATCACCGAACAAAACAACAACAGAAAATCATGCGAAGAAAAAATGCTAAGAAACACAGACACGGGAAACAAACAGATCACCGAATAGAACAGCAACAGAAAATCGCGCGAAGAAACAATGCTAAGAA
Organism: Pinus albicaulis; assembly: GCA_034641835.2. Taxonomy (NCBI): domain Eukaryota; kingdom Viridiplantae; phylum Streptophyta; class Pinopsida; order Pinales; family Pinaceae; genus Pinus; species Pinus albicaulis. Next base: position 1,322,058,430 of record CM076580.1, on the reverse strand, counting down.
ACACAGACGCGGCAAACAAATGAACTTCGCAGGCGATATATTTCTAAGAAGTAGTTCGACCGAACTATTTTAAGAGTAAAATTTCGGCTGAACTTTTGTTGCCGATTTTCCCATCTCCGGCAAAAATTCTGTTTTCCCACGTTGTCAGTGTGCCATCAATATAAACGGAAGAACGATTTCGACCGAACTTTCTCATAAAGTTCGGCCGAACTATTGCCGAAAAAAATTTCCGCCCCAATTCTCACAAAAGTGTAACCCAGCTTCATGTTTCCGCCCATGTAGAAGCCTTTATCTTTTCTAATTATTATTTAGCAATGTTTTTTAGAAATACGAAAGTAGTTGTACAAAGGTGATTGTGTGAAGCTTGTTTTTCGGAGGTATCATGTGCGGATTTTTGAATTTCAACTAACAACGTTATTGAGTGTCGAAGTAGTTGTGTGAACGAAGTTGTGCGGAGGTTATTCTGCGTGTGCGGAGGTTGTTGTGCTAAAGTTTTTTTCAAAGATTACAAAGATAATAAATATACCAATCTATTTTTAAATTGTTATTTAAGAATGTATTTCACAATGTATAATCATTAATTAATATCATTTTTAAAGCTAGCTATTAGGAGGTTTTGTGTGCAAAGTTTCAAATTTCAATTAAAGGCATTAATAAGTGCAGAAGTAGTTGTGTGAATGAAGTTGTGCAGAGGTTGTTGTGCATGTGCAGATGGTATACAAAATTTTTGTGCAAAGTTTACTATGATAATAAATATACAAATCTCTTTTTTAATTCTTATTTAGGGACATATTTCACAACGTATAATCATTAATTAATATTAGTTTCGAATGTCAATGATTGAGGATGTTCTTGACTACAGAAGTAGTTTTGCGGACGAATTTGTGCAGAGATGGTTGTGCATGTGCTAATATTATGTGGAGAAGAAATGCATTTGCAGAATGAGGGAAGTGCAAAGGGATCTTTTAATTGTAAATTTGTTTCATATTAGTTGTATTATTAATAGATTTTGCGGGATGCCAAAGTGAATACAGTGAAAACTTGAAAGCTTTTCGCATGCAATGGACTATGTTGTTCAGAGAGAACAAATGCTTCATGCCCACGATATTTGGGTCCCATGTTTATTAATATCAGTTCCAAGTGTGAATGACTTACAAAATATGGATGGAGGTTTTATCTTTGCACCATCCTTCAAATGAAAAATAGTTTTATCTGTGTACCAGGTTTCAGATGCAAAATAGTCTCGGGTGGCGATTTATAGGGAAATGAGATTGCAAATAGTTGAAATAGATAGTATAATGAGAGGAGAAACATTATTTGCAATGATATAGAAAACAATAGGGCATGTACCATTTTCTCTTTTCAAATTATGTTTGTTTCCTTACATAAACTATTATCTCAGAAGTTGTGCTTGAACGATAGCAGTAGTGCATAGATACAAAAGTTGTACAATATTGCAAATTTCTAAATTGATTTACTTATTTTTTTTTGGAAATAATAAGAAACAAATAAGGATTTAGTAATGTATAAGGATTTATTAACGTATATATATGAGAAACTACTAGTTGTGTGGAAAAAGCTATCCAAAAACACATTAAAATATTTCTTTGCACAAAACAGCTCATCCATATGCCTAATTATTTACAATTGAAATATCATCAATAATTTTGTGGATTTATTTATATTATTTTATTATTGGAAAATGAATACACCATTACCAAGAAAACACCATGCAAAAAAAATCAATTGTTTTTACTTTATTTTATTATTGGAAAACAAATACATCATTTATGGATATTTGCAGAAGAGAAACTGTGTAATTGATTTAGTCTGTCCAATATTTCGGATGGTGATATTTCCTGAAGAGAACTGTATAATTGATTTAGTATCTCCAATGTTTTGGATGGTTACTTTTTCTATCATCAAACTCAAAAGCCTTTTTATAGGAAATCCAAAACCAAGTATATATTAGAGAATACACATGGTCAAAATGGTAAAAAAATATTAAAAATAATTAATAAGAAAATTATATATATATATATATATATAACAGTCCGAATTGACCAAATTCGGAAATGAGAAAGAGAAAATTTAAATTTGTAAAAATAAGAAATAATAAAAAAAAATTATCAGTTAAATAATATAAATTTGAATTAAGAATTAATAATCAAATAACATTTAATAATTAAAATAACATTAAATAAAAATTGAAAAGGGATTCAAATAAAAATAATTTCAAAAGAAATCAAATAAGAATAATGTAATAATACATAGTTGAAATATTAAGATCACAATTAATAACTAAAAATAAATAAGAATAAGTCAAATTGACTAAATTCCTAATTGGGAATTAAAAGATTAAGAAATAAAATAAATTAAACGAAAAGAATTAAATATTAGTAATTAGATAGTGTTAAGATAATTTCAAAAATATATATCTAATTTTAAGATAATTTCAAAAAAAAAAAAATATATATATATATATATATATATATATAATTTTAAGATAATTTCAAAAATATATATGAATTTTTGTTTTCAAAGTTACAAAGAAGCGATAGAAATTCCCCATAAAGGATTTGGAGGGAACTTGGAAATAAATAAATTTTTAATTAAAAATTTGGAGCAATTTGGAAAAATGAAATTTGGAAATCTTTAAATATGCAGTAACAAAGAGAATACATGCCAATCGGAATTAAAGAACAAACTAAATATAATTTAGGCAGAGATGAAACTAAAGAAAAAATTTGTAAATTAGAGATTATAAGAAGAAAGAAAGCAGAGATAATGAATCATAAGGAAATGAAGAGGATGTGAGGAAAAAAAAAACCAATCAAGGGAGTGAAAGGGTGAGGCGTAGGAGGATGAAGGGCATGGGAGGGTTGGTGGATGACGGGTTTTTAGGATTGGCTAAGTCTATATCCATCTTCTTTATTGAAATTATTAGAGTTCTTCTCGATTTGAAGGGCTTCTAGAATAATGTGAGAGTTATAAAATGGAACATAGCCTAGGATCTTTGATTGATTAAAACAAATCAAATGATTGGACTTAAATGAGTGTTTGACGATGACAGACTTTGATATATGATTGTGGTTGGTATCAGTTATGTGTTCTTTGAGGTGAGCTTTGAAAGGGTGACCCATTTGGATAATATAGGATTTTCTACATGATCAAGGAATCTAATAGACCCTTGATCCTTGGATGAAATCAGATTTATCTTTGGCTGATCATAGTAATTGCTTGAGGGTTTTATGGGGCTTGAATATGGTTTTTATGTTTTTTTTTCCAAGAATTTTGCTATAATATTTGTGGTTCCTTTAATGTACAGGAGCATATCTTGGCCACAAGAAGGAGAAGAATTAGGATTGGTGGATCTAGGGTGAAAGACAGCTTGAAAGGATTTTAAGACTTGAGCAATGGAATAACTATTGGCTTTGAAACACTAGAACAAATGGAATTATTCAGTTGAAAGGAATTAGGGGAAAAATATTTTCAAAGCTCTAGAAATGAGGGCTTTAAGAATAGTTGATTTCTAGGGTGGGTGGAGATGCGAAAAGGCGTGAAGATAATAGGCAGTGTGAGTTTTTTTCTAAAAACTTGATGGGAGAGGGAGCCATTGGGGAGTCGAGTAATGAGGACGTCAAGGAACATAAGGGACTTATTTGATTCAATTTTCATAGTGATGTGAATATAAGGGGAAATATTATTAAGATGGAAATGAAAAGGATTGAACGTGGACCGACCATGTTTCCAAATGAAAAATGTGTCATCAACAAATCAGAACCAACACTTGGGTTTAAGATGCCAAGATTTCAAAGCTTTGGCTTCAAAGTGTTCCATAAAGATAATAACAACTACACAGTTGTGTTTTGGAAATTTCCATCAATATGAATAGCTATGGAAGACTCCGATCACTTAAATACATCATTACCAAGAAAAAAACTAGTAACTTTTGTGCAAGAAACTTAGCCTATTGTGTGGAAGCGAGAAACTTTGCCTATTGTGCGGAACTTAGCTCGTTGTGAGTAGGTATTTATTTTATTTTCTTATTGGAAAACAAATACATCATTTCCTTTATTATTGGAAAATGTATACATCATTATCGAGAAAATAACTAATAACTTTTGTGCAAGAAACTTAGCCTACTTTGCGGAAGCGAAAAACTTAGGCTATTGTGTAGAACTTAGCTCATTGTGTAGAGCATATAGCCTATTGTGCGGAACTTAGCTCATTGTGCAGAGCATATAGCCTATTGTGCAAAACTTATCTCATTGTGCAGAGCTATTTATTTAATTTTATTATTGGAAAACCAAATACGCCATTAACTTTATAATTGAAAAACGAATACATCATTACTGACAACAACTAATTTTTTTTCTAAGTAAGGTTAATTTCTATTATAGTGTACAAAAATTACAGTCAAACTTCATGACAGGGGTTGTTGAATTAGCCAACCTTGTTGGATGAAGATAGTACAAACAATAAAAGAATGGGCTGCCCTTCATGTGGAAACCAGCCCTTAATGAGTTCAGAGATTCAAAAAATAGGTTGCCCTTCCAGGGGAAACCAGCCATTAGCATAAGCATAAGTGACAAAGTATGTAGACTGAGATGAAGATAGATATAAAAACTATGAAGAAGCATATCTAAATTGAAAAGGAGGAGCTCCAAGGAGCTGTAGCTACCGGTTTTGGGCGTCATGATTATCCTGATGAGGATTCTCCTCAATTATGAAGCAACCATAGTTGGACATGGTCTCAATGTCCTTTGAGAGTTGGGGGTCCCTCTCCGGATTTGATGTGGAGACCATATCAATCTATTTTGCCGAAACTGAGCGAGCTGCATGATCCTCTTCTGCATTTTTTGTCGTGAGTCCTCCGTTGGCCTACTTCCACCACTATCAGAGTCTTCCGCTAATTGCTTGACCAGGAAGCTGACAGATTTCTGGGGCAGAGGGGAGGAGGAGCATGATAGAGTGGATCTGTGCAGGCGTTTTCTGTTGCTAGAGTCAGAGAGGTGGTGTTGCTCCTCCGGGAGGTGAATCGAGAATTGGGCAGAGAGAAAATGAGGGTCGAGAACCTCAGGTTCTTCCACGACAACAGATATGGACAGGAGCTAGCAGCCATTGCAAGAACAAAAAGGTGGGAGGGAGAGTATTTGTCGTGTCCTCGACGGCACTGCATCTGGTGCCTTCTGGGCATTGTCTCTACAGGATGGGGAGTTCGCTGGCCTGGAGCAGAAGGCTCAAAGTGAAACTAATGAGGAGCAGAGAAGCGGACGAAGCTGTGACAAAGGAAGGCGGCAGAGAATGAAAAATGGATGCACAGATGAGAATGAGAAGGAGAGCCATGAGCCATAAATGGCCAAGAGGCAAGTGCAACCATATGGAGAGGCTAGGTGTTCTTGCGATGTGAGACCAGGTGGTGGCTAGAAGCGTTATTGTTAATCACCTGCATCTGGGGGACAACAACTAAAACTTAGCCTATGGAGTGGAACTTAGTAGATTCTGTGAAGTTTATAGCCTATTTTGTGGAACTTATCTCATTATAAGAAACTATTTAATTTATTTTAGTATTTTATCTTTCCTCGTGTCTTTAATTCTTAATATGAATGTATTTTTAATTTTTTCTCCAATCTCAAATTATATCGCTTACTCACCTTTCCAATAATTCGCTATCAAAATTAATGTATTTTTCTCTTTTGAACTCCAGCAATCATCTGTGTATTTGATCTGAATAGCCACCATTAACATCAAAATTAAATTAGCTCCAAGCTAATAGGGTTTAAGTTTGGAGATTTCTTGAATGTATTGAATTTTATTTCATTATTTTTTAAGAATAACAGAGAAAATAAAAATAGGAAATATACCTTAATTTTAAAAGGAATAATTGGAAAGTAGATAGGGAGCTCACAAAGACGCGATAGCATCTAGGGTTTATCATGTTTCAAGCTTCCATGTCGCCGCCCTGCACTCGCTCTGCCCTGATCGATCAAGCAGTTATGGACTGCCGGCTTCTTCCATCGATGTTGAACCGCATGCATTCCATTCCCCTCTGGGTGCTCACCACCCTCTAAACCGCTCCGCTCTGGACAACAGCGTAGACAGAACTCGGCCCTCTGCTGCTGCGTTTCGTATCAACCGCCCCCTTCAGATAGAAGAGGCAAGGCTTAAGGACGGAAATGCTGAAAATAATCCATCTTCTCCTCAGGCTGCGGCTCTTGGGAAGAAAGATTATGCTCTGAAAAGCGGCTCAATCCCTTCCAATCCGCTTCTGCCTTCCCAGAACCGCCGATACTCTGTCTTTCATATTCAGAATTCCTGGAGCTTCCTGGATCTACCTGGAGGGCGCACCTGGGAGCTCTTTTGGGCGGTAAGAACTGAAAAACCCAATGACCATTGGACTCTCACCAGCCCAAGCTACAAGTTCAGGAAAAGGCGGATCACCAGAGTACCAGCTTCCTCTCGTCTCAGATATGCAGAGGAAAGCAGAAGTCTGATCACTCTGCCTCGTTTCAGATCCAGATCTTGCTCCTTTCTGGCAAAACGTTGCTACAATGGGTGAGCTCTTCGGATCTAGTGCAGGACCTCAAGCAAATCCTGCAATATAAGCTGGGGATTCCCTATGCATCTCAGCGACTCCTCCACGAAGGTAAACAACTTGAAGATCTTTACCCCCTTTCTTTTTACGGCATTAAGAGAAATGCTTCCATCATTTTTACCCTTCGTTTGCAAGGGGTAGCTGTTGGACAGTCATCTACAGCTGCGGCTTTTTCATACAAAGATGTTGTCCATGCTTAGATACCCAAGAAAACAGCTCCACCAGCTCAGGCTCCAAAACCCTTTTTGGTGGACAAACTAGAGGAAACCCCCTCCGTTGAAATAATGCATCCAACGCTGGATGAGCAAATCGAAAAGTTTGCAGAGCATGCCATTATTTGCAGGTTTAATGGGCTATGGCCATGCACAGCAGACCTCTACCAATGGATTCACTCTAACTGGACCAACAATTGCAAGGTTCTATTCTGCTCAAAGGGTTTCTTCATTGTAGTGTTTGCTTTCAGTGAGGACTACCAAAAAGCATTAACTGAAGGCCCATGGTTTTGGGGCTCAGCAGGGTTATTCCTCACCCTCTGGTTCCCAGATTTCGATCCCTCTACAACAGTCATCACCAAGCTTCCCATCTGGGTCAGACTTCCTAATCTCCCGGCGCATCTATGGCACTTTGTTGTATTCCAAGGGATCGGCAATACTCTAGGCCGCTTTCTGGCTACAGACCCCTCTAGAGGGGAAAAGGACATATACACCTTCGCCAGAATCTATGCAGAAATAGACATGAGAAAATGTCTACCTGATCAGATTACTCTCAAAATTGGAGACTTCCATTGGACTCAGACCCTGGATTACGAGAACACAGCCTTCCGATGCTGGAATTTCCATCACACAGGGCACCTTCAGAGCTCTTGTCCCTCGATGCCTGCCCAAAAGAAGAAAGCCAATCTTAAGCCGAAATCCAAAAGATGGAAACGTCATGATCCTCCCCCCATGGATGATTTTGATTTCAGCTCAGATGAAGAGGAAGGGGATGCGGAAGGAATGGACGCAAAGCCGACACAGGATCCGCCTTCGGCTTGTCCTGAGGAATCTAATGTTCCACCAAACTCACAGAAAAGAACTCATGAGTCCTCTCCCTCGGATTCAGACAAGGAGACCTCTCCGTCAGCCCCGGTCAGTTTGCAAATCATGCCAGCTCAGCAAAATCATCTTGGCTGGGTCAAAGTTGGTTAAAAGAAAGGAAAAAAATGCCGAATAGTTGATTCTACCAACGCTGAGTAGATTCCCTGTTCAGCGCTTGTTTCTCTGTTTTTTGTTACTACCTGCTTGGCACTGCTCTCTTTTTGTTCTCTCTTAGGGGCCGAGGTGGATAGTTTATCATTTCCGGCTGCCCGTTCTCTTGCTTCTCTTGGTTGTAATTTCATATTGTACCATACGTTCTCTTAATAGAATTAGTTTTACGGAGAAAAAAAAATAAAAAATTTAAAAGGAATAAAGAAATATTTATATGGTAAATCATGGTTAAATACACAGATACAAGGAGTTTTATTAAACACATTATAAAAATTAAACAAAAAAAATTGTTAATATGAAGAACAAAACATGAAGGGACGAAGGCGGCAGAGCCAATTATGTGAATGTTGTGAAAAAAATAAAAATTACAGTGTGAATTTTCCCTAATGGGAGTTAACAGACGAGCCCAAAGACAGAATCACATGTGACCGTGCGAGAAGGAAAACCCGGCAGTTAACCCTCCAGTGGCAGAGTCGTTAAGACTCCCGCGGGTCGTCGGGAAAATCGCAGTTGGCGACGGAAAAAGGGCCGGTAACGGAGAAAACAAGCCGCTTGGCGACAGAGGAACTCCAAGGCCACCGGGTGACGGCAGCGGAGACGGAATTGTAAACTGGTGAGCCGGCGATGTGACTGGAAGTATCCGGTTATATGAAGGAATTGGATCGCCCCAATTTGCAGACCACGGAGCCGGAAAATTTTCAGGCCATTGAGAAACGAGAGCGTCGGGCGTGCTGGCCCAGACATTATCGCCGGGCGTCAAGGGCGGCAACTGCGAGAAGAACGACGGGGACGGCAACTGCATGGCGGCGGGCGATACTGCGTTCCCGTCAAAACCCAGGAGAGTACGTCCGAAGGCCGAGGGCGGCGGAGAGGCCAGAGATAGCAGCGGAAGCCGAGGGAGAACGAGCCCGCCGTCGCCGCTGCTCGTGAAAGACAAAGGCGGCGGCCTGATCTTGTGCAGCCGTGATGATAACGGCGGCGGCGGCGGGGACGATACGTTTCTGTTATCCGACGCAGGTGGCGTTCCAGTGAGCCTCTGCACGGCGATTCTGAAGTCGCTCTTGTCGATTTTGAAGACAGACGTCTGCTTCTGCTTGTTGGCCGCCGCCGACTGAATCACGCCGCCGCCGCCGCCGCCGCGCTTGATGGATCCCTTGGCGATCTTGCTGGAGCTTCTGTTCACGCCCAGAGCATTATTATTGTTATGATTACTGTTGCTGTAACCGCTGCTGCTGCTGCTAGAATTTGCGTTCTGCTCCTCCATATTCTCACTGCATAAGAAAAACGAATATACACAGAGCGCTCTGAGCTCTTGTCGCTGCGCACCGCTGAGCACGTCGATATATACACACTTCGTATATCACACGCGGCGATTTAAATGCTCAGGAACTTGGAAGTTCCTCGTCCCCTGCCTCCACTGTGCACGTTTAATATTCCACGGCCCCCACGAAAAGGCCGCCTGCAGCGTTCCGAACAATTTCGCGTTTACTTGACGGTGGATGGCGCGCGGTTTCCGCGGTAGTCAATCTCCACCGTCCGTCTAACGGACCACGCAAAGACTGCCTGTCCATTAAGTTTCCGTTACCTTGCTCTCCCTGACTTTATTTTTACCGTCGGATATATGATAAGTGAACGATCTTTAATTTTACCGTGTGGTGTCGGCTATGAATATTCCGACCGGATCCAGCGGTCGCTTGTAAGACTGGGGCAACCCGACGGTCAGCCCCACTGTCATTTTTTTTGGGAGTTGTTTTTAGTACTACTTTTTGGAGTTTTCTGTGGTGGTATTTGGTAAAAAAATTTGAAGTGAAATATTGCTTTCTTTTATTTAAATTGATTTTTTTGACTTTACATATGGATTCAGCACTCTAAAAAACCCTAGGGCATTTTGATTGTACAAGATTATTCATCAGATTTTTGTTTTCAATGAATCCCTGCCAGATTTTAAAGAAATTAGACCTGAAAAATCCACAGAAAAAGCCTTCAAAAAATCGCACTAAAGACAACTCTTTATTTTGTGTTCTTTCTTTTGAATTTGTGTAAAAGATTTTTTTAGTTAAAACTGTGTGAAATTTATTAAGGTAATTGCAATTTTCCAAATTCTTATTTAATAATGGAAATTGTACAATTAAAAGGTTATTTTATTTATTTAATTAATTTTTTATAAAGGTATAATGAAATTTGGATTATAGAGATGGATAAAATTATTTGTAAAGATAAATAATTTTGTAATTTGAAAATTTTGGAATTTTTTGTAAAATGATTGAAGAGACGTTTTGGGTGAACACTTCGCCTATATTTAAGAGGAGGAAGCGAAAGATAGGAATAGAGCAGACCTTGAAAGCATAAATAATATAGATTCAGCCTTAAAATTCAATGAATAAGAATACAGCAGACCTTGAAAGCATAAATAATATAGATTTTAGTCTTGAAATTCAATGAAGTTGAAAAATAAAAATAAAAAATAACAATTAGAAAGAAATAATAAATTGATTAAATAAATTAATAATTAATAATTATTTATTATTTTTATAACTAGTTCTCTAAAATATGATAGCAATTAGAGAATTTTAATTTAATTTAATTTTATTTTGATTTAAATAATAAAATAAATTCAAATTAGTTAAAGGGAAATAAAAATTTAGTTAAAAGAAATTAAAATTTAGCTATTAGAGAAAGATTAAATAAATGTAAAGGTTTAGACCGTGATAAATAACTTGTAAATATTTTTAATGATAATTGAGGTTGATGTTACATCAATGTAATTTATAAATTATTTAGAAAATTAATTATTTTATATTTGAATATTTTATTTTTATAACTTAATTTTTTTTGGAAATTAATTATTTTATATTTAAATATTCTATTCTTATAATTCAAATCGCATGTATAAATTTATTTATTTATTTTTGACAAAATGAGAATTTTTATAAAATCTAAATCTCAAAACTGATTTTAATTAAAATGAGATAAATTTAGACGTAAGTGACATTTGAAAAATCTACTCCTTTAGTTATGATAAAGATGAAGTAACGAAATGGATTTTAGTTAAAATGAGATAAATTAAGACTTGAATGACGTTTGAAAAATCTATTTCTTTCTTTAAATAAGGTAAATAAAATGGACATGAAAATTTTCTTGCTAAAATAGGTATATAGGTATGGCAAAGTAAAAGATAAAATAAAGTAAATGATAAAGATAAAGCAATGAAATGGACATAAAAGATTTCTTGCTAAAATAGGTAGCGCAAAGTAAAGGATAAATTAATGAAATGGGCATAAGACTTTCCTCACAAGGGAAGTTATGATAACTAAGACTTCTTTAGCTATAGAACCATACAAATTATACTTCCCATTCACATAAAAATCTGGTTTTCTTCATAATTAAAAAAAGTCCCCTTTTTAATAGCAATCAATTATTGTGATTCCTGGTTACTATTTTGGAGTATTGGTAGATCGACATTTTATTTTGGAAGATTTTTTTTTATATTATGATAATTTTATATTATTTTATTTTGGAAGGTTTTTTAGAATTTTATACAAAGTTTCTTAACATATGTATGGGTACATTATATAAATCAGTGTTTTTTTATATCTAAAAATAAAATAAAAGACAATTTGATTGCTAAGTTTAAGAAGACATCACCTGAATGGAGCGATTTGAACCTGTGTGCTCTTAACCTTTAGGTCCTCTCAAACGCTATTAATACATAGCAATAAGACTACAAAAATTTATATATAAAACAAAGAAATAAGAAAATATGTAGAATTATTTTTAAAAAGATAATAAATAAATGCATATTACAAATATAATTTTAATTTTATAAATATGACGTATTTTTATATTTCTATAAAATTATTTAATTTTATATTAAAAAAATAATATTGTTTTATTTTTGTTTTCTAACCGTTATTTTGTTTTTAAATGTATTTAATTATTTTTCATATATTTATCTATATAAACTTGTTTTAAAAAATTTCTTTCCTATTGTTTTGATTCTAAAATTCATATTGATTATATAATTTTAATTATAAAGTTAAATACAATTTTGGATCTTTCAAAAATATTTTTAAATTTACATAAAATAAAAATTAGAATTGAAAAAATAAGTATTAATTAAAATACATTTTAATATAATTTATTTTATTTCCATGGGGTAATTTAATTAGTGATGATTGTGTTATAAAGTATTATGTAAAATATAAGATTCAATGTTCAAATGCAATAAATCATATATATATAATTTAATTTATATTTTTATATTTATTTATTCAAACTACAAGGAATATTAGTGTTTTAATTAAAAGTACAAATAAATATTATTTTATTTCATTTTTTAAAATAATTATTAATAAAACTAATTATATAATTTTTCGTTTAATTATATTTTTATATAATGAAAAAAATAAAATAAATTTAATATTAATTTATTCCCATATAGGGTGCATTGGGGATTTTGGAGGGGTATGCCACCCCATGAGCCTTTCTAACACATGGAGATTAATTTAGAGCAGTAGGGATGCATGCCAGCTCGTGTGAAACTTCAGGCCATCATTAGGTGGCTTTTAATGGCTCGTACGCTAATCATATCACGCATTAGAACTCTTTACCTGCGGGGAGGTCGATGGAATTTTCGTCAAGGGTAGTTAGAGGAACATATAATGGTAGGAATATTGTATGACAAGTTGTATGGTAATGTACCGAAGGAAGAGAAGCGATATGAGGGGCAGATGTTATGTCCTCGACCAACGGAGAAGTGGGGAATCCTGCAAGGACTTCACACCCAAACCCATAGAGAACAAGAACCACTGTGTGAGGTTATTTGGCAAGCTAGTAAGTAGTTGTGTGGCGAGAGTTATTTCACGAGGCAGTCAATTTATAAGCTCGAAGGGCCATCGGTAGATTTGGTCTCAGAAATACTATGGGTTATCCACACCAGTATAAATTTCTTAGTTTGGTTGGTAACCTTGTGTTGGTGAATTATGTGGTTTCAATTTTTAGTTCTCCTGTGCATGCTGTAGAGGAGCCAGTTTCAAGCAAGGTCATTTATGGATTGTTTCTATTATATCTATTTGGAAAGTTTAGAAATCTAGTGGTTGGTTGGTGGAGGGTAAATCATTATTTAGGACGCTTGGGGTGATGCTATCAATTTGGCTTCTAATAGTGAATGGGTCTACTCTTGGAGATTATAAAAGTTTGGCCACAAAGATAACTGTGTGGTCCTCGCAGCCTAGTAATCCTCTGCACTACAAGTTGAGGTTCATTTGAGTATCTTGGGAAGATTGACAAATATCTCCTTCTTGAGCCACATATTGGGTGGTGGCAAGGTGTATTTTTTCTTGCTTGATTTTGTGGTCCCTGCGATCGACATAGGGGGCCTCTCTGGTAAGTGGCCTTGGTCTTTGGGCAAAGTGAAGTCTAAAACCCCACAACCACGACTATTTTGGAAGACTAGTTGGTGGAGTAGCGTTGTTTTTTATTTTGGTCTGGAATTTCTATAGTAGGTGCCAAACATGCAACCTCAACGAGGTTGAGTGTGGTGGGGGTTGGAGATCAAGGTTATTCAAGGAAGACAACATCCTAATGACCAATGTCAGGGTGAAACTGTGGTCTCACCCTTCTTTCAATCTTCTCCCTCAGAGACGAACATTCCAATACTGATGAACAATATAAATCTCATCTGACCACTGAGGAACTCCTTGGACCACTTCAGTAGGGCTCGACAATATTATCATAATGACACTCTAGACTTCATGAGCCACATTCAACGAACCCTGTGGGAGATGCAAGACAAGTTGGTCAGTCTATAGAAAGAGCAGTGACACATTCAAGAAAGATTTGATCGTATAGAAACAAGGTTGGCTCACTTGGAAGGGCATAACAACTGCGAGTTGAATCCCCCTCCATCTCCTAGCTCATGTCCAGATCACCCTCTTTTGGTAACTTTTGAAGAAGCTTGATGATAGGTGGTTGTCTTTTGGTTTTATTAGCTTTTTGGCATTTTCTGCCTCTTAGTCTTTATAAACTTGTGTTATTTTGGAATTTTGTTATGTATCTAGTGGCCAATAAATTTAGTAACACTGAGGCCAATAATATTTTGAAAAATAGAACTAGAAATTATAATTCTTTAGACTTAATAGAAAAATCTTGATTCACAAAAAAAAAATATAAAATATTTAAGATTTTTAATAAACACGATTTCTTATCAAAATAAAAATCTTGTAGTGAAGATGAAACACATTAAATGTTTTAAAAAATGTTGACTAAAACTTCCTGGGTTAACTAAAAAAAAATTTATGTGATTTTTACCTAAATATCTCTCAATATTAATATTTTTTATCTTTAAAAATATATATTTTTACGGGTAGTCTAAAGAGGCAGCTAAATAGCCCAGAATCCGGCAATGATTTTCAAAAAATTCGGCAAAGATTTGCCCAGAATCTTGTTTACAGTTGTTAGGTTTTTGATAGCGCTGAATCCATTTCAACTATCAAAAATGGATTCCAAACACTCCAACTACCTGATTTTTTGAATTTTAGATTACTTGATTCTGACAATGTTGTGCAGTCCGAGCTATTTCACACCACTCCTATATTTTTATTTATACCAATTCAATTATAAAAATTATAACTTGGAAAAAAAATATACAATCCAATTCCAACTGTAATGGATTAAAAAAATATATAATCTTAAACTTCTCCCGTTTACTTGATGCTAACGTCGCTAAAACGACGTCGGACTTTGTACTGACAACGGCAATGCTTTGGAAGAATTCCAGTTTCGACCGACAGCTGTCATGTGGAGTAACACGGATCTTCCGCTGCTTACGTCACTTTGACCGGTGGCCATTGATTTGCCGTTACCCGGGAGATCCGTTCGTTGAAAGCGACAGTACGCTCTCCGTCAGTCAAAGGCATGGTTCTTTGACCGCCGTCACACTTGCCAAGAGCAAATCAGCCACACTTTTAATTCATTATGGATACGAGTAATTTAAAATGCAATTTTTTTTTATAAAATTAAAATATAAATTTCAAATAAAAAAATTTAAAGTACAATTTGAAATCCTTTTCACCGACCAGGGGCGGAAAAAACCAAGGCCTTGACGACGGACTCATCTTGCTGGGAAAGCGTGTTACTCTTATTTTATATTTGCCTTTGAAATGACGCAAATAACGTTAAAATATCCAATGACAACCACAAATTTGTGAGGGGGAGCACGTGAATTGGGTTGGTGATACACGGCATTGGAAAAGTATGCCTGACAACTTGTATTATCGTTAAAAATAATTAGAACCCCTGATCATTGCCTACATAGTTAATTGTTTCACAAGAGTTATTGGATTGACGGGGATCGAAAATTTCCGGGAACATGCATTGTGTCTCAAGTGGTGCTCTTATCTTTTTGGTGATCTTATCTTTAAGTTTGTCTTTTTATCACTGAAGAATAGTTTTAAAAAGTAATGTAGCTTTGTGTTATTGTCATATGGGAAATTAGACCAGTAACATAGATGGATTGTATTGAAATTAAAAGTATTTTGTTTCAACAAATTGATGGATAAAAACAAAAAATTGTTCCAAAAAACACGAGGATACATGAGAGTATAGATATGAGACTTTTGTTTTCCAGAGCGATTATAATGAGACTTGGAGAAGCCTTAGAACACACCACAGGTGTCGAGCCTTGCGACCACTGAGAACCATCACAACCCCGACCAGGCCACGACCACTGAGAACCATCGTTGGACCACTATCTTGAACTAAATAGGTCGAAGGAGCTGAATGAGGAGTAGCCACTAAGAAGCTTCTCCAACTAGCATAGCGAAGAGTGGGTCATAGCAGAGCAGGGGCAATGAGCCATGAAAATACCTCCTCAACAAATCTAGCTACGAATAATGTCCATAGGAGCAGAGAAGATAGTTGATTAGAGCGGCCTACCGACTTTGTGTTGCCCATAACCAACCAAGAAAGACTATTCCCCCAATTAGACCATTGAATCCTTGAATAGGAGAGATCGGAAGACTAAGAGGAAATTAAAAATATTTGGTTGATCGAAAGGAGGTAGAACGATGTCCTGAGAGCTGAATTGTCATTGAGAGTCTCGGTGGCCAACTAAAGCTCCACTATGCAAGCCTGAGTGGATGAAGATTTCCTAACCAGGGGAGGATGACAATGGAAACTCTCCAATTATGTGTATACCAATGCAAATCAATGTATGGGCCAACCATTAGAAGTGAGGACATGATAAAGATCATAGGCATGGCAATCATGAATTTGAGGCCAAGAGACGTTGTGCATAATTGGCAAAGATGACAAATTTAGCTTGCAAGGAACCATATTGTTTGGAGGCAGGTTTAAAGAATTGTTTCAGACCCTAATGGAAGTCGCTACATATAATAATTAGGCTACACAATGAGATTGCAAATGATGAGAGAACAAAGCACGAGAACTAGGAGTGAGTAGAACCAAGCATACCAACTTGCTGAGAGGCTCATGCCATGAGCCAAATGACCTTCAAAACTTCTCAATCTTATTATTGTTGAGACATATGGAAATTATGAGAACCCATCGTGGGGGACGCCCATCGTGGAGGACAATGGTGATCTTATCTTGTTGAGTTGTAAAATCCATCCTTTCTATAGTTTTGATTTCCCTTTGGTTAAGTATTGACATAAATTTATGGCTATATGCAAATATCTCTATTGTTAATGATAAAACTGGTCTTCTCAAATCATTATAAGATTATCCCAAATTTTGTGTAACAGTCTGTAAAAATTTTTGTATTCGCCATTTGTGTACATATATATGATTAAATGGATGATATTCACCAAAA
The DNA here is from genome assembly GCA_034641835.2 of Pinus albicaulis. Taxonomy (NCBI): domain Eukaryota; kingdom Viridiplantae; phylum Streptophyta; class Pinopsida; order Pinales; family Pinaceae; genus Pinus; species Pinus albicaulis. Next base: position 1,322,041,755 of record CM076580.1, on the reverse strand, counting down.
AATTACCAATTTTAATAGCAAATTACATGTTTTTTTGAATATTCATTTACATTTTATATTACGAATTTTCAAACCAGAATAATCACCTACAATACTATATAGGAAAATATTTAAATCCTTAAAAAACACCTTGATCTTGCTTGAACTCTTTAGAAACTTTGTTGTCATAAGGATGATATATGTGGTATATATAGATTTTTATGGGAAAATCAATTTTTGCAATTAATGTAGAAAACAAGAGAAGATTTTTTAGTTGTAAGAATAATTGCAAAACACCATACATATAGAATCCTTGTTTGTATATGTTATTTTCAAGAAATATAATAAAAAAAAGTGAGACTTCTAAAATTGTCTTCTTTTGGTACTTTGTTAGTATAAGGATTATGATATATTGATACTTTAATGATGTTACCAATTAATGTGGAAGAGTTGTGAGGAGATATTGTAATTGTAAAATTAATTTTATATTTTTGTCATATTGTGTACACACATGTCATATAAAAGAGGAAGAATAATGTTGAATAAGTAAATATGGTAATGTCATATTCATTCAATCGATTATTATATTAGGTTGTAGTTTAATTATTTTATGTTTTGGAGGTTTTTTGTCATATTTTTTAGTCAAATTCGCTCTAACTCCAACAAGAATTTGTTAGAATCACAAGTTTATCTGTGAAATCTATGCTAGTTGAGCGCCCCAAGGGTTTTTCAAGGTGCTTAATTCATTTATGCATTCAAAAACATATTTTAAACAATAAAAAAACATGATTTGACAAAAAATTGGTTGACTGAATTTCAACCAAAACTCCAAAATGTAGAATAGATAGACAATGCCTTATATTAGTAGGAGTACTACTATCTATGTAAACACCCCATGGATATTATGACTTGTGTAAATCCATCTTAACTTTGTATCTAACATGCATCAAGTGAGGGATTGAATAGCTCTAGATGCAAACATTTCCTCTAGTTTTGTTCTGTAAAAAGGTTTGCACCTTAAAAGGTTAAAATTGAATTTATGTTGGTTACACACACAAACACACACACACACACACACACACACACACACACACACACATCGATTCTTCTTCACAAATGATAGATCTATAATTAATATGCATCTAGGTTGCTCCTTCTCGCACACGCAAAATGTGTCAACTCCATGTTGAGCATGGAAGAAATTACACATATATGGAACACTAAACAACACATTATTGAAATGTTTTAAACATAATATTTTATTTCCTTTTAATATATATATATATATATATATATATATTGGACATTAAACCTTTTAAATATGGTCAATGTTGATTCTTTTTTTAAATGACACATGTTATCTCCATGTTGAGCATGTAATAATTGCACATCTCCCTCATACTAGGCTATAAGAGTGTCTTTTAGTGCACAATGCCATACTCAGATTTATATGTTGCCACAAACAAAAAGTCACCACCAATGTGAGATGAGACGAGATAGGATTTTACATTTGCAATATCCCTATCTTGATCAATGAATTAAATTGTATTTTAATAGTATTATATCGTCTGCATTGGTATTTAAATGTCATTGTTGCAAGAAACCAAACTAGGCAATTAAAAACGATTTTATATAAATATTCCTCTCGTAATTAAAAATGCTAAGCAACGACTAGGAACGTGAGCATCGATACATAGTATGATACTATGAGTGGGAACTGGATTTTTCTTTTTTTTGGGGTGGGGGGTTATGGAAATTAAACATTCATTATTGCCATAAAATTGTCACCTTGTGATCTATGGCAAAATTTGAGTAAAAAACTTATATTACCTTGTTTTTCCACTAATCCATATTTCATTAGATGAAGAAATGAGTAACTAAAGCAACCACCTGCCACATTTATGGAGTTTGAGTGGTGGTTGTGGATTACTCTCAAAATTCATTGAGCATCATGTGAAAGTATCCATCTTAAAATTCAAGGGTTGGCCCACAAATGGCGTGGGAAAATAGGGAAAAGAATGTGGATCATACATCCACAAGTTTATTCAAACCATACCTAGATATATCAAAGAAATCAATACTGTGAGTGAGGATTTTCATGTAGTTCCCCTGATATAATTATTTATGTATCAGACTTTATGGTTTTATATTTTTTGTAAACATTTAAATTAGAATATTAGATATGGGGCTAAGACTGAGTTGGATATTCTTAATGATAGATGTAAAAATATTTGTATGTTGTTATGAATACAATATTGTTTATTTGAAAATATAAGAGGAGCCAATGTGTGAGTAGTCAAGCTATCCTATTGCCAAGAAACCAGTTAAAATCGGTTGCATTCCAAGAAGGGACATATTTTGAAGTGATAGTTGTCACAATGTAAACCTCCATCTTTCCCAAGATTCCTAACCACTAGATATTAATATGACGGGAGAAAAAGGTCGTGTGAGTGTTGGCATTATTATGTTGGAAATTGACATTGTTGTGTTGGCAATGATGTCAACCTCAATACAATAATGTCAAGCTTGGTGCACGAATGGCATGATTGTAACAAGGGAGATTGTTGGCATTATTATGATGGAACTTGGAATTGATGATGGAGCTTGCAGAGGGAGTGAGAAAAGATAGTGCTACAGTTGGGTGTTGAAGTGCCTTGCCTAGCCCAGAAGTTGAAGCTTGGTTGTGGAGCCTAATGAGAGTAGAACCTTGGCAAGAAACTCAAAGTCAAGCAATATCAAGATCACAAGGAGTGTTCTGGTAGCTGAAGTATTTATTTGAAAACCATCATAGTAGTAGGTTAAGTGAAGAAACTGAAAAAAAATATAATTGTGGTGGTTGGATTTCATATGATTTGCAAGAATTTTTCCTTAGGAAAATTGTCTCGATGCACTTGAAAATGACACATTTGGATAGGCCTCATAAATACCTTTCAAATGGTATATGAAAGCTACAAAATCTCTCAAGGGATCAAAATTTATGGCCAGATGAAGTTTGGCATGGTTCTATGAGCTTTAGGGTTCCAAGTAGAAAGGGGACATGGTGGAGAGACTTGTCTCTCCACCATAGGACTTATATCTCCACCTTAAGACCATAAGACATGGTGGAGAGACAGTTCCCGAGAGACAAAACCTTCTTCGATCAAATGATGGAAATAATTCAAGTCTCACCCTGGTCATTTTTAATGGTGTAAAGTGTATGCTATGCAATGGAGCGGTCCAAGATGAACAACTCGAGTGACATAAACAAAGACATGGTTGGAAAATGGTGCAATGAAATTTAACCTATAAATCTCACCCCAGGACTTTTCAATGTAATAAAGGATTAAGGGGAAACACACAAGTCCTCAAACCCCCTCATGCCATACAAATGGCATATCATAGGTGGGCGGAAATGTGAAGCTGGGTTACACTTTTGTGAGAATCGGGGGCCAAAAAATTTTTTCGGCAATAGTTTGGCCAAACATTTTATAAAGTTCAGCCGAACTCGTGATTCCGTTTAGATTGATGACACGGCGTAGGCAAACAGAATTTTCATCGGAGATGGGAAAACCAACGACAAAAGTTCGGCCGAAATTCTAACAAAATTTCGGCCGAACTGTGAGTTCGGCCGAATTTTTACTTTTAAAAAATTTTGCCCGAACTAGTTTTTATAAATAAATCGTCCGCGATGTTGGTTTGTTTACCGGTTTGATTATTCGCGCGTTGTCTGTGACTGTTCGATGCTCTGTTCACGTGTTGTCTATGACTGTTCGCTACTCTGTTCTTGCTTTTTTTCCCGTCAGCCTGTTGCTCCTCCCGTCTGTGTCTATTCGCTGCTTTATTCGCGTGTTTTCTGTGATTGTTCGCTGCTCTGTTCGTTGCTCCTTTCGTCGGCGCTATTGCTGTTGTATATCGGGTATGTTCGAGCGAACCTTTTACAACTTGTATGACTCCTTTCCACAGTTATTTTGAGTAGGAATAATGAAAAAAAAATGATCAACTGTTCCATTGTTTTTTTTTTAGCTTTGTTTGTTGTGTTTTTTGACCATTTGAGTTCATTTTTTTTATTTGAGAGCGTAATGGTTTTAGCAAATAGTCATCAAATTTGGTAGTTGCATGCTGTGGAGGTGAGGGGAATAATATATATATATATATATATATATTTCCATCCCTCGATTATGATTCATTAAGATCATAAATAATTAGGAATATTGTTTAATGATTCGTAACATAGGTGATTATGACTAGTGCTGCGCACATCATATAATGCAGCTATGGGTGCAGTTACTGCTCGAATTACATAAATTTTTGTGATGTGTTGAAGCTCGAGTGAATCATACTCCCCTCCCCACCCTTATGATAATAAGAAAACCTGCCCTTCCTTTTTTCCTTAGTCACCAATATTCTTAGACTTTCAAACACCAATAAGAAAATAAGTGGAGACAATTGTCATCCTTGTCTAAGCCCTTGAGAAACATGAAAAAGGCCTGAAGGAGAACCCATAGATCAAAACAAACAAAGTGGTTCAAAAGATACACCCCACAATCCAGTTGACTGATTGAAGATTCACAGCAATTTGCATAACTAATGACCCGATATACAACCAGTTCACTTTATTGTATGCTTTTTTGAGATCCAGTTTTTAACTACAGTGGGGACTCTAGAAGATTTAATTGAATGAAGCACTTCTTGTGTAGTTCCAGCTACATCATGAAATTTTCTAGTGAATAGAAACCCAAACTATTCTAACTTCTTCTAAAACAATCTTGGAAAGAATTCATTTTAACCTGTTAACAATTACTTTCAAGATGAGTTTGTAGGTCGAATTTCTTAGGGAGATGGGCCTGAAATCCTCAAAGGAGGGCCAATTATTTTTTGGATTTAATGCAATAAATCTAGAATTTAGAGCTCCCAAGACTTTCCTCAAGGCTTTAGATTCATCTAAGACTCTAATTAGCTCCTCTAATAGATCATGGAATCCTAAATAAAGCTCTACAATCCATATTAGGCCTAGAACTTTTTGATTTCTGAAACAAGTTTAAAACTGATTTTTATTCCTTCTTTGTAATTTCTGCCTCAAAATATGGATTTATATCTTCACTTATCCACCTTGGGAAGAGGATAACACTGGGTATTCTATGTTTGAGCCTAGTGGTTCTTTGAAGAGATCTTGAAAATATTGTTTGCCAGCTCCAAATATATGTCTATAAAATTCCTTGCCTTCTCTCAATTTTGGAGGTCCATTCCCCAAATAGTATTGACATTTTTTTCTATGATTTACATGTTTCTAGAAAAATTAGTGAACTGTTATCACCTTCAACGAACTAGATGGCTCTACTTTGAAGTCTTCATTGAACTGTTTCCTTTTCTAATAGTGCTTGCTTTCTCCCCTCCAAAATTTTCAAAGACTGCAAGTCTTTTTCAGTAAAAACTGCATTTACATTATTGTCAAAATGCCTAGAAATGACCTCTTATACTTCTAAAAGATCCTTTTTATCTTCTATTGCCTTCTTTTTAGACTAGTTAGCAGCCACTAAATATTTCATCCATATCAATAAAGGTATAATACTTTGGTTCATATTGTCCATTATGTTTGTTATTCTATTTCCTTTTGTGATATATTTGAGTAATATTTGTAAGTTGTAACTTTCGTTTTGAATATTTCTATTTGGCACACCACAAATAGGAATTTAAACTATTAAATTAAGTAATATAGATTTAATTTAATTTCAGATTTATCAAGAGGTGTTAATATGGATTTAAGTTACTGTAAATGAAATTTATAAATTATTTTTTTTTGGTTCATTTACAAATATTTTTTTTGAAAGCTAATATTATTTAAACTTTTATAGTATGAGTAACTCTTGCCTTATATTTGAATAGTTTTTTATATAATTGAAATTAAAAAAAAAGATGATTTTCTCCAAGTTTTAATTGTTTAAAATATGATTGTTTGAGCAACTCTTTCTTTGGGATACAAGGAGGCTCAAAGATTTTTTTCTTGTATATTTGAAGCTCTCCATTATTATAGAAAAGGATTTTTTGCTTGTATATTTTATGCTCTTTGTCATAGTAATTTCATAGTGTATGAAGTTTTAAATTGTTTTTATTATTTTTATTATGTGTTGGATGTGATTTTGATTGAAAATGTTTCTTTTTTATTTATTAATTTAAAAAAATTATTAGAAAAATTATTGCTTTAAGCCTTAGAATTTACAATCAAAATTAGAAAATGTATTTTTATCTAAACTATTTATGAAAAGTTTAATATTGTTTGATCTTCTCTACCATGTCCTTTTTACATATATCTAGAGTAATATTATTTGTAGTTTCCGGTTTTTTGTAACATTTTACTACCATAATCAAAATCTATAGAAATAATAATCTAACATTATAATATCTTGAAATGGAGCTAGCCAACTCAAATATAGTATTGCAAATCCTTGGCTAAGTTAGATGAGGAGGCTATGTATTACATATGGTCTTGAATGAGCATTTGGAATCTTTAGATATATATCTAAAGAGTCCAAAAGCTCATTCAAGACAATATGTAATACATAGCCTCCTCATCTAATATATAAAACTTTAATCCATGTGCTTAACCTTAACATTGACACAAATGGAATACAATTTTACTCACTGCTTTATGATAGAAGAATATGCGGATGAATATTGCCCACATATCCGAATTCAAAAGGGATAGATTAAAAAGGGATGCTTTGGTCATCTATAAAAGATAAATTAAAGAAGCATGACATATTAGTAATGCAAATTAGATATGCGTACCAATTATGTTCATATAACACAACAAATAGATGATTCAATACAAATGTCAGATAGAAGTCATATTTATCTCATGGGCCTTCAACATAAATTATATATCTAGCATTACATTAAGCTATAGGAGATAAATCAAAGAAGCATTTGAATGTAAATTAAACATGTGTAATAATTATGTCCTTTAGTTCAATAAATAGATAATAATTTGCAAATGCCATATCTAAGCTATATTTCATCTAAGTAGCTTTCAATTTAAACTTATATCTAATATTAAATTATATAAAAGAATAACAGTAATCCAAACTTCAAAATAATATTTATAAATTTAGTATAAAATGTGACATATAATTTTCCTGCGTGGAAAAACATAGTTATCGAGAGTTCAAAACTCATGCATTTGAATAGAAAGTGGGTATACGAATGAGCAAGTAGATTTTTTCTAGAAATGAGGAAGTGAAGGTTGATAGAGAGCCACACAAAATTGCAAATTCATACCTTAACGAAATTGTTAGATCCTTTTAAAGAAAACGTGTCATATAATCAACTTTCATCGAAATATATGATAAACTCAACCCAATTTTATGAAAAATAGTATACCATTTTTTACATTTCACATAATAAAAATAGATAAATATTACTTAAGTATTGTTATAAAGATTTAACTACCCATAGAGAGATGGCCAAGTGATTGAAACATGGCATCATCACAATAAAAAACCAAGTACAAATTGTAGTAATCCTAGAATCATGCTTTACATAAGGTAAAATTTGGGAACTCATGACTTGTACTATAGATAAAAAAATTTTACCCTTACCAAAAAATATATGATAAAAATTGACAAACTACATAAGTTTAATCTTAAGGTGATATAATCCTTCTTGCCTTCCATATAGATAATGAAAATGATTGTTCCAAGTCTCATGTTGCTTCTCATGTTACTTTATAAACCTTGATTGGAAAGAAAAATAGGAGGGCAGAAATCTAAGAAATATAAAACATAATGAAACACAACGTAAGAAATAGAGAACATAATGAAACACACACATACATATCTCTAGACAATCAACACAATTATTTTCCTAGTAAATCCTTATGGGAGACAAGCAACCCTAAAAAGTAATGATGTTCTAGACTCCTTTTTCCCTAGGAAATCCTTATGGGAGAAAAACAACACTAAAATGTAAACATGCTCTACTCTCTCTTTTATGGTATGGAAAATATGTTTAAGGTAATCTCTCTAGAGTTAGCTAAGACTTTTGGCATGTAAGGTTGCTATAAAAACTTAAATTCTTACATTTTTCTCTCTAACTTCACACTCCTAGTTGTATTTTCAACTATGGAACAAAATACAATAACACAAAATGGAACTCTTATTCCTCCTAGTGACCAAGTATTTAACATAGCGTGATAGCCAACTAGGTGTAATATTTGACTCCGTCAACCATTAACGAGGTTTGTGATTTTAGACCTTTTAGAGTCTTGTTAAAATTCCACATGTAGCTAGCTTGCTATGCATGAGTAATGGGGCTAAAATGTCATTCTCTCGTACCATGGTGGTCAACATGATATAGGTCAACTTACTAAAGGCATAAATTTTGAATGAACTTCATTTGATGTTTTTCTTGCACCATTGGATATATGTATTTAAGTGTAGAATAATGGTCAAGATTTCAGCACAAGGAATAATCGTTTGACCCCCAAAAATGTCATTTAATACCTCAAAATGACTCCAAAAGGTTTTAGATCCCAATTCTCCACCCACCATTAAAATGACCCTACAAGTTGATTCTTTTAGTTTTTTCACTCTATAAGCATCAAAATATATGAAAAATAATATAATTATCCAATCTAGATCATTATTTAATAATTTGTTAAAATTATGAGTAAGATATACATCATGGAATTTAAATAAATAGAGTTAATTCATTGAACACCCTTGTACATTCCTTGTTGATACTTTTAAAGTAATATGTTTTGAAAAATAATTTGTTTATGGATTCTATTTTTGACATTCTCTCAACCATATCAAAAACCTTCTTATAATATTTGAAACCTAAGGTCTTTCCCATACCAAAGTATGTTCTTTTAAAACATGTTTTCTTGGTGATATGGGTGATTTAGAAATGATTGGGAGAGCGAAATTCCTCATTTAATACACAATATGTTTGGTTCATGCCACTAAGCCAAGAATTTTAAATTCAACTGACTTTTAATATAAGCAACTAAATCCTACAAAAAAGGAATAAAACAATTTATGTTAGGGTTGTGGATTCAGGCATTGAAACAACACACCATGATATTTCAAACTTAAAAATAATGGTTTGAGTCCTAGGTAGCTTAGAATCCTATTTTTTTTCAAAATAAGGACGCACTCCCATTTGATTCTCATGATTAGGTTGTAATCATGAGGCTCTCACTCAAGAGTGGACCTTCCCAAAATCTTGTGACATCTTGTCACAAACAAAACCATCAAACTGAAAAACACATCATGCAAGAAACATACCTCTCTGACATATCATTTTTCTCCTTCAAAGAAAAAAAATTCACATCATGTGAATATCTCCATGTACTCTTACATATTGGTGTACAAAACCATCAACCAAACACAAGTCGACAAAACATGACTCTTCAAACAACTGACTCTCAAGTCAAATAATAGCTCATGTACAAATTTCCATATTTTTTGCATTTAAGTGTGTCAACATAACTCTACTTTCAACATCTTGCTTCATGCAACATGCACCATACTTTGAATTTGCAAAGAAATTCATGAAACATCAAAATACATGCAAGGCCTTAATTGGATAAGAAATCTAACCATCCGTTACCAAACCATTTCAATGGTGCTTCTTTTAGCTGCACTTCATCATCATGTGAATCATCCCGACCCTCATCGATTATGGAATCCTCTTTTCCATTCTTGTCATTATCTCTTTCCACCTTCTTCAAATGTTGTGGATGACTTGTTGGATACAAAGTCCAACACTTGTCTACAAGGTGACCTTTCTTATGGCAATGAGTAATAAACAATTGCATCTTATTTTCAACATCATTTTCCTTGTCCAATGGGCCTTTGAATTTTTGCCTCATTTATTTAGAAAGTTTCAATGTGCATGGATATCTTCTTCCAACATCTATAAACATTATGATTATTCAAACCAAAAAAGGAACATGTGCATGTTATTTTCCAAATCTTATGTGAATATTTACCATGTTTATCATAATCAAAAGCAATTTGATTAAAGAAAAATTTATACCTTGAACATTCACCGTTGCCGCCTTCTTGAGGAGGTAGTGGCTCTCCTCTGAATACTAGCAATGAATTCAATGACTAGATAGAGCTTTCAACATCCTCTTCTTTTACATTCTCATTAGCTGCATGATTATTAACATCTTCTTGCAAAGTGGGTGTCAAAATTTTCCATTCATCATGAACACAAACTTCACAAGCTTGAGGTAATGAACACGAAATAAAATTCTTTCTTGGAACAGCTTCATGTGCCTCCTTGGCTTTGGAGCATTCTCCATCATGTTTTCCATAACCAAGACCCAAATAATTAGGCCCTTCCTCAACAACATTTGGCTCAACTATGCCTTGTACATGTTTGCCTTTAACCCTTTACTTTCGTAGCACATTTTCATAAAAAATTTGGACCTTATTCCTCTAGTTTGTCTCTCAAAAGCACGTACACATTAATTTTGAGAGGAAACTGAAGACAGAAACCAATAACTAATTCTTCTAACTAACCTTGAATAAAATGAGCTAAATTTTACTTTGATACCAACTTGATTTGAATATGGCCAAACTAGTTTTGTTGGGCTATCTCCCTCATTAGTTAAATAAAAATGTGTTTAGGATCGTCTAAAGTTAGCCAATTGGGAAGGGGTTTATGTGTCAAGCTTTAAGTGTATTTTGTGAGAAATTTATGAGTTAATTAGCTTTTAAAAACTCATGTGTACAACAAATAAAATGCAAAATTTTTATTTTGGAAATTTTTTTCCCTCAATCCAGATTCTGATCATTAGACATGTAAGAGGAAGAAAGAGGGAATTCAATTTTCAAATTATAGACCTTGTCTAAACCAAAATAAAATAGAGGTTTGGTTTTCAAATACATTCACTTATTTGGAAAAGTTCTAGCTACCAAAAGTCCATATTCCAATCTACCTCCCAAGAAATCCATTTATTACACCACTGGTTAGTTTTTTGTCTTTCTATATTCTTTATCAACCTCTTCTAGTGATTCTTGAAAGGTGGATACTTAAATCCTTCCTAAAAATTTGAGCTCTAAAACGAGAAGACATACAAGGTCATTTTAAGTCATTCTTCTATCCATTTATAAAAACCAAGTGAATATTTCTACATATTGATTTCTGTCCCATAAACTGTACAATATATGTGGAGTTGCCTCGCCCCAAGCAAGATGTTTAACAAACATAATAATAGAGAAAAAATTAGTGACGTCACCAAAAGATGTAGCCTCTTCAAGGTATCATATCCTCTCATCAAGGTCAAGAATCTATTCACCAAAAATGTCCTATGGAAATGATGGTTTAAGAAACAAAACTAGACAAAAACCTTCGGTGAGAACAACAAAATCTAAAACCTCTTCAAGGTCTTCAATCTGCTCGTAAAGTTAAATTGTGTCTTGATCAAGTCCAACAACAAAGAAACATTCAGTGACAACACCAAAATCTACAACTTCTTCAACGTCTTCTAAACCATCTTCAAAGTCAATATTGTGTGCATCAAATTCCTCAACAAGGTCATCAATGGAGTCATCAAAACTACTATTTCAAACTTCAATGCCAAAAATAAGTCAAAAGAATTCAATTAAGACATTGAATTAAATTTCATATCAAGACAGGGCTTTGGGAGGACACTCTCAAATCCAACTTTTGTTATGGCTTTGAAACACATGTTAAGTATCAAGACTTAGCAACCTTATTTGCATAATTTTTTCTAGCATGGACCTTAATTTCATAGCCTTCTTTTTCCTAAAATGAATGCAAATTTCCTTGCAATTTGGCTTGCGACATTCATAATTCATGCTCATGGAACATGATTGTGTTGCAATTGTGATAACATCTGCTGTATGCAGAAGCTAATAAAAAATGATCGAAAATGACATTTTTTCTCTGTTTTTTTTAAGATTTAAGGAAAATTACACCAAGTAGCTTCCAACCTCATATGACCATCATGTCAAACTCATCTCAGGATATTGTCCAAGTAAGAGCCACTTAAGAAAGCAATCTAGTATACATGACTCTCCAATTTCAATTAGCAAAAATGACAGTTCTAAGTATGGTGCAAACATTGCTCCAGATCCTCAATGGGGCATGTTTGATGACAATAATTTGGGGAGTGAGAGAGGGAGATGGTAGGAGAAAAAATTCAAGGAATCCACGGGAAATTGAAAAATATATAACTAATAAGGTGGAAGACATTTGTAACCTAAGAGAGAAACCTGTTAGGAAATGGGTGAAGTTGGTATTACACACGCAATTGGACAACCTCTAGGAGAAAACATTTCTCCCACTTTATTTGTTGGCATAACCTAGTAAGTGTTATTCACTAGCATGTATTTTGTAAAGGCCTTGACCTAGTTCCCATTCAACTCCATCCACCGGGTTGTAGAGGATTCCAAGCCTAATTTCATGAAAAGTAAGTTGGGGATGATCACATTGACCTGCTTGATGACATGTCTATGAAGATTAACTACCTTGAACTATTTTTTTGCGTAGGGAAAGAGACACATTCCCATGTATGAGCATGAAAACGTTATTTGATATTGTTAATGCCTCTAGTGTTTACTTCTACAATTTCTATAGGCAGAGTCTGTAAAGGGCCAGGTAGCCTCTGGATCTCATCTTTTATGAAAGGTGACATATCTAGTAAATGCCCCTACAGTCAATCTCTGGAATGGATCTAAATATAAGTTCTTCATTTTAATATCCATAAAACACAACAAATTTAAGGTAAACTATGTACATGTGTCATTTCTCCCACAAACTAAAGTGTATAAGTGGTAAATTTTATACCAAGTGTGCTCCCACCATGTAAAGTGCAATTTGGTGAACTTATCATTTTTATAATTTCTTTTTCGATTAAATTTAGTTTCACACATGATCAATTATTGCTTTGAAAGTTGTGTTCTACATAATTTGTGTACACTAAATTACAAATTGATTTTTTGAAATCTATTTTGTGTAAATGTCGACCAATAGACATATATCATGGAGGATGAACGACGAAGATCAGCCAAATCCCATATGGAGGTTCAGGGATCGAGGGATGCTCACGGTATTTAAATATAATCTTAAATCTCCATACATGTGTGTACATATGGAATTGATTTTTTATTAACTTTGTGAGTTAAATTAGTTGTTAATAAGTTTCATATTTTAATTTTTAGGAGGTAAGAGAGAAGGGTTTCTACTCCATCCATGGAGCATGCCATGGTTCAACCGGTCGAGGTATGAGTGGTAGCAGGTTGCGTGAAGGGGGTGATATTTATTCCCCCAAAGGCCAATCAATGGCTGTTGGTTCTCAACAGGGTCATTCTGGGTCTGGTTCTCAGCAGGGTCATGTTGGAGAAGATGTTAACCAACAACGTCAAGGTTGCCATCAATTTCAATATTTTTTCATTAAATTTGTACAACTTTTTTTACACATGTTTTTTCTAATATACGAAATTATATATATATTGATGCAGAGGCCGAAAATGTTCGAACTAGTGGTCAAAATAGACGCAGGGCAGCCCGCTACATTCAGGAAGAAGGCTATCAACCCAGCACAACTTATCCGGCCGAGATTACTGATATACCATGGGAAACCAACATGGCGAAATGCACCTTACAAAGGTGTGAAAGACTTCATGCAAAATTGCAAAGAGATCTCGTGGCTTTGTCTCTACCTGCTGAGAGTCGACAAAGCCTTGAAATAGTTACACATTCATTGGGTGAAATGGTAAATGTGTACAAAAATCTTGGGCCAACGACTGATTCATTTGTAGAAATGATGAGAAAGAGAAAAGAAACAGTGATGGGTCTCGATAAATGGGAGGACGTAAAACAAAAAGTTACAAAAGAAGTGGCCAAGTCAATGTTTAATTACAAGGAAGGGCCAAAAAGAAAAATGTTGAAGGTGCAGTATTTCAAGCACCCAGACATAGCTCATTATTTGTATGATAGGCACCTTGTGGCCTATGGAAGGCTCCCATGGAATGATGAGGTTCCTGTTTATTTTGCACAAATGTTTTATGCAGAATTCTTTTTGGGTATGAAACCCAGCTACAATGACCTTCCTTCAGAATTTTTTGGCCCAGGGAAAGGTCGATTATATGACCGTAAGGGCGCTAAGTGACATGTGGAGTTGCATCGCCCTGAGCTGCCATTAGTGAGTCGACCGTTTCGGGTCGAAACTCTGCGGTCAGAGATGGATGCGACTTCTCAAATAAGTCGAGAAGCAAGGGATGTTATAATCGACAATGTTCATAACGGATTGGGTGGAGTTGATCTTTGTTTAAATCGACAAAGAGCACATGAAAATGCACGTGCCAATTTTTTATATTGTACAGATGAGGAGATTGACAACATGAATTTTGAAGATCTCCGAATATATGCAAAAAATTGTCGCAATGGTTTGCAAGACCTAATTTTTCATGAGGAAGAGGGCACCGGAACAGTATGTGTCAGTGACCTTAGGGTTTGAAATTATTTTAACATAAATATACATGTTTACAATTTGTAATAAATACATGTGTATGTACATGTATACATTTATTTGTATGTGTACATTAATCTAACAAAAATGTATGATTATATGTTAAAACACCATTTGTAGTTCTCACACATGATGCGTGACGAAAATGCTAATATCACATTCGGGACCTCTGGTTCAAATAATGCAGATGGGTCTGACCATCAAGATATGTTGGCAAATGTTAGTGTTTTTTAAGTGACTTTAAAATAAATAATTGTGCACACATGTACATGTATGTATATATATAATTTGATAAAATGTTTTAATAGATACCGATTCCATCTGATGTTTTTGGGATGGCGGTACCTTCTACTTCCTTGGGAGATGAGCCACAAGTATGGACAATTTTTCACAAGTTTAAAATTTATGTTTAAAAGTTATATATATATATATATATTCTACCTCAAAAATTTCCATTAAAAATTGAGATATATATATATATATATATATATATAGAGAGAGAGAGAGAGATCTATATTTTGAGTTATTTAAATTTTTTTGAATTTAGGTTCCTATAGAAGATTTTTTTAATCCGCGGACTCTAGCGATGGAGATAGGAACATCCACAACATTTGAACAAGTTGTCTTTAGTTCCTTTTTTTAATATTATTGGAAATAAGTTTATATATGTACACGTGCATTTTCATTTGAAATTTTTTAATATATATATATATATATATATATATATTTAACTGTACATGTATATTGTACAGTTTACTGCTGCAGATGTTCCTATGGGAGAACTTGTTCATCAAATGGAGAGGGAACCTTATGAGGTATTGCATGATTTTTTTGTTATATTTTGTTTTTTACATGAAGTTATAGATATATATATTCTCATTCATTTTTAAAACATCAAATTTTAATGTTCAAGTACATGTGCATTGTGTATGTAGGTTTCACATTCACATGATAGGGTGCGGACTGAGACCCTAGTAGGGAAGATGTTAGATCCGTCTCTATTTGATGGACATGATTTGTAGATTTGATTTCAAAATTTAGATGGTCTTAAAATTTGTTAAACTTGATACAATTTGATACTTGTGAGATTTATAATTTTTGGACATATTTTATTAAATTGTTAATATAATTTGTTTTATTTAATTTTGGATGGTTTTAGTACTTTTGGCATGTGAATGTGAAGTAATGTTGTCATCTATAAATTAATGTTGTCATCTGAACAACATTTGGCATGTTATGTAATGACATGTGTTATAATTTGTTTTGTTTTTAAAATTTAAGTTTTGGATGCTTGGAGTACATTTGGCATGTGAAGTAATGTTGTGATCTATATTTTTTTGTTAAATTAAAAGTTAAAAGTTTTGGATGGTTTCAATCTACATTTGGCATGCGATATTTAATATTAAATGTTTTTTTTGGATAGTTGAATTATAATTGGCATGGCATGTGAAGTTTTTAAAACTCAAGTTTTGGATGGTTTCAATCTACATTTTGCATGTGATATTTAATGAACTTTAAATGTTTAATGTTTTAATGTTGCACGATATATATAATCAAAAGGTTTTTAAAACTTAAAGTTTTGGATGGTTTCAATCTACATTTGGCACATGTGGTCTATAATGTTAAATGTTTCTATTGGATCTAGTTGAACTATAATTGGCATGGCATGTGAAGTAACGATCTATATATAATCAAAAAGTTTTTTAAACTCAAGTTTTGAATGGTTTCAATCTACATTTCGCATGTGATGTTTAATGTTTTAATGTCGCACGATATATTATCAAAAGTTTTTAAAATTTTAAAGTTTTGGATGGTTTCAATCTACATTTGGCACATGTGGTATATAATATTAAATGTTTCTATTGGATAGTTGTTCACTATAATTAGCATGGCATGTCAAGTAATGTTGCACAAATCCCTTTTGGATGGTTGAAGTACATTTGGAATTTTAAGATTGCTTTTGATCTCTCCATGTAGTTTTGTTTGAATGAAAAAATTTCCAATAGGAAGAACATATCTTTTCAATGCAACTAACCATGTATCAATTGAGCTCTAATTGAAAAAAGAGTTTAAAGAACTAGATATATGTACAAATTATCCCTTTAATTTTGATTGGAAATATAAGTCTATTACATATATATGTTTGTTTAATTTTGGTCAATGTTGTTAATGCACTCAAATAGGTATCCTTGTCGATTTATTTACATTGTTGAAACTTTTTACCAAAAAATCCAACTAGTTTTTCATCAATGCACATAGAAAAACTACTTGGAACAATTAATTGTGCATTCTAGAACATATCTATCCAAGACAAGTAACATTTTTCATCAATGCACATATTTGAACATATCTGACCATTGGACAAGCATATTTTGTACTAGATTTTCAATCAGGATTAGAGATGTGGGTCAAATCCCACCAAAAGTCGGAGAAGTGCTCCGAGTCTCTTTTATTGAAGATTTTAGTACAATATCTAGGATGATTTATTTGTGTATATACTTTTACCCCGTCAACTAGTTTTTAAATACACAACTTCGTTCAATTCACATCCATTCAAGGTATCTATATATTGAGTACGTGAATAATTTTTCATCATGCACATGAAAATAAACTAAAACAAATCATTCTTCCTCTCTCTCTCTCTCTCTCTCTCTCTCTCTCTCTCTCTCTCTCTATATATATATATATATATATATATATATATATATATATATAACATTTTTCATCAATGCACATGTATATAAAAGCTACTTTCAGTTGATACTAGAGCACGTGCTTGTACCAAAACAATTTGTACATGTGCAAACAGTTGCACAAATAACATAAGCAGCTCAATTTTTAGTTGAGTACTAGAAGTTCTAAAACATATTTAATCTAAAGAGAATAAATTGTTGGAAAATTCACTCAAAACAATTCTAATGGAATTCCACTTCAATAATTCGTTCATGATCAGATTTTGACATTTTCCATCTCTTAATTTTTTATTTTTTCTTTGATTGAACTTCTATCAACTTTATGCGTGTTGCACACACCAAGTGACTATATTGACAACTTATGGAATCAGGTTCATAGTCTTCAAAATAACAAAGTCTCCACTGATGAGTTTTAGAAAAAACAACGCTGAATATAATATAGACCTCTTCATATTGAAATCATTGATCATTATAGTTTTATTAATAAATTTCATTTTGAACTGAACACAATACATCAAATGTCCCTTTACATTTCATAGTTATGATAGGTGCAATTGACTTCAAACATCTCTTTACCATTAAAATAAATAAAAAATTCTATTATATTCGTTACTTCTAGATTTTTAATCATTAATTGATTAAATGTTACCGCTATATGAGGATCATAAACTCATCACCATTGGATTAGCCTTATAGTTTCTCGATTTACACTTCAGCTAAACGACCTGACGAATGACTTTCCCTTTGTATTTAGCTCTGTATGTTTCCAATCGTTCACATACATTTTGTTTTCACAAACGTCATTGGATTTTGTGTTGTCTATGCAAACATCACAAAAACAAGAATATTTTCTTTTATCCAATGCAAACACATTTCTGGACGACTTTGTTTGAGTTGAATGTAATTTTCAAGTCCCTTTTATTGTTTCAACGTCATTTCCAATTGATCTATCTACGTCTTCGATTCCAATATGCCAGAAAAACCTTTATATGGAAAATTAGAAGAAGAATTTGTAAATATTCAATATCAAAATACAATCAAAGATAATCATTGCATGATAAATGTAGAATGTTTAAAATTAGTTTTCCAATATAAATTAAATTGAATGTACCTTCGCACTTCTCTTGATGGGTTTCTCTCATGGCTTAGAGCAACGATGCACCATTGAACAACTTCTTCAGCATTCACAAGTCGGCTTGCAGAGTAGTTCATTTGATATCTTCAAAGTGCTCGTTTTATGCATGCTCCTGCACCGTCATGTTCTCCTTTTCCATCGCTAGTCTCAAAGAAATTCCAACAATGTTTAATGCATATTTTCTTATGAAGACAACACAACCAAAAGAATGATCGTGTAGATTTGAATTGACCATATCCAATGTTCATTGAATGTTATTCCATGATTTTTCAATGAATCATAATTTTTTCCAAAACAATGGTGTACAAAACATGTATCATGTGTACGATCATCACTGATATAAAAGTGATATTCTTTAATGATATGTCAATTTTTACTCATGCTTTCTATATGATCGACATTTTGTTCAGCATGTCTATATAGAATATGGACGAGCATGGAGACTTGGTCAGAATGATAGTATTCACTCTGAATTTCTTTTTGTGGAACAAATGTGTAGTTTTCTGCAAAATCAATCACTGACAAAATGGTCCCTAGTGGAAAAACTTCACAAGATTTTTTGAATTGCAAGTATTGCCATTGAGCTCTATGGGAATGCTTGGTGTATTTGTAAATTTCTGCCTCAAACTTTCCCAAAAAGTCTATCAGAAAAATTTCGTCTTCTATTAATTCAATTCTTTTAACACTATTTGCACCTTGAATCGATGAATCGATATATTCATAGCTCTTCCATTTCACTTTCATGTTGGACAATGATTGATCATTTATATCAATACGATATTTGTTTTGAAATTTAGTCAAATTTCCACAATCATCGCTTTTTTTACCACCAACACATTTCTTTTTGTAAAATAGTTCATTGCTTTCTCTTTCACATAGAATTTGAGATATGAAATCATGGATAGTGGAAGGAGGAGGTGAATCCTTCCATAATGTTCTACTGAAATCAAGGAATGTGTCATAATATAACTCAAATTCCACATGATAACGGCAACAACAAGTGTCGCGTATGGTGATAGGTTTTACATACCATGGATTTTGTTGAACAAAAGCACTGAGTGAAACATAATTTGACAATTCTCTTCTTTGAACTTGTTGAATAACTCTATCGAGTGGTTTCCAAGAAATATTTTTCATGTTCTTTGTACTGATTTCGTGTTATTCTTCTTCGCATCACATGCCTTACAGTTGGTGAAACACGCGAATTGTTCTTCCAATATTCATATATTATTTTTTTAACATTTTCTCCAAGTCTATCTTTGTATGGTTGCCTACAAATAGCTCTCCAACAAGCGAGTTCATCATTTACATCTATTTGCAGCCAAAATTTCCGATGTTTGTGCAAAGTTTTTCACGAGGTTCCCAGTGCTCGTGCCATAGATGTTACCAAACGATTCTCTTGAGTACTTAATGAAACCATTGCCATCTGTATTCCTCTACGTACAATTGAAACATCTTTCTCTCTAGATCTCTTAATTGAATTTATAGCACTACTCATATTTTTTATCACATCTTCCTTCATTTTTTTATCTTTGGTTGATTTTCGAATACCCAATAGTGTCGTAGCTTCTTTTAATTTCCTTAATGATAGGAGACCTTTCAACATTTGAGCCTGAACTGTCACCCGCTCATTTAAGAAATACTTTTCAAAAATGCAGTTAACATGATATCGTATAACATGGTCAGGGTTTTTATCTCCATATGTGTGAGTGTCAACATTTTCTAACATCTCATTATCGATAGTGATTTCATCTGTACATATTCGAAAAAATAGTACATATTCAATAAATAACTAAATTAATAAATATATCTATAATTTCAATGATATGTGCATTTGTTTAATATATATATATGTGTGTGTGTGTGTGTGTGTGTGTGTGTGTGTGTGTGTGTGTGTGTACATACCTTGTGATTCAATTTCTTTATTTGGATTTCTTTCAATATTTTCACCATCTTCAATCATTGGTTCAATATCTCTTTCACTTTCTCTTTCAAAATTTTGTATCTCATCATCAATGTTTTGAGGAATATCTTTGTCTGTTTACATTAAACAAAATATTTTTCAAATTAGTTCATCAAATAAAAATTAAGCTTCACATTTTACATTAGGAAAATTTTAAATATATCAATATATCATAATATTTACATTTACATACCTGCTTCAATTTCTGCTTGAGGTTGATTTTCTTCTTCAATATTTTGAGGAATATCTCTGTCTGTTTACATTAAACAAAATATTTTTCAAATTAGTTCATCAAATAAAAATTAAGCTTCACATTTTACATTAGGAAAAATTTAAATATATCAATAGATCATAATATTTACATTTACATACCTGCTTCAATTTCTTCTTGAGGTTGATTTTCTTCTTCAATATTTTGAGGAATATCTCTGTCTGTTTACATTAAACAAAATATTTTTCAAATTATTTCATCAAATAAAAATTAAGCTTCACATTTTACATTAGGAAAATTTTAAATATATCGATAGATCATAATATTTACATTTACACACCTGCTTCAATTTCTGCTTGAGGTTGATTTTCCTCTTCAATATTTGAGAGGGCTTCTAACTTTCTTTTGCAAGATTGTCTCGTCTCTTCTCTACGTTCCTCAGGGTCTCTTTTTCGATCATATTTTCTCGCACAAGTTCTTCAATTTCCCATGACAATAGGGTATGAAGTTCAAAAATTTTCCTTCAAAAAATTAGACAATAACTCGATTACAAAAAATATCACAAAAGATTTAATTTAAAAAAATTCAGTTTAAATTTTTTGCAAAAAATACATACTCCAATCCAAAACACTTACTTTAAAAAATTCGAGAGAAAAATGTCTTATAAAAATGAAATGAAGCTCAAAAGATTTACTTCAACTCAAAACATGTACATACCTCCAAGAAATGTCTTTTGAATGTACGTACACAATTGGAGGAAAAATGTTGGAATCCTAGTGACTTGACATGATGGCATCAAAATTTCAGCAGTGACACATAACATGCTTATTTGGAAATTTTAGATGGTCAATTGGGCCAATATCGAGTGAAATGTGGTACCATTATTTGTGTGACACGTGGTATTTGGGTGATTTAGGAATGACATCATCTCACCTCAGATATAAAGGAGATCTCAAAGGCTTTGGAGTGGCAGGGTCTAGGTTGACAAAGCAAGAGACAAAAACTTCCTTGTCCACAGACGTGGAGTTTCAGGTCCCACCACAAAGGTTAAAAGAAATGCACAACACTAGATATGATCAAGCTTAAAAAAGAGAGGAACGAGAATATTTTTTACATCTAACATTTCATCTAGGAAATGGAAATAGTATTAGGGTTGTGTTTGCATCATTTTTATGTGTTTAAGAAAAAAATATATATGACTAGGCCTTTGGTCCCTTGGATCATTTAAACAAGGCTTCAAGCATAATGCAATGCTTTCGGCATATGTTAAGGGTGTAGGAGGCTTAGCCATTCTACAACCTTGTTTATTAAGCCCCATTGATGTGGGAATTGTACACCTAAGTCAACAAGGGAGGAATAGCCTAGACCAAGGCTCTTTAATAGCCCAAGTTGTTTGGTATAACTATCCTCAATGGGTTTATAGGCTTTGTTGGACTTGGATCCTTTCTTCTTACGAAGGAGTGAATCCAGGAAAACTAATCTTAATCTAACTACATTTATCCTACACTAATGTAAAACTAATCTATACTAATCTACAATTAAAATAATACTAAAGTTACGAATTAGGTTTATTGTATAAGTGAAACAATAAACTTTGAACAATTTAACTTGATATTGTTATTAATAGAAAGAGATTATATGTTTCACCACTAAGTTATCATGATATATTAATTCTAATTTATGAACACTTTTTCCAACTATGGAAATAGTTGTACGATGGTGGTTGTGAGAAGCTAGTTGTTGATGCAGTTGCAGGGCACTATTATATTAATTCTCTATTCAATGATGTGAGAATTCATGTGATTGCATGTTGTTTACTGTTAGGACCTCACAATGTACCATTTTTTCCATACATTTTGACACCACTTTACTCTTTATAGTCCATATTTAAAAGTTTACATTATCATTTCCATCCATTTTATCCAAAGGTATATGAAATCCTTCTCTTTACTATGTATTTAATCTGTTTTGCATATAATTCCACATTACTTTTATATTTAATCATTAATAAAAGATGGATAGTTGCTAAGACAAGTCTAAAATATCGCAGATAATCTATGATAAGGATCACGTTGCTGAAATAGTTGAACCCGTTGTTGAAACAGTCAACAGGCACGCAAATCCCGTAGCTGAGACAGCTCGTGATTTGCGATCTTCAAAGTGTATTTTAAGAATGATGACAACAGGACGAAGACGAACAAGGGAAGCTGTTATACAGACCATTTTGAAGCTAGTATTTCTGTACCTATTGTAACAACATTCCAGGATGGAAGAACAGAAAAGACCCTGTATTAAAACAAGAGATTAGATCTGGATAAAAATAGGATTTCTCTGATGTAACCGTAATAGATGTCTCCTCTTTAAAAAGAGGAGACATCATCATTAGAAGGGGGATTGCGGGAGTACATTTCTTGAAGCAAGAAAGAGCCTCTGCTCTGTTGTAATGTATCATTTCTTGACAGATGAATAAAAGTCTACTTTGAGTGCTTCAATTTAATTTATTTCCTCGGGGAATCTTGTGAGAAGGACAGGGCCCACCTTCATCACAAGATTCACCCAATTGCTCCTGTATTATGTTACTCTTTATGTTATTCGCACCTTAATTTAGCCATGTTTGCTGAAGAATTACTTATACAGTTCTGGTTTCTTGTTAAGCACTCCGTTTTCTTTAACACTGCATTAGATTTATACCATTCATTCTTAAAAAGCTGAGAGTTACTTTATTTTCAGTTATTTGTTTATCAGATGAATGTGTGATAGATTGATATCGAGAAACAGGTGCTGAAGATTCCTGTTTGAAGGAATAGGGTCCTGTTCTCCATAGATTGATATTCTTTTTCCACAGTGTGATTGATATTAGGAAACAGGTGCTGAAGATTCCTGTTCAAAGGAATAGGGTCCTGTTTTCCGTGGATTGATCTTTTTCTACCGTGTGATTAATATCAGGCAACAGGTGCTGAAGATTCCTGTTTGGAGGAATAGGGTCCTATTCTTTGTTATGGTTGATTGATCTCCTTTTCTGCAGAGTAATTTCCTTTCATTATTTTTCCTAGGATTCTTTTAATGAAGGTCTGTAATAGAGGGATTTTTTCTGCTGTAACACAAGTAGGCTTCATCTTTGTTAAAGTAAGGTGTGAACAGTTTGATTTGTGTGATTGATATTTGTGTGATTGATACTACAACATTTATTTGCTTTTGGAATTGAGCATATCCAGTGCACGATTGTCTTTGGAATAAACAAACCTTCCTGGGTTGACAATTTATGTGGTGCTTGAATTGTTAAAACAATTAAAGCGACCAACATTTTGGCGCCGTTGCCGGGGAAGGCAACTATAGATTTCAAAAGCATTGATGTTTTCTTTCTAGATGTGCAGATTGCATGAGAGGATGCAGAACCTAGAAGAAAACTAACCCTACAGGTGGCAAGGACAAAGGAAGGGGAGGAAGAAAGACTTTTATTGACGAAATTGTATCAAAGGCTGAATCGTCACAGAGATTAAGCTCTCGAAGACCAAAACCTCAACACTCCCCTCAATCGGACTACAAAACAGAAGAAGTTGTGAGCCCTGAAAACGTAGAGGAACCAGTAACAGATATTAAAGAACCAGTAGCCAGTGGTGAAGAATCAGAAAAAAGTGCAAAGGAATCAACAGAGAACATTGAGGAATTGACAGAAGATATTGGACGACCAGTGGAAAACATTGAGGACCCAGTAGAAGATTTTTAGGATCGAGCAAGTGCAGTAGGAGATCAACCAATGGAAGGAAACAACGAAGAATTCTTTGGTGGAGGACGAGTAGATCCTGAAGGAGAAGGAAAGGATGAAAATTCTCTCTCTACCTTGGGATTTCCTATCAGTGATCTCCCTAGAGGAGCAACCCCTATGAAGAATATTCCATTGTCAGCTTTACCCAGCTTCCATGGTTTATCCTGTGAAGATCCAGATGAATTTCTTTTTGAATTTGATATATTATGCAGAAGTTATGATTATGTTACTAATGCTCAGAAGTTGAAACTGTTTCCAGCAACATTAAAGGGAAATGCGTTAAGATGGTTCATGAGCCTTGGAAGCCAGGTAATCACAACATGGGAACAGATGAAACATAAATTTCTGCTTAAATATCAAGATTATTGTCGGACAAGAGAAAAGAGGGAGGAATTATTCAACATGGCACAAAAGGTGGACGAGAATTTGGAGGACTATGTGGAAAGACTGCAGTATAATCTGCAGAGATCTGATCATCCGAATGTAAGTAAAGAAAGTCGTAAAACAATATTACTTAAAGGAGTAAGGGACGATTGTTTAGACATGCTAAACATGCTTGGTAAAGGAGATATATCTAAAGAATCATATGATGAGATTTTTGAACTCTGTAAAAGATGTTCAAGAGGGGCTGCAAGGAACAGAGCAAATAACAGAGATCCCACTTATTCAAGAGTTCAGAAATCAGCCAATGGGGGAGCAACAAGAGTTGAAATAGGTAATTTACTTGAAGAATTTAAAACTGAAATGTTAAGTTCTTTTGCTTCACAAATTGACACCTTGCAGGTTAAAAAGAAGCAGGCTGAAGTAGAAGCAGCTCTGGCTGTCTTTTGCTCTAAATGCAGAGATAAACATCCACTAAGGGAATGCCCATTGGACAAGATACCAATCTGCACCCTTTGTGAGAAAGATCATGAAACACAACAATGTCCTTCTCTACCAAGAATAAAGGCAGCACTGCAGCCAACGGAAGAAGAAGCTGAAGCAGTTTATCTGCTAACACAAAGAAGACAATGGCAACCAAGAGGACAAGGTATGAATTCTAGCATGCCATTTACATCTTCTAATCGTTGGAATAATTATCCTTCTTTCAGTCATAAAAATTACCCTCCCTTTAACCAAATGTAATACCCACCCTTTAATCAGATGAAATACCCACCCATGCAAGAAACAAACCCTCCCTTTGTTGATCCTGCAATGTGGACTCCTTGGCCCCCACAATAGCCATCTTCTTTTAATCCATGGAATTCAAATTGGAGAAGCCAACAACTCCCATATCCAAATCAATTTCCTCAATTTCAGCAACCACTACCTCTACCATCAGGAGCTCCATCAAATAATCAAATGAGACCCCAGCTACCTGTGCAACCAAATCCTAACCCCAATAAGAAAGTTGTGCAAGTCATTGATATTCAGAATTAGCCTACATTTTCTACTATGCAATGTAATGATATTCATCTGAGATCTGGGAAAATAGTAGAACCTATCATAGATGATATAACCTTTTCTGATTCTGATAAAGACAAAACTAAGAAACATAAAAAATCACAACCACCCTCTAACAAGGGTGCTGAAATAGCAGAGCCACCATTCCCCGAGCATTTAGTTTTAACTAAAACGCCTGAAACACCTGCTTTTAATCTTTTAGGGGAATTACAAAACCTATATGTTAAAATTCCACTTTTATAGGCACTAAGAGATGTACCAATTTATGCCAGAACCATGAGGGAAATTTGTGTTAAGAAACTTGGTAGGAAGACTAAAGACCCCCTTACAGTTCATGTTATGGGTGATCTATTTGCATTAATGTTCGGAAAAACCCCTCCTGTGAAATATGGTGACCTCGGCCATCCTACTGTGACAGTTCAAATTGGTAAAACGATAATTCCTCAAGTTATGGTAGATTTAGGTGCTGCAATAAACATTATGACTCTCGAAACTTCATAGTTGTTACAGCTGAATAACACAATTAGAGATACACCAACCATCCTAGAGTTAGCTGATCGTTCTACAATTAAACCAGAAGGAATTGTTGAAGATCTAGTTATCTCGGTTGAATCCTGGAATTACCCAGCTGATTTTGTGGTATTACAAACTAAAACAAAGCTGGGGGGACACCCTTTAATTCTAGGAAGGCCATGGCTAGCCACAGCTGATGCCTTTATCAGCTGCAGATCCGGTTCAATGACAATTTCTAATGGTTATGAAACTAAATAGCTTACTCTTTATCCTCATGCTACACCCATAATTAATAATGAAAATTCTGTGTGGATGGATTATGATGATAATGCTATTCAACCTATTTTAACTATCGGACAAGCCTTAACTCTTAAAGACAACACAGAGGATGAAATAATTAATAATTTTATTTGCGAACCTTCCTCTGTAATTGCTGAAACACACAATCAATTGACTGCACTTTTCGAAATGGATACCCAGGAAAATATTGAATCTGAAGATTTATCTCAGACATTAACCACCATCTCCTCTAAAAGCATAACAGTGGAAATCGAACCTGGCAAAACATTAAATATAAATCCTGATCTAACAGTTGCTGAAACACAACAGTTAATGAAGTTATTACTTGAAAATAAGGAAGCATTCGCATGGGATTACACGGATATGAAGGGAATCTCTCCTGAATTATGTACTCACCGAATTTATATTAAAGAAGGTTGCCGACCAGTCTGTCAACCCCAAAGACGAATGAACCCTAATTTAAGAGAAATTGTTAAAGAAGAACTTCAGAAATTTCTTAATGCAGGATTTATATACCCCATATCTGATAGTGAATGGGTTTCCCCATTGGTAATAGTCCCTAAGAAAAATGGGAAATGGAGAGTGTGTGTTGATTATAGAGCCTTAAACAAAGCTACTCAAAAGGACCACTTTCCTTTACCATTCATTGATAAGGTGTTGGATAGTCTGTCAGGAAAGAAATTCTTTTCATTTTTAGATGGATTTAGCGGGTATAACCAAATTAGAATGGCACCCCAAGACCAAGACAAGACGACTTTTACTAGTCCTTGGGGAACTTTTGCCTATAAAGTTCTTCCATTCGGACTATGTAATGCACCAGCAACTTTTTAGAGGGCTGTTATAGGAATATTTTCTGATATGCTGAATGAATCTATGGAAATATTTATTGATGATTTTACTCCCTATGGTGTGTCTTTTGAAGATGCATTAAAAAATCTTGAGAAGGTACTTAAACGTTGTATACAAGCTCACCTCTCCCTAAGTACTGAAAAGTGTCATATGATGATGAGTGAAGGAGTGGTGCTTGGACATTTTATTTCATCTCAAGGTATTCAGGTAGACCCATCCAAAATACAGGTCATTCAAAATCTTCCTGTTCCTAAGACACAAACTAATGTAAGAAGTTCTCTAGGACATGATGGATATTACAGGAGATTTATTAAAAAAAATTCTAAGATAACTTCTCCTTTATTTGTGTTGCTCATGAAAAGTGATGAATTTAAGTGGACTAATCTTTGTCAGAAAGCCTTTGTAGAACTCAAGCATCAATTATCTATGGCTCCTATTTTGAGAGGACCTGATTGGGCACTCCCCTTTCATATATCGTCTGATGCTTCAGACACTGCAATTGGAGCTGTCTTGGGACAAGAAGAAAACCATCTTCCTTATGCTATCTATTTTATCAGTAAGAACATGACCCCTGCTGAGCTTAATTATACAGTTACCGAAAAGGAATTTCTTGCAGTAATTTATGCCGATAATAAATTTCGACATTACATCACTGGTTATCCTACTTTTTTCCACATTGATCACTCGGGTATTAAGTATTTAATGAACAAATCTGTCACAAATGCTTGAGTTATCAGATGGTTATTGTTACTGCAGGAGTTTGATATTACAATTGTAGATCGGCCAGGTAAAGAAAATGTTGTGGCTGATTTCCTTTCACGGTTAAAAATTGATAATAATATTCCACTAGATGATTCCTTTCCCGATGAGTATTTACTTGCAGTATCTGCTCACTCTCCTTGGTATGCAGACATTGCCAATTATTTGGTTGCAGGAAAGTTACCATCACACCTGTCACATAGGGAAAAGAGAAGAATTGTTCAACAAAGTGCCAGGTATAGCTGTATAAGTGGGTGTCTTTTCTACACAGGGCTTGATCAAGAAATCCGAAGATGCATCAGAGAGGATGAGGTGTACGACATACTAAAATCTTGTCATGATGGCCCCTGCGGAGGGCATTTTGCTGATAAAAGAACAACACACAAAATTTTGAGGATGGGTTACTATTGGCCCTCATTGTTTAAAGATGCAAAGAAATATGTGCAGACTTGTGACAACTGTCAGCGAATGGGTCAACCCAATCATAAAGATCAAATGCCATTAAACCCCTAGGTAGTACTCGAACCATTTGAAAGATGAGCTTTAGATTTCATAGGACCCATTAATCCTCCATCCAATCAAAAAACTTATATATTAGTTTCTACATATTACATGACTAAATGGGTGGAGGCCAAAGCACTTATTAGAGCCAATGAAGAAGCTGTCCTAGCTTTCTTATTTGAGGAAATATTTGTTAGATTTGGAACTACTAGAGAGCTGGTTACAGATGGAGGACCTCCCTTCAACTCTCATGGTTTTAAGTCTACCCTTCAAAAATATCATATTCATCGTAGAATGACTACACCATACCACCCCCAAGCCAAACGGTAGGTGGAAAGAAAAAATAAAGTAATAGAAGCCATTCTAACTAAAACAGTGAAGGATAACTGGAAGGATTGGTCTCAAAGGCTCCCTGAAGCACTATGGGCTTATAGAACTACTTGGAGAAATACTACAGGATTTTCTCCCTATGAATTGGTTTATGGTAAAAGTGTTGTTTTTCCGGTGGAATTTGAAATCAAAACTTTAAGAACTGCTTTAGCTGTTAACCTTGATTTGACTGATGTGCAGACAGCTAGGTTGCAGTAGCTTATTGAATTGGATGAAAAGAGATTAGATGCCATTCACCAGACAACCATGATTCAACAACAAAGAATGAAGTGGCATGATAAAACTATCAAGCACAAGTAGTTCCAAAAAGGTAATTGGGCCTTATTGTATGACTCTTGGTTTGAAAAATTTCAAGGTAAGTTACGTACAAGATGGCTTGGACCGTATGAAGTAGATGCTTTTTTTCCCAATGGAACGGTAAGACTTTTAACAATTGATGATTTTAAAACACCTCTACTAGTAAATGGTCATAGGATTCGCTTGTACCAGCGGCCTGTTTCTAAAGAAGATTTTAAGGCTGCTTGCATGACTGATACACATTATCTTTTTTTAGGGGAGTCCTCTGCTCCTCACAACATTTAATTTTCTGCACTATATTTCTAGTATTAGATTAGATTTAAAACTAATAATCCCTATCAAGGGTTGGCATGTTACAATTGTATTTTGCAGATTAAGGAGGAACTTACCAAGGAGGAAAATTTCATGAAGATCTAAGCTTCAATCAGAGAAGCTTTGTCTCCCTTATCTTAATTCATTTCCTCATCTCCCAACAATTCTTTGTCACTTCTCCCTTTACCCCTTCTTCCCCTTTTTCATATCATTTTCCCTATTCTACCCACTATTGAAATACCATTCTTCAGCCAACATTTTCCCTGTTCCCTACTGCTGAAATATCATCCTTCAACAAGTACTTCCCCAATTTTCCTAGTATTAAATCATCACATTTCAGCAACATTTCCCTTATTTTTCCATTGCTGAAACACCACTTTCAACAACATGTCATCTATTTTTCTATTGCTGAAACACCACTCTCAGCAACCTGTCA
This sequence comes from Pinus albicaulis, assembly GCA_034641835.2. NCBI lineage: Eukaryota > Viridiplantae > Streptophyta > Pinopsida > Pinales > Pinaceae > Pinus > Pinus albicaulis. Next base: position 1,322,011,723 of record CM076580.1, on the reverse strand, counting down.
TTTATCTTCCCATCGTTAAAACACCCTTCATTTCTTCTATTTCACAAGTTCTTCAGATTCCTCCTATGATTCAACAGACTCTAGTATCATTCCCCTTATATGCTAGAGAATTATAAAAATCCTTCCATCAATATTAAGTCACTATGAACAAGCACTCTATACTTCAAATTACAGAACAGAGGTAAATATAAGGTAAGTGGATTTTTTTATGTAATATAGTTAAATCGTAGTATAAAGAGAAGATCTTTCCCATTATGATTATATCCCCCGTACATTCAAAACCGTCATTTCACCGCACGTAGGGGGGATTTTGAAAATAAAAATCATCATTTCACCCCATGCAAACCACCGCCATTCTTTTACCCATTATTTCGGCCGATACACCATGTTCGTAGTCGTAAACAATTACTCTGATCAAGTCTGGTGTTTCTGTTCTCTGCGCCTCTGCATTTGACTCAAGTTAGTAGCTATGGGAGGCCCGGCTATCAGACATGAGCCTGGCTCAATGGCTCTTCTCGAATTATTTCCGGAGGCTTACCAAATCTTTCAGCGGATAGGATGGATTACATATTTCGAGAGGCTAGGAGAATTTGATCCTCAGCAAGTTTTGGAGTTTGCGCAGAATTTTCAGGAGAATCACTCCATGGTCCAAGGGATCCGAATTTCGGTCACAGAAGAAGATATAACACAATTTTTGGGATTGCCGGTCACAGGTGCTCAGTGGTTTAGCAGGAAACAAATCATCCTAAACACACAACAGGACTTCCTTCTTCCAGAGCAACAGGTTGAGATTAAAGGCCATGGCATAGGTCTGCATTCATTACCTCCCCCATGGCCAAAGGTAGCTGAATTTGTCAAGCACTATTTAACCTGCGAGGGGCATTACCAGGTAGTTTATCAACACGATTTTGTTTTAATGAGCCATTTGCGGCATGGTCAACTAGTCAACATTCATTATTATCTGCTTGGATGTATTAAAAATATTTCATATTACTGTAGATGGGTAAAATTCCCATCATTGTCTCTTACCCATCATCGCCTGTGTCAATTATTAACTCAGAGGGGTTTTTCCCAGCAAAACCCCCCTCTAAATAACCCACCCTTACTTCTCGAACAAGCCCTCGAAATACCCCAAGAAGCTGAAATTCCCCAAGAAATCCTTGAAAGCTCTTACGAACGGCAATTGGAAGATATTCCCGACCCTCCATTGATTCCATCTTTAGAGCCAGTTGACCTATCCCCAAGTCCATCTCATTTAGCAGAGTCATCCCATCCCACTGTCCACATCCTTAGTGATGACTCTCAAGCTGAAACACCCCCATCACCCCCTACTCATAAAAGAAAGAGAGGAATTGCAACAGTCTCTGTCTCAAAAAGGAAAACAAGGGCCACATCCCAGGCTGCCACCTCTTCTGATAGCCCTTCTCCTAGAAAACAATATTCTCATAAAAAGAAAAAGAAAGTCACTGCTTTTTTCGCTTTCCTACCTAGGAGAAAAATGAAAACGACTGTTGAATCTGAAGTCATTCCCATTGCCCCTGACCCTGCAGCTATTCTGCTAAAAATTCATTCGTCATCACCATTCTAAATTCTCGAATCATTACCCGTCTCGTCCTGTGCCACTGCTCCACAAGAACCATATTCCCAGGGTAATATGACATCATTTTCTACTCAAACAGTAACTGCTCCATAAGAACCAGTTACTCACTCAGCAGCTGAAACACAAGAACCAGCTACTGAAGTGAAAAAACCAAACGTCCAGCATGATAATATAAGGAAACCAACTGTAGCTGAAACACAAGAACCAGCTACAGTTGCGGAACAACAATCAACTTTAGCAAAAGCAACCAACACACAGGGTTCACTCACCATGGCATCTTTATTAGAATAAAATGAATTTTTAAAGTCAGAATTAGAAGCCTACAAAAGAGAGTTGGTAATGGAAAGGGAAGCCTTTGATAAAGAGCTCAATCTCTACATGTTGGCACATACAACATCAGTACAAAGAATGACCCATGTAAAGAATATATGTGCCATGAATGTGGAAACATTTACCAAGAGGTCGGATACAAGATAGTTAAAGTCCCAGTGCCTGAGGCATCCACATCAGTTGCAGTCAAGGAAGAACGCTCTACTGTCACACAAGAATTAGTAGGGCCTTCAAAAACTCTGGAGAAAGAAACCAAGCCACAGATATCCTTCCCTGTATTAGTTAACTCAGCTACTCAGACTATGCCTCAGCCCGTTACTTATAATGCCGAAACACAAACTCCACCATGGAAAGAGTTGGAAATAATGAATAAGTGGAAGTAGCAGTATGCTATTGATCAAGATAAAATTGTTCAACGACATAAATTGGCCTGGCAAAATTAGATGTATTCCAACCGGGATAACTGGGAGCAGACACTTTAGCAACTTCAGGATTCCAAGAAAGAAACTAAGGAGTTAAAAGAAAAACTGGTCCTGATGTTTTCATTAGTACAAAAATTGTTAGCCACCAGGAAACCTTCTTTGAATTATTTTCTGTTTCTTTCTGAACGCCTTGTTTATTTTCAGTTGAAAGTACTTAAGGACGGGAGACCTCATGAGTTGCTCACAGCGGAATAGTTTGTCAAAACATTTGCTGAGGTCTCCGCTAGTGATCAACATCTATTATGTGATATTTATCTTCATAATGAGGCTATGCCTGAAAACAGAGAAGTCAACCTGAATCCGATTGTTGGTGATATACAGATTAGGGCATTTGTTTCCTTTCTTTCCAATCAAATCACATGGAAAACCGCTTTTCTCGCGATTAGGCACAATGAGGATAATCACCTCCTCTGGATAAGGCCAGAACCTTCAAATCCGACCAATTTTGTAGCAGAATATCGTTAGTTTTTGTAGAAGCCAGGAATGAGCAGGTACATACAGCAATTTCAAGCCTCAGTACTCCGAGAATGTCATCAGTTAATCAAGGTCAAAGAGACTACTGCTTTGAAGGCAAACACCATGTTTTGGCAACATTCCTGTAAGGAGAGACAAGAGTATAATCCCTTTAGCCCCGATAATCTTCAAACTGCACTATCCAGAATACCAAACTATATCAGATGCATTCAGCAATGCACCGAGAATTGGATTGGTTATCATTTTCACTTCCCTGTCTTATGGATGCCAGCAGAATGATATTAACCTCATCACAGATTGGCTAACAGAGACGAGGCAGCAGCATGGCAGAAATTGCAAATTAACCAGGGATTCAGATCTTCGACAGAGGCCACGTTCCATAGTTATTGCTTGAGTAACTTGCATGCAAAGAGTCAGTACTCAGACTCTAACTCAGACTAAAATTTGCCTGAGGACATGCAACCCTTTCAGCTGGGGGGGATGTTAGGACCTCACAATGTACCATTTTGTCCATACATTTTGACACCACTTTACTCTTTATAGTCCATATTTAAAAGTTTACATTATCATTTCCATCCATTTTATCCAAAGGTATATGAAATCCTTCTCTTTACTATGTATTTAATTTGTTTTGCATATAATTCCACATTACTTTTATATTTAATCATTAATTAAAGATAGATAGTTGCTAAGACAAGTCTAAAAGAATGTAGATAATCTATGATAAGGATCGCGTTGCTGAAATAGTTGAACCCGTTGCTGAAACAGTCAACAGGCACGCAAATCCTGTAGCTGAGACAGCTCATGATTTGTGATCTTCAAAGTGTATTTTAAGAATGATGAAAACAGGACGAAGACGAACAAGGGAAACTATTATACGGACCATTTTGAAGCTAGTATTTCTGTACCTATTGTAACAGCATTCCAGGATGGAAGAACAGAAAAGACCCTGTATTAAAACAAGAGATTAGATCTGGATAAAAATAAGATTTCTCTGATGTAACCGTAATAGATGTCTCCTCTTTAAAAAGAGGAGACATCATCATTAGAAGGGCGATTGTGGGAGTACATTTCTTGAAGCAAGAAAGAGCCTATGCTCTGTTGTAATGTATCATTTCTTGACAGATGAATAAAATTCTATTTTGAGCGCTTCAATTTAATTTCTTTCCTCGGGGAATCTTGTGAGAAGGACAGGGCCCGCCTTCATCACAAGATTCACCCAATTTCTCCTATAGTCTGTTACTCTTTATGTTATTCGCACCTTAATTTAACCTTGGTTGCTGAAGAATTACTTATACAGTTCTGGTTTCTTGTTAAGCACTCTGTTTTCTTTAACACTGCATTAGCTTTATACCATTAATTCTTAAAAAGATGAGAGTTACTTTATTTTTAGTTATTTGTTTATCAGATGAATGTGTGATAGATTGATATCAGGAAACAGGTGCTGAAGATTCCTGTTTGAAGGAATAGGGTCTTGTTCTCCGTAGATTGATCTTCTTTTTCCGCAGTGTGATTGATATTAGGAAACAGGTGCTAAAGATTCCTGTTCAAAGGAATAGGGTCCTGTTTTTCGCGGATTGATCTTTTTCTACAGTGTGATTAATATCAGGCAACAGGTGCTGAAGATTCTTGTTTGGAGGAATAGGGTCCTGTTCTCTGTTATGGTTGATTGATCTCCTTTTCTGTAGAGTAATTTCCTTTCATTATTTTTCCTAGGATTCTTTTAATGAAGGTCTGCAATAGAGGGATTGTTTCTGCTATAACACAAGTAGGATTCAACTTTGTTAAAGTAAGGTGTGAACAGTTTGATTTGTGTGATTGATATTTGTGTGATTGATACTACAACATTTCTTTGCTTTTGGAATTGAGCATATCTAGTGCGCAATTGTCTTTGGAATAAACAGACCTTCCTGGGTTGACAATTTATGTGGTGCTTGAATTGTTAAAACAATTAAAGCGACCAACATTCACATAGGCCTTGGGGGTGTGGGGTGTATGGATCAACAAATTTCGAATCAATATTATTATATTTTCTTGTGCATAGTACAAATTATGTGCGAGAGAGTTGAGGTCCTTTGCATAGTGAGTACTAGTGTCAATGTGTAGAGAATTTACTATGCGAAGGATAGAATATGTGCAGGATATTAAAGGTATTTTGCATAGACGGGCATGCTAAAAAGTGTTAGTGTTGTGTAGTAAAATGAATATAGAAATATAATTTAAAAATACAAAGCCTTCCTCATATTTTTCATGTAGTTAATTTAGCATCCATGCCTATGCAAAAGACCCAAATTCTCCGCCAGATACTCTTTCGCAAATGAAACTGTATCAATTGCCGCATTGTTCATCATTATCACAAAACTCACTATGTAAATATTCCGACCTCTAAAAAGATTCATAGTCCTGAAATCAAAGCTCTCCACAATTTGCAGATATTGTTAAAGTAAGTGGAATACCAATTTCCGTTACAAAAATCCATTTACTTTACAATTTTCTTTGGAAAATTGCAATTATATTTAGCAATTTTTTCTAAATGTATAAATGTAATATGTTTTATAAGTTATATCGATTAAGAAACTCGTTTCAACTTTCTATGACTACAACTTATTTAGATATTTTTTTTGCAGACCTAAAAAAAGAAGAAGACATAGCATAGCACAAAACATATAGCTAGAACAATAAAATAGTCCATTGAATTACGTTTATGTACAATGTCATAGTGGCATTTACATTGATAGAAAAAATCGTTTTGTTGCTCTGATGAGTATATTGCTAATATCATTTGCATGAGTATAGTATATAGAATGATAATGTGAAATCAGATCAAAAATGTCCAGTAAAACGAAATAGCTATTAGGATGTCTGGAAATGTAATGAGCAAGCACTATTCCCTTGCCAAATTTCTTAACAATTTAAACAAAGAAACCTTTTAATGTATACTTACAACTACATATTGATTATATATTGTAAATTTCTTAATATTTCAATAGCATATGTTTTGTTTGATTAGTACTTGTCATAGGAAACTTATCATATTGCAGATAATACTCTTTCCAGTTTGACGCCTCTCATATTACACTTTTTTTCAGTCTTGACACTTGCATGTATGATCCAATTATCCGATGAAAATAAAGAAACAATGTTTTGTGTAAGCAGATAGCAAGCAAGGAATATTACTGTGTGGAAGGAAGTTCAGTGTGGGAAATTTCAACTCATTGTGCGAACCTCATTATATCAAATCTCTATTTGCATAATAATCTCTTTGAAATTTAAGTTTCTATAAATATATATTACTTATTTCTTCTATGCAGAAATATCTCAAGATTTCATTGTATGCACTTTGGAAGCACTTTTGAAAAACTTTGTCTACTCAACTATCTCCGCACAACTTGATTTCTACCTTCATATGGATATGGTATTTAAAAAAAGAAATGGTCTCTTGTGCAAAATTGCATTTCAAGTTTCGAGTAAGCACATAACAACCAAGAAAAATTATTATGCAGAAGCAAGTTCAATATGTAAAAGTACAACTTATTGTGCATACTTCTTCACATTGGATCTCTTTCAGCACAATAGTTTCATCGGAATTGACGCTTTTAAAAATAACTTTTACTTATTGTAGTTATGAAAAAATATCTCGATATTTTATTGTATACACTTCAGATGCACCTCTGCACAAATTTCTCCTCACAACTATTGTCTCAGTCAATATTTCCCTATGTTACATAATATATGCACACCCACAGTCATCTCCACATAAGTTAGGTTGTACATCTATTTTTGTACTCAGTAACTGATCCAGATTTTATGCAGGAACGCAACAGAATACAGAAATAACCATGAACATAGAGATGCAGCGGAAATAATGCTTCATTTCATTAATATCAAATAACAGAAATATGCTTACAGGCATAATGGAAATAAAATAGCTAGGGTGCTGGTAGCGAATCTCTGAGAAGAGATGTGATGGCTATAGACCTCTGAACCGTGTTACAATGAGGCTCGAGGGCCTATTTATTGTTGAGAAACAATGTAGAATCTGAAACGTCCAAAAACCTAACCGTAGGAGATGAGGCGCCAAAACTGTGGGCGCCCGTTTGGGTAAATTGGTGGTTCAACTTCTTGGGGGCATAACTTTGGCACCCGATCTCCGTTTGACGCGCTCAATAGCTCGTTAGAAATATATATCCGAGGAATTTAATTTTTGAATGAGCAACATCGGTCCATGGACCCATGTTGCTCTCCGTTTTCCCAAAAAATGTCGTTTAGGGCCTCAAAACGGCTCCGGAAGTTCAGGACCCGAAAAACTGCTAAAAATAGTAAGTTTTGTTGCAACTTGAAAATTGAAAGAACTGAATATGGGGGTTCAAATGGAATAGGTTGGTGGCCACCAATATCCACCTGGATCATTAAGCCCCAAAAACGGCTCCGAGAGTGGAGGACCCGAAAACCTGCTAAAAATAGTAAGTTGTGCTGAATGTGAAAAGCTGCAAGAATTGATGGTGCTGGTCCAAATGGAATAGGTGGGTGGCCACCGATATCCACCTGGATCAGTAACACCGTTGGATTATTCTGCACAACTAGAATTAATTAAAAAAGAGACTTGAATTTTTACTATTTTAACAACCCTTGCACAAAGCCTTTCACACATCCGTTGAGCTGCTAGACAAGCATATTACTGCATGCACTTTCAGTTATGTTGTTTCAAATGAACGAAATAGAAACAAGATAAATCCTAAATAAGTCTGCAATGAATAATAATTAAAATGCATTTTTGTGTACTCTGTTCTAATACTCAAACTTTTTACTAGCTATTTCAATAATTCTTAGATTATGTTTTACATGTGAAGTTGTATCTATTGCATCTTTTGTGGTTAACAATTGAATCTAAATACAATTCACTATGTTGATCACTATTAAGGGTTGTGAGGCTAGAAAGTGTTACTATTCTATTGTAATTGTCTTTAATTAGGATAAGAGTTTCCATAATGCAGGGGAAAATTCCTGGAGTGAAAGCTTCAGACAACAACATATGATCATAATAACAAATTATAATAATTATACATTGAACTATGAGATATGTTTTCCAGAGCATTGTGAAAAGGTTTCATATTTTTGTTTTGAGTAATTTGCTTATAAACATACATAGTTTGTTTTCTTAAAGAAAATAAGTTTGTAAATAAGACCTACTGAACATAGAAACTTGTTTTATTGTGGGAATCTTTTTTTTTCAAAATCCATATTAAATTTGATGTCGCAAGTCATAAAAGTTACAGTGGTCAATTGTAAATGACTATTTGTTAAACGTTATTGGATACAAAATTAGTTGTGTTGAAGTGGTTATGTATGAGGGGAGGCTTTACAAGGAGAAAATGTGTTTGTGGAATTAAGTGTTTATGTAGCTCAAGATATATATAAAAACATGTTTCACCATGAGATTTATTAATTAAATGAAATTATTTAATAATAAATTATACCAATTGAAAAAAAACAAATAAAAAATATTAATGCTATAGCTGAATTTTTTTTGGTAATTGTAATCAATGCGAGAGGCGTATAATGAATATGGAAAATAGGTAGAATTGAAAATTTGTGTTATGTAGAAGTCGAAGAAAGGAGAAGAAGAATAAACAAAAAAAGTAAAACAATTTCACTGTGTAGAGTGTAGTCTCACCATTTTTGTAGATGGTATAATGACAATAACACTTCAGTATCCTTTTGGTGAAATGGAAAAATCGACAAGTAATTGGGAACGTAAATTCTATTATCTCTACACTAACATCGATATGGTATTGGATGTGATTGTTGAAAACTCGTAAGCTAGCTGTCATTATTAGAAAATATTCAATTTTAATTATTTCCTCCCAATTGGATCACTTCCTAGTATCGGACATGGTCATCCATGCGAGAGGAGATATCTTCTCTACTATTCTCCTTGCCGCTAGATCTAATCACTAGCCCATCTAGCTTCAATGGGAAATACCAGGCTGAGGCCTTCACAAACCGTTCTGCTTTGAGAAATTCTGGCTACCCCACACTGGATTCAGAGAAATGGTAGTCACATGGTGGCACAACATCATCCCCATCGAAGGCTCCATCATGTACAAAGTACAACAAAAGCTCAAGATCATCAAAGCCAAACTCAAACATTGGAACCATCATACTTTTGGCAACATTTTTCAGGAGTTAATAAGATCTGGAGACAAGAATGGCCAACCTTCAACAAAGACTCATAAATTATGGGCGCATAGAGGAGCTTAACAGACAAGAGAAAAAGCTCAAGAATCAGATTGAGGAACGGGAAGTGCAGGAGGAGATTATTTGGAAACAAAAATCCAGAATACACTGGCTAAAAGAAGGAGAAAAGAACACGAAATTCTTCCACCATTCAAAGAAGAATGGTCATTCGAATCTCCATCATAAAAAATGAGCAAGTTATCAGTCTGTAAACACATGAGGAGATTGAACAGGAACTTCTCAATCACTTCAAGGAAACGCTGACGGAGCCGCCTCTAAATCGACATGAAACCATCGATAATATCAGCCAACACATTCCTGCTATGATCACCGAGGATCACAACCAAATGCTTCTCAAACCGGTTCAAATGCAAGAAGTAGATCAGACCATGGCCCAGCTTAAAGATGGAAAAGCCTTAGGGCCAGACAACTTCACCACTAATTTCTTCCACTTTTTCTGGGAAGATATTAAGGCTAATATATGGGCACTGGTTGAAGAATCTAGATCAATGCACTGGATTCTCCCGCACTTAATGCCACTTTCATTACTCTCATCCCCAAAGAAGAGCAGGTGACAACCCCCAACAAATACAAACCCATTGCCCTCTGCAATGTCCTCTATAAGCTGGTCTCCAAGGTGATTTCCAACCATCTAAAGCCTCTGCTACCCCTCCTCATTTAAAAAGAGCAAATTGGATACATTGAAGGTCAACACATTCTCAATGGTATCATTCTCACCCATGAGGTAGCGCACTCCTTGAAGACATGAAAAATTCCAGCTATGCTCCTCAAAATCGACCTCTCCAAAGCCTTTGATAAGCTTAGTTGGGAGTACATTCAACAAATTTTGGCTGCCTATGGTTTCAGTCAAACTTGGATCCAATGGATTATGAGTCTCATCACCTCCCCGATTTACTCTATTATACTGAACCACTCCCCTTCTGCTCCTTTCTCTCCTTCTAGAGGTATCCGTCAAGGGGACCCTCTTTCTCCATTTCTTTTTGTTTTGATGGAAGAAGGTCTAAGCAGGCTCATCAAACCCCATGTCTGTTCATGATCCATCAGAGGTATTTTTCTTCACCACCATCCCCCCATCACCCACCAGCAATTTGTTGATGATAACATGCTTTTTGGTCATCCCTTGGTGTAAGAGGCCTCCGCCTTCAAGTCCATCTTGGATTACTTCTCCTTGGCTCCGGTTACCTTTGTCAATAACTCAAAATCCCAGCTCTTCTTCTTCAATACCCCACTCCTCACTCAACGCAACATAGCCCACATTCTTGGCTTCCCTATTGCCTCCCTACCCTCCAAGTATTTAGGGCCCCCCCTAATCGACTCGGTCATTAAACATACCTCTTGGAAAGATTTGTTGGATAGATTGGAAACCTGACTCTCTCTTTGGATCCATCATGCCCTCAAACTTTCTAGTCGCCTCATTCTTGTCAAGTCCGTTCTTCAGTCCATGCCACTGTACCTGTTCTCCATGCTTGCCGCTCCTAAATGGGTGCTCAAGGCTATCCGAAGCCTACAACGCAACTTTCTCTGGGGAGGTGACAAAGCTAAAAGGAAGTGGGCTTTAATCAACTGGAAAGACGTCTGTGCCCCAAAAAATATCTGGTGGGCTCAGATTAAGAGATCCGCAACACAACAATGAAGCCATGGGAGCTAAAATCTGGTGGCAATGGATATCCAACACGGACACTCCTTGGGCACAACTCTGGACCGCAAAATAAACAGACATTTGGCCAATAAGCAATCTGATCTACTTTGATGTTGAGAAGGACGGGTCTCTCATCTGGAAGGCAGCTAAGCAAAAACAAGCCCTTGTTCATGATCATAGCTTATGGGAAGTAAGATAAGGAAATCGAGCACATTTCTGGAATAACTCTTGGCAAAAAATGCCAAGAATGGCTACCCTCTTTCCCAGTTCAGATTGGCAGGGCAACATGGAGCACCTACAACAAACTCGCATCAATTTCTTTTGGGGCACTCAGGACAATAGTATTTTTCCATCTCAATATCGTCAATGGCTTCCAGCAGATCAACTCCGAGATCAACATAGCCTCCACCTCACTAATGATATCAAGGAGGAACTTGACAAGCGCTGAATCCGCAAGATCGAAGGAGCTGGCATCATTCGATGGGGCTACACATCAATGGGGACCTTCACTATCAAAGAGGCATATCGCCTGCTCCTCCCCATCCATCCAGACCAGCATGATATTATCTGGGAAAAAATTTGGTAGCCCCAGATTTGGCCCAATATCTCCACTTTTCTGTGGCTTCTCAGTAAAAGACACATTCTCACCTGGGACAATCTATGCAGGAAGGGTTTTGTGGGTCCCTCTCAATGCCCCAACTATGGAGACAATGAGGAATCCAGTGAGCATCTCTTTAACGAATGCACCCTGGCCATCACGCTTTGGGACAAAGCTATATTTTTGAGCAGAAGGTCTGACAGGATTCCAGGAAACATTCTCAACACCATCAAGAGATGCCCCCCCACTCCCTTCCAGAGTGACATTCTCCATGCTCTCTAGTCCATACTTCTGGGGCACATCCTCTATACCTTATGGAAAGAGCGCAACTGTAGAATCTTCAGGGATCTGAGAACCCCTCCTGATATCCTTTGGAATTTTGTCTATGGCAATCTGCAAGAGACCCTTTCTGTCCATCGTTGGCAGGACTCCAACCTCCCCACCCATCTGGGTGAAAAAATCATTTGGGCTAATTGGAATCTCAGGCTCCACTCCTTCCCCATCTATGAGCCCCCTTAAAACCAATCCTCAGGCTCCCCCAGCACTTGGTCCCTGTTGTCACATCGGTTTGTCAAGCTCAATTTTGATGGGGCTTCCAAGGGAAACCCAGGAGAGGAGGGATTTGGTGGTATTTTCAGAAATTCTTGCAAAAATGTGCTTTTGGTCTTTTATGGGTCTCTAGGTTGGGATACCAACAACTCTGATAAACTTGAGGGCATGCTCCAAGGGCTCCTTCTAGCTCAAGACCACAATTTATCCACCTTGGAAATTGAGGGTGATTCCCAAATCCTCATTAACATGGCCACTCGTCTTCAAGCCGGTTCTTCTGCCACGAAATTGGCCAAGAGCTGGCGTTTGGCCTCGCGTATCACTCTCCTGAAGTAGTGGATCCACAATCATTCTACGATTGACTTCAAGCATATCAGGCGAACTGCCAAAAAGGTTGCTGACCTTCTTGCTAACAAAGGAGTCTTTCACAACACTCCTCTCAGTTCCAATAATCTCTCCTCCCTGGATGATGAAGCTCTCAAAAATGAATGCACCCAATTGGTACTCAAGGATCTACTCCTCCTGGATGCAGGTGATCGTTAGCATGCAGAGGAGAATAGGGAATCCATGTGGGAAGACACACAATGGCTCCACATGCTTAGTTCTGGGGAGCAGCACCGCGTTAAATATTGGCGTGAGGGTGCCATTACTTCACCCTCCGGCACCCTCCCTATGATTTACCAAGCTTGCTCTACATTAATGTCGCTAGCCATGGTATTTAAGCCCGCCACCTTGGATTTATCCTTTTCATTTCGCCTTGCCCATCTGCTCTCTATGCATTTTTCAGTTTTCACTCCCCCGCCTCTGGTGCATAGCCTTCGCTCTTCCAAGCCCTGCGCTCGTTCTGGTAGCAACCCTCCTTAGAAGCACGCCTCAGCCCCCATTTGGTCAGGAGACTCCCCCCCTTGGAAAATTATGCCTCGTCGACATAGACAGAGATGTAGAAGAGCTGGGGGGCATGGCCAACCCTCTTGTCCTCCTCACCCTCCCCTGTCTCTTTCCCATGGCCATGACCTGAACCTCTCCATCGATTGGAATGAGCTTGATAGCTCCCCCCTATCAATTTGAATGCCCAAATTTCCTTGCAGCTCCTTGCCTCGGCTCTGCTCTCCTCCGCCTCCCACAGCAAGAAGCGAGCTCGCAAATCCACCATCTCCCCTGAGCCTGCTTTCACCCCTGCAAGATGAAAGCCCTCCTAGTGCAAAGCACCTCCAATGGTAACAATGATTCTAGTGACTCCAACGGCAATAGCAGAGGTAGCCCAAACCTGGACATTGATGGCAGCCTAGACCATGATGTTGGCGGCTTCTTGAACCAGTCTAAGCAGCATGATGCCTCTCGGCTTGATGACTCTGTGGTGAATTCTGGCCTCCCTGCTTCGCCACATCCTCAACCAGTTGAACACGCATTGAGCAAAGGGACGGAGGAGGAAGGCTACATGTGCAGGATATTAGAAGAGGTTCCAACCTCCAGCAACAAGCATGCAGGTCATATTTAGGATCTGTTTTTCATCTCTCCTCGACATGCTCATGTTTAGAAATTGTTTTCTATGTGTTTTTTGTTCAATTATGAAAACTGCTCCTGCTGGTTTCCCGTCACTGGCAGTAGTCTCCTTTTGGCTTCTAAGGACTGGTTTCCCCATCAGGGGTAGTCCAGTACTTGGTAGAAAAATCTTGAATCTTCCCTCTAGAATGAACTTGTTCACTTCTTAGGATGCAACCTGTAACTTTTTTTTTTATATGATACAATAGAAGTAGCATAACCTAGAAAAAAAAAACAATGTACTAAAGCTAGATATCAAATCACTTCTACAAATCAATTGCGGAAATTAAACACGATCACCAATCACAATAAGTAATAGAAAGAAGCAAATCAATACACAACATAGATAATTTTCCCATGGAAAGCTCACTACTCAAAACCCCTCTATCATATATTGTATATTCCATAAGGAATCATGAAACAATTAAAATGCACTCTTCTCACAAGAGTCTCCTGCACTCTGTCTATCGTCTCAAACTTAGGGAAAATTTTAAGGATGTAAAATTATCTTGAAGTTTAAAAATTTGGCGAATCTCACTAGTCCTTAATATGCAAACTATAAATTTTTTATTGATGTATTTGTAAAATTATTCAAATTTATAACGATATTATATATATTGTATATATAATGTTGGAAATTTTTAACTAAAATAATTTTATATTGTAAAATTTGGGCGAATCATTTTTATAAAAAAAATGGAAATTGGCGAATCTTTTTTTTGGAAAAACCATGAAAAATTAGCACACCTGAGAATATTAGCCCCTAAAATTTTCCATGCTCACACTGATATAGACAAAATCATGCCAACACTTAGCCAATTATCAACCTGTCTTCAGCCTACCTTGCTCACGTAGTTCATGAGGAATGAAATCCTTATTCTCAAAGAATTTCAGCCTTCCTACACTGTGCTGAGTATCATGGGAATTCTGTGGTGTTTAAAATGCATCTACACAATTTTCTATAATCATAGCTGATAGTTAAGATCCCCTTCACCTTAGTCTCAATTGGGTCTCCACTGGAACTGACATGCATGCAAATAATAATAGTAAATCATCAGTTTCATGTGATATCACTGATTGTGAATTAAATATTATTTAATTCACTTGATCTTTCACTAGTGTATCTAACAGTTACAACTAGCACAACTGAGATTAACTCACTTAACTGAGTTAAACTGATTACAACCTGCATTAACTAATGCACCACTGCACTTCAAACTTTGTTACAACTATAATTACTCTGCATGCCTCACCAACTAACCTCAACTCAAAATTCATGAGTTAACTGAGTTTATCACAGTCAGTTAACTATTAAAAGTAATTTTGAGATAAGATTACATTTTATTGTCCATTTTAATTAAGGGATAATTAAAATAGACATGCAGAAAATTTATCCCACACCAGTGTAGGTGTTGCTAAGACCAGTGGTCCCACACATGTGTAGGTGCTTCTTGTTGTTTCCAAATGCTAATTCCATTGTTTCTTTTTTCAAAATTCAACACATTTTGTTGTTGTTTATGTGGAATAGGAGCAGAATATGGAACATCTAAAGGTGAATTGTCATGAAGGAATCCAGCACTTTGAAACTAGATGGGATTTGAGTAATAAGAAATATGAAAGGACACATCCATTTCATATCCAAGACCAGTTTTGTGCTTGTTATGGACAAGCTCTTCCCAAGGTCTGATGATGGGCTTGAGAAGTGCAGATTGAACGTCTACTTCTTTCTGCAAATCTACTCCTTCTTTGGGTACTAGATCAACATTATCAATTTTTTATTGATGGGAGTTTGTCTCAATGTTCTAAAAAAAACAGGTTCAGAATGATGACTCCACTGTTGTAATTCTTCTCACTGAAGCTAAGATTCAAGCCCCAAAAAATCTATCTTTTCTTGTGCATTCTGCAGACATGTTTTAATATCAAAAAGAGTGTTCTTGTTTATTTTCACCATCTCATTAACAGTTGAATGAGTGAGAATAATTTATAACTCTATTACCCCAACAATCAGATCCATTTAGAAAAGAATTATTAGTTAACAATCAAAATGATTACAAATATTTTCCAATCTCCACTGCAATCAAAACTTTACTCTCTCTGTAGCATAAAATATATCTTTATGAAACTTGTATAACATGCAATAAACCAATCCAATTAAATATCAATACACATACTAATTCAACACTGTGTATTCCAACGTCTTCAACTTCACAATGCAGAGAAGGGATATTTAACCATAGGCTTATTCAATGATCAGTGAAATGAGGACCAACACAATAAACAAAACACTAATATTTGACATGTGTTCTCCCATTGAAAGTACTTGTATGTTTCTTCTTAATTCATATCCATATACATATTCATACCCATCAAAATATTTTTGTTCATGAAGCTCATGAACTCGTTGTTCTCATACTTTCTTTAATGGCTGGAAAATGCTAATTGTGAGATTGATAGGATAATAGATGGCTCAAAAATCGTCCAATTAAGAGCATACTTCTAGAGTCATTGATTGGATTTTCATAGAATAAGTGAAGCAAGAAAGGTGTTGGGATGATTAAAGACAACGACAATAAAACTATGAGCCATCCTTAAAAATAGTTCTTTGAGAGCATGGGCCTTCGAATTCTCTAGCCAAAATTGAAATGGAGGTAATTATGAGGTTAACTAGTTGTTCGAATGTATTGAGAATTAGAGTTGGAAGCCAAATGTAAGTGTAGAATCAAAACTGGAACAACAACCGAAAGCACCTTTGGTAGGGTCCTATGTTGATTGCTATTTCACTGATGAAAGAGATGTTGTGGACTATGAACAACAACTAGATTCGTGAAACTGAAGAGAAAATGACTAGCATCCTCTCCTTTCATTTCGTTTTTGAATCCTCAAGGATGACACATGTTTACATTGGGTGAGGCCTGGTTTTTGAGCTTCATGTTGTTTTTGTCCATATAAATCAAAGGTAGTGAGGTTGATACCAGCTGTTGCTACTAGTGCTACCACAAAGATGACATCCTTCCAGCGACAAGAGCATAAGCGTTATAAGAAGGATGGAGGTGTTAGTGTCCCGTGTTTTGATAGTTTGGCAAATCAAAAGACAAGGCAACATCAGAACCAATATTTAGAGTTATAGGATCTAGTCCTCCTGTTCTCAGAGAGGGATCTCTCAAATGTTTGTTTGCAAAAGTTTATCTTGTGTGCTTATAATATTGATTTTAGACTAGTTATTAAGTGCAGGTGTTGTTTGTTTGTTTGGTTGGATTGAATTGATACAGTAGAACATGAAAGGTCTAGGAAAGATACACAGAATGGAGAAACATATGGTTCATTGGGTAATGGAGTCAAGAAAAGGTCATAGAAAACTCATCAAAGGATATGGGATATCAAAGGGAAAATCTAACTGGGCCACAGGATCTTTTTGTTTTTGGAATGGGATGAACATTAATGATTTGGAAAGAGAGTTTTAATTCTCAACAAAGGGAACCTGAAAACATAATTTAAACAATAAAGAAATATTTGATAGACAGGGCTAACCATAAATTCTACAAACATTTTTTAAGCAAATAATGACTTCAAGACAACTTTCAAAATGAAATCTAAGATTTGGGGAACACCCTATTTCCTCAAAGATTTTATTTCAAATGCCTTACAAAACATAAAAGATTTACTGACAATTACAGTCATAGAAGAGGGAACACCTAAAAACATCTATGATCATAATTATAACGACCTTTACGCCAAATGTTTAAGTTAGGACAAAGGGAAAGATCAAAACAGACCTCTCTGATTCATTGTAAGCAAAGAAAGGGAGACTTCGATAATAGTTTTTAAGTGGCAGCAGAAAAGCAGGGAGAACCATAAATCATGTTGAAACCAACTATTCAAACTATTAAGGAAATAAACAAGCATGAAGACTAAAGAGAAACATTAAAGCCTCTAAAATACTTCAGCAGAAGAAAACATGAAACAATGAAGGATGAACAGGTCTAAGGTGCTTCCAAGAGTCATTTCTTAGCCTAAAACTTTCTATCCTACTGTAGTAAGAAATTGTGGAACATAATGAAAATAGGGGGAAAACATAAGACAGTTTAGAATACTTCACCAACAGCTAAGCTCATGGATCCAATGATAGAGCCTTCTCAGGAACAAGCATGCAACAACATCATCAAGATCTCCACGACTTCAATTTGTTCTTCAACTTCAGCAAACTATGTATTTACTTCAAAGAGTTTCAGTATTACAACTTGTGATAAAAAAATAACCAACAATTACTCATCTTCTACTAAAGTATTTATAGAAGGATGAGGAGGTGAGATCTGATAAAAGATCTCTTAAGGCAATTGATACAGATTACTGTCTCTCAGCCTTCGAGGGGCTCGTGGAAAACATTCTGATATTTCTCCTGTATTAATTGGTTACATTAACTTTTCAAGCTTGCTGGGAAAGAAATGTTGACTTTTAAGGTCCTGTGCTCTATCTGGAGTAACTCTGCGGATATTTTATATTAAAATCCTTTGGCAGAGTTAACTTCTTGGCAGCACTGGAGGCAGATATTTGTTTAATCAATAACTTGGCCTCTGTTTTGAATGGTTTAAGGCAACAGGTGGCTCTTGTAGTAGTTGAGGAATCAATTTGCCTCAAATGCAGCGGTGGAGATCTTTTCTACCTGGTAGATCCTCTTGATTTTCTATTAACTCTGTTTTAATTTGGGGGATTAGGCTTTTGATATTCAATCTTAGCCGTAATCCCTAAATTTTTCTTCAATCTTCATTCTGCCGCGCTCTGCCCTTCAACACTGATACTCTTTTTAAATGTGATTTTGAACCATAGTGTCTTGTCAATGTGTAGAGCCACGCTGGGCTTTGAAGGTATCAATGCTCATAGAGCATTGACAAACAATGAATAGAGCTTGGCAGACAAGCTCTTTTAATGTAAGACAGGCACGGGAAATGTGTTTCCCGGACTTTGGCCTTTATTCATTATATAATGAAAAACCATTAAAAACACCTGCAAAACACAAAAAAAATTAAGAAATCCTGCATTTTTAGGTTAAAACTGCTTCATATGGCGGGAAAGGAGTGTAGCCGTTGGATGAAAGAATCCAATGGTGGAGATCTGCAGACAATAGGCATAAGAAGAGTGGGAGAAGAGAACAAAGCGGAGAGATCCTGGACCGTCCGATTTGGACACGTGGACGGTCTGGATCTAATCGGGGAATCGCAATCGGAGGTCAAGAATGAGGGGATGCGATGGAAATAAATAATGTGATTGAGTGCAGGCCGTTGATCTATAGATTAGATCGACGGTGGGTAATAAATCAGGGAGAGGTTGATCGGGGAAGCAAAAACAAACATATGCAATTTAAAATTTTGCGATGCGATTGGAGAATTCGATGCAATGGAGCGCAGGCCATCGATCTAAATATTAGATCAATGGTGTAAAATGAATCGGGGTAATCGCAATCGAAAATCAAGAATGAGGCGATGCGATTGTGAAATCGAAGAAAGGGCGGATGCGATTGCACGATCGGCCAATCGCAATCGGCGGTAGTAAATATCGAAACTGCACCAAAGAAAATCTCTGATGCGATTAGGCGCCCAGTTATGGGGATTGTTTTATATAAATCTCCGATAGGCCCAGGCTTATGTATATATGGGTTTATCGGAGTCGGGCCTTTGGGCCTGGGGCTTTTCAATCAACCCATTAAAATTTTTCCGATGCGATAAAAGATTTGGCCTTTGTGCTTGGTCTTACAAAGGAAACAAAAGACCAGGGGCTATAGATATAAGACCCAATTGCATCGGAACTTTTGATGCGGGTCTTTTCGATCAACCCATTTGAAATTTTCCGATGCGATTGCGTGTCGATATTTTTAATTAACCCATTTATATTAAAACACGTGACTTGTGTTTTTATAAGAAAAGTTTGGAAAAGTGGGTTTTGGGTTTTTCAAAGAAAAAGCAGATCAGGAAGGAAAAGATAGAATGGATAAGTGCCGGAGGCGGGCCCACGGGAATATATATATATATATATATATATATATATATAAATGATGCGATCGGGGGTTTTTATAATACAAAGGATTAATCGCAATCAGAACTTTTGAGAAGAGCACAACTTTCGTGCATTTGGATATTTCCGATGCGATTAGTGCTCGGGGTAATAACTCTTGGTTTTTAAAAAGAAACATGAGATCTAGAGTTTATATTAAAGGGAGCTGATCGCATCTGGATTTATATGATGCAAAGCTAATCGCATCAGAAACTTTAGTCTATGGCAAAAGACTTGCGCTGTTTGAAATCGTTCTGTGCGATTAGTGCCAAAAGGCTTTGGCGTTTGGTTTTAATGCATGGGCATGTGGGGGGAAGTGGTTAGGACTTAGCCCAAGGGGCTTAAGTCCATAGAAAAACTTATATTTTCATGAATTCTTCATAGTTTTCAATGGAATTTTGATGGGTTCGAAAGTAGTTAAAAAAAAATAAAATTGAGTTTTTAACATATGAAAGGGGGATTTTCATGAAAGGAAAACATGAAGAATAGATGATTTATATGGAAGAAAGGGGTGAAAATGAATGTTATTTTTGAGAGGGGGGAAAAGGGGAAAATTATGGTCTTTTCAGCAGTCTCTCCTCATGAAATTAGCTGAATTTCTGAGTGAAAAATGGGAAATAGCAATGAAGTTTTTGGACAGAGGCATGAGGCCTTTCAAGATTCTTCAAGAGCCAACAATTTTTAGTCGTAAAAATTGTTCCTTGCAAGCTCCAAAATCATTTAGCCACCATTAGGTATGACAAATTTTATAGGTGGCTAACAGTGGCTCCACTTGGGGATGGTGCCTTTTTGAAGGCATCAAGAATTTCAGACCTGCATTCTCTGAGATGTTGATCAGTTGCCTCATCCATTGGGCTGATTTCTTTACTTGAATGATCTTATTTTGTTCTGGAAATAAGCTAGCAGCCATGGAAAGACATTGGATATTTTATCAAGAAGCTTTCTACCTACCCAATCCTATAGTTCTAACATTTTTTCTTCATTAGAGTGCACTTGGATTGGCAAACTCTCTTACAACATTTTATTCTTTTTGAAAACAAAAAATCTAATCTGTTTCTACTCCTTGTTTCTCCATGGATTCAGATTAAACAGTTGAATCCATATAATTCTCTACTAAGTCTATTATCTGTTGGGATTAAACTATCCAACAGACTTTTATTCTCTAATTTTTCTACAATATAAATTTAAAAATAATTCAAGTTAGGATTGATCAGTCTAATTTGATGCTGATCTATGGCATAAAAACAAGCTACACATAGATTATTATTTGCAGAAAAATTAAATCAAAATTTGAAGGCCTAAGATCTGAAAATTTAAGCACTTCCTTCACTCTTTTTACAACTCTTTTTTGACTCTTATGTGAGTTGTTTCTTCCTTGCTCTCTGGTTCAGACTTTGAGCTAATTAGAACCAGATTTTCTTCTTCTTGACTTAGAAAAATAAAACAGATTTGAGTCATCTCTCTTTTGGAAACTTAGGTTCAGATTTTGAACATGTTTGAAGCTTTCATTTCTATCCTAATCTATCTACTGATAAGCCAAGATTAAACAGTTTGGCCAATCGAATTCACTATCCTATCAGCAAAAAATTTAAAGGCTAATTAGTCAAGATTAGGCAGTTTGACTAACTAGAAGTGTGTTTTTCAGTAGTGGCATTTAAGATTGCACACTTTCAGATTTGTTTCTCTTTTTTGGTATGGGGCTGTACCTTTATTGTTTTTACCATCTTCCCTCTTTTCTTTCTTTCTTTGTTTTTTGTATTTTTGATTTTTCTAACTTTGAATGAAATGGTTAGACTATGGCATTTACAATGAAAAAATAAAATGCTTTAAAACTTAAGATTCTTGGCAGAAGTAATGCTTGAGCATCCTGCCAGTAACAGGACCTCCATATAGATCCTCTCCATTCAATTATTTCAAGAAAAATGCATTGTGACCCCTCTCATCATGGATAATATATGGTCCTTTCCACAAGTTCTCAAACTTGCCATGTTTTCCCTTCTCTTCTCTTCTTGAATCCCATTTAAGAATAACATCTCCAATTTGGAAATTATTTTCCTTAGTCCTCTTATCAAATAGTTTCTTCATTTTTTCTTGGACTAACTATGTTCTCTCATAAACTTCTTCTCTGGTCTGCTGTAAATGGATTGTTTGGTTAATCCTTCTCTGCATATCATTTTCTTCAATCTGCACTTCTTGAAGGAGTTTCATGACTGGAACTTCTAATGAGGTGGGAAAAACCGCATCCATGCCATAAAATAACTGATAGGGAGACATATTTATTGAATTCTTTGTAGTTAATCTATCAGCCCATAAGGCATGAACCAGCTTACTGTGCATGATTTTTGATTTTGCTCCAACTGTTTTTTGATTATATTGAGGAGACTCTTGTTGGAGGATTCAGCTAATCCATTTCCTTGGGGATAGTAAGTAGTGGAATGGCCCAAGGTTATGTGGTATTTGTAACATAAATCAACCATTTTCTTAGATTTAAAAGCAACAGCATTGTCTCTTATGATTTTTCTGGGACAACCAAATCTGGATAGGATATTTGTTTCAAGGAACTTGATAATGACAGAGTCATTAGCATTTCTGGAGGGTATAGCTTTTATCCACTTGGTAAAGAAGTCAGTGGCTGTGAGGATCCACCTATGTTGAGCTGATGAGGATGGGTGAATTTCCCCAATGAAGTCCAGCCCCCATTGTTGAAAAGGTGCCTCAACTCTAATAGGATGTAAGGGTAAGGGAAGAAGTTTTCTTTTGCCATCAAAGATTTGACACTTATGGCAAGACATGACCAGCTTTTGAGTATCTGGGAAAAGGGTAGGCCAATAGTAACGAGATCTAAGAATTTTGTTGGTTGTGGCCTTCCAGTAGAGGTGACCTCCACATTCTCCATCATGCAATTCGTGCATGATCTTTCCTGCATCGTCTTCAAGTTAACATTTAAGAAAAATTCCAATAGCATTTTTCCAATATAATACTCCATCTAAGATACAAAAACTTAAAGCCTTTTGTTTCAAGAATCTAGCTTTAGTTTTAGACAACGAAGGAGGGGTATTTAAATATAAAAGCACATAAATAATGTCAGCATACTAGGGAGAATTTAGAAATGTTTCTTCAATAACAGGAGCATCAGATTCTCCTATTTCTTCCAACACATCTACCATATTCATGTCTAGTGCTTGGAAGTTAGATTCATCCATAAGTTTTGCTAATCCTTGCCCTTTAACTAGTTTGATGGGCCTGATTTCTAAGTCATATTCAAGAATAGTTGCAATCCATTTTCCCCTTTTACCATCAGGGTCCTGACTCAGAATTTCCTTGACAATAGTATGTGGAACAAAAGAAATTATGTGACAGTGTAAAATATAGACCCTAAAGTCTTTCAATGCTTTCACCAATGCTAAGGCTTGCTTCTCCATGATATTATATTTGAGAGGACCATCTCTTAAGGCCCTACTAAAGAAAGATATTGGTTTTTCTTGCCCCAAATCATCTTTTGAAGTAAAACGATAGCTATTGTATGCTCAGATGCAAAAGAAAAGATGTAAAAATCTTTGGTAAAATCTGGACTAATCAGGACCGGTGTTTGGGTAAGAGCTTGTTTGACTAGTTCGAATGATTGTTTAGCTGGTAAAGTCCATTTTACACCTACATCTTTCTTAAGCATGTTTTTAATGTTTTTTAATAGCTCAAAAAGGTTGGGGATAAACCTTCTCAAAAAATTAATCTTTCCAATGAACGATTGTAATTCTTTGTGGCTTCTTGGATGGCTAATTTGCAATATGCCATCTATCCTTGTAGGGTCTATTTTTATTCCTTCTTCTGAAATTATGTGACCAAGGAGTTTCCCTTCTTGGAGACCGAAGAGTGTCTTCTTGGGATTCAATGAAAAGCCAAATTTCCTACATTTCTCAAAAACTTTTCGCAAGTGAGTCAAATGTTCTTCATCAGTTTTTGAAAGGACAGTTATGTCATCAAGGTAAATAAATATGAAATAGTCAATATCTTTAGAGAATGCTATGTCCATGGCCCTTTGGAAGGTGGCCCCTGCATTCATTAACCCGAAAAGCATTTTGACATACATAAAGGTGCCCAAAGGTGTGGTAAAAGCAATTTTGATTTGATCACTTGGGAGAACTAACACCTGGTTGTAACTTGAGAACCCATCTAAGAGTGATATCCTTTTTGACCCAACTACTCTCTGAAGTATATGATCCATCTTGGGAAATGGGTAGTTGTCTTTTAGGGATGCTCTGTTTAAGTTTCTGAAGTCGATACAAAGTCTGATCTCTCCTATCTTTTTCCTAACAGAAACTAAGTTTGATACCCATTCTAAAAATCTAACAGGTACTATAACGCCAAC
This sequence comes from Pinus albicaulis, assembly GCA_034641835.2. Lineage (NCBI taxonomy): Eukaryota > Viridiplantae > Streptophyta > Pinopsida > Pinales > Pinaceae > Pinus > Pinus albicaulis. The sequence continues at coordinate 1,321,987,840 of CM076580.1, read as the reverse complement.
ATCATGCATCTTTTCAATTTCGGTTCTAACTAAAGGCAATAAAAGTGGGTTTATTCTCCTCAGTTTTTGTTTGAAGGGCTTTTGATTTTCCTTCAAGGGAATATTGTGCTAAATGATGTTGGTATCGTAAGACTTCAGATCTGTGTATGCCCAGGAAAAAACATCTTTAAACTCTTTAAATAGATCAATGTATCAAGATTTTATGTGAGTTGGAGGAGTGCTGGACAATTTAATCATCTTGGGTTCCGTTGGGGAGCCTATGTTGTGTTCTTCTACATTTGTTTCTACAGGCTCCATTTTTGGTTCTTTGCCTACATCATTAAAGTCGAAAATGTGTTCCAAAGGTGAGAGACCTCTTGGAATTGAACCGTTCCTACATTCTAAAACTTCTAAGTCTCTTTGGTCCACGTTGTCAATCGACTCTGCTTCAAACGTATTCTCATAATGACTTATATCAGCAGAGTGTGTTATTTCAGCTTCTGGGATTTCTTCAATATATGGACAGTTTTGATTATGGCTCGATTCTGATGTAGGTATGGCGAAATCATTTTCTGACCTCAAGAAATCGTCTATGTGTTGGTCAGAATCAAAAACTTGCTAGTGATCTACGTTATCAAGCACTGCAGGCCTATGTTTTACTTTTACACTAAGATTATCTTAGGTATTTGACAGTTACTGGCATTAAAAGCGAGTTCATTTGCTAAATGGTTAAACGCTCTAGGAATGAAAACAAGTTCGTATTTTTCAAAGGTTTTTAATAAATCAAGGGTAGCGTTCTGATATTCCCTAACCCTTGGATTTTTGGCTGAGTATTCTCCTTTGATTTTTTTTATGATAAGTTCAGAATCTCCTAAGATTGTTACCTTTTGGGCCTGTAATTGTTTGAGAAATTGTAAACCTAGGAGAAGGGCTTCGTACTCAGAAATATTGTTAGTGCATGGGAAATCTAATTTATATGAAAAAATTTGATTCGTATTTTGGATCCATACGCCTGCACCTGCGCTTGCTTTATTACAGGATCCATCAAAGTTTATTGTCCAAATCACGTTTGATTCTTTTTAGTTTTCTTGTTGTTGTTTATTGTCGATGTTTTGAAGTTGATTCGAGGGAAGATTTAATTTTTCTGGTGAATTGATGGGGTCTATGTTCTCTTTATATTGTTGAGTAATTTCATCTTCGTTACATAAGATAAAGGAATCTAAACTTTATCGAGTAGAATAGATTGGAGTGTTGTTCAGTTTGTCTAGGTTGCTCACCATATACTTCATGTGAGATTCCCTATATAGTCTTCTGTTTTGGTTAAAAACAGGGATGGTGGCATAAGACATGTCCATTTGAAGGCTTCCATGAAGTTTGGCTCCCCAAGATCTTGATAAGAGCATGCCATATTTAGGGGGATCAGCTACAACTATATCCATAAATAGATTTTTAGCAGGGCTCTGAGCTAGATTAACACATAAATCTTTGATTAGACCCAAACATTTGACTCGGCTTGAGTCAAAAGACTACAAATCTTTGTATGGTTTAGTAATCTCCAAGCCTAAGCTCTCCATTACCACCTTGGGCATTAGATTGTGTGAAGCTCCTGAGTCTAACATGGCATTGTGTAGAATTTTCTCGTGTATTTTCAAGCTAACATAGAAGGGAGGTACAACCTCTTCTCGATATTCTCCTTCAACTTCAGGACCGAATAAAAACTCAGGTTTATCATCTGTTAGGTTCAAAGTGTTAGTATCACTTCCTAAGTTTAAAGCTTTCAAAACTTGGTTTTTGTACACCTCTTAGGTTACTAGTTCTGCTAGGGGGATGGTAATTTTTATCTTGGCAATCTCTCCCTCAAGGCTAAAAGGAATAATAGACTTGTTGATATTTACATCTGCTTTTTCAATTGAATTATTTTCAGCAAATTTGATTTGCTGAACTTTATTTGGACTGGTAATTGGGATAGTTTTGTTAGGACCACTAGCTGAAGTGCTAGGGGTATTTTTTTCAACATTTGGCTGAATATTTTTGTCTTTGTTTAAGTCTGGTCTTTTGGCCAAAATGTTGGTTTTCTCTGCTGTCTTTTTGGGTTGGTTTTCTGCGTTTTTCTTGATAGCAGTGCTAGTGTTCTTATCTTTTGAATTATCTATGTTTCCCTTGCTCCTAAGATCATACTATTTGTGTACTTCCATAATTGCATTTTCAAAACCCAATCTATAGTCATTAGAGTCTTCGTAGGTGTTTGTATCTTGGTCATCAGAGAAGAATCCTTGTTCTTCCTCAGTGAGTAAAACATCATCTCCACTGTCTGACCCAATCAAGTTTACATGAGATTCTTCCAACCTTTCCAACTCCCTATCTTCCTCATATTGATCCACATAGTTTTTTTGGAAGGGAGGTCTAATCTGTTGGTCATTTTTGTTCTATTTGTCTTGATTGTTTTCTCTTCTATAATTCTGATTTCTATTTCGAGGAGCAGTTTGATTTTGATTTTCTTGTGCTTTCTTAATTATGCTCATCTCTTTCATCATTTCTTCCAACATCCTCTCCATTTTTGAGCTTGAAGTAGAAGGAGTGGACTCTTCTCTAAAGGACACTCTCTTTTCAATTTTCATTCTTGCTCTCTTCTCCATCAAGTTGACATCCACAGAAAGAGAACCCTATTGCATATATTCCAGAGTTGCAAAATTTATTTCTCTTAGCTGATAGGTCACGTCAGAGTCAAACCCTTCGGGAAATTTATTTAAATCTGAGCCCTGTGGAGGTTTTAGTTCTGGGGAAAGTGCATTATATACACTGTTGAACCTAGTGCAGTAAGCTTGCACACTTTCCCCAGTGTTTCTATGGAGGTTCTTGTAGTCAGAAAGGACTTGGAGAGGGTTTTTCTTTACTTCCCATTTGTTTAAGAACGTTTGATGGAAGCCTTGGAGATCATTAATACTATGGGGGGCTAAACCCTTAAACCATTTTCTTACTTCTCCCCCTAGGCTTTCAGAAAATAACCTAAGCTTGACAGAATCATCATTGATTTCATTTCTGTCGAAGTAGTCATTCATTTTATCTACATGTTGTGATGCAGTTTTAGCGTTGTTAGCTTCATATAATAGAATTTTGGACTGATAGTCCTATGGAAGATTAACTAATGGTACATGAAGGACTAGGGGAGCATACCATGCTACCATGATAGGTGGTGGGGGTGGATTTATAACAGGAACAGTGGGTTGAGGTGAAGTGGTTTGAACAGTGGATGAAGGGTGAGCAGAAGTGGATGGACCAGGAATAGACTGCTAAGCTGATATTGGATGAGAGACACCTATGTTGTGAATAAAATGTAAGTCAGAAGGTATTGTTTCTCTGCTACCAATCCCTAAATTTGTCTTCAATCTTCATTCTGCCGCGCTCTGTCCTTCAACACTAATACTCTTTTTAAATGCGATTTTGAACCACAGTTTCTTGTCAATGTGTAGAGCCGCGCTGGGCTTTGAAGGTATCAATGCTCATAGAGCATTGAAAAACAACGAATGGAGCTTGGTGGACGGGATCTTTTAATGTAAGACAGGCACGGGAACTGTGTTTCCCGGCCTTCGGCCTTTCTTCATTGTATAATGAAAAACCATTAAAAACACTTGCAAAACACAAAAACAATTAAGAAATCCTGCATTTATAGGTTAAAAATGCTTCAGATGGCAGGGAAGGAGCGTAGCCGTTGGATGAAAGCATCCAACGATGGAGATATGTAGATAATAGGCATAAGAAGAGTGGGAGAAGAGAATAAAGCGGAGAGATCTTGGACCGTTCGATCTGGACACGTGGACAGTCCGGATCTAATCAGGGAATCGCAATCGGAGGTCGAGAATGAGGGGATGCGATGGAAATAAACAATGCGATGGAGCATAGGCCATCGATCTATAGATTAGATCGACAGTGGGTAATAAATCGGGGAGAGGTTGATCGGGGAAGCAAAAACAAACATATGCGATTTAAACTTTTGCGATGCGATTGGAGACTCTGATGCGATGGAGCGTAGGCCGTCGATCTAAAGATTAGATCAACGGTGTAAAATGAATTGGGGTAATTTCAATCGGAAATTGGGAATGAGGCGATGCGATTGTGCAATCGAAGAAAGGGCAGATGCGATTGCGCGATCGGCCAATCGCAATCGGCGGTAGTAAATACCGAAACCGCACCAAAGAAAATCTCTGATGCGATTAGGCACCTGGTTATGGGGCTTGTTTTATATAAATCTCTGATAGGCCCAGGCTTATGTATATATGGGTTTATCGGAGTTTGGGCTTCGGGCCTGTGGCTTTTCAATCAACCCATTAAAATTTTCCCGATGCAATAAAAGATTTGGCCTTTGTGCTTGGTCTTACAAAGGAAACAAAAGACTGGGGGCTATAGATATAAGACCCAATCGCATCGAAACTTTTGATGCGGGTCTTTTCAATCAACCCATTTTAAATTTTTCGATGCGATTGCACGTCGATCTTTTTAATTAACCCATTTATATTAAAACACGTGACTTGTGTTTTTATAACAAAAGTTTGGAAAAGTGGGTTTTAGGTTTTTCAAAGAAAAAGAGGATCGGGAAGGAAAAGATAGAAAGGATAAGCGCCGGAGGCAGGCCCACAGGAAAATATATATATATATATATAAATGATGCGATCAGGGGTTTTTATAATACAAAGGATTAATCGCAATCGGAACTTTTGAGAAGAGCACAACTTTCGTGCATCTGGATATTTCCGATGCGATTAGCACTCGGGGTAATAACTCTTGGTTTTTCAAAAGAAAAATGAGATCTGGAGTTTATATTAAAGGGATCTGATCGCATTGGGATTTATATGATGCAAAGCTAATCACATCGGAACCTTTAGTCTATGGCAAAAGACTTGCACTGTTTGAAATCGTGCGGTGCGATTAGCACTGAAAGGATTTGGCGTTTGGTTTTAACGCATGGGCATATGGGGGGAAGTGGTTAGGAATTAGCCCAAGGGGCTTAAGTCCATAGAAAAACTTATATTTTCATGAATTATTCATATTTTTCAATGGAATTTTGATGGGTTAGAAAGTAGTTAAAAAAAAAAATTGAGTTTTTAACATATGAAGGGGGGATTTTCATGAAAGGAAAACATGAAGAATAGAGGATTTATATGGAAGAAAGGGGTGCAAATGAAGGTTAGTTTTGAGTGGGGGGGAAAGGGGAAAATGATGGTCTTTGCAGCAGTCTCTCCTCATGAAATTAGCATAATTTCTAAGTGAAAAATGGGAAATAGCAATGAAGTTTTTGGACAGAGGCATGAGGCCTTTCAAGAGTCTTCAAGAGCCAATAATTTTTAGCCGTAAAAATTGTTCCTTGCAGACTCCAAAATCATTTAGCCACCATTATGTATGAAAATTTTTATAGGTGGCTAACAGGAGGATGTGGAGGAACTATTGCGGAAGTGAAATTCATTTTTTGCATCAAAGGAGATGGGATGATGCAGAGAGTTGTTATATGAATTGCATCAATATAATTTTATTTATTCAGCAGGAACTATTTACAGAAGAATTGCTAAAAGTGTATTCCATCCAGGCCAAGACGAGGATGCAAAAGAGGAATTTCGACTTGCAGTTGACAATAAATAAATAAACCATTTCCATGATGTTATTCCAATGGAGTTGCAAACATTTATTTACATCAATGAATATTTTCTTCTATGGTTCCCAAAGAAAGTCTCCATCATAATCCCAACTTGCAATACAATGAGTCTGTGGATTCATCTATCACACATATTTTCATTACAAGAAAATTTTTCACTGACCTTCCCTTCCACGCTTTGAAAAATCTACACAACTGGCTCACTCATTTACAATCCTCAAGAATTTACACAGAGTTGTATCAAGTCCTCTACCTCACAAGTATATTTTTACATAAAAGAAAAATGTCAAACAAAAACACAGATGCCAACAATATATACTCATTCTCTTACGTAGAAATCTACTTTATTGGGAGCTTGACAAAAGCTACTTCTTAAAAAATTTGTGCATAAATTTCATACTGATCTAATCAACCTATCTTTGCATTGAGTTGTTGTTTGTTCTTATAAATTTTTCTTCAGTGCATAAATTATGTATATGTGCATTTGGTAGCTTGAAATGATGGGTGCATTAATTGGTATCCTACATAGGAAACACTCAAGTAGAAATGGAAGATCTGACAAGATGAGAAAATGACAAAACTCAGATTAGAGCAAGGTAGGTATTTGCCTGCTCTGATACCATGTTAGAAACACATGGAATGTGAACATACATGAATGATAAAACAATGAATTGACATTGATGTAAATTTATAATACATTATTGTGACACTTGGATTCATCTTTCAAGGTATGTTGGACTTCCTTTGACTTGTTCAACTTCCACACCATAACCCTTAGCAGATTAGGTGTCCAAGAATGCTATTTCTCAGCAACATCTGCTTCGTTGTTTTTTAATTTCTTTTTATTTCATAAAACACATTTCAAATGCATAATAGTAACATGGATCGGATACGAAAAAAATATAGAATTTATCACTATTATCAATTACTCCGGTCATGAAAAATCCTGTAGTTTGGCAACTGTAATCCGATTTTCGAAAAAAAAGTTTGTGCCTAGTTTTCTAAAAAATCGTGTCATAATTTCTACCGTTTTCTGGCCATAATTGTGGAAAGTTTATATTATGTGAATTATTTCTTCTATTTTCTATAAATTTATATTTTTGATTAGTAGGAACACAAAGGGAAGTTCACTGACCAGAATCTTTGTTTAGCGAAGTGTAGAAAAAGTTCATTATACGAAATAAACTTTCAAGCTTTCATTGTGTGGTTGTCCACAACCTATACTAAAAGATTTTATTGCTAATTTTTTAGTGTTAAAACATAAAAATGATTTTCAAAGCATGCATTTGAAAAAAATAAAAAAGGTTATCATAAAATTGATACAAAAAATAGTTCATGTAGGTCAATGTTAGGTCCCTATAATACTAGTGTGTCCCCTTATTGTTATTAGTGTAGCCCAATTATTTTTATTTTTGTACCCATGTAGTCCCCATATTGTTATTATTGTGCCCTATAGGTGTAGCCCCATTATTGTTATTTTTGTGCCCATGTGTTCCCCATATTGTTATATTGTGACACCTTAGACTCCTATATATAGAAGGTAGGTTTTGTCATTTGTATCATCTAAGAATTGTTCATTTATGAGATGTAAAGGAGTTTTCACCCTCTAAGAGGTTTATTTATAAGTAGTTGACCTATCTTTTATTCTATTTTATTGAGATGGTTTCATAACATTTGGTATTAGAGCTTGGGATTCTATTTTCCTTCTTCAGATAGGCCATATTGGAATTTTCACTATAATATTTTGTCAACAAGGCTTCAAAAGCTTAAATTTTTATCACGTGTAGCCTAAATCTTGATAAACTTCGTGTAAAAATTTCAGACTTTAGTTCACAATATTTTTAGAGATAGGATCTATGTAAGTTAGGATTTTTGCAGGATCTAGAATTTTATCTCAAACAGGTGACTGAGGGAAAATTGTCATAACTTTCGTTTCAGGCATCAGATTTGAATTCTGTAAAAATTGGCTGAAATTTCATGGATTATAGTTTATTTTGTATCAATTTAAGAGCCGAAGGTTAAAACAATGACACATGGAATGTCGTACAAGTTCACTCTACTGAACCAATCCATAACTAGGTCATTGTGGGATATTGGGCATAACTTTATCTTAAATAATCCAAATTAGGTCTGACCTATGGCATTGGAAAGAAGACTCATAAGGCTACCTCAGAACCAAAGGTCATATTTTAGAGATCCAAAATTACATGGTTACAACCATCTCAAGATCGAGCTCCTAAAAGCAAGAAAAATATGTGTATTGTTTTTTTATATTGCATAACTTCTGTTCGAAAAGTTAGTTTGAAGTGATTCCAAGGGAATATTGAAACATAGATATCTGTAATGGGTTATAAAAAGCCTCCAAAAAATAATTCTACACCCATTAAGCCCTCATAAAACTCTACTATGACGCATGAATAGGAAGAATTGTAGGATGATATATCAAAATTACAAGAACAAGTGCAACAAATGTCGCTCTCGCAAAGAGTAACCAAAAATGAAATGGAAGATATGATGGATGGTTTAAAGAATGGTATGAAAATATACATGGAAGGTTTTAAGAATGGTTTAAAATCATACATGGAAGGCATAAAGGAAAAAATGAAAGGTAACATGGAAGATTTTAGGAATGGTTTAAAAGCATATATGGAAGGATTCAAGGAAGGTTTGAAAAATATGCTACAAGAAATGCTTCCTAAGAGGGAAAATATATTAGATGTAACTCATGATGAGAAAAAAAGAAATGTTAATAATGATTTCATAGACTCTAATGTTGGATTTAAGACTCAACATAGTCCAAATATTGATATGAGGAAGTTTGGTGACAAGGATCCGATAACATGGATACTACAAATGGAGCAATAATTTGAGCTCCATAATGTGCAACACACACAAAAGGTACGATTTGTAACTTTATGTTTAGAACAAAATCAGTTTGTATGGTATTGATGGATTTTTTCTCGTAAACAACTTGTCACTTGGTCCATTTTTACGGAGGAAATGATAGCACATTATGGGGATACAAAGAGAAACACCTTCTTTAGTCAATTAATAAATCTCAAACAAAAGCATTCAACGGAAGAGAACAATGAGTACTTCCAAAAATTAAATATTAGGGTAGCAGAGATTCCATAAGAGCATAGGATTGAGGTCTTTATAGGGACCTAATAGTGAATTTGTGTACAAATAACTATATAAGACAAAGAGTTATTTCACTATAGTCTGAAAATGTTGCGTGAGAAATAGAATTAATTAATTATTCTACTAAATGAAATCTGTGCAGGTCTAAAAATAGTGTGCCAAATTTCTATTATTAAGATATATATGTCTAATATGCATCCAATTCCAACACTATTTCTACCACTATTAAAGCTTTTTATGATACGCTATGGCCTTGTGTAGAGCTTTCACTTTGTACAATAAACTTGGTCTACACAATGGAAATTTTAGTTGTAACCTCTACATAATGATATATCCGAACAAGAAACTAAATAACCCATAATTATCAAATGAAATTCAATAGTATCAGAACTATAATATCAAAAATTGTTTTTTTTGTGGCCAAAAAGGGAGTGTCACAAACATAATTAATTAAGAAAGGACGTGTTAGAAACATAGTTAATTACTATGTGGAATGAAATTCGTGGAGGTCTAAACACATTGTATCAATATTCTATTATTAAAATATATATGTCTAATATACCAAACCATTTCTAGATGTTCAATTTCGTTTAAAGCAACAACACAACACTATATTTAATAGAAAAGCTAAAAGCATTTTTTTGCAAAGTTATAGAAAAAACCATCGTAACATTCATAAAAAATAATATTCAGTGAGAATTATAGTCAAAATAAAATGTCAATGATCGTAACGATATCTCATATTCATACGACATCATATTCAAAACAAAATTAAAATGAAAAATTCTTGAATAGAATTGGAATTGTGCAAATAAAACTGAAAGTGGATGGATTTGTTGTAGTGGGAATTGGTGTTCTACTTGAATGACATTTGTAGCCACAAAAAATAATATGTAACATGTATTATGATTGGACAACTTGTTCCAAAAACATGTTCATCATTTTTTCAATGTAGTATCTATCAGGGGAAACTATAACTTCCTTTTTCATATTTTTAGCGATTTTTTTTTTCCCTAGTTTCTTCTTGCACCTCGACAACCCACCTAGCATTCTTCTTATTGAAATTGGAAAAAGTAATTATCCATGTGTTAATATGTTTGATGAGCCTTAGTATTACACCAAGTGTGTTGCAACTACCAAGGCTTCTCAACTTAAATTATCAACTTGAGGTTCATACAAGATTAGAGGTGATAATGCTATATGCACAAAAAGTTGGGTTCTACTCATGTCACCCTCAGTCATTAGATCCGATAAAGGTTTTTAGAGACCACTCCTTTAACTAACTAAAAAGAGAAATTATTATGAAAGCATATCATGATTTCAAGGAGATGAATGTGATTCTAACTATAGAAATGAAAATGCCATTTATTAAGTGTAAATGCTAATTGAAATTGCATGAAAGGAAGAGGCTAGTCTAGTTGCAAAAGTAAACCATGCTAAATATATTTACACACTTAATCAAATCAATAGCCTACTTGCATGAATCATTTTGTAGAAATTTAATACAAATTATGTATTGCCTATATTCTCCCGATCTAACAATTATATGCCACTGTTAAATACAGAATCACTTCTACAAAAATCTTTGCGGAATTTAAAACACAATCACCAATTGAAATATCATGAAGAAAGATAAATCACACATAACACAAATTTTTTTACTGGGAAAGCATAAAGTTAAAAACCCCACTATCATATATTGTGTATATATCATGGATCATGAAATAATCTCATACAAATCTCCAATCCAAGAGCTCTCAGTACAACATACAATCGTCTCACACTGTCATACAAAAATTGGCAAATTCATGTGCCAATTTACTGCCTCCAGATAGCCTGCCTCCACTACGCAATCCAAGATGATAGAAATCCTTGAATGAATGGAATCCTACTTCCCTTGACTGTGCAATCCTCATGGGCACATCCAATGTGTGTGTGGTTGCATGTGTGCACCCACTAATGTCACAAGTGATAGTCAAACTGTCCCTTTCACCTACATCTCAATTGGGTCTCCATTGGATCTAACATGCATGTAGTTAACAGTAGAAAATCTTCAGTTGCATGTGAGACCACTGATTTTGAATTAATTAATAATTAATTCATTGATATCTCACTAGTGTATCTTTAGTTACAACTAGCACAACTGAGTTTAACTCACTTAACTGAGTTAAATTACTTTGCAACTCACATAACTACACATCCAACTTTGTTACAACTTCGAATCCCTTAGTTACAACTAAGTCCACTTGCATGTCCCACCAACCAACCTCTGAACTTGAATTTCCTACAGCTAATTGATTTTTCCACTTTAGTTAACTATTTCCAAGTGCTCATTGAGAATAGATTATTGTTTATTGTCCAACTAATATTAAGGGATAATAATAGCTGACATGCGTCGATAAATAGACATGTGATCTATAAATATAAATCACAAATACATCTATAAATAGACTTCATCTATAAATAGAATTTTCTCATGCATCTATAAATAGAATTTTATCATGCATCTATAAATAGAACTCCACCTAAAAATAGCCTGAGGGTCCATCCTAGTGTAGGTGCATAAATTTCACTAGGATCTTCTTGTTGAATCTCAACACTCCCTCTCAACAAGAAAGGGATTGTCCTTCACCTCGATCCTGTCTCTATGGCATTCAAATTTTCTCTTGGTGAGCACCTTCGTTAGAATGTCTGCATCCTAATCTTCTGTAGGAATGTACTGAAGCAACATAATCTTCTACTGCACACAATCTCTGATATGATGATACCAGATATCTATATGCTTAGATCTATCATGAAACACAAGATTAATTGAGATTTTAATACAACTCTAATTATCACAATGAATCATTGTCAGATCTAAATGAGAACTATACAAACGAACCAAGATCTTTGTCATCCAGATAGCCTCACGTGTAACTTGACTCGCTGCCATGTATTCCGCTTCTACTGAACTGAGTGCCATGGATCTCTGCTTCCTACTGTACCAAGAAACAACTGTAGATCTGATACTAAAGATCCCCCTGATTTGCTATTTCTGTCTGTTGGGCTGCCTTCCCAATCTACATCTGTGAAGCCATGAAACTTCACCTCATCTGTCTGTTTGTACCATAAGAAATACTTAGATGTGCCCCTCAGGTATCTTAGGACATGCTTGCCCGCCTTCCAAAAGAGCTTGGTAGGCTTAACCATCGCTTGAATTAGTTGGTTAACTACATAGAAAATGTATGGTCTCGTGTTCACTAGATACATTATCAAACCCACTAATTACCGATAGACATTAGCATCCACTACCTCTCTAAATGTAGCATCCTATTTTCTCTAGTTTCTTGGAAGATGAGTATCCATGGGTTTGCAACCCTCCATGTGAAACTTACCCAGTATCTCCCTTGCATACTTGCCTTGAGACACAAAAAGTTCACCATATTGCTGCCATATTTCCAATCAAAGGAAATAATGAAGGAGGCACATGTCCTTCATCTCAAACTCCTTTGCAAGATCCTCCTTGCATGAGTGTATCAGCTGCTCATCACCATTCAATATTAAATCATCAACATAAAGAACAATGATTAAAATCTTACCATCCACCACAATTTGTTATAGGTTTGCATCTGCCTACTTTTGGTGAAGCTCAGTCTAATGAAATAGTTGTCTATTCGAGTGTACCATGCACGAGGTTCTTGCTTCAGCCCATACAACGCTCTTTTGAGTTGGAACATATGCGACTCGCTGCTGAAGATCTCAAATCTTTCGTTTTTCTCTATGTACACCTCTTCCTCAATGATCCCATTACGAAACTCAGTCTTCACATCCATCTGATGAATGCGCCAGCCCATTTGCGTTGAGAAAGCAAGTATGGTCCCTATGGAAGAATACCTTATGATAGGTGCAAAGGTTTCTTCATAATCAATCCCCTTGATCTGTGAGAAGTCCCTTGCCACAAATCTTGCCTTGTATTTATCAACACTCCCATCAATAGCTTTCTTTACCTTGTATATCCATCTCGAACCTACCACTAATTTATCAACTAGCCTTGGAACAATTTCCTGAGCACTGTTTTTGACAATGGAGTCATACTCCTCCACCACTACATCTACCCATGTGGGCTCCTGCACTGCTTCTTGAAAGGAAGATAGCTCATTCAAAATACATTTTATCATGAGAGCCATGTATCCCATAAATCGGTTAGGAGACTATCTTTGTTTGAACTGTGAAGTAGGGGCTCCTAAATTCTGTGTAGCATCAATTCTCAACCTATCAACTTATGTGGTACGTCTTTTGCCAGTTCTGATGTTTGGCTCTGTGTGAGTGGAATCCTCCACTCCATGAACCTCCTCCTGTGGCTGATCCACATCTAGAGACTCATCTTTGGAACCAACAATTCCTTCTCTGCATGCAAGTCTATCTCCCTCTCAAGCGACAACTGAATGGCTATCCCCTCATCAAATTTTATATCCCGTCGCATAAAAATCATCTTACCATTATGAAAATACACACGGTAATTATGGGGTGTTTCTGTGTACCCCAAAAATATCCCAGCTTCAGCATTCAACTCTAACTTTTTCCTGGCATTCTTGGTCACATGCACATAAACAGATGAGCCAAAAATATTAAAGTGTGAAAAATCTAGTTTCTTACCAGTGAAAGCTTCTTCAGGTGTACTCATGCCAAGTACTCTATGAGGACAACGGTTTTTCACATAAACCGTAGTGTTGCATGCTTCCACCCACAAATTCATTGGTAGGCCCTGATCATGCAACATCACTCGTGCTGCACCCACGATCATTCTATTCTTCCTCTCTGTGACCCCATTTTTATATGGGTTATGAGGCGCTATGAGCTCTCTTTGAATTCATTCTTTGCTGAAAAAGTCTTTGAATTCATTAGAGATGTATTCTCCGCCATTATCGCTCCTCAGAGCCTTCACTTTCTTCCCAAAATCTTTCTCCACCAAAGCGTTAAACTCATAGAACTTTGATAATGTTTGATCCTTCTTCTGCATGAAGAAGATCCAACATTTATGAGAAAATTCATCAACAAAAATAGCATAATACTTATGTTTTTCTGTTGAAGAAGCCGAGAATGGTCCACACACGTCTATGTGAACTCTCTCTAGGATCATCGAAGCACGATTCTCCTTTTCATGAAAGGTGGACTTTACATAATTCCCCATGGTGCAACCCTTGCACTGATCTAACTGAGAAATTTTTCCCATTGGAAGTCCAGTAGATATTTGTTACATGAATTTCAAGGCTCCATGATGAAGATGGCCCAATCGCCTGTGCCATAATTCGCCCTCATCCCGGCTTACCACCTTTTATGCCTTGCCCATCATGGCAACACAACCATCTACCTCCATATTTTAGAGATTCTTAACTTGAATCCCTATCCTCTTGTCTTGACCCATTGTTTTATGTCATAGGAAAGCTTTTCCATTGCTAAAAACAACGTCATAGCCTCTATCTTGCAACATTGCGACTAAGACCAAGTTTTTCTTTAGACTTGGAACATTCATAACATCTTTCAATTGAAATGGTTTACATGACTCTCTCTGAAAGGTAATGGTACCAATTCCAGTCGCATTGTATCATCCATCGTTGCCCATCTCTATATGAATTTGGAGATCTTTCTCCTCCAAGTCACTAAAAAGCTCCTTATCTCTTGTCATATGGAAGGAAGTGCCACTATCCAAATACCACACTGATCCCAATGCACTTGACACTATGCATGCGATCAAGAAGAAATCAAGTTAAAATTGCGAGGAAAGGGCCTCACCAGCTGCAGCTCCAACAACATTCTTGTTCTTCTTCTTCCGCGATCAATTAGTAGCAAGATGCCCATGTTTGTGATAGTGAAAACACTTCACCTTGGACAAATATATATTCTTTATTTTAGACTTAGATTTAGAATGGAATTTAATCCCCTTCTGCTTCCTTGCCTTGGCAGCCAAAGCACATTCCTATTCATCATCATACTTTTATGAAGAGCCATCTCTGGTGTTCCGCCTGAACTCCTCCTGCACTAGATCCGACCACAGTCGTTCCCAATATGACAGATTTCCTTGTCCGTTGACAAAGTATTCATAATTGTGCCAACTCTTAGGAAGTCCAAAGAGATCCAAGCTCACCAAATCATCATCAGAAACAATTATTCCCACACTCCCCAGTTCATCCTGACATTGGACAAAATTTGTGAGATACTTTGGAATGTTGTCATCCTTTTCCATCTTGATCTTCCTGAGTTTATCTTTGAGCACCAATTTCCTATGGTTGCTGTTGATTTGGAAAAAATCTGTCAAAGCCTTCCACATAATATATGGTGTGTCTTCCCCATGAAGTCTTGAGACAATGTGGTCTCGTACATCTTCCAATAGAATCCTCCTCGCCTTTGCCACTTTATTTTGCCATGCATCAAGTAATGCAACATCTGTCAAAGTGGGCTTAGGAACATCATTGTCAATGAATTCCTTCAAGCCATTATCTTCGAGCACCACCTCCATCCTATCCTTCTAGGCAATGTAGTTCGAGCTGCGCTCGAGTGCATACTATAGCTGCAAGCCATTGAAAGCCATTTTGATGTTAACTCAATTGTAGCACCGAGAAAGTATTTCTACACATTCGAATTCTTTTCACCAACAAACTCAGCTCTTGCTTCAAAATTGCAATCTCTTATGCTCTAATACCAGGTAGAAATTTAATACAAATTATATATTTCCCATATTCTCTTGATTTAAAAATTATATGCCACTGTTAAATATAGAATCGCTTCTACAAAAATCTTTGTGAAATTTAAAACACAATCGCTAATTGCAATATCATGAAGAAATATCAATCACACATAACACATATCTTTTTACCAGGAAAGAATAAAGCTAAAAACCCCACTATCATATATTATGTATATATATTCATGGATCATGAAACAATATCATACAAAGCTCCAATCCAAGAGCTCTCAATACAATATATAATCGTCTCACGCTGTCATACAAAAATTGGCAAATTCATGTGCCAATTTACTACCTCCAGACAACCTTCCCCCATTGCACAATTCCAACTGATAGCAATCCCTGAATGAATGGAATCTTGTTTGCCTTGACTGCACAATCCTCATGGGCACATCCAATGTGTGTGGTTGAATGTGTGCACTCACTAATGTCACAACTGATAGTCAAATTGTCCCTTTCACCTACATGTCAAATGGGTCTCCACTGGATTTGACATGCATGTAGTTAACAGTAGTAAATATTTAGTTTCATGTGAGACCACTAATTCTAAATTAATTAATAATTAATTCACTGATCTCTCACTAGTGTATCTTCAGTTACAACTAGCACAACTGATTTCAACTCACTTAACTGAGTTAAACTACTTTACAACTCACATAACTACGCATCCAACTATGTTACAACTTCGAATCACTCAGTTACAACTAAGTCCATTTGCATGTCCCACAAACCAACCTCTGAACTCGAATTTCCTACAGCTAACTAATTCTCCACTTCATTTAACTATTTCCAAGTGCTCATTGAGAATATATTATTGTTTATTGTCCAACAAGTATTAATGGATAATAATAGCCGAAATGCATCTATAAATAGAACTCACATGTACATCTATAAATAGACTTCATATATAAATAGACATCATCTACAAATAGAATTTGCTCATGCATCTATAAATAGACCTCCACCTAAAAATAGCCCGAGGCTCCATCCTAGTGTAGGTGCATAATTTTCACTAGGATCTTCTTGTTGAATCTCAACACATTTATCTATTTGAAACTTTCTTAAAAATGAGGAATTCAATCTTCAACACATTTATGAATAAAAGCTAAGTCTAATTCTACTTATTGTCTTATGTTTGCAGTGAGGAAAGGACGAGGTTGGAGTGGTCTTAGAGTCTTCCTTAATAATGAAATTGGATATTGGGGGTCATTATTCAACTTCATAATGCAATGGTAAAATTATGGAGTGAATTTGGTTGAAGAAAGAAATGCTACAAGACTCCTACAAGAAGTGCTACAAGAGGCCCTGTTTTGCTACAGGAGGGGGTCTGAGAGAGTTTTGAGGAAAAGAATGGTATATTGAAGGTGAAGTAAGGTGGATGAAGGTGAATGAAGGTGAATGAAGGGTGTGGGATCCCCTCAGCCGAGCTTATTACCCCTCGAAGGCCTATCTTGCACCAAATTTTATGCCCACGATGTCCTTCATTTTCCATGGAAGAGTGATCTCGGTGGCAGAGTTTGGAAGAAATGTGAAGTGTCCGTGAGAGAGATGGGATGATATAGGTGGATGTGAAAGAGTGTTACCACCCCTGCAAGTCAATAAAAATCCCTGGATACTAATCAAGCACATGCATCAAATGATCAAAATTACAACAAAATAAATTAGCATGGAAAAGATGAGTTGAATTTTATTAAAATCTACTCTACCCTACAAAAAAAATCTAATTTCCAAATAAATGTTACTATCTTCTAAGTTTTAGAAACCAAGCATGTAGAAGGATTAAAATCCAACTCTTAAAAATTTCTAAGAAATCATAAACACATGTTTTTGGTTTGTTTTTGAAGATCTTCCAACCACTATTCCCACAAGAGAGGTGACAAGATAACCAACAACAACAAGTTTTGTGATGTAATTACTATTTAAACAATAGAAGCATTACAATGAATTGAAAAAAACCAAGGAAATAATACAAGAGAGGAAATAAAGCCTCTGGGTTGGGCCAAAACATAAGGGTTTCATCCCTCGAAAACTAACTCAGATGTATGCCAACAACAAATTTCTCATTGACATAAAATATGAGTTACATACATCATGTGAAAAATGAAAATAATAGTATCAAGCATGAGGGTCTTAGTAGCTACTCCTATCTTCAGCAAAAAATTGAATCCTAATGAGCCTTTTGGATAGTTTATTTATACAAAAAGTAGTTGAGGGGAATCTCCCTTGAGAGGAGGAATGCTCCCTTCCAAAATATCGAAATTGGTGGACCCAGTTTAGTATGATATTCACATGTACTGGAGTTCCTCGAATACAAGTGAATTCGATTTGTTCGTGAGGAATATTTGAAATCAAAGTGAGTTGGAGAGTTAATGAAGTGGAAAATCCCCCTATATTCTCTCTGGATGTCTCCACCAAGCCCCTACATAGTAAATATCTACAAAAATGCTTCTTTTTTCCACAAATTAATCACATTATGCCACGCAATACGACAAGAACCCTTAATTCTTATTGCTAAGCATATTATGGCTAAAAATTTGAATTAATATGAGAAAAGGATCATTTTAAGGGTTGGAGGTTAACACAATGGACATCAAAATATACCTATTGATGGGACCCATCATCACCCCCTATAGAATGTGTTTTCCACCCTTTGATTAACTCAATCATTAGTGTGAAGTTCATTCATGGCCCTGGTGGCCTCTTTGACATCCCAAGGTATCTTAGATGGGGTGCCTTCACGTGGATAGGAACCTACATTTTCTTCTATGTCCATCCATTCCTTTTTTTATTCTGCTTGGTTTCTCCTCTCCTGTAGGACCAAAAGTAATGGAGGACTGATTTTGGGTCCCATCCACCCGATATTCAACCTTTTCATGATTCTTTTGTATAGTGGGGCTCTCTCCAAGGCATTCCTTAGTCTTTCTTTGGAAATCCTAAAAACGTTTTGTCCCCAACAACCTAAAGGTGTACTCAAAATGGACGACAATTTGTTCTTGGGCTACCATATACCGAGTTTCCAATTCATGATCAATGGAGATGAGGTGGTTGTAACAACCCCTTCCCACATGTATCCAAGTTAACCGGCCTTCTGGGGTAAACATGTGACAAGAGACTAATATCATGTGATTCAAATCCCCATGTATAGTTAAGGAATTGAAACCAACACAATGAAACAAAATTGACCTTCCATACATGCTAAAAAACCTTCAGGAGCCAAGCAACCCTTCCAGGTGATCAACCCCCGTGACCACTTAAAAATTTGTTGATTTGGACCCTCAACCACTCCCATGACAAGCCATGCATGTGACTGAGGCCTTCTAGTCTCTCCCACAACAAGGCATGCCAGCGACTGTGGACTTTTATAGGAAGTTTTATGCCAGCAACCCCAAATTATGAGCTACTTTCTTAGAGCTAGGTCTCAGGATATTTCCCAGAAATTCATGAAAAATTTAGAAATGAATAATAAAAATGGAACAAATATACTAATTCAATAACTAGTACAATTAATTTATCTTACCCATACTATCCATGACATGAATTTTGTTAAACAAGTCACAAATATTTAATCTACAGGTCATACCAATAGATATGAGCATAGGGGTCTCATACTTATCTGAGATTTGCAATGAAACATTGTTGCCTTATCACAATAGCTGCATTATCATCTATTAGGTAATGTATTCATTGTACATTAATTTGTTAATGAAAACATGCAGAGAGACATACATCAAGTCGGTCATAAAACATCATCATAACCAACATAAATAACCAGGATATAATAGTCGTAAAAACCACATATGAACACATATATTTACCCATCAAATACAAGAGGAAAGAGGCTCTTATTAACATATAAAAATGAAACTAGGTTTGGGACTTCCACGTACCACTCGATCATAGATTGGGCTGAACCAAATCTCTCTTTTAAGTTTTAGCCAATCACCCATGCACTATATTATAAGCATGAATTTGGGATCTCATGGAACAAACCAAAAAAAAACAAACCAGGGCTTCCAGAGGCAAAACCACCTCAACCCTCAACCAATGATTCCACCTCATAGTTAGACATCACTAACCATCACCAAATCGGTCTCTACCCAAGTTGTCGAGGTCTCTAGATTATTTATTCCAACCAGGGCTTCTAGGACAAGTAAATGAACCCATATTTTCTGCTAGGCTTCTGGAGCTTTTGTCCAACCAGGGTTTCTAGGACTAGTAACTAAACCCACAAAGGGATTCTAGAGAAATTTTCCAACCAAGGCTTCAAGGACTAGTAACTCAACCCAAGATGTTACAGGGCTTCCAGAGCGTTTGTCCAAGCAAGGCTTCCAGGAACTAATAACTCAACCCACAACCAAAGGAACATTAGAACCAACCAGAAAAAAAAAAGTAAAACCCACAACATGATGACTATCTAGGAAATGGAAAGGCTAGGAAAAACCACTGTCAACCTAGGAAATTCTCCATTTCAATGAAAAATCATAACCAATAAACCACATGCATATGCCATGCATGCCAAAACTAGCAAGGAAATCACACATGCAACTTAGTAGGTGCAACAAAAACACATTGTAGTTGTTGATCCCGTGTCCTCTTTCACTTTCCAGCTCTTCCTTTTCCTTCTTTCTCTAAATCCCAAGTATTCCACACTCCCGCAAGAGTTCTCCAAGAAAAATCTAAGTGTCCAAGTGTATGAGAGAGAGAATAGAAAGAGATAGCTCCAAAACTGAATTGATAAAATCCTCAACTGACAAAAGCATCAACTAACAAAGGCCATGAACTGATCCTTAGAAGCATTTTTATTAATGAGGCCTTTATTTTCTTCAATTTTCCATTATTTTGCTTCATTTTCCTCCTCACGTGAAACCTGTGACCTTTCACCTTCCTTTTCTCTTATTTTCCATTATATTCATAAATAAATTCCACTTTTCCTTTCCAAAGCCTTTTCCATTGCATTTTCCAATTTCCATAGCCATTAATTAATCACAAGTGATACCTGTCACTATTTTTTTTCCCATCATTCAACTTGGAATACGTGTCCCATGACCATGGTTATTATTTTTCCTTTATTAAATTTATTACATGTATTTTTGAGCAGGGTTCTTATAGAACCATCCCCCTTGGGGGAACACCATCCTCAGTGTTCAATGACACATGTAACCAGAATTACCATTGAAAAGAAAAATATATTGTGTTGAATTCTTAGTTAAACTGAGAGGGGGGGGGGGGGGTGAATCAGTTTAACACATACATGAGCTTTTTAAATTTTTCATCAACTTAAGGCCAAAATTACAACTTACTTTTATAATCAACCTTAGTACATGAACAGTCTTAATATGTTGAAGCAAGTATTAAATTAATGTGTCATCAAACTTATTATGAGAGCAGCAAACATTATGCAGATTTGGTAAATCATCTCAGTACACAGGTAACGAAGATAGAGACAACAGATATTAGTGGAAACCCATAAAGGGAGAAAACCACATTTTATTATTGTTGTGATGCAAAGGAAAGCTCCAACTCCCTCTCACCACTATTTTTCTGTAGGCACCAACCCACAGGAGGCTCCAACCTCAATTCTGCAAGCTACAACTTGCAAGGAAGCTCCAACTCCCTTCAATTTTCTGCAGGCTCCAACCTACAGGAGGCTCCAACCTCAGTCAGCTACAATTGACAGCTATCAAGCTTCAAATTGATAGGGAAGCTCCAACTTCCTCAATTTATCACAAGAAATTTTTGTTGAGTTACCTCAGATATCAGCTCTGTTCTGTAGCATCTCTTTCTGCTCCTCTATTCCTTATCTTTTCTACCTGAATCTTCTATATTTTTCATTCTCTATCCTTACTCTCTCTAACTTATTATGCATATCAATTTGATATTATATATAGAGTTCATTACATGACTGTTTGTATTCCACAAGGAATTTGGAGTGAACAATCATGACTCTTTGACTTCTGTCTTCTCATTCCTTTGTCCAACTCATTTAAAATTATAACAATATGTACAAATTTCCATGTTACAGTGGGATTTTTATTTTCCTTAGGATACTTGCCTTTGCATCAAAAACAATATAAAACAAATAAAACATTTACATTTTCAGTTACAGTATGTAAACTTCACTCAGCCCTTGGCTTGCTGGTTTTGTCCTTTTTGTAGCAGTCATGTAGCTGTCCTGCATACTTTGTTTACTGTCTTTTGCATATTTTTCTGTTTTCTGTGCTTTATTCACCTGTCCAATTCATTCCTGTACATATTCCTGTTCACCGAACTTTCATCTCTGCACGCTCTCCTCTTCTTTTTCCTTTTCCATACACATTCATCCCACTCCACTCTCTTTTTAATTTTCTCTTTGATTCAGTTCCCTGTTCATTGCAGTTATATAACTGTTGTATGTACAACTGCATTTTAATCAAACATAAAATAACTCTCGATGTTTTTATAA
Source organism: Pinus albicaulis (assembly GCA_034641835.2). NCBI lineage: Eukaryota > Viridiplantae > Streptophyta > Pinopsida > Pinales > Pinaceae > Pinus > Pinus albicaulis. The sequence continues at coordinate 1,321,965,907 of CM076580.1, read as the reverse complement.
AACCTTTTTAACAACACAGATATATCAGTACTCACAATCTTTATCATGAACCATTAACAATTTAACCTTTGGTTTCGTGTTTACAAGAAACACTCATATAATATCTTCGAGCCCCATAACATTTCGCACTGTATAATTGAACCCTCTATTCAATTTTAACTGAATACATTTGAAAGTCAAAAGACTGTAATGTTAACTCCTGTTCTCCTTTCAGCATAACCACTTAACCCACACTGGCAAACACATTTATATTTTGATTATTTCATAAACAACAAACGAACGCTGGCCCATACCTTGAAATATAAACTTCAACTTTGATTAAACCCGACTTCCGGCGATAATAACCTTGGCCTTTTCATTAGGCGTAATGTATCCACATATATTATACATCCTTCCTAACTCAAATGTTAAAACCCGTAAATAAACCTTGGCGTAGATTAAGTCCCAGCACTAATATTTATAATGTTTGGGCCCCAACATTTAACATATCTCTGTGTAACTTCGATCACGATCCAACGGTTATAAGCACGTCGCACTGCTTCAGCTGATCCGACAGATATCGCTTAGTTAACTTGCACGCGAGTTAAAATTCAATAGTTGCGTGTTGGTCTGGACCCCAACACTTAAATGACCCTTCATATCTGACGGCAGAGAACACGTCACCTTGCTCCACACAATCTGACAGATATCGCTCGGCTTAGATGCACGAACAATAATGCGCGATGAGAGTGGTTTTTGGGACCCTGCCGTATGCCACGTGTTAGTTGCTCTATGGAATCACTCCAATTTCTTGAATACCGCTTGCCCGTTGAAAGTGGTGCGATGAAAACCGGAATCCCGCCTTTATTGTTCACTCCGCTCGTGGTTCCTCTCCTTCGCTCAAGGTTCCATCCGCCTTTATTATTTATGAGTTCCGCTCTTCTTTCTCAAGGTTCCATCCCTTTGTTCCGTCATCGCTACGTTTCTCTTAGAGTAATTGTCAAATTCCAGGTTGTAACTATTAGAAAACATTGATACAAGCCATGTCAAATGTCCAATTAAAATGACCCCCACAGGGTTGGGTTTACGGCAACCAACCTCGGCATTTCATAGTTTCAACAATGCGTGCAGGGCCATCATTTACAACGTATTCTATATACAGGCATTCAACAGAAATACTCTTCGTCATATAATAGGCACCTCATTTGACCAGTGGTCTTTTACCCTCAACACAGGTTTTAACAAACATTCTCCATACACTTTCATCATTAAATAGATAGGCAGCTATTAAGGAGATTCAAGACATTTTCTCATTGCCGTAGGAATTTAATTGTCAGGAACCTCTATATATATACACACAGAATTTAATTCGATCACTGCACAGATAACCCTGAAACAATTTCTTTCTTCACACAATGAGTTTACTTACAGGACTTTCTAGTTCTGGCCAAGTTCCCTATGCAGTCTTATGCAGTTCTCTATGCAGGTCTTTTCGCAGGACTGTCCTCGATTAACAGTTTCCAATCTTTCTCTTTGAATAGAGTGAAGCTACATCATTGTGCCCACATCCACATACTTCAAAAGGTGAATCACACGGAGACCCTTATTACAGAGTTTAAACATCATTGGTTCTAGTCCAAGTTCTTATTGAAATCAAAGATCTTTCATATAGAATTTGTTTCATCAACTTCCTAGCCTGCCTCTTTTCCTTGTCTGCTGCTTTCTCTGCCGCCTCTTTTCCGACTCCTTTGCCATCAATGAAAACATTTCCAAGTACACTTCCTCTGTTTTCCTTTGGCATTGATGGCAGTACACTTCCTCTGCTTTCCTTTTAGGACCCTTTCTTCTGTTGCTAGCTCTTCCTCCCCCTTTGACATCAATGGCAAGGGGTTGCGCATTTCTTTAGTGTAGATTCTATCCTTTGATCCTGAGGACATATTTCATGCTTCCTTTGATGGCTGATATCCCCCTCGAATGATATTTTCATTTATGTTCTCCCCCTGAAACTGTGATTTCTCTTCATATCAGAGAGTAGCATCTACAGATACTGCCCCTAGTCTATCTGTCAAATATTCAAATGGTTCTCTAGCAAGCGGTTTGGTAAATATATCTATTGTTTGTTCTTTTGTCGGTACATACTCCATTTTTACTATCTTCTGAGCCACTTGTTCTCGGAGAAAATGATATTTGATTGGGATATGTTTAGTTTTTGATTGAAGCACAGGATTTTTAGATATACTTATAGCACTTGTATTATCACATTGGATTGAGATAGGTTCATCAATGCTTACCTTCATGTATTGGAGGGTTTGCTTCATCCACATGAATTGTGTACAACATGCTGCTGTTGCTATATATTCTGCTTCTGCTGTAGACAGAGAGATAGATGTTTGTTTCTTGCTTAACCATGCCACCAGACTTTCTCCTAGATAGAATGCACCTCTACTTGTACTTTTCCTTTCATCCACACAACTGGCCCAATCTGCATCTGTGTATGCTATCAAAGTGAAGTTTTTGCTTTTAGGATACCAAAGCCCATACTGTGTTGTTCCTTGTAGATATCTGAATATTCTTTTTACTGCAAGAAGGTGATTTTGTTTAGGTGCTGCTTGATATCTAGCCACTAGTCCTACTACTAGCATGATATCTGGTCTTGATGCTGTCAGATACAATAGACTTCCTATCATGTATCTGTAGAGTTTTTGATCTATATTAGTAGATCCATCATCAGCACATAGCTTGCATCCTATGATCATGGGAGTTGACATAGGTTTGCAGTCCTCCATTTTGAATTTTTTCAACATTTCTTTTAAGTATTTTTCCTGTGAGATGAATGTACCTGTGTTCTTTTGCTGAATTTGAAGTCCTAAGTAGAAATTGAGTCTCCAATCATGGACATCTCAAACTATGATTTCATCTCCTCAGCAAAACCTTTTGCTAATTCATCTCTATTGCTTCCAAACATAATGTCATCAACATACACTACAACAATCAAGAGTTCATTTTCATGGGCTTTTATGTATAGGTTGTTGTCTACTCCGCCTCTCTTAAAGCCTTGTTTTTGCAAATACTTATCTAGTCTTGAGTACTAAGCACGAGGAGCCTATTTCAATCCATATAGAGCCTTCTTGAGTTTGCACACAGTCTTATTTTTATGTTAAAGAGAAACCTTCTGGCTATTCCATGTAGACTTCTTCTTCTAGATCTCCATTCAGAAATGTAGATTTCACATCCATTTGATATACCTTGAAGTCTTGGTAGCATGCAAAGGCCATAAACATTCTGATGGATTCCATTTTGGCTACAAGAGAAAATGTTTCATCATAATCAAGTCCTTCGATTTGTGAATATCCTTTGCAAACTAGTCTAGCTTTATTCCTGATTACTTGTCCTTGCTCATTCATTTTATTCTTGAATACCCATTTTGAACCTATGATGTTTCTCCCAGTGGGTCTAGGAACTAGTTCCCAGGTATTGTTTTTCTCAGTTTGGTCCAATTCTTCATTCATAGCATTCACCCAAGACTTGTCCTTATTGGCCTCTTCAAATTTCTTTGGCTCTATCTATGATAACATGGCTATGTATACCTCTTCTGTCTGTTTAGTTGGCTGCCTTCTTGTTTGGACCCCTACTTTCTTGTCTCCTATGATCTGATCTTCAGGATGATTCTTCTAAGTGTATCTTGAGGGGGATTTAGAGCTGAGCTCTGCATCTTCTGTTGTCTTGCTTGTTTCATCATCATTTTGGTTTTCTTCTTCATGATTGTTTGATGGACTGTAGTAGTCTGTATCTCTCATATTGTTTAGAAGTTCTTCATCAAATATTATGTCAATATTTTCTACTATTTTTCGAAGTGTCTTGTTGTAGCACCTGTACCCTTTACTTTTGGAAGAATATCCTAGAAATATCCCTTCATCTTCTCTTGCATTAAATTTCCCAAGATTTTCATCATTATTCTTTATGTAACACTTGCTTCCAAAAATTCTAAAATGCTTGATTGAAGCTGGCTTTCCATGCCATAGTTCATAGGGAGTCTTGTCACTGCTTGGCCTTAAGTGAGCTTTGTTAAGGATATGCATGACTGTGTGTACTAATTTTTCCCAGAAGGTTTGAGGAATATTACTCTCTTGCATCATGGCTCTGGCCATTTGCTGTACAGATTTGTTTTGTCTCTCTTCTACTCCATTCTGCTGAGGTGTCCCTGCAATAGTAAATTTTTGCTTTATCCCATGTTCATTGCATAGGTCAGAAAAGTCATAATCTATGAATTCGCCTTCTCTGTCTGATCTGATGCATTTTAGTTTGCATCCTGTTTGATTTTCTGCTAATGCTTTGAATATCTTAAATTTTTCCAGAGCTTCCGATTTATTCTTGAGGAATGCCACCCATGTCATTCTGGAGAAGTCATCAATTATTAGCATGAAGTAGGATTCTTCACTTGGAGTTTTAGTTCTTGCAGGTCCACACAGGTCCATGTGCACAAGCTGGAGTGGTCTTCTTGTTGATAACTCATCTTTGGCCTTAAATGATGTGCAGGTCTATTTTACCAATTGACAATATTTGCATATGGTATTAGAAGGCCCTTTTATTTCTGGCATGTCTCTGACATCTTTCTTCCTGTTTAGTCTGATGATGTGATCGAAGCTGAGATGTCCCAACCTTTTATGCCATAACCATGACTCCTCAAGTTTGCTAAGATGACATGCTTCATATTCCTCTCTAACAATGTAAACATTACTCTCTGTTCGAACTCCTTTGAGCAGAGTCTTACCTGTGGTGCTTGATCTGACTTCACAATCTTGTGCTCTAAAAAGAACTTCACAGCCTTTATCACACATTTGACTGACACTCAGCAAATTAGCTTTCAACCCATCTACAAATAGTACATCTTGGGCCTTTCCTCTGCCATTATCTAGACTGACTGAGCCTTTTCCTTTTATTTTTCCTGATTTATCATTACCAAAAGTAACATTGCCAGATTTCTTTTCATCAAGAGTAATAAAATTACTTCTGTCTCCAGTCATGTGTTTTGAGCAGCCATTTTCCAAATACCACTGGCTTTTTAGGTCTTGAGCAGTTAGAGCCAAGTCACATTTATTCACCTTCTTTATCCACTGGAAGCATCCTTTTGTTTGGTATCTTTTTTAAAATGATGAACTACTTCTTCTGAGAGGACATTTGGAAGGCATATGTCCAACTTGATTGCATACACAGAATTTGATCATAATTTTTGCAGAATTGTGAGTATGAACAAAATTTATTTGATTCATAAACCTCCTTGAGGTGTTGAACATCAATATTTGTCCATACTTTCTACACTCAATGATATTATGGCCAAATTCCTTACAATAAAAAAAGTAACCATAGAAACTATTTGCATACCTGATGTAAGGTTGTCTTCTCCATTTGTTTGTTTGAGACAGTCTCTTCATTGTTTGCATCTTTTGCTGGTTTGAATTACTCTTCCTTGCCTGACAATATGCAGCAATGTGTCCCAGCTTGTGGCAGACATAACAGGTGGAATTCTTCATAGGAGGGAAGAATCTCCTTTGATGGTTTCCAAATTTGACATACTCAGGGGCATATGATCCTTTTTGTGTTGTCTTAGTATTTATTTCCTTCTTTGTTACTAGAGGTTTCTTTTGATCTCTGTCTTCCTCATTACATGTTTCTTCTTTTGTAGGAATTGTTTGAGCTACTTCATCATTATTCTTAGCTTTTATAAAAATAATCTCTCTATTTCCCTTTTCTTTGCTTTTACTTGATTCTCCTTCATAGCCTATTCCCGTTTTTATCATAGGAGATCTTTGAGCATCTAGAATTTCGTTCAAATTACTAGAGCTTGTTGTTTGAGAGGAATTTGTAGATATTTTCCTCTGAGCATTTTCTAATTTCTTCCTCAGACATACAACTTCTTCTTCCAGCTTCTCTTGTACTTGAGTTTTATCCTTGATTTGCTGAAGTAACATGTCTTCTATCTTCTTGGCTTCTTCAAGCTCTACCTTCAGCTACATGAAGGCTTCTGAATTATTCTATTCTATTACATACTTGAGGAGAATGTCTTTTTGTTTTCTACACTTCAGTTTGAGTCTGTCAATATCCTCCAGAGCACTTCTTAGCTCCCCCTCAAGGTCGACTTCACCTTCTTCTTCTTCATCTTCTAACAGGAGTCCTTCAAGTTCTTCTATGGCCATCAATAAAAATTCAGAGGTTCCTTCTTCACTTGAGGGTTCATCTAAGTCTTCAGATGTACTGTTGTCTTGTTGAACATAGAAGGATTTTCTGCTGAACTTCTTTCCTTTCTACCAGTTCTTTGATGTATTTTTCTCTGATTCTTGGGCCTGATTCCTTACTTTCTTGTGAGGACACTTAGATGCATAGTGTCCAACTCTTCCACAGTTAAAGCATTTGAAAGGAATTTTACCTTTGAATTTACCTAAGCCTCTATCCAGTTTCTTGACGAATTTTGCTTCTTCTTCATCCGAGCAAGAGCATATGTCTTCCTCTTCTTCTTTCTTCTTTTCTGTTTTAAAGGCTGCCTCCCTCGTACTTGGATTCTTTTGTGGGAGCCTCATTTCATATGCTGTTAGATTTCCAAGTAGCTGGTTCATGGTCAAGGTCTCCCAATCAGCTGTTTCTTCTATTGCAGACACCTTGGGATTAAATCTGGGTGGAAGAGATCTTAGAATATTTTGTACAATTACAACTTCTTTTATGGTTTCACCTAGAGCCTTCATGTTATTTACTATTTCTGCAACCCTTAGAAAGAAGCTAGAAATGTCTTCATCATCATTCATTTTTAAGTTCTCAAACTGGGCTCTATAGACTTGAAGTTTGGCAGTCTTAACCTTCTTGTCTCCTTCATGGATGTTCTCCAGAGTATCCCACATTTCTTTGGCAGTGTCTTTGTGCATTACTTTGATAAACTCTGCTTCACACAATCCATTTAAGATGGCATTCATGGCTTTTGCATTAGCTACAAAATCTTGTTTGGTTTCTTTCTCTGTGTTAGTTTCCTTTGGGGCATATCCTAATTCCACAGCAGCCCAAACTTCTATTCCTAGAGACATTATGTATGTCCTCATTCTGATTTTCCAGAAAGCATAGTTTTCACCCATAAAGTTAGGGGCTTTATTGGTTGAGCATCCTTCTTTACTGGCCATCCTGAGAACCTAGGATCTCCTTTTAGTTGTTAAACTGGTACAAAGGAACCTGCTCTGATACCAATTGTTGAATTCTTAGTTAAACTGAGAGGGGGGGGGTTGAATCAGTTTAACACATATATGAGCTTTTTATATTTTTCATCAGCTAATTTACAGCTTACTTTTATAATCAACCTTAGTGCATGAACAGACTTAATATGATGTGGCAAGCATTAAATTAATGTGACTTCAAAATTATTATGAGAGCAGAAAACATTAAGCAAATTTGGTAAATCATCTCAGTACATAGAAAACACAGATAGAGACAACAAATTTAAGTGGAAACCCATAAAGGGAGAAAACCACATCTTATTATTGTTGTGATGCAAAGGCAAGCTCCAGCTCCCTCTCACCACTGTTTTTTCACATGCACCAACCTACAGGAGGCACTAATCTCAATTCTGCAAGCTACAACTTGCAAGGAAGCTCCAACTCCCTTCAATTTTTCTGCAAGCACCAACCTACAGGAGGCTCCAACCTCAGTCAACTACAACTGACAGCTATCAAGCTTCAACTTGATAGGGAAGCTCCAACTTCCTCAATTTATCACAAGAAATGTTTGCTGATTTACCTCAGATATCAGCTCTGTTCTGTAGCATCTCTTTCTGCTCCTCTCTTCCTTATCTTCTCTACCTCAATCTTTTATGCTTTTCATTTTCTATTCTTACTCTCTCTTACATATTATGCATATCAAGTTGACATTATATATAGAGTTCATTACATGACTGTTTGTATTCCACAAGGAATTTGGAGTGAACAACCATGACTCTTTGACTTCTGTCTTCTCATTCCTTTGTCCAACTCATTTAAAATTATAACAATATGTACAAATTTCCATGTTATAGTGGGATTTTTCTTTTCCTTAGGATACTTGCCTTTGCATCACAAACAATATAAAACAAATAAAACATTTACATTTTCAGTTACAGTATATAAACTTCACTCAACCCTTGGCTTGCTGGTTTTGTCCTTTCTGTAGCAGTCATGCAGTTGTCCTGCATACTTTGTTCATTGTATTTTGCATATTTTCCCATTTTTTGTGATTTATTCACCTGTACAATTCATTCCTGTACATATTCCTGTTCACTGAACTTTCATCTCTGCACGCTCTCCTCTTATTTTTCCTTTTCCATACACATTCATCCCACTCCACTCTCTTTTTCATTTTCTCTTTGATTCAGTTCCCTGTTCATTGCAGTTATATAATTGTTGTATGTACAATTGCCTTTTAATCAAACATAAAATAACTCTCGGAATTTTTATAAAACCTTTTTAACAACACGGATATATCAGTACTCACAATATTTATCATGAACCATCAACAATTTAACCTTTGGTTTCGTGTTTACAAGAAATGCTCATATAATATCTTCGGGCCCCATAGCATTTCACACTGTATAATTGAACCCTCTATTCAATTTTAACTGAATACATTTGAAAGTCAAAAGACTGTAATGTTAACTCTTGTTCTCCTTTCGGCATAACCACTTAACCCACACTGGCCCACACATTTATATTTCGATTATTTCATAAACAACAAACGAACGCTGGCCCATACCTTGGAATATAAACTTTGACTTTGATTAAACCCGACTTCCGACGATAATAACCTTGGCCTTTTAATTAGGCGTAATGTATCCACATATATTATACATCCTTCCTAACTCAAATGTTAAAACTTGTAAATAAACCTTGGCGTAGATTAAGTCCCAACACTAATATTTATAATGTTTGGGCCCCAGCATTTAACATACCTTTGTGTAACTTCGATCACCATCCAATGGTTATAAGCCTGTTGCGCTGCTTCAGCTCATCTGAAGAATATCGCTTGGTTAACTTGCACGCGAGTTAACATTCAATAGTTGCATGTTTGACTGGACCCCAGTGCTTAAATGACCCTTCATATCCGACGGCAGAGAACACTTCGCCTTGCTCCACACGATCTGACAGATATCTCTCGGCTTAGATGCACAAAATATAATGCGCGATGAGAGTGGTTTTGGGACCCCGCCGTATGCCACGTGTTAGCCGCTCTATGGAATCGCTTTGATTTCTTGAATACCTCTTACCCGTCGAAAGCGGTGCGATGAAAACCGGAATCTCGCCTTTACTGTTCACTCCGCTTGTGGTTCCTCTCCTTTGCTCAAGGTTCCATTAGAATTTATTATTTATGAGTTCCTCTCTTCTTTCTCAAGGTTCCATCCCTTTGTTCCGTCATCGCTACGTTTCTCTTAGAGTAATTGTCAAATTCCAGGTTGTAGCTATTCGAAAACATTGATACAAGCCATGTCAAATGTCCAATTAAAACGACCCCCACAAGGTTGGGTTCACGAAAACCAACCTCGACATTTCATAGTTTCAACAATGCATGCAGGGCCATCATTTACAACGTATTCTATATGCAGGCATTCAATAGAAATACTCTTCATCATACAATAGGCGCCTCATTAGACCAATGGTCTTTTACCCTCAACACAGGTTTTAACGCACATTCTCCATACACTTTCATCATTAAATAGACAGGCAGCTGTTAAGGAGATTTAAGACATTTTCTCATTGCTGCAGGAATTTAATTGTCAGGAACCTCTATATATATATACACACAGAATTTAATTCGATCACTACATAGATAACCCTGAAACAATTTATTTCTTCACACAATGAGTTTACTTACAAGAATTTCTGGTTTTGGCCAAGTTCTCTACGCAGTCCTATGCAGTTCTCTATGCACGTATTTTCGCAGGACTGCCCTTGATTAACAATTTCCAATATTTCTCTTTGAATAGAGCGAAGTTAAATCATTGTGCCCACATCCACATACTTCAAAAGGTGAATCACACGAAGACCCTTATTACAGAGTTTAAACATCACTAGTTCTCGTACAAGTTCTTATTGAAATCAAAGCTCTTTCATATAGAATTTGTTTCATCAACTTCCTAGCCTGCCTCTTTTCCTTGTCTACTGCTTTCTCTGCTGCCTCTTTACAAACTCCTTTGCCATCAATGACAAAATTTCCAACATATTGCCAATGGAGATTTATAACTTAGCTCGTTGTAGTATTTACAATGAACAACCCATTGAAAACAAACCAACATAACCAACATGACAATCATATCAACATGACAACCATACTGCTTATTGGAGCTTTATAACACAACTCGTAGTGGTATTTACATCCATATACATATGTACATATACCAAAACACCATGCCAAAACATATACCATAAAAATTCGCTCAACAATGAATAGAGAAATCTAATCCACCATCTCCCTTGTATCTTTGTCAGGGCCAAAGTGCTTCCATTGCATTTTAACATGCTTGATTGCTTAGTTCTAGAGCATGAAAATATTTCTCTGCAAAATGCACTGAGGTTCCAATTGGAATTATCCTTCTAGTTCCACCTGCAATATAGACCATTCAATCACATGATCAACATCTTTAACATACTTTTTAAGCAATGAAACATGGAAAACATCATGGAATTTCACTATCGGAGGTAGTGCAAGTCGATGGGCTACTGGCAAAATACTCTTAATAATATTGAAAGGTCCACAATATCAAGGTGCCAAATTGGCACATGAATCAATCCTTAAGGAGATCTTCTTGGGATTGATGTGCAAGTACACCTATTCCCCAACCCGAAACTCCGTAATCATCTTGTTCTAATCTGCATAACTTTTTTTCCTATCCTATGTTTCTTTCAAATTATTCTTGATTACCTGCATTTATTGTTGCATTTATGCCAACATTTATGGTCCAATCAATACCTTGTTTACTGGATCATTCCAACTGTTAGGAGTTTTGAAAATCTGCCCATATATTGCATCAAATAGACTCATCGTGAGAGACTACTGATACCCATTGTTGTAAGTGAACTCAACTAGTGGAATATACTCTTCCCACTTTCGTTGTTGATGCATCACATACATCCTCAACATGTCCTCCAATATCACGTTGAACCTCTCTGTCTGTCCATCTGTTCGCAGATGATAAGTTGTCAGGAAGGCCAACTATATACCCAAACCTGCAAATACCTATTTCCATAACCTAGAAGTGAAATTAGCATCCTTATCTGACAAAATATTTTTCAAGACACCATGTAACCTTAGCACATCTATGATGAATACCTGTGCTACATAATTAGCTGAATATGTAGACTTTACTGGAATGAAGTGTGCTACCTTTGTCAACCTGTCAACCACAACCATAATAGAATCATGTTGTATAGATTTCCTTGGAAAACCTATGATGAAGTACATGGTAATGACCTCCCATTTCGATGCTGGAATTAGAATCAGTTGTAGTAAACCACCTGGATGCTTATACTCTTCTTTCACCTGTTGAAAATCCAAGCACCTAGCCACAAAATATGCCACTTCTTTCTTCATATTCGGCCAGTGGTAGAACTTCTTCACTGATGTCAATGTATTTTGATATCCTGGGTGACCTGAATATGGATTAGCATGAAATTCCCTCAAGATAATCTTCTTGAGCTCACTGTCATCTGGCACATATATCCTATCCCTAAACCTGACAAATCTGTCTGATGTTAGATGATTTCCACATCCTTATCTCCTATACCCTGATGTAACCTATGCCTAAGCTCTCTATACTTGTCATCTTGTTGACCTATTTATAATATATCATCCTGCAAATCCATCCCATAAGAAATCATAGTTGTAATGTGATTTACCTATATCTTATTACTAAGAGAATCTGCAACCTTGTTCTCTTTACCTTTAATGTACCTGATATCAAAATCAAACTCGTTGATCATGGCCAACCATCTAGCTTGTCTAGAATTTAGGTTTGTTTGATCAAATAAATACCTCAATCCACGGTGATCACTCATCAATACAAAAATCCTACCAAAATATATTTCCTCCACATCTTCAATGCATGTATGATCGATTCTAGCTCAAGATCATGTGTGGGATAATTATGCTCATGCTAATTCAGTTTCCTAGATTCATAGCATACTACCTGTACCTCCTACATAAGGACTCCACCAAGTCCTCTCTTGAAATCATCTTGCAATAATTTTTACATACAAAAAACTCTTTTTCCAGATTTTTTATCTATAGAACTAGAGAATTTGTCAATAACTACTTCAACTATTCAAAGCTGGCTGAACATTCCTCTGTCCATTCAAATTTCTTATCTTTCCTTTGAAAAAATGTAATAGGATAAGAGATCTATGAGAATTTCCTTATAAACTTCCTGTAATAACCTACTAACCCCATAAATGACATTACCTCATCCACATGCCTAGGAGCTTCCCATTCCATGATATATTTTATCTTTTCTGGGTCCACTACTATGCATTCATTAGTCCAAAAGACATTTTCAAATACACAAAATTTCCCTAGGGAGTGGTGAATGCAGTCTTAGCTTGATATTTAGGTTGGACTAGGATTTGGTTGTATCCAGAAAATCCATCAAGTAACGAAATTTTGGATGACCCTACTACTCTTTGGAGAATGTGATCCATTTTAGGAAGGGGATAGTTATCCTTCAATGATACTTTGTTCAAGTTTTTGAAATCAACACAGAGTCCGATTTCTCCTGTTTTCTTTCTAGTTGGGACTAAGTTAGACACCCAATCAGAATATCTGATCGGTGCTATGGTTTGAGCACTGTACATCCTTTTAACTTCTTTCTCTATTAATGGCATAAGAACAAGGTTAATTATCCTTAGCTTTTTTTTAAAGGGATTTTGATTTTCTTTAATTGGTCTCTTATGCTAGATAATGTTGGTATCATAAGACTTGAGGTCTTCATAATTCTAGGAAAATATGTCTTGGAACTCTTTAAACAAGATAATGTACTTCAATTTTTCAGCTGGAGGTAATGTCTTAGATATCTTGATAAGCTTGGGATTTTCCTTTGTTCCTATGTTGCATTCCTCTATATCTGACCTTAGAGGCTCCATTTTAGGTTTTCTAGCTACATCATTGGAGTCAAAGAGGTCTTCTAGTGGGGCTAATCCCTTAGGCAAAATGTCGTCTTTGAGGTTCAAAACTTATGATTCATCACTGATTAATTCCTCAATTTCTACTATTTCTAATTTTTCTATTTCTACTTTAGTGAATCTAGTTGGTTCTATATTATTTACATCATTTACAACTATTTCATTATTTATGGTATAATCTAATGTACAATCAAGGTCCATATTACCATTTTGAAATTCTCCTTCAGAAATCATAGAATCAAGAATTTGATTGTCTTGTGAAAATATTTTCCAATACTTTAAATTATTAGGTATGGTTGGTCTATGTCTCACCTCAGCTGTGTACTCATGATTTGGCTGAAAGGGTAACCTGCATGCACTGGAAAAAGTGGCTAAGATATGATCTTGCATATTCTGCTTTCTTGGAATGACAGTAAAGTCAGTCTCAAGGAAACATCTTATCAAGTCTAGGATGGTTTCTCTATAACACCTAAGTCTAGGGTTATTAGTAATGTACTCTCACTTAACTTGTTTTATAATGAGTTCTGAGTCTCCCATGATGGAAAATATTATATACCCAACTTTTCTTACAATTTAAAGGCCTATCACTAATGCCTTATATTCTGCCATGTTGTTAGTGCATTTGAAATTTAATCTGTAAGCATGTCCTTTTGAATGATGATTTTCTAAATTGTAGATCCATACTCCATCTCTTGCTCCTAATATATTTACAGAGCCATCAAAATCTAAATTCCACATAGATTCATGTGTTATGTTTTCACTATCGACTTCTTTGTGTTTCTATTCTACAACTGTGATTTTATCTTTGTCATTGTATGAATTAACTTTTTACCATGAATTTCATTAAGGTTTCTCTATATAGCTTCCTTTGCTAACAAAACATAGAAATGGTAGCATATGACATGTCTAATTATAGAGATCCCTGTAATTTTTCTCCCCAAGAGTGAGATAATAGCATACCATATTTGGGTGGGATATCAACAAATACTATGTCCATAACGAGAGTCTTTGCTAGGCACTGGACTAGAGTTACACACATATCTTTGATTAGGCCAAGGCATTTGACTTGACTAGAATCAAAGGAGAAAAGGTCCTTGTAGGGTCTAGTGATGTTAATTTTTCCATGACTACTTTAGGCATTAAGTTATGAGATGCTCCTGAATCCAACATATCATTATGTAATATTTTATCATGAACATTTAGGCTAATGTATAACAGAGGGACACCCCCTTGTTGGTGTTTTCCATTTACTTCAAGACTGAATAATAACTCAGGTTGATCATCATTGAGGTTGAAAACATCTTCACCTTCACCTATGTTTAGTGTTTCAGTAATTTGTGCTTTGTATGAGTCATTTTTCACCAACTTTGTTGAAGGATCTGGTATTTTTAATTTGGATATCTCAATTTTGATATTGAATGGAATTTGAGTTTTGACTAATTTAATTATTTCATCTTTACCAATTGTGGTTTGTGTGGTAGTATTAGGACTAACCATGCTTGTGCTATTTTTGGAGACTATGGGCTCTACACCCATCATTGTTGTCAACTCCATGAGTTGAAGCATATGTGAGAGGCCAAGGGGTAGGGGGGAGCAAACCAAAAACTTGTAGTAATCTAGAATCATTCCCCCCTCTAAGAAGAATTAGCCACTCAACATAAGGCTGCCCCTCCCTAAAACCAAAATCTAACTAGGGTTAGTTCTAATGACATGAAAAGTCACAAAATTTATATGGCAAGGACAAATGTTATCCTACAAACATCAAATTGTGATTATGAGAACCAAACAGAACCAAATCCTCTGACATCAACCAATAATATAGTTACACCACCTTTGAATTTACCACAACCCCTTATCGAACCCATCCCAAAGATGGTCAAACGACCATTACATCGTGCTTCTCATAATTCAAAGGTATTTTATAGCTATAACAATGTTGATGACCTTGAATAGTATCCATCAACCATGTCAGCATTGGAGAGCCTGCAAAAATTTCCAACTCAACAGAAACCCCTCCTTTCTACATTAGGTGCAATCAGCCCATCTGATTCACGATTGAAAACTTTTTATTTAGACAATTCATAACTGTGACTACCATCTATAGTTTCCTTTCATATTCCAATTTCTATTCATAATATTACCATCCATCAACGCATTATTGATGAGGGGGTGTCCACTTGTATCATTTAAAAGTTAGTTTGGAAAAAAACTAGGATCCCTCGAACTTACTGCTTCACCTATCGCATTGAGGGCATATGAATATTTCCCCTCAGATCCTATAGGGATATTCGAGAACATATTGGCAGAACTTGTTGGAAAATTTTTTCTCATATAAATTGAAGTCCTTGATGAAAACTTGATTACAACATATTGTTGGGATGTAGTTATATGTATGCTATGAAGAAAATGACATCATCATTATTTTTCACCATGATGTTCCCTCACAATAGGAAGATCGTCACCATAGACCAATTAACACATTAGGAGACATGGGCATCTCCAACCTTGATGGTGTGTTATCCTTATTTAGATCCCAAAATGAATTGGTTCCATCCTTGATTGAATTTGGTCCAAGGATGTTGAAATCATCATCACTCCTTGGTACATATTCAGGAGACCCACCAATAGTCCCACTAGTTTCTGCATATATGGTATGCATGATGAACACACCAAGCACTAACTAGTCCCAATTCCATCAATTAACTCCAAAAATACCTAACATTCTGACTAGTGAACCTCCCTTCTTACCTTACATGATCACTCAAACACCTTTCGTATACCATCCACCTAGTTTTTCTTCACACTAAGTCATGGAACCATTCATGTTTCCTAATAGGGATCTCACAATACCTGTATGGTATTTATCCCCATAGGCCATGTCCATAAGATTAGGTATTACTTTCAATTAAATGATTCCCTTGAGAAGACCTCAAGTCATTTTACCTCCAGGATTCATACCTGTGTGGGCATGGGCAGGTGTCGTCAAGAAGGATAAGAAAAAATGTTAGAATATTTATCTCCCAACTAAATCTTCTCCTAGAGTACCTCCCCATGCTAATTGTGTAATATATCGGGGCACCCTACTAACCAATTCCCAACATTGTATGAAATGAAAGCTATCCTTCATGCGGAGAAGGTACATGTGTCCCTACCTTTCCCTTCGGGAGACAAGGCCACCCGATCATGTAGTAAGGGATTATGAAATAAGCACAAATATGTTATTTTTGCATAACATGGTCATTACGAACACCATTAAACTAATCTCCCTTTCTACCAGGATGCATTAGTGGCCCTCCATCAGGCCTATGCTACGGCACCACCTCTTCCAACTACTCTAGTTGTAGATGATGGGTCCCATACCATTTATTGCATTTTTGAGGAAGAAGCTCCACATACAGTTCAAATTTATTCTCACTACCATTCATCCACTCACCCTACATCATATTCAATAGGAAGATGGAGAAGTCAAAATTAACTCCACCAAAAAAATCCACTTTATGCACCCTATGAAATCTACAAGGACATTTGTGTGACAACTGCATTAATGATAACTAGTTAAAAGACATTTTGTTTAATTATTGTTTTAAGAAAAGACTGGAATTATTAAGGTTTGATGAGGAGTTATTAATTATAAATAATAAAATCAATTATGGAAATAACTTCATAAAAAGTAAAAGCTTATGGTAAATGTTTTCCAAGAACTAGAAGGTGGTTGGGGACAGTTGGAAATAGTTACCTTCTCCTCTGGGGATAAGAGACTAATCCTAGTGAGAGGTAGGGGTTTTGTTCATGGAGAAAGGGAGAGTGATAATTTTCCAGAGCTTGTAGTGACTAGTGGAAAACACTCAGAAAAATCCTGAATTATTTCTGGTATTGACAGGACTAGGTGTCTTAAGGTCACAATAGAAATATCCAATGTTACCCGTACCATTCAAGATTGGAGCACGGGGGTAAGAGGAGGATGTAATCGCCTCTCTTGATGGTTCGAAGGACCACATCTAAAATATATAGATTCAGATAAGTAAAATGTATTGTATATGTATTTAAGCACTATAATATTGTTATTTTGTGGGTGTACAAGTAGCTATATACTAGTGGCATAAACAATAAATAATCCTTAGACAGGTGTTGTGAAAGTATTCTGTTATTGTAGTAGACTCATTATTAATTTCACTAATTCTATATAAGGGTTGTAAATTAGATGTAGAACAAGTTTCACATTATAATACAAGTTCATTAAGGATATCAGAAACGATATATATATATATATATATATATATATATATATATATATATATATATATATATATATATATATATATATATATATATGTTTTACAGTGAATTTTTCTTTAGATAATAACTAATTAAATACATGGACTGTAGAGCTGTAAAATGAAGAGAAAGGTGTAAATATATTTAAATCTATAGGTTGTGTTTTTCTATTATGTTTAAGGAGAAAATGAGAGGACTCTTGGTCAAGGGTACTGGGAGAAACCTGACCCGAGACATGTCTTCCCTCAAAACATGACTATACACGGACGAAATAGAAGGTGGTCCGATCACCTAAAACGAAAATATACAGTTATAAATCTAAATTATGGATAAAGATTATCAAAAAAACAATATAGGACAACGTAATAGTACATTAACTACAAATACCAATTACTGTATAAATACATAGAAGTTTATAGTTTGAACAAGTGTAAACTCAGAACCAAGCTTTTACTGCATGAAACATTACAAAGATGAAAGGTAGAAGTTTTCTGAGAACTTCAACTGTAAATAGAATTTATACCTTAAGTAAATAACCCTCAGAAATACTGATAGCACTTATTTTATATACAATTTCTCTTAATAAAAAAGATTAAAGCTCTAAACCCTGGAATAGGGTAAGTTGATTCAGTAGAGGAAAAATAATAAGAATAACGTAAGAAACTACAATGTGCAAAACCTAAAACCAAACCAAAACCTAAGAATCGTAAAGGAAGATGCATTTAGATATGTAATGGCAGTTCCGATATAAAATGCATGCAATATGTCCCAAGACTAGCTTGTAGGCTGTAAATTTCATTGTACAGATATAGAAAACATAAGAATGGTGCAATGATATAAATACTTATAACCCAGAAATAAATAAATATTTATGACCAAAGTCCAGTTTTCATTTAAAAATTGTTCAGATCGACAGAATTCCAACCGAGTATGAACTTGGAGGAGAGACCATTTGGATATAAAGTCGAGCCTTAAATCCCGTAGAATAATTACACCTTCTACACAAGGTTTTTGGATATATACAATTGTTGCTCTTTGGAGCTAAAAGAAAACAATATCTTAAACTGAACAAAATTCCAGAGTAAATTCAAAGCTCATGACTACACAATCAGTGCCAAACTCTATATACAAAACGTAGACCCAAGAAACTCGTTTTGGAATACCTGGAGAGAGTTGAGTAAATATTAGTAGACTCCAAAACCTCTGGAGAAAACGACAATGAATTCGACAGCAAGGGGCATACCTGCAACATACCAAGTAAAAGGGTTAATCGAAGAACAAAACAAAAATAATAATGGAATGGTTAGGGTAAGCTCAAGAAATCTGCTACATAACTTTATAATTACAAGCCTAAAGGTGAGATAGGCAAATTTCCTTACTTGTAGTCAGAGTAAACTTGCACATGAAGGCTAAATGCCAAGCTATGAAGCAAAGAAAAGAGCGTTAGTAAAGTAGCAAACCAAATCCTAAATAATAGTATAAATTGAGATTTTCATGTGCGGAAAATAAGAATAAATTCTAGTATATCTCTTACCTAAGATGAAGGAGGGTGATGGGGCTGGAAGTTTGAGTTACTGGAAAATCCTAGAAAAGGGTAGCTACCAGGAAGGCCACACATCAATTATGTTTGTTGGTAGGGTTACATTCAACTTCACTAAGAATAAGGCCATGGAAAATCGAGGTCTGATCTTCAGCCAGTGCGTTGCGGAGGGCAGAGACCCTTCAATGTTGTTGCTCAAAAAATACCATGAGAGGTAGAATGCGGAGGCACAGTGAATCCATCTCATAAGGTGGAAATGAAAAATGGTAAGGTCCGCTAGGGTTAGCGAAGATACCAAGAATGTTTTTCCCGTCGGATTAAGAGCCTTGATCTCATAAGAATCGATGGTGGAAAATCTAAATCGTATATCAATGAAATCCGCATATGAAACTGGAAATATTTACATTTTTCATAGAGATTAAATAATGTACATGTTGTCATTAATTAAGCTAGATGTGCCAACTATGCCTCGGTCTTGTCATTACATTGGATGCTGCACTATTTGAGGTTGGCAAGCAATAATGAAACCTTTCAAAGAGAAAAAATTAACATATCACCAGAGCAAACCTCACGTGAACCTTAAATCAATATCGTATATAACATGATAGAGATTCCATGTCAATGGAACTTTGGTTATAAGAGTTCTAAGTATGAAATTTTTATTATAAAAGTCAATAAGATTTATATTCAAAATTAATGTGATTAAAGAACCTTTATGAGACAAGGCTCAGTTTCAATCAATCCATCTTTCTATGTTGAAATTTTATTTAATCATTAAACAACATAGATTAGGTATTTAGAATTTTTACTTAGGATAAAAAGGTAAAGTTTTTTTTTTGTATGTATGTTACAAGTGGTATCAGAGCAGCGTTCATACATTGGGACCCTAAGGGTTGTAGGTTTTAACCCTGAACAGAAATTATCTACACACGAATCTTATAACAGAAAATAAACAATAGCGAGAGCATAAAACATAAAACAGATAAACACAGAGATTTCCCCTGGATCCCAAATTGGGACGACCAACTTGATATTTCAATATATTCCTTTTAGTGTTACAACACATATATATACATGCTGAAGCATACATAAACCCTAATCCATTAACCCTGGATTAGATCATAACCGTAGTTCCCTTGACAGGATCTATAAAATACCAGGGGCCGAAAACCATCGTACCCCAAAACCATGTGCAAAACGATACACAAAACCATGGGCATGGATCGCCCATAGAAATTAAGAACCAAAAATTTTCATCGGGGCACTGCCCCGGACCCCAAAAGGTGGGGCTACCAACCCCCCTGTGACCCCCCCTCTTACCACCCTGCGCGTGATTAGTCATGGAAAGAATATAACACATACCCAACATTCTCCCACTTGTTGTTTTCTTTCTGCAAGGGGCTACAGGAGAGCTTAATCATTGGCCCAATTATTCAACACCCATTGTTTCTCTACACCAAGATAACTTCTGAGTGCTCACAGACTTCGTCAATTCATCTGCAACATTCTTTAAAGTTTCCACCTTTACCAACAACACCCTTTTAGCCTCAACCATATCTCTAACAAAGTGATATTGAACATCAATGTGCTTTGTCTTTGAATGATAAGCAGGGTTCTTAGCCAAGAAAATTGTACTTTGGCTATCACAGTCTATCCTTATATCTTGCTGTACCAACCCCATACTTGAACACAATCTCTGCAACCAAACTGCCTCCTTGCTTGCATGAGTGGCTGCCATGTATTCTGCCTCTGTAGTTGAAAGATCTGCTACAAACTATCTTTTACTTATCCAACTGACTGCGCTTGCAAATAGGCTAAACACATACCCACTTGTAGATATTCTTTGGTCTAGATCTCCAACCCAGTCTGCATCAACAAAACCACGAATGTCCAACATTCTTTCCAATCCTGGTCTTCCCTGGTAGCACAAGCCATAATCACTAGTTCCACATAAATATCTGAAAACCCACTTCACTGCTGTCCAATGCTCCTTCCCCGGGTTTGACATAAACCTGCTCAATACTCCCACTGCATGTGCAATGTCTGGTCTAGTACAGACCATTTCATACATCAGGCTACCCACTACACTTGCATATGGAACATGGGACATATCCTCCTCTTCTTCTTGTGTCTTGGGACACTGTTCAGCAGACAAATTTACACCTATAGGAATAGGAACATTCACCGGTTTACTATCTTGCATATTGAACCTTTGCAATATAGTATCGACATACCTACTCTGGTTTAACCAGAGCTTCCTCTTTGCCCGATCTCTCTTCATTTCCATGCCCAAAATATAGTTTGCAACACCAAGATCCTTCATGTTGAATTTGGAGAACAATTGGGTCTTCAAATATTGGATAATTTCTTTGTCATTTCCAATCAGCAACATATCATCCATATGTTCTATCTCAAAATCAAATGCAGTAGCAACAGATAAAAGTAATCTAATAGAAGTAAATTTGGCGACAGGAGAAAAAATATCACCAAAATCAATTCCCGGCACCTGGGAATAACCTTTTGCTACCAACCAAGATTTTTATTTATCCACCTTGCCTTCTACATTCATCTTCTTCTTAAACACCCATTTGCTCCCGATGGGCTTCCTTGTAGCTGGCAACTCCACCAGATCCCATGCCTCTTTTTTGTGCAAGGATGAAATTTCATCAACCATGGCCTCCTTCCAGAGTTTTCCATCCTCTGAATCTACTGCCTCCCTGACAGGTCTGGGATCATCATTAGTTATAGTTAAGGCAAAACCTGAATAGAAATTAGATGGACTATACCTTTCTGGTTGCCTTCTCTCCCGAACTGATCTTCTAATAGCTGGATTTTGTGGCTCTTCATCTTATGATTCTTCTTCTGTTGTAGAGTCTGATTCATCCTCCTTTAGCTCAAATTCTATCTTCTCAGGTTCCTTTGGTAGGACTTCATGTTTAAAAGCATCTTTCACTTCTCTAAACACCACATCTCGGCTGTACACAACCTTCCTTGTTTTTGGGTTCCAAAGCTTGTAACCCTTTAAACCATCCTTATACCCAATAAAGATGCACCTTTTAGATTTATTATCCAACTTGATCCTTTTATACTTTGGAACATGTACATATGCATCACATCCAAATACCCTTAGATGTGAAAGAGAGGGTTTCTTACCAGTCCATACCTCATGTGGAGTCTTATCCCCCAACACTGATGAAGGTGATCTGTTAACCAGATAGCATGAAGTCTCCACTGCCTCTGCCCAAAATTCTTGTCCTAACCCAGTACCACTAAGCATGCTTCTTTCCTTTTCCATCAGTGTTCTATTCATTCTTTTTGCAACTCTGTTTTGCTGAGGTGTGTATGGAGTAGTCTTCTGCCATGCTATACCACACTTCTTACAGAACTCTTCAAATTCCTTCTTGCAAAAATCCCCACCATTATCTGTCCTCAGTGCCTTTATCTTCTTCTCTGTCTGGTTTTCCACCAGAGCCTTAAATTATTTAAATCTGTCAAAAGCTTCATATTTCTTCCTCAAGAAATATATCCATGTATTCCTTGAGAATTCATCTATGAATAAAACATAGTACATAGACTTTCCCAGTGATGGAACTGACACAGGTCCAAACACATCACTGTGCACAAGTTCTAATACCTTGTTCGCCCTCTTAGAACCAGAAGGAAAACTCACCCGATTCTGCTTCCCATATACACAATGTTAACAGAAATTGAAATCCAGAGAGAAATTAGACATAACTTCTACTATACCATTTCTATGCAGTATCCAAAGGCCCTTCTCTCCAATATGTCCAAGACTTTGATGCCATAGCATGGTCTTTTCTTCAGAGACAGCTAGGATTTCCGCTCCACTTTCAGAAACCAAAGAACTGTTACACCCATTAATAATAGTGCTACCTTGTAGATTGTACAAAGTTCCAGTCTGAACTCCCTGCATTAATACCAGTGCTCCCCAAACCATCTTGTGGGCATATTTCTTGAACACTATTTTTACACCTGCATCATCCATCTTGCTTATAGAAATCAGATTTCTAGCTAATGCAGGAATATTCAGAACACTGGGAAGTGTTATAATCCTTCCACCTTGCAGCTTCAGCTTCACCTTTCCACGTTCGATGATTATGGCCTTCCTATCATTCCCTAGGAAGACATCAATGCCATCATATTTCTCATACTCGCAGAACCACTCCCGATGGGGAGTGAAGTGAAAGGATGCACCTGAGTCAATCAACCATGACTCATGATCTACATGTGTGTTTGAAGAAGAAGCCAAATACACATCCCCACCTTCATCCGAGGTGGTTTTTTCCTCTGCAGAAGGAGCATCATCAGATCCCTTTCCTTTCTCAGGAGCTTTAGATCTGCACTCCCTTTTGTAGTGCCCTTCCTTTCCGCATTTTCAGCATACCTTTACAAACTTTCCAGGAGATTTAGATCTCCCTCTAGATATGGATCTCCAACTCAAAACCTTATTCTTGTTTTTGTTTTGGGACCTTCCTTGTACAAATAAGGCATCTCCATTCTGTCCCTCCATATTTCTCCGTCTCATTTCCTCCAACAAGAAGGCTGAGACAATGTCATCAAAATTCAAGGTAGTTGTATTGCTACCTATTGTAATAATCAGACTGTCCCATGAGTTTGGTAGAGAAGAAAACAAACTGATGCACTTATCTTCATCTGATATTTTAATATCAACAGATGACAGTTGAATTACCATAGTATTGAAGGCGTTCAGATGCTCTGTCACTGAGTCTCCATCCTTCATCCTCAAGTTATACATCTTTTTCCGCAGGAACAACTTATTCACTAGAGACTTATATTGGTACAAATTCCCAAGTTTTTCCCACAAATTCTTTGTTGTAGCTTCCCCAGATACATTCAACAATACTGAATCTGAGACACACAACTGTATTGTGCTCTTAACCTTCTGATCCAGTTTCTTCCAGTCTTCATCTGACATTATCGTTGGTTTAGTACCTGCATCTACCACGATCCACTGATCTTTATCCACCAGCAGATCCTCCATCTTGAGCTTCCACAACTCAAAACTCTGACCATTAAATTTCTCGATCTCTATCTTTCCGCCGCTCGCCATCTCCTTTCACCGCAAGAATCGATCTCAAAGATCTCCCACTGAAAAGAGTCTACCTCAGCCCTGAGCAAAAAAACCCTCAGCAGCAAAGGCGTCCCCTTGAAGTCTAAATATCTTTGATACCAAATGCAGGTTTTAGCCTTGAACATAAATTATCTACACACGAATCTTATAATAGAAAATAAACAATAGCGAGAGCATAAAACATAAAACAGATAAACATAGAGATTTTCCCCTGGATCCCAAATCGAGATGACCAGCTTGATATTTCATTATATTCCTTTTAGTGTTACAACACATATATATACATGCCGAAGCATACATAAACCCTAATCCATTAACCCTGGATTAGATCATAACCGTAGTTCCCTTGACCGGATTTGCAAAATACTAGGGGCCAAAAACCATCATACCCAAAAACCATGTGCAAAACCATGCACAAAACCATGGGCGCGGACTACCCATCGGAAAGTAAGGACCGCTAATGCCCCCCTGTGACCCCCCCATTGCGCTCGCGCGTGATTAGTCGTGGAAAGAATATAACACATACCCAACAAGGGTCAACTAACAATTTACGCAGTGTATATAATGATGCATAGAATAGAAGCATAATAGGAAACATAATGAGAAGGTGGACAATGCAACAACCACCCCAAGACACCGGGGAACCCCAAGCTCAACTAGTTGTGAACCTTGAGATGTGGGTTTAGTTGAGTGTTGATCAACACCAACAAACAAGTAGACTGCTGGAGGAAAAACAACATCAAACCATCTTACTATTGAATACATTACAACAATTATAGGAAGAAATGGTATGAGTTCGAAGGGATAACAAACGATTAATGCAAGAGAAGGAAAATATATTAAAGAGCCTGTCTGACAAGCAAAACCAAGAAGTGTAACACCCTAGTACTGACAGGGTCATGCAAGAAGGTGATGAAAAACAAAAAAGATACAACACCACTGACAGAGTGGAAAGAAGCCCATCCTAGAGAAGTAACAAAAACAAAAATTACAGTGAAGCATAATCCAACAATTTTTTGGATCAGCAAGAGGTTAAGAAGCAAAAATTAGAGCTTCAAGGGGAGTTTTGAAAAATAAAAGCACCAAAATTTTATGGTGAAGCTGAAGAAGTGGCAGAGGCATGATTAATAAACATGAATAAATACTTTTAGGTGTATGAATATAGTAGCAATCTGAAGGCCATATTGACCATATATCAGTTAAGGGATAAATCCACTCTGTGGTGGGAAGAAGTGAAGAATATTCGCAGCATTGAAGAACAAGATGTCACTTGGGAATCATTCTGGAAATACTTTAAAGACAAGTATTTAACGGAACGTTCAAGGATGAGAAAGCTAAATATTTTCATGACTTGAGGTTGGGATAGATGACTATGGATGAGTACATCACCAAGTTCACCTCCCTGTTATGTTATGTTCCGTACCTTTGAGGGGAAAAGGCTAAGGTGCAAATATTTCTGAGCAGCCTGCCAACACATATGAAAGAGCGTATTGAATTTGTAAATCCCAGAACCATGGATGAAGCCATTCGTAAGGCACGAATGTGCTATCAATAGTTTAAGGCTAAAGGGGAGGTTGGAAAAAGTTGGAAGCCAAGGAAAGGAAAGAAAAGTAGCACAAATTTCAAAGGCACCAAAAGCAATAATTTTAAGGATTCTGCACGAAGTTCTGTCAGTAAACAATTTGGTAGAAATCATCAAAGAACTCGATGGCCAGCAGAAGAAAAGCCTACAGAGGCATCCAACAAGCCTGAGAAAGGACAAGTGACCAAGCCACCTCTACAGTGTTGGGGGTGTGGTGAGGCACACTATTATAAAAACTGCCCACAACGGGCAAGAAATGACACAGTTGCAAACTTGCAGGAAGCTTCCACAGTAGGCGATGTGGCGCGAAACATTCCTCGAATCAACGCGACATTGGAGGATTTATAGGCAGATTATCAGCCAACGATGATTGAGTTGGAAGGTAAATTACTCTCTCAATCTGTTTCTATTTTGGTAGACCCAGGTGCAAGTCTAAGTTATGTTAGTCCCAAAATAATGGAAATGTGTAAATTAAAAGAACATAAATTCAAAAGCTCATGGCTGGTACAACTAGCCATAGGAGCAAAACGAAAGGTAACTGCTAAAATTCCAAACTTTGTTTTGGAAATTTCAGAACAAGAGTTAAATTTAGACTTGAACATACTGGCATTAGGGTCCTATGATGTTTTGCTAGGTATGGATTGGCTAGAAAAACGTTGGACCTTAGTGGATTGCAAGGAAAATATTATTTATTATAGAGTGCAAGATGGAACATGCAAGGAGATTCAAGGAATCAAGAAACCACTATAGTTACGTCCAATTACAACATCCCAAATGAATAAATGTATAAGGAAGGGATGCTAGATATATGCTATTCAGGTGGGATATGCTGATTCAAAGGAAAAATCACCTTTGATAGAAAACATACCTGTGGTGCAAGATTTCATGGATGTTTTTCCAGAAAATATTCCTGGATTACCACCAAGACGAGATATTGATTTTACTATATAATTAATGCCATGAGCATCACCTGTGTCAAGGGATCCTTACAGAATGAGTGTTCTATAATTAAAAAAATTGAAAATTCAGTTACAGGAACTGCTGGACAAAGGTTACATCTATCCGAGTGTGTCCCCTTGGGGAGCACCAGTGCTGTTTGTGAAGAAGAAGGATGGAACCATGTGAATGTGCATGGATTGTAGACATCTTAACAAGTTAACAGTTAATAATAAGTATCCATTACTAGGAATTGATGATCTGTTTGATCAGGTAAAGGGGGCCACATTGTTTTCAAAGA
The DNA here is from genome assembly GCA_034641835.2 of Pinus albicaulis. Classification (NCBI taxonomy): domain Eukaryota; kingdom Viridiplantae; phylum Streptophyta; class Pinopsida; order Pinales; family Pinaceae; genus Pinus; species Pinus albicaulis. The sequence goes on along the minus strand of CM076580.1, from coordinate 1,321,939,006 downwards.
TAGATTTAAGATTTGGATATCACCATATTTGAATCAAGGATAAAGACATTTACAAGACAACATTCCGTACCAGGTACGGGCATTATGAATTTGTGGTGTTACCCTTCGGGTTACCAAATGCACCAGCAACCTTTATGAAGTTAATGCATGGAATATTTCACCCTTTCTTGGATGATTTTGTACTCATATTTATAGATGAAATTTTAATCTATTCTAAAAACTAGGAAGAACATAAAGAGCATTTGAGGATTGTGCTGGAAATTCTAAGAAAACACCAGTTGTATGCTAAGTTCAGCAAATGTGATTTCTTTAAAACATAAATCCAGTACCTAGGCCATGTCATTTCAGTAGAAGGGATTGTTGTTGACCCAAAGAAGATTAAGACAATTATGGAATGGCGAGTACTCCAAAATGTGGAAAATATTCGATCTTTTATGGGGTTAGCTCAGTACTATCGGAGATTTATTAAGGGATTTTCCAGAATCGCTTTTCCCATTACCTCATTGCAGAGGAAAGGAAAAGTCTTCAAGTGGACTGTTGAATGTCAAAATAGTTTTGAAAGGCTGAAACAACTATTGACCACTACACCTATGTTGAGGGTAGTTGACCCCAACAAAGAATTTGAAGTTTGTACAGATGCCAGCAAAGAGGGTGTTGGCACAGTTATATCTCAGGAAGGCAAAGTGGTGGCATATGAATAAAGAAATTTGAAGGATCATGAACAAAGGTATTCAACATATGACTTGGAATTAATAACAGTAGTACATGCACTCCGGGTATGGAGACACTACCTGCTAGGTGAAAATTTTGTGTTAAAGACAGATCATAGCAAATTGACTAGTTACTTCAATAAAGCTAATTTAAACTCCAGGAAAGCAAGATGGAATTCCTTTCTAAGTGAGTTTGATATGGACATACAACACGTAAAAGATAAGGAGAACCGGGTGGCTGATGCTTTAAGTAAAAAACTGCATTGTGTTTATGAGCTTTACTACAATCAAATTGAAATTAAATTCCTAGATCAAGGAAAAGAAGAAGCACAAAAAGATCCGAAATATCAATTCTTATGGAAGCAAATGGAAGAAAACAAAAATCAAGGAAGTACTTTTGAGTATGGAGTAAATGATGATCAGATGATAACTTTTAGAGGTAAGTTGTATGTACCAAACCGTGTCGACCTAAAGGAGTTGATAATGAATGAGTACCATCGCAGCAATTATTCAGGTCACCTAGGATACCAGAAAACGTTGACTGCAATTAGAAAGGTATATTTCTGGCCTGGTATGCATAAAAATATTGCTGAATATTTAAATAAATATTTAGAGTCTTAGCAGGTGAACGTGGAGCATCAACATCCAACAGGATTGTTGCAACCCATACTGGTACCTGAATGGAAGTGGGAGGTCATATCCTTGGACTTCATTCCAGGGTTACCACAGACAAAAAAGAAAAATGAATCCATCATGGTGGTAGTGGACAGATTGAGTAAATCTACACATTTTATACCTGTGCAGTCTACTTATAAGACTGTACAGATAACAGACATATTCATGAGGGAAATTTTCAGGCTACATGGTATTCCAAAGAAAATTATCTTAGACAGGGATGTTAATCTTACATCAGCATTTTGGAAGACTCTGTTTACAGGGATGGGGACCTAAATAAACTTTATCACTATTTATCATCCCTAGACAGACGGTCAAACAGAGCGAGTAAAACAAGTGTTGGAATATATGCTACGCATGTATGTGATGCAACAACCAACCAAATGGGAAGACTATTTGCATCTTGTTGAATTTTCTTACAACAATGGCTATCAGGAGTCCCTGAAAATGAGTCCTTTTGAGGCCTTATATGGGAGGAAGTGTTGCACACCCATAAATTGGTGCAGTCCCAAAACAAAATTAATGTTGGGACCCGAGATGCTTGCTAAAATGGAATCAAAAGTAAAGAAGATAAGACAAAATCTGAAGGCTGCACAAGATTGGCAAAAGATATATGCAGATAAAAAGAGGTCTTATCAGGAATTCGAAGTGGGAGACCATGTGTATGTGAGGATCAAACCCAAGAGGAGTACCTTGCAGTGGACCTCTTGTGCCAAGTTGGCTCCTAGGTTCTGTGGACCATTCCAAATTTTGGAAAGGGTAGGACCTATGGCCTATCAGCTGGATTTACCCATTCACATACGAGTACACAATGTGTTTCATGTGTCCCTATTGAAGCATTATGTGCATGATTCAAAGCACGTAATTCATTGAAAAAACATACAGGTAGGATATAATTAGAAATCCTAAGTTGAAATATGATTTATGAGAATCTGATATGAAACTTTGCTGTTTGTAGGTAGAGCTGGATGGCGAGTTTCTAGTCGAGCTGCAACACATACTTGACCAAAGAGAAATTATGCTCCAGAAGTGAGTCATCACCCAGGTTAAAGTGTAGTGGAAGCACTTCAGCCTAGATGAGGCTACTTGGGAGGAAGAAATATTTGTGCGTGAGGGTTACCCAGAGCTCTTTTTAGAGCTAGAATGAAACATCGAGGATGGTGTTACTTCTAGGGGGGAAGTTGTGACAATTGCATTAATGATAACTAGTTAAAAGACATTTTGTTTACTTATTGTTTTAAGGAAAGACTAGAATTATGAAGGTTTGCTGAAGAGTTATTAATTATAAATAATAAAATCAGTTATGGAAATAAATTCATAAAAAAGTAAAAGCTGAATAATAAGGTGGTTGGGGACAGTTGCAAATAATTACATGCTGCTATGTGGATAAGAGACTGATCCCAATGAGGAGTAGGGGTTTTGTTCATGGAGAAAGGGAGAGTGATAATTTTCTAGAGCTGGTAGTGACCAATGGAAAACACTCAAAAAAATCTAGAATTATTTTTGGTACTGACTATACTAGGTGTCCTAAGGTCATAGCAGAAATATCCACTGTTACCTGTACCATTCAAGATTGGAGCACGGGGGCAAGAGGAGGAAGTATTCACCTATATTGATGGTTGGGAGGACCACAGCTAAATTCTATAGATTCAGATAAGTAAACTATATTGTCTCTGTATTTAAGCACTGCAATATTGTTATTATGTGGGTGTACATGTATTAATATACTAGTGGCGTAAACAGTAAATAATCCTTAGACAGGTGTTGTGAAAGTATTATGTTATTGTAGTAGACTCATTATTAATTTCACTAATTATGTATAAGGGTTGTACATCAGATGTAGAACAAGTTTTGCATTATAATACAAGTTCATTAAGGATATCAGAAATGATATATATCTATATCTATATCTATATATATATATATATATATATATATATATATATATATATATATATATATGTTTTACATCGAATTTTTCTTTAGACAATAACTGATTAAATACATGGACTGTAGAGCTATAAAATGAAGAGAAAGGTGTAAATATATTTAAATCTATAGGTTGCGTTTTTATGTTATGTTTAAGGATAAATCGAGAGGACTGTTGGTCAAGGGTATTGGGAGAAACCTGACCAGAGACACGTCTCCCTAAAAACATGACTATACACGGATGAAATAGAAGGTGGTCCAGTGACCTAAAATGAAAATATACAATTATAAATCTAAATTACTGATAAATATTATCAAAGAGACACTATAGGACAACGTAATAGTACGTTAAGTACAAATACCATTTACTGTATAAATACATAGAAGTTTATAGTTTGAAAAAGAGTAAACTCAGAACCAAGATTTTACTGCATGAAACATTACAAAGATTAAAGGTAGAAGTTTTCCAAGAACTTCAACTATAAAAAAAATTTATACCTTACGTAAATAACCCTCAGAAAGACTGATAGCACTTATTTTAAATACAACTACTCTTAATAAAAAAAGAATAAAGCTCTAAACCCTGGAATAGGGTAAGTTGATTTAGTAGAGAAAAATGAATAAGAATGACGTAAGAAACTACAATGTGCAAAACCTGAAACCAAACCAAAACCCAGTAATCGGAAAGGAAGATGCATTTAGATATGTAATTACAGTTCCGATATAACATGCATGCAATATGTCCCAAGACCAGCCTGTAGGCTGTAAATTTCATTGTAAAGATATAGCAAACATAAGAACAATGCAATGATATACATATATATAACCCAGAAATAAATAAATATTTATGACCAAAGTCCAGTTTTCATTTAAAACTTGTTCAGATCGAAAGAATTCCAACTGAGTATGAACTCAGAGGAGAGACCATTTGGATATAAAGTTGAGCCTTAAATCTTGTAGAATAATTACACCTTCTACACAAGGTTTCTGGATATCTACAATTGTTTCTCTTTGGAGCTATAAGAAAACAATATCTTAAACTGAACAAAATTCCAGAGTAAATCTGAAGCTCATGACTGCATAATCAGTGCCAAACTCTATATACAAAACACAGACCCAAGAAACTCATTTTGGAATACCTGGAGAGAGTTGAGTAAATATTAGTAGAGTCCAAAACCTCTGGAGCAAACAACAATGCATTTGATAGCAAGGGGCATACCTTCAACATACCAAGTAAAAGGGTTAATCGAAGAAACAAAACAAAAATAATAATGGAATGGTTAGGTTAAAATCAAGAAATCTACTACATAACTTTATAGTTACAAGCCTAAAGGTGAGATGGGAAAATTTCCTTACTTGTAGTCAGAGTAAACTTGCACATGAAGGCCAAATGCTAAGCTACGAAGCAAAGAAAATAACATTAGTAAAGTAGAAAACCAAATCTTGAATAACAGTATAAAATAAGATTTTCATGCGCAGAAAATAAGAATAAATTCCAGTAAATCTCTTGCCTGAGACGAAGGAGGGCAACATAAGTTTGAGTTACTGGAAAATACTTGAGAAGGGTAGCTACCAGGAAGGCCAAACATCGATTCTGTCTGTTGGTAGGGTTACATTTAGCTTCGCCGAGAAGAAGGCCATGGAAAACCAAGGTCTGCTCTTTAGCCAGTGCATTTCGGAGTGCAGAGACCCTTCAATGTTGTTGCTCAAACAATACCATGAGAGGCAGAATGCAGAGGTGCAATGAATCCATCTCATAAGGTGGAAATGACAAATGGTAAGTTCTACTAGGGTTAGCGGAGATACCAAGAATGTTTTTCCTGCCAGATTAAGAGCCCTCGATCTCATAATAATCGACGGTGGAAAATCTAAATCGTATATCAATGAAATTTGCATATGAAACTAGAAATATTTACATTTTCCAAATAGATTAAATAATGTACCTATTGTCATTAATTAAGCCGGACGTGCCAGCTATGCCTCGGTCTTATCGTTACATTGGATGATGCACTATTGAGGTTGGCAAATAATGAAACCTTTCAAAGAGAAAAAAATAACCTATCACCAGATCAAACCTCACGTGAACCTTAAATCAATCTCGTATATAACGTGACAGAGATTCCATGTCAATGGAACTTTGGTTGTAAGAGTTCTAAGTATGAAATTGTTATTATAAAAGTCAATAAGATTTATATTCAAACCTAATGAGATTAAAGAACCCTTATGAGACAAGCCTCAGTTTCAATGAATCCATATTTCTATGTTGCAATTTGATTTAATCATGAAACAACATAGAATAGGTATTTAGACTTTTTATTTAGGATAAAAAGGTAAAGTTTTTTTGTTGTTGTATGTATGTTACAATTTGATAAACCATTATCTATATTTAAAAGAGCGTAGGAGTTACTATCTTTCTTTAGTTTCTCCCCCTTGACTTACTCACAACAACAAATCCAAGTGTGTTACATGTCATTTTTTCACATCCAATCAAATGGCCTAAAAAATGAATCAATCAACATCCTTAATACCTTGCAATTATACCTATCCAAATCCCTAAGTATTACCTCTCCAAACAATCTAAATTTTTGGCTCAATCATCTCAAAAACTGCGTTTTCGGCCTTGTTATTGCCTAAATCTACCTCAGGCTGAAGGAAGGCAGAGTTTAGGGTAACATCATACCACACTCAGTCTGGTAGCTAGCCCTACCAGAATAAGAGAGGGCTCTCTCCGGGTCAATCTCAGGAAAAATGTATCAATATGCTTTGAGATGACTGAAATGAATGCTAATTTTAGGCTAGGTATATGAATAAAGGAGTTTGATTTTGATTTTTAGGGTTTTTTTTTGTTGGAAAAATGGAAAGGCAATTTTTGGACTTGGGGATGAGGCCAAATTCTTGCAGATTTCAAGTTGGAGAAGGGAAGGCAATGAATTTGATGTATTAGATTCAATGAATGGATGGAAAAGACTGTTGAGGAGCTGAAGAGGGAAAGAGGGTGCAAGGATCCTCTTCAAACTGACGAAAACATATAAAACTAAACAAAAGTTTAAGGCAGAGCACCAACAAACTAATGAATTCTACCTTAGTTACTCATTTGTTTAATTTCAGAAGCAAAGAGAAGGGAAATGGAATACATAAAACATTAATGAAACTTACAGATACATGGAGAAAAATATCATCAAAACTCAGAGCCACAAGGATCCCAACAAGTGTTGCAAAACTCTAGTCTTTCCTTTGCCAAAAATATGAAATGAATATACAATGAGGTGCCAAACTGTTCCCAAGAGTCCAAACCTAAAAATGTCTCAGAAAATACATGATATAGACCATCCTAACCCCTTCCCATGCCTCTAGGGGTCGAGCTTATCCTTATAGGAGCTATTTCAACCAATTCTAAACTAGGAACTGAAATCTAGGCAATTAAACAACTTGCCTCTATATGGAAGGAAACTGATTCATTCATTTAATTATCACTTTTTAGTGAATGAATCCTCTAGAACAAGTAAATATATGCCAAAATTACATCAATATAGATCATTAGTTACATCAAAATGTAAAACTAGTCAAAACTGGGTGAATTTCTAAGCTGAAGAGTGAAAATGGGGCTAAATTTATCTATGCGCCACGCCAGAAAACTCAATGCGTCATGCCACTTTGGAGGTGATTTTGAGGCACTTCCCGAAGTCAAAATTGAGCTCATGATAGCTCGTTGGAAATCCCTACCTGTCTACTTTCCAAAACAAGTGGAATTTCTAGATTTGGATGTCATTTTCCCCTCCAAAACTTCAATCTCCCAATACTGGTTCATGTGTGTGCAAAAGGTGGCAGAAAGGCCATTTTCAAGGTGTTTTTGACCCTTTAGGCCACCCAGAACTTGATGAAATTATTAGGCCATTCCTGAGCATGCATAAATTTTCATAAAAAAATCCAAAAATGTCAATTTTTCCTCCAGAAGATCTCTCAAATGTAAGCGCGTGCAAGGTGGCGCTACGCGTTGGGCAGGAAAACCTGTTTTGTGACCAAAAACTCAAAAATGACAAAAGTTTCTCCAAATTTGCTGAAATTTGGACTGAAAGTCCATAATCAAGTATCATGCTCAGCAAAAGAAGTTTCGGCCAAGATTATGTCTTTTCACGCCTCCTCGATGCCTGTAGTTCCGTGGCGGAATCACTGTCTCGTTCATAGGATGAATCTGTGTCCGTCATGGTGTTTGCAATGTGTATGACAATTTTATGTTTTATTGGTTGAAAATGAGAAATTAGGACTTGGTGTCTTTGTCTCCAAGTGCCAAATGGGAAAATACCGTGATGAATAGGGTCAGTGGGTATAGAGGACCGTGGGAAATAGTACAATGGTAAAAATGTGGTTCAATCAAGTGAAGTTAGAATGCAATAACAGTCACTTGACTGTTTTTTAGGAATCTGGGGTTTGGGGATTTAGAAATTTTGAAAAATGGTATGGGAGATAGTAGAGTTTAGGGATAGGGATAAATGGAACAAGTGATATGACTGGCTTTGGGACACAGGAGAAAAGGGGAGGAACTGTATGTCATATGACAGTGATGGGGAAGGAAATCACAGATGGAGAATGGGACTTGCAACACTTGGCACAAAATCAAACTTTAACAAACCAACTCAAACCCTAGGAGCAGTTTTAATGAAATGGATAGTGTTTGTGTTTTGAGATTACAAATCCTCAAACCAATCTTCAAACAACTCCCACACACTAACCAAAAGAAATAGCAAGATGACTTACACTTCCACGGAGCAAAGGAGATGAAGTCGTTTTAAAAAAAATGGAAGCAGTGATGAAATTTTCACTTGGCAGCTCTGTGCGCCGCACGCTCATCCAGTGCGCTGCGCACGTTATATGCGCCACACTAGAGAAAATTTACACTGTAGAAAATGGCCATGTGCGTCGCGACATGCCAATGCGCCGCACCTTCTCCCAATGCGCCGCGCAAGCAAAATCACAGACAATCCGCCTCCAAAAACTCTTTTTTCACTTCTCCAACTTCAACTTGGCTTCTCTCATGGGTTTTTGATATCTCCTTGCGTGAAAATGAAATTTTAAAGTGGAAAATATCTCATAGAACCATGGATTTTGATTTTTGTTTTGAAATAACCCACTTTGTAAAGTTGTAGAACTTTGGCACTTTGACATTTTAATACAAACTCTGTTTTACTTGATTTGTGATTTTCTGAGCTGAATGATGAAATTTTGGCTACTTTTTGCAGGGATAGATGGCATGGCGTAGTGATGAGATAACAGTGATGGGAGATGGGAAAAAACAAGGTGGGGAGGTGGGATGATTGACACCAAAACAAGTTGCAAAACCCTTCTCAACAAGATAGAAGGGTTTAGTTTTGTACTCAAATCTTCATAATCAAACTCATAATAAAAAACAAGCATGAGTTATGAGAAATAGAGGAGTGGCTTTGAATTACTCAAACCTGGAGAAACCAAGAAAATTTGATGTTGGAGAAGAATGGCAAAATTTTTTGTGCTTCAGCTCAATGTGCCGCGCACCAAGCTCAATGCGTAGCGCACTTTTGCAGGAGGCTTTTGGAGGCCTTCCCAGTGTCCAAATGGGGCATGGAATAGCTCGTTGGAAATATTATTGAGTCTAATTTCCAACCCAACTATAATTTTTCAATTTTGAGTTCATTTACCTTGTCAAAAATCAAATCTCCCAAGACTGGTCAAAATGAGCAAAATGAGGCTGCCTTAAGGCAGAGTGCTGTTGCCATTTCTCTAAAACCATGACACCTGTGTAAAAAGTGAAGGAGGTTTTTCTTCCTTGGCCTATTTTTAACAAAACGCTCTCTCATTTTTCCAAAATTCAGCTTTTATTTCTCTGAAACATCATTTGAGTGAAACCTATCCCGATGTGTGGAACAAGGGATTTGTCAAAATGAAGTGAAATGAAGGGGATAAGGGGCTTATAAATTCTTGAGAAAATTTTGGGAAGTAGGGAGGGATGTTATGAAGTAGGGGAAAGTGGAATTTCAGAGATTGAGTGAGGGGAAGGGGTCCAAAAGGGCAAAACACAGGCCTAGCCTAGAAAATTGCCAAGTTGTAGCAAGAAACTAGGGTTTGTGCAAAAATGAGGAATTTGGGGGATCTCAGTGATGGGAAGTGTTTAATAAGGTACATTAAGGATAGGGGAAGGTGTATGAACATAAGGATACAATTTTTGATGATGAGTTGACCATCCAAGAGAAATTACATTCAAAACCCTAGGAGAGGGAAATGAACCTTACCTAGGCACAACTGAAGCATGAACAAGGTGTAAAATGACCCTTTTGGAACTTGAAATGATGATGAAAAACCTCTGAATGATGGTACACTCATCTAAATGGTGACATGGACCGACATTTGGACAACTTTGAAAAGAGTGAAAAAAAACCCTAAACCTAATACCTAGTGACCAAATTTTACTTGAATACTCACTGAAATGACAAAATTTGACCTTGAAATCTTAAAATCACTTTGTAAGAGCATGTTTTATCACTGGAGGAAGGCTGCAAAGGCTGACACTAATAGGCCCTAGTGCACCCCGCACTTCAGTCCACCTGCAATGGTTTCAAGTTGCATAACTGAGGACCTGCATTGACCAACACAGATTTCCCTTGTTTGCAGGTGCGATGGTTCTATAATTTTAGGAAAAATAAAAGATAATCATGAATCTTATCTTCTCCAGAATATTCTAAGGTGGTTTTAACCATTTACTATTGATTGGGATCTCAAACTCCTATCCTATAGGTATTATCTCTTATCCCTAGAGCTTATCCTCCTTCATATGTGTATCTAAGTCCTAGATTGGTAAAACCAAAACTACCCTATTTACCCTATAAATCCACTGCCTCCCATAGAGTCTGGGTTGGATAAATTTGTAGATTATTAGTGCCCTCATGCTACTACTTTGAGCTTAAAAAATCATCATCCATTGAGAAATAGTGTTGAGGTTAAAAATTTTCTTTGTGGCAAGGAAGGACAAGATAACTGGGGATACATCTACAAAGTCAAGCATCTATAAATGGTTGTAACTCTCTCCTTCATGTATGAATACAAAAAGTACTTTTTTTTACTATACTTGTGTCATGTTGATGCTTATGTATTTCCATTCCTGGTTTTCAAGCTTCTGTGGTTATCGTTTAATGAAGAGATCTTTGAATGATCCACAGTGTAAACAATTGTCGACGTTTCAAATCCCAACAGGGATCCATCTTCAGGACAAGATGATGAATGAAAAGTGAAAGAAGGACGCAGAGGAAAAGGATTATATATAGTGAAAAGAGGAGAAGAGGAAGAGCCAAAAGACTAATTAATATTTGTTATTTATAGTTTAATGAGTTTTATTATATTATTATTATTATTATTTTTTGATAATAAATTTATTTTTTAATAAATTTAATATATGCTACCATATTCACTAATTAAATAATAATTATTATTAATAAATTTTGTTTTTAATAAATTTAATATATGTTATCATATTTACTAATTAAATAATTATTATTATTAATAAATTTTATTGTAAGTGATAAACCTAAAGTTTAAAAAAAAAAAATTAGAATTATAAAGTTCTTATAATATCAATTCATTAATTTAATAATAATAATTATTAATTTAATTAAATTTTTAATTTTCAATTTCTATTAATTGCTTAATTTTAAGGATAAAACCTGAAGTAACTATTTTATTTTTAATATTAAATGCTTAATTATAAGTTACTAAAAATTCAATTCCTTTTAAGTCATTGAATAGAAACATCAATTTATGCTATGTGGATTTTGTAGTTCTCTTGCTTGTTTTAGTCATTTTTTAGGTTCCATTTATAGCACTTGGAGCTAGAGTTTGTGATTATAAGAAAGGAGAAGAGGAGGGCCTACTGCATATTCCAGGTAGGTCTTTCTTTTGTATTCTAATTTCTCTAAGGAAAACATAGATATTTTTGCTCTTTTTTTTCTAGGTCATGCCACTAGATCTAGGGAGTTCCATTTTGTATGTAGAAGCATAATATTTTCCATATAATAACTTGGAAAATCCACTAGGGATCAAACCGAAAGTGAAATCATCGTAATTGTTGCATTTTTCGCAAGGAAAGAACACACTGTATTTCCCGTGCCTTCCTAGATTATGGGACACATGGTCTTCCTTACGAAAAAATGACGTAGTTCCCTTAGCCCTTCTCCTTGTTATTGTTAGAGTTGAGATTGATAGGTGGCACACACCCTCAACCAGTGCCCCACTTGAGGACGTTACTCCCCACTCATATTTTAGAACTAGAAGAAATGTTTCCATGAATATCATCTACTATGTAAGCACATGAGCTCCATTAGATTGTTCAGTGCTAATATTGTCTCCTACAATCCTCAAAACTTAATTGTCAAACCAAGGCTTCATAAGCTTCAAGGTGTAGCACGGTCAATTCCAAAATTAGTCTTATCAAAATTTGTAAATAAAACCTGTCCCCACACAAAACAATCAAAATTTCCATGTTATGTAATGAAAGAGAATGAAAACTCTAATTTAATATTCCTATACTAGTTTTCATGGTAGCACCAATATCATTCTGGATACTAGTCTTTTTACTCACCAATACTCTAATGAACTAAGATCTTATCCAAAATAAATCTTACAAATTGAACTCAATCTTTAACAATATCGCAAACAAGCACTCAGACAAACCATATAATTCGTTAAAATATTCTTATACTAAACACATTTTTCACCGTCGTCTACTTTACCACTCACTTTCTATTCATTGTATGATGAAAATATTACTGTTTTGATGTGCTTCAAATCATTCATGAAAAATTAAAGTAAAAATAAATTTTCTCAATCCCAAACCAAGCAAAGAAATCATTCAAGCCCTTTTAAGTTAATCTTAAAGAAAGTCTTTGATAGAAATTAGCAACTCTAATCAGTCAGTCAAGTCTTGTGCTATGAAGGTAACTACTGTAAACTTCAAGACTTCTCACAACTACACTCAAGGAATCAAAAAATATATATCCTTACTCTTGCTTAGGCACAAACCAAATTATTTAAGCGCAAAAGCACAATCTATCCTACTCTTTTGCATTCATAAAAATAAAAGAAAATAACCATAACCAATTATCAGTGAACAACACATTCTATAATGAATACTAGTGGTTTTGAAATCGAAGAAAAATGACCAAGTTATTCAAGATATCCAATAGAAAAGGAGTATGCAAGTGAATTTGTTCCTGCACTCCACTGTTAAGTTCCTGCACTAGAAAATAATATGCAAATGAACCCACAAATTTAGGTTTTCACAGTTAAATTTTTTTCAAAGCATGAATATATTTGGAATAAGGAAAAATCAAGCGAGTTTTTATCCATCCCCAACAATGGTGAGTTTTTAAAGGGCGAGCCTTACCAAAGAACAATTTTCTAACTTTGAAAACTCAAGGTTCATCATAAATATACACAATATCATGAAAGAAACTCACTCTAGTGTCTGCACAACATACAAGCTTGAATCACGACTGTAACACCCTCTTCCCACATCTACCCAAGTAATTGGCCAACCAGAGTAAACATGTGACGATAGGATACTTATACGATATTCAACCACCTAAATGACCTTGATGAAGTGGAACCGACAAAAGCATGACAAACAATCCTTACACAACATCAACAAGATCCCCAGGAGGTATCCCAACCCTTCAGGCCTATTACCCCTAGATTAGACTGAATTTTTGACCATTTTGAGCCTTATCCATAGGCATAAGGCATCATGTTAGTGGCTAGGAATATATAGCCACAGGAACAACACAACAATCCTGCGACCACAGTCCCAATTACTCAGTTTCGTGTCTGCAACTATGGAATTTGAGCCACCTTTTTAGGCCTAGAGCCCAGGTCACTGCCCAGAACTTCATGAAAACTTAGGGGTGATAAAAAAGCATTGGAACAATGATACATAATCAATCACATCAAGAATAACTCATATGTACCCCTCCTAGCCATGACAGGAATTTCGTCAAACATATCACAAACATTGAATCTACATGTGTAAATAACATATTTAAGCATAGGGGTCTCATACTTATCTGAGAATCGTTAAGAAGAATTTCTCCCTCACATCATTAACTACAATACAATCTATTTGACCATATATACAGTGTGCATTCAATTACAAGTAAAAACATGAAGAGAGCCACACATCATCACTGATAAATTACATGCTCATGACCAACATAATAACAACAAAATATAATAGATGTAACAAAAATAGAATCCACATAATGAAAATTACAATTATACATCAAATATCCAAGGAATGAATATCTCATTAATGAATAGAGAACCCAACCGGGGATGGGACTACAACGTTCCACCCGACCATAGATTGGTTGAGAAAAATCTATCTTCGTCCAATCACCCTTATGCCATATTCCAAGAATGAATGTGGGACTCATAACCAACCAAAAAGAACCAAATAATCATGAATGCTACCTGAATTCTCTACCTACACTGTGAGGAATTTGAGTGCTTCCTAGTCTCTTGGGCTTTACCGTAATCCATAGTTTGAATTAGGGATCACTAGGCCCTAAACTGAGACATACTCTCTAGGCTTTATTGTACATCCCATCACGAGACTACTAGGACCAAAGGAGATAAATCCACCTCTTGGGTTTTGCGTATATCCTTCCATTCACTGACAAGGATTCCTAGGCCCGCTAAGGCACACAATCTGGCTTTAACACAACCCACAGTCTGGCTTAGGGGTTACTAATCCATTGGCTTTACCGTGATCCACATTTCCATTACAGGACCACTATTCCATGTGTTTTTCATTTCGGATATCCACTCCACTCAGAATACAATCCATCCAGCAATCCAACTCAACCAAAGTATGACAAACCCATCTCATCAAATTTATACATAAATGGAAAGACTAGGCTGAAAAAATTGTCAAACCTAGAAAAAGCCATGCCAAGATAGACAAGAACCTGTTAGCCTCCACAATGTTCGAAGGCTGAAAGTAGATCAATGGAGGTAACCTCTAACCAAGATTTTAGTTTGGTAGCTAGCCCTACCAAAACGTAGAGGGCTCTCTCTATGAAAGTCATAGTCAAGGATCTGACTAGTACAATAATGGATTTTAAGCTAGATATTTTAGCTCTAGGGTTTGAAATATTTTAGGGTTTTTTTCTAAATCATGAGTGCAAATCAGGGAACTAGGTCAAAACATCAAAGGTTTCAGTTGTAACAAATATAGAGGAGCAGGGTAGGCATGCTTATAGGATAGCTTAAGAGTTGGGAGATGTATTGTAGGGTTGAATGAGAAAGAAGATCAAAATGAGCATGTATACCATGAATTCATTAATCAAGAAGATAAAATACACAAACATGAAATTCATAATTACATAGAGCTTAATGAAAAGAATTATGTTTAAAACCTCTTAGGAAAATCACTGAAGATAAAAGATATGGTAAGGAGACTAATCTATCATTCATATAAATCTATTACAGAGAGAAAAAATTATAACAAACTCACAACACAAGAATTCCTGAATAATAGCAGCAACTGTCCTTTGATTTCCTGTAAAAATGATGAAGTACAAGCTACAAGACTTTCAACCTCTGGTGTCCAACCTTTATATTGACTGAAAACCACATACATATAGACCAATACATCTTCCCCTCTACAAATGGTTGAATCCCTTAGTGTAGGAACAACATATATTAATTTCTCAACAAAACCCTAATGATTAGGGAGGTTAAAACAAATCCTCCATATAGAATTTTACTGACCTGCTCCTCATCAATGAGGTCAAACATTACATCAAAATGACTCTAAGAAGCCCATTTACCTTCTATTACATCAAGTCAAGATTAAAATAGAGAAATTACATCATAAAAACTAAAATTGACTGAAAAAATCGAAAATTGCACTAACAGGCAAAAGCGCAACGCCACTCTGCAAAAGCACAATGCCTCCAAACAAAAGCGCAATGCCAATCTTTGAGGAAGATTTTGAGGGCCTTCCACTGCTCCAAATCCAGATCTGAAGGAACCAATGGAAATCTGAGGATGTCTAGTTGTCATTAGACACCTCAAGCAAGCAAAATGGACACCTCAAGCAAGCAAAATGGACACACCAAGACAAAGATTTTATCTATCTCCAAAAGTTACTCCCAAAAGCGCAGCGCCTAGTCCAAAATAGTGGCAGAATGTGACTTTTTGACCTATTTTTGGGAATTTTATCCCAACCAGTTTGTTGAAAAGGCACCAAAAGTACATAGCTAACATGTGTAGGTGATTATATACCCATCCATATAAAATTTTTGGCATTTGGAGGTCTGAGGAGAAAATGCAGTGCCAAGGCAATGCACTTTTGGCTGACCTGATATCCTTCTTTAAGCAAGAAGTCACAAAAATTCAAAATTTCACAAAAAATCTTCAAAATTTACCCAAAATTTCTCCATGAATCCATGCAATGATGTTTCAAGCTATGAGGGTGGCTTCAGCCAACAAATCAAGCTTATCTTTCTGATTTTTCCTCATTGTGGTTTGATTCAACTTCTTTTTCACTTGCTTGATTATGATTTGGGAGACCTTGTTCCTTGTATAATAATGCATGGCCATGTGTCTTTGTAGATTTTTGTTCCTATTTTCCCTTTTAATAAGCTTTTCCAAGTGGAAATTCACCCTATCCAGCCAACCTAATTTGTCTTTCTCATTTTCTGCCAAAATGAGTTGATCAACAGTCATTTGACCTTTTGGTGGAGATGTTTTTTTTGCTGCTCAAGTGCCCTCTTGAGACCTCTTATTATTGGTATACTTTATTTAACCTGCTCTTCTTGGTCCTCTAAATCATCCACATCAACAAATATCTTACCTTTGGCATCATCCTTTCTCAAATTTGCTTTGGGAATGTTTAAGAGCAATTGATTTACCTTTAGCTCCATGTTCTCATGTTGCAAGAATGAGACCAAGAAATTTTCCTTTGAAAAACTGTCTTTGAGCTCTCTAACCTTAGCCTCCTTCTCCATGATGATTTTCTCAGCTGTTTTTCCCTCCTCATGGATTTCCAAATCTTCCATATCAGTGTCAGGATGAAATTGTTCCTCATCTTGCAATGGTGCCTCATGATGTGCTAATGTTTCTTACTCACCTGATGTAGGCTTGACCCTTTCAATAATGTCTGGAGAAAACACAAGCCTATTACCTCTAACATATGTTTGAGTCACCTCTACCCTAGGAGTTCTAGTAGCATGTTTTCTTATGGAAGAAACCTATTGATGTGCTAGTGAAGTTAAAGGTGTAGAGTGACTGCTAGATTGAGCTGGAGAAGACAAAAGAGAAGCTAAATATATAAAACCATCCCAAGAAAAATTGATCTGTGCGAGTTGATGGAAACCCATGATTTTTACCAAGCCATGGTTAAATAGACTAGCATGATGATCTTTTCCCAATCTACATACCTTCTTGTTCATTTTTACCATGCTTATGTAAATTATATAAGGCAAGTTGAGGGATTTTACACCGGTGAAATGCATCAAAATATCACATGATACTAATATAACCTCGAGTACCTCCCATAAAATTTAAAATATTTCATGATAAATTTCATGAGAGGGGAATACTTGTATAGAAACTTCCTGAATGGAAATATGTGTGTTGGAGTTTCTTTGTATGCGGTTTACAAATACATTTTGTAGCTTTAAATGTCAAGGCCTCTACTCTTGAACCAAGTTTCTCCATTTTTTGGAATCCTTTTAGTTGTGGCAATGGTCTCTGGTGAAAGAGTGAACACCACCCCTGCAATATCCACCTTATATATTCTCAAACTAGTGGTAAAAGTGCTGGTAATTTTGTCATGAAAACCTAGTTCCTCAACCTTTTGGCAAAAGACAAGGAAACCAACATCCTGAAATGATTTCTTAAGGAAGGCTGAAGGCATGATCTAATGTGCTATAGTGAGCTCATACCTTCTAATTTGACCTCCCTTGTCCTTTTTCTGTCTTGCGGTTTCAGAATCCATAGCAAACCCTAGCTCAATGGGAAGGGGAATTAGGGTTTAGTGTAGGGAAAAATAGGGGAGTTGGGAAGTTTTAAGGAATGAAGGGAGATGAAGGGGTTAGGGGTCTCCTAAATTCCTTAGAAAATTTAGGGGTGTAGGAATAGATGTTAGGAAGTAGGGAGAAGTGAAATTTCAGGTAATAAGTGAGGGGAAGGGTATCAAAAGGGGAAAAAAATGTCCTAGCCTAGGAAAATGTAGTCTAGGCAAGGGTTTGTGGGAAAATAGTGAAAATGAGGGATAGGGTGAGGGGAAGTGTTAAGGGTAGTATATGGAAGGTGGGGGAAGGTATTAGAGCTTTAAAATTAGGGGTTTTCTTAGTAGTTTTTCAATGAGATTATGAAGCTAAGAAAATGCAACCGAAACCCTAGAAGAGGGAATTGATCTTTCCAAGCACGAAACAAAGTTAAAAGAGGTATTTTAAGGACCCTCTTACTTGTATCTAATATGCTGGGACCTGCTTGTTGATGTAGAAACCACATGAATGCATTTTTTTCCTCCTTGAAGAAAGCGCGACACCTTCTAGCAAAAGCGCAGCGCAAAAGGTAAATGGGCACTTTGATGGCAAGGAATGGCTGCTCTGAGGGTGAAAATGGCCTTTCTTGGTGGAGTGATGTCTTTTGAAGTTGGAATGAGAAAATGAAATTCTCTTTTGGTCTTTAAATAACTTGGAAATCAATTTTCTTCTTTGGTGGTTATTGGCCTCACCATGTCCTTTCACATTTTGATTTGAAACTGCAACTTTTAGAAACTTTTGAAACATATTACAACATGATAGAAATGAAATTACACTTTTGAAACCTTTAATGAATATTTTTCACTATTAATACTCCTTCAATGTTGAATTTGATGGTGAAATGACCTATTTTAATGAATTTGACCCTAAGGCCTAATAATGACACTGCATGAAATGAGCTAAATGATGACCATGGTGATGTGAATGAGATGGAGATGAAGACATTTCAATGATGAATCATCACAATGAGTGATGGAAATGACCAAAACATGAACTGAAAGGAGTAGTAACACACCTAGACATACTAACCAGTGACCAGATTTTTATTTGAAAACCTATTGAAACCATAAAAATTTGCAGTAGGACCCTATCAAAAACCCTGTAAGAACATATTTGATCACTGGTGACTGGCAGGACTAGAAGACACTAACATTGGCTCCAACTGGGGATGGCCACCGTAGAACAAGTAGCCTTATCCATTGGGCATGGAGTCAAAAATCAAGATACCAAATTGAATATTGAAAATTTACTGACAAACTAAACTGACTTAGACTTAAACAAAACTTACTATACTTAAAAAATAGAAGCCAATAAAATAAAACTTATGGCCTTCACCTCGAGCTTCAAGCTTCCATGATTAACTCCTTCACACTTCGACAGAAAAGTAAAATGATATGTACAAGGATGATGAGAAAATTCAGAAATTTGATCAAAAGAGGTAGTGCTTGAGGAGCATAACATTGATTGGTCCTCCTGCATAGTCTTGTCCATCCATTTCTTCCAAAAAATAGGCATTCTTCCCTCTGGAATCTGAAATTTTGTATGGTCCCTTCCACAAGTTTTCGAACTTGTCGTGCTTTCCTTTTTCTTCATTTTGATCGTCCCATCGAAGAACTACATCTCCCATATTGAAATCATCTATTTTTGTTTTCTTGTCATAAACCTTTTTTATTTTTTATTGAAGCTTAGAAGTGTTCTGAAAAAATTCCTCCCCAGTTTGTTTCAAATGAATCATTTGGTTTATCCACCGCTGAACATCATTTAGTTTACTGTCAACTTCTTGCAAAATATTCATGAATGGAACAACAAGAGAAGTAGGAAAGATTGTATCAAATCCATACACTAAATAAAAAGGTGACATGCCTATGGACTTCTTATTATTTACTCTGTCTACCCACAAAGCATTGATGAGTTTCTTGTGCCAATTTTTCTTATTTGCCTCCAACATCTTATTGATAATATTGACCAAATACTTATTAGAAGACTCAACCCTTCCATTGCCTTACAGATAGTATGCAATTGAATGACCCAATTTGATAATGTAATTCTCACAAAATTCCACCATATTTTTGGACTTAAATTCTGTTGCATTATCAGTGATTATATTCTGCGGACAACCAAATCTAGACAATATATTAGATTCCATGAATTGAATGATTACCAAATTAGTAGCTTGCCTGGTTGGGATTACCTCGATCCAGTTTTTAAAATAGTTAGTGGATGTCAAAATCCACTTGTGTTGGGTGGAAGATGAAGGATGGATCTCACCTATGAAATCAAGACCTCATTTCTGAAATGGTGTCTGAACAAAAATAGGCTACAAAGGCAGCGGGAGAAAATTCCTCTTCCCTTGAAAAATATGACATTCGTGAAAAATCATCACGGTTTTGTATACATCAGCAAAAATATTGGGCTAATAAAAACCAGCCCTCAAAACTTTATTCATTGTGGTCTTCTAGAATAGATGACTTCCACAATCATCCTTGTGAAAGTCATTCATCGCCTCCTTCACCTCACTTTCAACAATACAATTCAACATGACACTTCTCGAGTCTTTCCAATACAAAACACTGTCTAAAATACAATATTTTGAAGCCTTCATTGATCTACTTGTTGAATATTGCAACAAGAAACAATGAAATTGGCATTCGGAAACATCATCCTTGATCCTAGTGAAAATTAAGCACCTACGCTAGGTGGGGCCCACACATGCTATTTTTAGGTGTATGTCTATTTTTAGAATGTTGAGAAAATTCTATTTATAGCGGAAGTCTATTTATAGATGGTTGAGAAAATTCTATTTATGGTTGGAGTTCTATTTTTGGAATGCATGTGCGAAGTCTGTTCATATATCGCATGTCTAAAAATAGAATGCATGTTGATTATTATTATCTCTTAATAATAATTAGACAATAAATAATAATATATTCTCTTGAAGCACTTTATTTCAGTTAACTGATGTGGCAAACTAGTTGACTGAAGGAATTTTGAGTTCTAAGGTTGGTTGGTGGGACATGCAAGTGGACTTCGTTGTAATTGAGTGATACAAAATTGTAACAGAGTTGGATGTCTAGTTATGTGAGTTGTTAAGTAGTTTAACTCAGTTAAGTGAGTTAAACTCAGTTGTGCTAGTTGTAACTAGTTGTAACTAAAGATACACTAGTGAGAGATCAATGAATTAAATATTAAATTAATTCACATGGAGTGATCTCACATGCAACAGAATATTTACTACTGTTAACTACATGCATGTTAGAACCAGTGGAGACCTAGTTGAGAGATAGGTGAAAGGGACAATTTGACTATCTGTTGTGACATTAGTGGGTGCACTCATGCAACCAAAAACACATTGGAGATGCCTATGAGTATTGGGCAATCAAGGCAGGCTAGAATAAATCATTTAGAGGTTCTTGACCATCAGGGATTGCGCAGTGGAGGCAGGATTTCAGGAGGCAGTAAATTGGTGCATGTGTGAGCCAATCTATGTAGTGACAGTGTGAGACGATTGTATATTGTACTGAGAGCTCTTGGATTAGAGTTTTGTATGATATTATTTCATGATCCATGATATATGCATAATATATGATAGTGGAGTTTTTAGCTTTATGCTTTCCTGGTAAAAACATCTATGTTATGTGTGATTGATATTTCTTCATGTGTTTGCAATTGGCGATTAAATTTCTGGAAATAATTAAGTAGAAGGATTGTGTATTTAGCAGCGGCATATAATTGTTAGATTAGGAGAATATAACAATACATAATTGTATTAAAATTTATATAATACTCTTTCTTTCATACACACCCAATGGAGGATTGAAGTGTTGAAGTACATAAACAATATCAACATACCAAGGAGATGAAATGAATGTCTGAGATACCTGTGTCAATAAGTCATCAACGTCCTCTTCGGAAAGTGTAGATATAGGATTAATATCCAACACATGAAAATTATATTCTGCCATCAACTTTTCCAGACCCTGTCCCTTGATCAGTTTTTTGGGATTGATCTCCAGGTCATATTAAAGCATGGCTTCAATCCATTTCCCTCGCCTACCTTCGGGATTAGTTTGCATCAAAACATATTTTACCTCTACATTTAGAACATAAGAAATGATTTGAGAGTGAAGAATGTATACTTGGAAGTCTTTCAATGATTTCGCCAAGGCCAAAGCTTGTTTTTCAATAATGTTGTATCTCAGCGCCACATCTCTTATGGTCCGACTGAAAAAAGGCAATTGGTTGCTTCATATTTGAGTCCTTTTTCTGCATTAGGATAACAACTAAGGAGTGCTTAGAAGCGAATGAAAAAATAATGAATTCCATAGTATAATCAAGGCTGATCAATATGGGAGCACATGTTAAATAAAGTTTGACTGAATTGAATGATTTCTCTTCATATTATGACCATCTTACCTCATTTTCCATCTTCAGCATGTTTGTCATATCTCTAAGGTGTTCAGTGAGGTTTTGGATTAATATCCTCAAAAAATTTATCTTACTGTTGAACGACGGTATCTCTTTTTTGTTCCTTGGGAATTCCAATAGTTGAGTTTATTCGATCCTGGAGGGATCAATGTAGATGCCATATTTTAATATGATGTTCCCAAGTAGTTTTCCCTCTTCCATAAAAAATAGGATTTTCCTAAGATTCAACGAAATGCTAAATTTCCTACATTTTTGAAACACTATTCTCAAGGGATGTAATTTCTCATCATATGACTATGATAAGATGGTAATTCCATCAATGTAAACCACAAGAAGAACATCATTTTCATTCAAGAAAGCAATGTCCATTGCCTGCTGAAATGTAGCCCCTGCATTCTTTAGCCCAAATGGAATTTCGGCATACATGAAAGTACACCATGGTGTTGAAAATTTTGTTTTCTCTTATTCATCTTCATGCACCAAGGTCTGGTTGTATCCTGAGTATCCGTCAAGGAGTGTGTAATATTCCCAATTAGCCATGAGCTAGTTGGAATATTAATTTTTGTTTTTGCTTTCTTGTTTGATGAATAAGAGGATATGGAGATCCATAAATCTCCTTAATATGAATAAAATAAATGCCAATGTGAAAGGAGGACATCTTGGCAGCTTAATTAAGCACCCTTATGTGTGAAAAGGGGCTAGAACACCTAGACTGGGTCAACCTTGACCAAATCAATAGCGTTGTCATGGAGTAGTGGAATTCATTGAGGGACAACACAATTTTAGTTGGAGACTCTTTGCATGGAAGTAGTGTCTTAAATGAGTGGGGCCTAGGGTTAGGAAGCTCATCACTTATATAAGGAAGAGGATGGCATCAATATTGATTCATGCTTGGTATTTGATATTTCTGAATATATGGTCTGTTTAGACATATAGCTTTCTTCAGCTGTTTAGCTAAAATTGTAGTGTTGTTTAGCACAGGGTGTTCCTGATTAGGAATCCCATATCTATCCTTGAGAGGCCTCAAAGGAATATTTTTCACTATATTTCCACATTTTGGCATTAGCCCAAGCTCCATCTTTCATTTACAACGCATATCCTGTTGAGGGTTGTGTTGTGTTGCAGGCTGCAAAAGCGAAGAACACATTTGGGTAACTTCAGTGCTTATTTTCAGTGGAGGAGGGTTCCTTTCCATTGGGATGTCATTAAGGAAGGCCCTTGAGCCTTATAGAAACATTTGGCATTAGGCCACTTATTTATTTTCCCCTACAACATAGTTTCTGTCTTGGACTGCGTTATTTTGAGGGAGGAGTTGCAGGGTGGTTTGAATACACCATTTGGGGAGGAGGATTTCTAGAGAAGGGATCAACCTTTCGTCTAGAGAGTCTTTTGGAGGAGGCTATATTCTTTGGCATATCAGATTAGCCACACCTTTTTAGTTTATATATTGCAGTGAATCTTCAGCCCTAGGGCTTTGACTCCCACCTTGTATATTGGTGTATTCCTGAAACCCTCTTGGGTTCTTTGTTGGAGGTTTTATAGAGCCTGGATCTACATTTTTTGTATCTTTTGAGGCATATATAATCCCATTATCTTTTGTGTACTCATTTTCTATAGCAGTGCTTCTATAATTGCATTGTAGCAGTCTTCCGACATTTTTGATATAGTAGCAGCACCTCTTATTGAGGGTTTTCTTCATTGGAGGCTTGTTCTATCTTGTTGTATGATTTGTGGCCCATTATTTTATACATATATGCTTCTGTTATAATGAATAATAAGGCTCCGTATTGTTCTCTTACATCTATGCATTGATCTACACTTCTATTTCCATGTTTATGCACTCTATTCCCGCTTTTCCCATTTGGGAATATTACAGTGGTATCAGAGCATAATCTTGGCTCAGCCTATGCATCTTAAGCCAGTATGTCATCAAAAGAAGGATATCCTCTCACAGATAGACAGAAGAGTTATCTCAGAAGAAGACACTCGAAGTTTGACTATAAAGATGATAAATAAGACAAGGGTAAAAGCCCTCTATCAGGAGAAGATGAGGAGAAGGAGTATCCAAAGCTTCTTATTAGAACCATGCAAGACATTGCTCGAGAAATAAAGGAGATGAGGATGGATATATACAAGGAATCGCCTAAAGGGTTTTTGCATGGTGAAGGCTCCGACATTTCTCATCACTGGAGTGATCAACCAATGAAGCAAAAAAAAGTTTCCCAACGCTCTACAATTCCTACATTCTTAGCAGTGGGAAATGAAGGGTTTCAAGAACAAGAAAATATTGAAGAATATTTCATAGAGTATGAGTCTCAATCTTAGAAATTCAAGGATCACTTAAATTTTCAAGAAATTTTTCAGATCAAGGACAAGAGGAGACCCAGGCATCACGACAAAGGTGGAGGATTAGTTTAGAATCATGATCTACACTGAAGTATGGGTAGATTTTTCTCACTCAACTTTGATGTGTCATCAAAATCCACTACCAAATCATGGGTATAGAAGCTTGACATCTACTTCTAGCTGAAAGTACCAGATATGAAGGTCATCAAGATAACAACATTGCACCTTGAGGGTGAGGCACATGATTGGTGGTTTCATGGCTTGTCTACATTAGGTCAAGCCAATGTGACTACATATTCAGATTTCACAAGGAGGTTGGTGGAAAGGTTTGATCGGAGAGACTTGGAGGCACCTTTCATGGGGCTAGCAAAGCTCAAGCAATCAGGTAATCCAGAAACTTACATTTCCGAATTTCTAAAAATTTATGTTATGGTTCCTGATTTATCTGCAGCAAGAAGAGTCTATATGTTTATTGATGGGTTAGGATAACCTCTTCATGGGTTGGTTAAGTCTACCAAGCCCAATATCCTTCAATATGCCATTGAAAGGGCTAGAGATCTACAATATTCCTTGCCAAAAGAAAAGGAAACATTTAAGCCAAAGCCCACCTTTCCATCCAAGGGAAAATATGAAAAGGCTCCTCTTTCAAAGGAGAGCCAAAACAAAGTGCCTCTTAGTGATGGTGTCCAAAGAGATTTGAGGAGAAGGAAGCTTTGCTTCACATGCCAAGAATCATGGGCACTCGGACATAAATGTGCAGCAGGAAAGGCGCACTATATATAGGTCTTCTCAAATGATGAGGAGGAAGAAGAAGAAGAACCAAAAATAGGTCACAACGCTGGCATAGTAGGAGATGATCCACTACCACCAAGGAGTGGGGATGGGGAATTTTCTCCAATTGGAGGGGCTCTTGCATCATTGAGAGGAGTAGCCAAGTACTTGACCTTGCGGGTTCGAGGTTCCATCTTAGATCAGAGGGTTTCAATTTTGATTGACAATGGGGCCACCCACAACTTTATTGATACCCAACTAGTGCAGAGGAGGGAAATACCCATTGATGATTTTGACGGATTTTCTGTTTTGGTCCCAAGAGATAGAACTATGCAGTGCATGCATTATGTTCCATATTTATTTATCACCATGGGGACATATACATTGATTAATCACTTCTTTGTGTTTGACATACTTGACACCAATGTGATATTGGGTGTGCAGTGGTTGATTACTCTGGGGAAGGTCACCACAAATTGGAAGACTTTGCAGATGGAATGGGTGGATAGAAAGAGTGGAAAAAATCATATGATTAAGGGCATGCACACATATCCATCACATACAACTTCCACATAGAAAACAGATATGGATTTGTTAAGTGGAAGCAAGGACCTAACAGTCCCATCTATTATGCACATGACTTTGGCCCATGAGACATTACTGTTTTGTGGAAAACCACCTAGGAGGCCACCTGATCCGGAGTTGGTGAGGAATTTCTCACATCATGGTGCACCACTCATAGATCCAGGAGGAGTGGGGGCATTGGAAGGTCATGGTACAACGCTGATAATTTTTGTAATATTCCCAAATTTTTTCAAGGAGGACTATAATATTCCCAAATTTTCACATGATATTTAGAATATTACAAAAAACATTTTCAAGGAGGACTATAATATTCCCAAATTTTCACATGATATATGGAATATTAGAGTTCTTAATAAACTTAATTAAGTAAGTAAATACAAGGGTAGAGGGACCCAAAAACCTCAAAGATGAAAAAAATCCACTTTTAATGTGTGTATGTGGATATTCTAGATCTAGATATAAAACATGGAGTAGTGGAGCAGCTCCATTAAAGATAAATAAATGGAGATCATGTATCATTTATGAGATAGATCATGGAGGATGAAACAGTCAAATAAGATCATGGATCTTAAATGTAAAACCATGAGGATCTTTGAAGAGGTCAATTGAGATCATAGTGCATTTAAAGAAGATCATAAAGCACTTATGATAAGATAGTGGATGAAGTGATGCATTTAATGCACACATGATGGAGAGGGTGATCACCCCATGTGAACATGATGGAGGACATGGAGAAAAAACACAGTCAACCATGGAGACTTATTTACACATGTATAGTGCAGTTTTGGAGTGGGCCTAG
Source organism: Pinus albicaulis (assembly GCA_034641835.2). Lineage (NCBI taxonomy): Eukaryota > Viridiplantae > Streptophyta > Pinopsida > Pinales > Pinaceae > Pinus > Pinus albicaulis. Next base: position 1,321,912,691 of record CM076580.1, on the reverse strand, counting down.
GCTATGGAAGGCTCATGATCTATATAACGAAGGTGAAGGCACAATAGAAGGCAGATTTGGATACTTGGATTATTCTTGATATGTTTAGATCTGGATTTGACAAGTGACAATTCCATGCACTCTTATGATGTTTAGCTAAGTTTGCAGTTTTGTTTAGCACACGGTGTTCCCGAGCGGGAATCCCACCCTTACCCATAGTGGACTTGTGTGCCCAATCTGGGAAAATTTTCTATTGAGATTTATTCCTTATCAGGAATTGGTGCCATCTTCAGGAGGTTGTTTATAGTATTCAGCTAGGAAACCAGTGGAGGATTCATCCTATCACTTTTTTCTTCAAATTCAGTCTTATAGGAGTAGCAAATTTCTATTCGGCATTCAGGGCATTGGGTTTTACCTCCATGCATCAGCAGTCACTTCAAATATTGCGCAGTCCAGTCCTGTAGATCTATTGGAGGAAGTAAGTTTCCAGTATTTCAGTTGGAAATCCTATGAGGGTTCATCTTCTCACATTGGATCTATTGTTTCCATCACTCAGGAGCTAATTTGACATATCTAGCAGCAGGCTATTGAGCCTCCCTCTCTTACAGCACAATTTTCTGAAGTTTTTGTTCATACAGAAGCTATTTTAGTGGAGGAAATTGGAGGAGCTAGATATTAAGCTTTTAGCCCAAGGATCTAAAGAAGGGATCAACCCTTCTTGCATAGATCTGATTGTGCATCATTGCAACCATCATATAATCAGATTATGCAGTAGATCTACATCCCCAGCAGTGTCTATGTGAATCCTAAGAGGGTGGTTTTCTTAAATTGACAGATTTGAGAAACCCTTTCTGGGTTATCTTGGGTATCCATCATAGAGCCCGAATCTCTTTTTTTAGCATATTTGGAGCTCCCATACTGACTAGATTTGAATTTCTATCTTTCTGGCAGTTGTAGTCCCAACAGTTGTAGCAGGGACAGTGAAATTTACCTTCCAACAATTCAGTAGTTATGTAGTCCCTCTTGTGGGATCATTTTAGGGTCATTCTAGGCCATCTCTTTGGCTTGAGTGTCTCATATTCTGAGCACTGTTGTCCTTTATATTCACCTCCGATATAGTAAAATGGCTCAACTATTTATGTGCATTCTGATGTGTATATAGATTTGTTTTAATTTGATGCCATTCTTATATTGTGTTTCAGTATTACTACATTCTCCCTTTTGGGATATTATAGTGGTATCAGAGCATGGTCTTTGGCTCAGCTTGTAGACACTTCATCTTTTGCATCAAAAGAAGAAGTAGATAGATGAGATCTATCATGAAGGATGATTATATTTTTTCCACTCTTTTATTTATATCCATGCAATATCTCCCAAAAGAGGTCAAAAAAATGAAGAAAGAAGGGAAAAAAGAGGATCCAAGAAGAAGACTTGATGAGGAAGGTCCAAGCACTTCCTATCAGCAACACATAAAACCAGAGAATCGTAGATCTCCTCATAGATATACTATGCCCAATTTTTTTGAAGAAGGTGAATGGTATAGTCATGAAGAAAGAAGAAACATGGAGCCTGAGACCCATGAGACTCTAAATCTATATCTTGAAGAGTACAAAGCACAGTTTAGAGCATTCAAGGAGAAACTAACTCTCCAACAATTATTCAAAATCAAAGAAGAAAGAGGATCCTATAGAAAAAATAGAAGAAAGAGGCACAATAGATTATATTTGCCTACATTTAATGGATATTCCTCAAGCACTATTAAGGCTTGGAGGAAAGAGTTAGATACATTTTTTAGACTACATCCTGTAGCTGAAGGAGAGGCTGTCCAAATTGTAGTACTTCATCTTCAAGGTGAAGCCAATGATTGGTGGTTTTGTCACATGGAGCATGCAAAGGTGACTAAATATTTAGATTTCTTTCACAAGTTGAGAAAGAAGTTTGATGTGAGAAAACCAGAGATGTGTCACAAAGAGACATTTCCTAAGGGAGCAAAGGAGGATGTAATTCTTGTCACTCTAAACAAGGGGTCACTACATTCACCACCAGCTGCTGAAGTACTTGTATCTGGAGAAGAGACACTTGAATCTTTGTAAGATAGTCTTGAGATATTCACATATAGAGTCCCATGCATGATTTAGGATATGCATGAGGAAAAGGAGGTATATTTCAACACTGGTACATTGATAGAAGATTAGCCATCACTCTTACCAGCAGTTGGAGAGACCATTGTATCAGTTGGAGGTACTCTTGAGGTCTTGCAATAGGTTCCCACACATTAGTTAATCCAAGGTATGCATGCACTTTCATCTCATATTGTTTCAATACCTCTTATTGAAACTTATGAGGACATGCCATCATGGCCAATGCATAACCAAGGGTGAGAACAATATGTTGATTTGAAGCAACAACATATCATAGCGCAGAGGACCTTTGATCTAATCAAGGAGGAGAAGAAGAGCTATCTCAGTTCATCATTGTTGAGCTACATTCACCCTTTTGAGTTGAAGTGTAGATTTTCAAAAAATGGGATGAGCATGATCCTTTGTACAATAGTTGGCTACGAGTTCAGCCTTGTGCCTTCCTATGAGACAACATATGTATCACCATGCAGATCTACAACGTTGTCACTTAGTAGCAGTGATGATGAGAGGGCCCCATTATTCTTGGAGAATTCTGAAGCTAGCTTCACTCATCATTAGGGGAATTTTGAGGTATAAAATGGGCCTCCTATGGAAATTATAAAATAATAGTGGAAATAATAAAATAATATTTGATTACATCATCAAATTTTAGAGGGAAAAAAGAAAAAACTACTTTTTCAACTCATATTTTCAAATTATCTCCCAAAGGTTTTACTCAAATTTTGAGCAGGAGTACTCATTGGATGCAAATTTTAATTCCTCATCCAAGGAGTACCCATGTTGCATACTTTCAAAGGGTCCTGCTACACGGAAAAATGAGAAATACATGAAAAACATGATTGTAATCACGTTTTTTTAATGTATTTATCATTTTTCATGTAGCAGGGTCCATCAAAAGTATGCAACATGGGTACTCCTTGGATGGGGAATTAAATTTTTCATCCAATGAGTACTCCTGCTTGAAATTTGAGTAAAAACGTTGGGATATAATTTAAAAATACGAGTTGAAAAACTAGTTTTATTATTTTATTGTTTTTTAATCTTTTTACCCTTTTACTTAAAAAATGGTGAATCATCCCCCATGGATGACATCATCATCTTGTATCCTATTGGTTCTTATAAAGTTTATTTTTTTTGTACATTTTTCTTATGAGGCCCATTTTAGACCTCAAAATTCCCCTAATGGAGGTAATGGAGGTTAAGATGACACATGGTAGACGTCTTGAAATGAGGAATATTTTCTCCTTTCTAGATGACAATTTCTCAATGAGCATATCACAGCTCAAGGAGAAAATTGTACCTGCAACAGATCCATAACCTCATTGGTTTTGGAGGGCCATTGATGAGAAGAAGGTCTCATTAAGAGATCTCATTGGAGGTGCACTTCAACATGTCATGGAGTGCAAATTTGTTCATCAGTTTGAGGAGAATGGTATTATACAAAGGGAGGATACCATGTTTATTCAAAACATCATTCATCATCCACATGGGGATGAATGGGTGAGGATGATAAGCAAGGGGTTGCATGACCCCTTGCAGATATATGACATGGGCCAACAAGAAGCTTGGTTACGCTTCTTGCTTTTGGGTGAGTTTGGTTACTACTCAAAGGCTCCTATTTCTTTGATCCATGCCTTGAAAAACATTCATGTAATGCAGAAGGAGGCATGGTTGCACTGGCTACTGTTGGGTGAGTATGGTTACCACCCAATAGCTCATATTTCTTTGACTCATGCCTTGTGTATCCATGAAAGTATGAAGCAAAAGAAAGCATGTTTATTTTGGTTGAGAGATTTTGGCCATCACATGACATCTCCCATGTTTATGTGTTTTGTATTGTTTGTAATATGGCATAATACTCTCATGATGTGTGATAATGGAGATTATTTGTATTGGGCTGATATGACATTCCATATGTTCTTCAGTATGTTGTTGTTGATCAATGATTCACATGATGATGTGAAGAGGCAACAAGAGATCTTGTTGTTGTGGCTTTTATTGGGGGACTTTGGTCGTACATACTCCCCTACTTTTCATGATAGTGTTGGAGGATGGCAGCAAGAGGAACTCCTCTGATGGCTCTTACTTGGAGAATATGGACACCATACTTGGTATCTTGATGGTGTGGTGTGGCAACGGGGGCATTGCTACGTTGGCTACTATTGGGAGAATATGGTTTGACATCTTTGTCTACCCATATATCTCTACTTCTTGTTTTGTATGATTTTGGGATGATGCTTAGATCCAACAAGGCCAACAGGGCTAATGATGGAGGCATGAAAAGCCTCTCTTTACTTCATGTAGCATGGGATGGAGGTATACATTGTGAGTTGGAACTTTCCTCTTGTGGAAAGAACCATCTATCTTTGTGTATCTCATGTATTGTGGATGATGTTGGACAACTTATGGTTGTCACTCAGAGCTTCATGATTGATGAGGGACATCTACCTACACAATTGGAGATCACTCTAGACATTCTAGAGAGGCAACTTTGGTGCTAGGCATACATAACTCATTGCAGCAAATGGGGAGACCTTCCTTGTGTGGATGCCATTTGGAGGGGGAAAGATTGCTCTAGCATCTACTTTTTCAGTTGCTTGAGGACAACCAACATTTTTTCAAGGAGGACTATAATATTCCCAAATTTTCACATGATATTTGGAATATTAGACTTCTTAATAAACTTAATTAATTAAGTAAATAAAAGGATGGAGGGACTCAAAAACCTCAAAGATGAATAAAATCCACTTTTAATGTGTGTATGTGGATATTCTAGATCTAGATCTAAAACATGGAGTAGTGGAGCAGCTCCATTAATGATAAATAAATGGAGATCTGATGCCACAATACTGGGTTAAAACAGATCCTAGCATATAATAACTCGTGTACTTCCTTCAACATTCAAAACTCATCTAATTTTTCATTACGAAAAACATTTGATGCAACTCAAAACATACATAAAGGAAAGAGAGCCATACAAACAAAATACTGATATAAAATAACACAAGAAATTCCTTGGCCGAATAATACAATGGATGGCCTCTCGGCTCTCAGCCCTTTACAAAAAATCTCAACCCATTTCTCTCTTTCTCTCTGTATTCCTCGCTGTCCTTCCATCGTCACACAATCCTCCTATTTATACATAAATATGAATTTATTCCACTCCATAATTTCCTTCACACAAATATCAACTAAAATCTAAATTAGATTTATCCTTTTTTTGGACTCAACTAAGTCCCGTTTAAGGAATTCCTAATCCCTAGATTATCTACCTAATTCAACTCCACTCATATCCTTAATTATTTAAAGGAATATTTACAATAATCCTCACATTTGTATTTTCTCTCTTAATTTATTAAAAATGAGCAAAATAATTAATAAAATACTCACCCCCTAAATTACACAATTGAATAATGAAAATTTAGCTTTGATGCTCCTGCATCAGACTCCCCATGTAGAGAAGTTTCCATATACTCCTGTCTATGAGGCTTGTCGCTTTTCTGTAATAATGCGATAGTCACAAGTCCTGATGACTTGCTCCCTCCAAGATTCCAAACTCTGTTCTGCCATTGGTCCTTCAAAGTATCAACTCAATTTGGTAACTCATCACTCACTCTGTTGATCGAATTCCATCGGCCTTTACAACAATTGCTTCCGCCAATTCCTCGGAGTAATTCCTTCTTGTTTGATGCTTCCATCTCCAACTGTTCTAAACAATCAACTTCCTGCAATGAATAATAATCAAGAACTCCTTTTTGATTACAACTATAGTCATTGATTTCTTTTATAGCAACAATTTTCTTGTCCAGTGTTGTACGTGCATTCATCAACAAACTGTTAGTTTTAAAAAGATAAGACCTTTCGGTCTCTTTTGATGCTTCAAGCACCAATATCCCATCATCGACTTTCTGGATTTTAGTAGATCCTATTTTGGACTGTTGGATTCTTTCATATTTATCCTGTTGGTTCAATACTTATGTTTCCTTTATGTCTATAAGGACACAACTTCCTTGCTTCTTCTGATATTTCATCTCAACTCCAAATAATTTCTACTCAATTTCTCTGATTTCGAAATCATATATGTTAATGTCGGTTTTTGTACCTACAGTTACATTATTATTTGGAAAATTATAACATTCATTCAACTCTATAAATGTTAAAAACATTTCATCTCTATCATGCACAGTAACTGCAATTTCTTCTGGATCAGGTTCTGCAAGTTTTACTTCTCCCTCAGGTTCCTTAAGCCATTGTTCCAAGAACTCGATTTCCATGTGAAATATTTCCAGAAATTCATCACAACCTTCATTCCCAACTTCATTCTTCTTCTGGAAATCTTCCTGAGTTATCCTGGTTTCTATTTCATCACACTGTAAAATTTCGTCAACAATTTCATTAAACAAACACGTTTGTTTAGCTCCTTGGAATATTACTTCGGCATTTCCAATATGCTTCTGCTCCATAACGACTTCAACTAGTTGTCTTACCCCAAACAAGAATTCATTTATGATTTCTTCCTACTGCAACAAATCGGTACCTTCCTCCTCTGAAAGGCATTCTCCATCAGACTTCACCTCAAGAGTTTCATTCTTCTCTATGATAGTTTCACTGGATTTTCTACCATCTTCCGCACATCCTACAAACATACAAAAACTATGAAATTTAAAAATACAAGGCTTCATAACCTCATCTTCTTCTCTTGCTGACACATCTTCAAATTCTTCAGAACTATTCCAATAGTTCATGAGATCTTTCTCATTGATATCTTCACCCATAATTTCACCCTGTTCCGAGCCACAAATGGAAACTTCCATTTTCAACTCAGCCTCTCTGAGTTCTTCACACCTCAATTGAACACTTATCATCTGCTCGAACTTCCTCAGCTCTTCTGTCAACTGTATGTTTACCTGTTGTTCCCTCTTTGCGTGTAACCTTTGCCACTTTACTTTCTTCCTCATGGTCCAACCATGTGTCCATTTTTTCATGTTTCTCTGCAACAATTCCATTAACAATTCAAGGTTAACCATTATCTCAGCCTTCTCCTGCTCATAATATTCATTAGTCAACTGCTCACATATGCCACTTACCTTGGCATTTTCCTTCTTCTTTCTTCTACGATCTTCATCATATTTTCTGGAATGACTGACACCAGTCATCTTCTCCTCCTTTTTGAACTTCATATGTTCATGTGTGGATTTCATTTGAATACCCTTTTCAGCAAGCCTCCATACTTGCCATTCAGAAATACAAGCTCTCTTCCTATGCTTGACATCTTTCAGTTTTCTGTCTTGGAATCATCTCTGGCAAATCTCTTGCTTCACTTTGCTGCAAAAAACACTTTAGTAACTCATGTGTTACAATGACCAATTCTTTGGGTGTTGGGCTCTGCCGATCATGCACTCAATTACATTCAAACCTTTGAATTTGTTTTATGACTCTTTGACTTCAAACTTTACATAAAAATTTTCATCTTGGATGAAAAATACACCCTCTTATACAATAATTCAATCTTAACTCAAACTATCCAAAGTTTCATTTGACCCTAGCACTTGTTTTAATTTCAAGGCTTGACCCAATAATTATGATAGTGGATATTTTGAATTAATTCAAGTTATACAATCTTCCAACGAACATGCACCCTTAATACATTTTATGATGTAAATTCTCACTCTCTCTCATACTCCATTCTTATGAAAACTGTAATAGATCTGATAAGAAAATGTATAGAAATGGAAAATATGGCCAATAAATAACACCATAGAAGATAAAACTTCAGATCTTCATTAATATCCAAACCCTTAAGGTAGGGCAACACCATACATTCACTCCTTAAGGAAGGAGATCACTCCAAAAGCCATATGCTTGCCCATACAATAATCCTTGACATCTCTCAATGGAGAGTCTCTAACCTCTATATAAGTTTCATACATGCAATACCATGGGTAGTTACCATGGGTCTCTCAATACCATACATCCAATACAATGGGCTTATCACTTTATTCCGTTGCTACATGTGGTCCCTTACATAATGTGGGTTAACCACTTTATTTATTAACTATAGCCCATTTATTTATCATTCTTATATTAATACATCATATTATTCCCTTGGGTACCTCCCACTATACCCTATATTATCCCCTCTAGGTACATTACATTACACCCCCCTTAAACATGTTTCGTCCCCGAAACATGAGAAGAAGACAAATAATAAGATCTACTCAAAAGAGTATTCCACTGGTACCATTCATGTGCATCTAGCCATCCAAGGGAAAGGTGAACACTTGATCTAGTCGGTGCCTTGCTCGCTTGAGATGGAAGCGGGTTCTGGTGGTTCTTCATTGTTGATGTGTTGTTAGTGGATCGTTCTCGATCTGTTGTCCAGGGGTTGTTGTCCTTGTTGCTAATTCGTTGCCACCTTGTTGGTTGTTGTCTTGCTAGGTGATGCGGGTGGTGATATGTTGAAGCTTTAACTAATGTAATATCTTTCCTTAATTCCTCCATGATTGGTGATGGAGTGGTGTCTCATTCCTTTATTGGTACTTGCTTTGATGTCTGTGTTTGGCTGTCTACCATCAAAGGCTCATCATCTGATGTGTCTGCGTCGTTAGATATTTTTGCTTCTTCCTCCTCGGTCTCTGCATGGTTCCTAATGCAAATATCGTGCAATGTAATTTTCTTCTTTTTATACCAGAGCTTCATGAATTTCTTTTGCACATTAAAATTGACAGTACCAACGGATTCCATCCAAGGATGTCCCAAAACAACATCCACAACAACCATATCTGAAGCATAAAAATCAGAATGCAACACATACTTATCCATAGAAATCTTCAAATCTTTATAAATTTGAACATCTTCATTATCAACTTGTGTGTTTTCAATATGCTTTGCTGGAATTTGCAATTTTTTAGCCAAATTCACATTGATACAATTATGCTTGCAACTAGGAATGATAGACACAACGATGTTCTCTTTCTGAATACTACCATGAATCCGTAATATGGAAATATTAGTAGAAAATAAGTCTTTATGGCTCTTGCTATCTTTCTTTTCGGCTTGAGACCACTTGTCCAAAAGGGCTTTTTCAAGTTTTTTCTCGGGAAGTTTCCTCACTGAGCTGTCAAGTGAGGTCCACCATTTATTTGCCTCATCTGTCATATGAAGCCCTATGGAGCATATCCAAAAACTTGCATATTGAACCTTGAGATGTTGTAAAAAATCTTCAATAGTAGGGCCATCATATTTTCCTGTAAACTTTATCTTGTGAGAATCCATAAAATAAAGTAAGGGTTTTGAAGAAAATCACTTACTTTGGCAAAAATTTAAAATAGACATTACTCGGTCAATATAAATCAGAATCCTTAATATAACCTATTTTTTAAAATGGAATAGCCATTTTGTATCTAACCATATGACTGAAATCCCGATCTAGGCACTCTGGAAACACATATTTGCGCTGCAACTGCCCCGGCATCACAAAATTTCTGAAAAAATCCCTGATTTTAAATCAGTGATAACTCCCTCATCCAGACTCCGATTCGACTGATTTTTTTTTTGAAATTGGGTATTTTTCCGTAAGGAATCCAGATCTAATATTTATTTTCTAAAATTTTTCACCAAATTTTTCAGATCTGCTCTACAAAATCGCCGCCCAAAAATTTGTTTGGCAAGAATTTAAAATGGACATTACTCGGTCAATATAACTCAGAATCCATAATATAACCTATTTTTGAAAATGGAATAGCCACTATGAATCTAACCATATGGCTGAAATCCTGATCTAGGCACTCTGGAAACACAGATTTGTGCTGCAACTGTCCCAGCGTCACAAATTTTTTGAAAACAAATGGCTGATTTTAAATCAGTGATAACTCCCTCATCCGGACTCCGATTCGACTGATTTTTTTTTTGAAATTGGGTATTTTTCCATAAGAAATCCAGATATGATATTTATTTCTGAAATTTTTTTTTACCAATTTTCGAGATCTGCTCTACAAACTCACCGCCCAAAAATTTCCTGCAAAATAAAAATAAAAAAACAAATCTCCAAACTCTACCCAAGAAAGTGCTCTGAACCACTTGTAATAGATCTGATAAGAAAATTTATAGAAATGGAAAATATGGCTAAGAAATAACACCATAGAAGATAAAACTTCAGATCTTCATTAATATCCAAACCCTTAAGGTAGGGCAACACCATACATTCACTCCTTAAGGAAGGAGATCACTCCACAAGCCATATGCTTGCCCATACAATAATCCTTGACATCTCTCAATGGAGAGTCTCTAAACTATATATAGGTTTCATACATGCAATACCATGGGTAGTTACCATGGGTCTCTCAACACCATACATCCAATACAATGGGTTTATCACTTTATTCCTTTGCTACATGTGGTCCCTTACATAATGTGGGTTAACCACTTTATTTGTTAACTATGGCCCATTTATTTATCATTCTTATATTAATACATCATATTATTCCCTTGGGTACCTCCCTCTGTACCCTATATTATCCCCTCTAGGTACACTACAAAAACATCATCAGTTTAACATTATCATTTCACATGATACTGAAGACTTTAATCGAAATGCAATGCATGTTTTCCAAGATTTATTTTATGGTGAAAATAAATAAACCATTCAATTTTCGATATTCAAAAATGCCTTTCTGAATTATCATACCTTATGCTCCCTTCAAGGTTATTTAATAAACCTTTCCCTTGCATTTGTAACTCTCTGAATTCCACTCTTCTATGCTGTCTTTGTTATTGTGACTACTTGCATGCCCTTCATACCATAAGCTCGTCATTTTAGTGCAAACATTTTCCTGCACTTTTATGCACCATACAACATAAATTCACATCTCTTCACTTGTGTACAGAGAACAAGCTATTCACATTTCAACCTCTTTGATGAATAATGTACAACTTGTACATTGTGTCCATCTTGAATAATTCCTCCTTAGGTGCCACCACATGATGGTAAAAACAAAGATTTTACAGCATCAAGCAATTGGGTTTTCAATTTTAAACACAAGTCAAAACAATTCTCCCACTTCCAACTACAAGCTTTGGTCCAAAATGACTTAACCAAAACTGCGAAGAATCCATATTATGCATAATAAACCCTCTCACATAAAAATGCATACTTCTTTTTATATCACCTAGGATAACGCATTTTTCAATCATTTTCCATTCATTTATACCTCTGCATTTGCAACATTTTCACTCTTTCATAACATTTACAAAAGATCAATTTCTTGAGTATGGCAAGGAAATTTAATCATCCAAATTTTAAAATACCTCTACTCAATGAATATTGATTCATTCAATGAGCACTTACCTTGAATCTTCTTGTGGTTTAAATGATCCAACCCTTCTCTCACGTATTCTTTTAGAAATACATTCAAGCCTCTACATACTTTGTCTCCACACCAAAATTCAATGCAATCAACCAATGCACACTTTAGTATTGAATGTATCAAGAAATTATAATGTATATAATTCCAAATAATTTATACTCTTCATTTGAATTCCTGATTTACTTTACTTTGAATGTGCAAGGTCCGTTCTCTCCCCAACAAATAAATCTCTACCCAGCAACTTTGCAACATAAATCTTTCCCAACAAACAATGTTTGTAAACCTTCAAGGTACACACAATATCCCTTCTTAAGTCAAGTTCCCTCATCTCAATCTCTCGGTTTTCTCTTCAATTTCAATTTCTTAGATTTGAAAACATGAAACCTTAATATAACGAAATATCCTTCCAAGATTTCATTCTCCAAAAAATGTACATGAACTATTTGCAAAAACTTTACCTCGATCAATCCCAGTGACCTTTTATTATGCTGGAAGGTGGTACCATGGAAACAATGGATCCATACCTTGAATATTCCACTGGAACCATACCTCTTTCACAAGCCTCACACATGCCTTTTTAAGTGCATTGATACGACTGGCTTCCAAAAATTGATGTAAAAAAGCAAATTTCCACTTTAAAATTTATATAGAAAAATTGTTCAATTTTACTAAGACCCATATTTACTCTCCCAAATGATGGAATTGATTCCTTCCTCACCACTTAATGTGCAACTCTAAATTCCATACTAATGAAAAACATATGACAATGATCTATATTGAAGCTCTTTTTAATTCTACAAACTTCATTCCAAACCCAACGGAATCCTTAAGAGATCATTGTTATATATACGATAATGGGAATCAAAATTCTTTGCATTTCAGATGTGGAATTAATTTAAAAAAATAAACGCAGTCTTTAATGGCCGAACCCACGGTTCATACAAACCAACACTGCTATCAAACATACCAATCAACATCGGCCATATCCACGTTCCATGAACCGGTTAACACTAAGATAAACAACACAATGCTGTGATAAACAATGCCATGCAATCAATGTGCAATCCCGTGATAAAAAATGCACCGAATGCTGCAGACTCCCACCTGTGATATACGTTATTCATTAAATGAATAATAAACAAATGTGTCAACCCTTTGGTCCTTCTGACCGGTCCTTCATATAATCACTACCAATGAAACACACCGTTCTTCTTCTAACGGTCATCGCACTCTGCATCAATTTGACTGCCCGATCCAACGATGATTGCATTCACACTAGCACACTACTTATCATTTGCCTCTGCATTTCTGGAAGTGTTGCCACATGAGCTGTCAGACAATTCTTCTCTGCATTGTGTCAAGGTAACTAGACTCTTACAGCCCCTACGCATATGCTAACACATATGCCCAATGTATCTTTGGTAGGGTTCTAACGCTGTATTATCTATTACGCACTCCTGTGATGCTGCCTTCACACAATGCATTAGTCTTCCTACTGCGAAGCTCAAGGGGGGAATGACAGAATCTCCCGTAGAATTTTCACCGGGTTGTTAAATTTAAGCATGCACACTAGTCATACACATCAAATCTCCTTCCAAAAAATGATCCACATATCCACCAGATCGATAGAAACGTCCAACGCTGACTCTATTCAATCCTTCAAGGGAAATAAGAGATCAAATTTCATTCAATCAAACATGTTCAACTATAACACATTACCACGCTTTCCATTCTTATTGCATTAAACATAATGCTCATAATCGACACCATTGCAACAACGATGTATAATATTTCGGCACCAAAACAGAGAAGTAGCAGAGCTTTCACATAGAATGCAATACTTATAATGTTTCTTAAGTGCCACACTTTGAATTATAAAGTTATGAAAATCTATGCACACCCCTAATTGCATCACACCAAGCAATAAAAAAAAATAGCCTCAACGTAGGAGAGACTCATCCTCCAACTCATCTCCTTTGCTCCGATACCAAATGATGCTAGAATACTGGGTTAAAACATATCCTAGCATATAATAACTCGTGTACTTCCTTCAACATTCAAAACTCATCTAATTCTTCATTAAGAAAAACATTTGATGCAACTCAAAACATACATAAAGGAAAGAGAGCCATACGAACAAAACACTGATATAAAATAACAAAAGAAATTCCTTGGCTGAATATTACAATGGATGGCCTTTCGGCTCCAGGCCCTTTACAAAAACTCTCAACCCATTTCTCTCTTTCTCTCTGTATTCCTCACTATCCTTCCATCCTCACACAATCCTCCTATTTATACATAAATATGAATTTATTCCACTCCATAATTTCCTCCACACAAATCTCAACTAAAATCTAAATTAGATTTATCCTTTTTTTGGACTCAGCTAAGTCCCGTTTAAGGAATTCCCAATCCCTAGATCATCTACCTAATTCAAATCCACTCATATCCTTAATTATTTAAAATAATATTTACAATAATCCTCACATTTATATTTTCTCTCTTAATTTATTAAAAATGAGCAAAATAATTAATAAATAATTAAAACACCTCACCCCCTGAATTACACAATTGAATAATGAAAAATTAGCTTTGATGCTCCTGTATCAAGATCATGTCTCATTTATGAGATAAATCATGGAGGATGAAACAATCAAATAAGATCATGGATCTTGTATGTAAAATCACGAGGATCGTTGAAGAGGTCAACTGAGATCATAGTACATTCAAAGAAGATCATAAATCACTTATGATAAGATAATGGATAAAGTGATGCATTTAATGCACACATGATGGAGAGGGTGATCACCCCATGTGAACATGATGGAGGACATGGAGAAACAACGAAGTCAACCATGGAGACTTATTTCCACATGTACAACATAGTTTTGGAGTGGGCCTAGGCTATGGAAGGCTCATGATCTATATAATGAAGGTGAAGGCACTATAGAAGGCAGATTTGGATACTTGGATTATTCTTGATCTGTTTAGATCTAGATTTGTCGGGTGACAATTCCATGCATTCTTATGTTGTTTAGCTAAGTTTGCAGTGCTGTTTAGCATAGGGTGTTCTCAAGTGGGAATCCCACCCTTACCCATAGAGGACTTGTGTAACTAATCTGGGAAGGTTTTCTATTGAACTCTATTCCTTATCAGGCATTGGTGCCATCTTCAGAAGGTTGTTTCTAGCACTTAGCTAGGAAACCGGTGGAGGATTCATCCTATCACTTTGTTATTCACATTTAGTCTTCCAGCAGAAGCAAATTTATATCCGACATTTAGCCCATTGGGTTTTACCTCCATGTAGCCGCAGTCCCTTCAAGGATTTCACAGTCTAATCCTATAGATCTATTGGAGGAAGGAAGTTTCCAGTATTTCAACTGGAAATCCTATGAGGGTTCATCTTCTCAGATTGGATCTATTTTTTCCATCACTCAGGAGCTGATTTGACATATCTAGCAACAGGCTATTGAGCCTCCCTCTCTTACAGTGCAATTTTTTGAAGTTGTTGTTCATCCAACAACTAGTTTCAATGGAGGAGATTGGAGGAGCTATATCTTGAGCTTTTAGCCCAAGGATCTAGAGAAGGGATCAACCCTTATTACATATATTTGATTGTGCATCATTGCAACCATCATATCATCATATTATGCAACAAATCTGCATACCCAAGAGTGTATATGTGAAGCCCTAAGAGAGTGTTTTTCTTAGATTGACAGAATTGAGAAACCGTTTCTGGGTTATCTTGGGTATCCATCATAGAGCCCAGATCTCTGTTTTCAACATCATCGGAGCTCCCATACTGCCTAGATATGAATTTCTATCTTTCTGGAAGTTGCAGTCCCAACAATTACAGCAGGGACAATGTATTTTATCTTCCAACAGTTCAGCAGTTACGCAGTCCCTCTTGTGGGGTCATTTCAGGGTCATTCTAGGCCATCTCTTTGGCTTGAATGTCTCATATTTTGAGCACTGTTGTACTTTATATTCACCTCCGATATAATAAAATGGCTCAGCTATTTCCATTCATTATGATGTGTATATATATTTATTGTTTACTTTGTTGTATTTCTTATATTTTGTTTTAGTATTACTACATTCTCCCTTTTGGGATATTACAGTCTTGGGTAAAATCAAGGAGGAAGAGACATTATCCCAACATCATCATCATCCACTCTCATTTCAGATATTGCATTGAGAAAGGAGCAGCAGAGGGAGGATAGAAACCTTCCAACATGTGACCTTGGAATGGGGAATGTCAAAGAGGAGGACAACCATATGACACATTTTTTATGTGATAGTCATCAGCGCTGTCACCGTGGAGAGTAGATCCATATTGGAAAGCCCAGCTGTTGGTGGATTATTCCAAGTGTTGTGGTTCCTGTGATTTGGCAGATTTGGCAATACCAAATGACAAGACAACGTCAAACCACTTTGGGATCTCAGGATCTAGCCCTCCTGGATCCAGAGATGGATCTCTCTATAAAGGTAAAGAAATGTATATCTTTGAAGTTCAATTTAAGGTAATAGGCTAGCTATATGGTACAAGGTTTTTTTGATTTGTTTGTTTGGTTAGGAAACATGAAAGAAGGTTCGATGTAAGGTAAAGGAGTGAGTAGAGAAGGATTTTTTGGTAATGGGGAGATAATTCAAAGAGAACACAATTCCATTGGGAAATAGGGTCATAAAATGGTTTACTTGCAATTCAAATATCCAAGGCTTTCAATGGGCTAGTCATCTATATCAAAGGATATCTTCAGATGATAATATGGGATGAAGCAATAAGGAAATGAATGGGAATGACAAGGAAACCCTTCCAAGGTGACCACTTCGGAGTAAATATAGGGACAGGGCATGCCTAATCCTCTATGATCTAAACTCCTAATGAGGCTAACTCCGAAGAAAACAATCCAAAAATCCTCCTGACTACTTTCAGACAATAGAAAACATTTAAGTTCAACATAGAGTGAAACCTAAGACCAGAGAAATACTCTTAACCTTCTCTGATTTTGGCATTCAACTCAAAGGGATCTTAGAAAGGCTAACTATTGGAAAGCGAACCTAGGGGATAGGGCTAACTCTAAATCTCCCTGTTTCCTAATTCTTTCAGCTGAAACCAAACAAGAACATCTAAGAAACAAATTCAGAATTCAAACAGCAGTAAGCATGGACTAATCAACTTCTATACTGGTTAAATTATGTTGAATTTGTTCTTAGATACACAAATAGAAGAAAACATAAAGATAAGAAAGTGTAGGAAGCATTAGGGTACTTGCAACAGTATATCCTAAGCTAAAATTACTGATTCTTATCAGAGAAAATGAAACATGATGTATAATAGAGGGAAAACATTAACAAAGATAGAACACATCACCAATGATTTAGATCAGGATCCGATGAACATGCTTGTCATATTAGAAGAGCAAAACTAGTCACATACTTTCTTGTCCAATAGCTTGATATCATCCAGAAATCATCACCCTACCTATTTACAACTACTACCCACAGAACTCTAACTCGGTAAAACAACTTACAATAAGTGTTTTTACAATATCCAACCAACCAACATTTACAATGTATTTCTTAGGAGTTCTTATAGGTGAAAGAGCGATAGTAGTGGTAGATAGAACTTAAATGATTCATTAAAAGAGAGGGAGAAGTGTCTTTCGAAGCCCATTCTGTTTTAATATCTTTACATTAACTTTCAATACCCTTTGGATGAATTAGGGGTCTTCGTCGGATTGATAATAACTCCAAGGGTATGTTCTTGGAGTAATTTCCTGGCTGTAGTAATCTGTTTGTACTCTGAGACAAGGAATGCGAATATTTGTCTTTCAGGTCTTCCATGCTTTGTCACTAATGCACTGACAATTTGTAGGACTTCTTGTCAATATAGTAACTACTTCTGGAGCTTGATGAAGAATAGAGAATGGGTAGTAGTGATTTGGTCCTTTCTTCAGTAAAAGGAATGTCCTGCTGATATATCCTCTGTGTTGTTGTGATAAATGATTTGCATTTAATTTGAAATGACTGTGGATTAGGCTTCTTAATCTTCAATATTATGCCTTTAACCCTTTTCATAGATTTCTTCCTCTGCAATCTTGGCCCTGTGATAGTCTTTCTATGCCAGGGCCGTGACTGTGAAAACAGTGTGAATTCACCACCTTTGAAACCTGCAAAAAATGAGAAATATGTTATAAAAACCAGGGGGAGTGAGGGAGGACTACTTCAGAGGCTCGTGGGGATGGAGGAGAAGTTGTGGAAAATGGTGGATGCAGTGAAATTGTAACGAAAATCATGGTGGAAGGAAAAAAACAGGTCTGATGCGAGTCTGGTGCGAGGATGAACGTGGACTGTCGTACTAGAATAATCGATGGCAGAGATCTATCAATGAAGTTGTTTAGAAGGTTAGATGGATGAAAAAGGGATGGAGGCGAGATTATATCAGAGCCATTAGATTAGAACAAATCAACGATGGAGATCACCTGATGGAATCATTTGGGAGAATAGATGAAAATTAAATGAAGGGGGCTGCGATGCAATGTGGGTTGTTAGATCAGAACAATCAATGGTCAAGATCTTTTAATGGAGTTATTCGGGAGGTTAGATGGTGGGCAAACAAATGGGTGTGAAATTAAGTCAGGACTGTCCGATCTCAGAGATTGATGGTTGAGATTAAATCAGGAGTTACATTGCGAAGGGGGGTAAGGTGGAAAAATGGAGTGGTATTCATGCAAAAAAAAGGGGGAAAGTAGAAATGATCAAAAGAACACGATTCCATACATTGATCGTCAAGTGTATCTCTAAAACCGCCCATTTTGCGTAATTTTGAAACATTAACTCTCAGGCGCAGAAATTACACGATATGCATTTTCAGTCGTTGGATGATGGGTGGAAGATCTGACGGTGTGGGTGAAATGCAACATAAGGTTAGATGCACCGGCGAAAGGAGGCGGGGTCCATTTCTATGGTCAATTCAGACCATCGGATCTGGAGGAATGAACGGCTGGGATTAAATGGCATCGGATAAAAGGAGAGAGGCCAAAGCGCTAGGGTCTTTGAGATTGCGATGTGCGATTAAGTGCTAGCTGTCGGATTAGAGGAGAGATCAACAATTAGGATTGATCAGAGGGTTTAATAACGGAGGGCCTATGAGAAGAGAACGATGAGATCCTGGCCATTGGTTCTTGTGGATTCAATGGTCTAGATCAAATTTGTGGAGCGATGTCGGAGGACTATGGGAGGAACGCGATTGAATCCTGGCCGTTGGTTCTTTTGGATTCAACGGTCCAGATCGAATCGGTGGGTGCAAGTGATGGGCTCATGAGCAGAGCGTGATTGAATATTAGCCGTCGATTCTTGTGGATTTGACAGCTCAGATTAAATCAGGAGATCAAAATCAGAGGAGGGAAAGCAAGGGACAAAAGGGAAAAACTAGAGCCGTTGATCTGAAAACTAGATCGACGGGGGAGATTTAACGATGAAGAAAAATGAGGAATGGCGGGTTTTTGAACAGGAAGCAATATGGGCCGTTAGATCTAGCCATATCATATCAGATCAATGGTGGAGAATTGATCGCGAGATCGCATCGGCGGGAAGCAAATAACCATGTAAAACAAGTAAAATATGTTTTGCGATGTGATGAATATTTGCGATGCGATGGTCATAGCGCTGGTCATATGGAGAATAGGGGCTAGGGCTAATGCTTAAAGGGGCTTAAGGCCTTAATGCTGAAAAGTGGGTTTTTAGGCCAAAATGAAGGTTTTTCAGAGGGTTTTAAGGGTTCCGATAAGGTTTAAAAAGGGGTTTTAAACCTTATCAAGGGGAATGAAGGAAAATGAAGTATGATTGAGGGAAAATGTGGAAAATGGAGGCCTTTGAAAATAGTTTATTTCATAGACAGCAAGGTTCATTAATGGAAACAACGGTGAAGATTCTTTAAAAGATGGAAGACACATGGAGGCTTCAAGAATGATAGATTTACAAAGGAAATGTTTCTCTTGAAGGCTCAGAAACATATTTAGCCACCTGTTTGCTTTGACAAAATATTATAGGTGGCCAACAGTGGCTCCACATGGGGATGGCATCTTCTTGAAGATGTCAAGAATCTCATAAATAATCTTTGGAAGTAGGCCAGATGCCTGGTACTTGACCATCTTTTTCTTCTTTGATCAACTGTTACAAACATGATGGATATTATATCAGCAGCAATACTTCCCCAAACAATCTACCTACCCATCCTATTATCCTAACATTTTTTCTTCAAGGTGCATTTAGACTTGCAGACCTTTCACATCATCATTTTTATTGAAAGAAAAACTAATCTAATTCTACCCTTATTTCTCCATGAGACCAGATTAAACAGTTGGACTCATAGCTTCTCTACCTAAACTAATATCTTCCAGGATTAAACTGTCTGACAAATTTTCATTCTCTACATTCTAAAACAGAAATTGAAACACAGCCAAACTAGGATTAGACTTTCTAATTCGTTGTGGGTCCATGGCATAAAGACAAGCTGGGCATGAACTGAAACTCTGCAGAAACTGAAACAAAATTGTGAAGGCTTGAAATTATGAAAATTAAGAGCATCCTTCCTTTTTCTTGTGACTCAAATTTTAAGCTTTTTAGAGTCACCTTTATTTCTTCATTTCAACTCTGATTTTGACCCTATTAGAGTTGTTTTCTTCTTCTTTGCTGGTTCAAGTTTTGAGCATGTTAGAACTAACCTTTCCTTTTTCTCTAGCTCAGGTTTTGATCTGATTTGAGCCATTCTTTTTAGAAATTCATAGGTTCAAGATTTTATCTTGTCTGAAACTTTCCTCTTATTTTTTTTATTTTTATTTTTTCAAACAAAACAAAGCAATGGTATTTGCAATGGAAGTGAAAATTTTAAACTGAGCTTCAACAATAATAATTCTTGACCATCCTGCCATTGACAAGAGCCCCAAACAGATCTGTACCATCCAATTCTTGCAGAAAGAATGCATTCGGGCCAATTGCAGATTTACTGATGTAAGGGCCTTACCATAAACAATCAAACTTTCCATGCTTACCCTTATCTTCTCTTCTAGAGTCCTATTTGAGTACCTTGTCCCCAATTTTGAAATCACAGGCCTTTGTCCTCTTATCAAACAACTTTGTGATGTTCTCTTGCACTTTCTGAGCTCTGCTGTAAACTTTTTCCCTTGTTTGCTGGAGATGTATGGTCTGATTGATCCTCCTTACCATGCTATCTTCTTATGACTGTATTTCTTGGACCAATTTTATCACTGGTACCCCTAAACTGGTAGGGAATACTGCATCTGCTCCATAAACTAGCTAATAGGGAGACATTCCAATGGAATTCTTTGTTGTCAACCTGTCTGCCCATAAAGCATGCATCAAATTATTATGCCATGATTTATTATTTTCTTCAAGCAGCTTCTTGATGATGGTCACCAAAATCTTATTTGATGATTCTGCTAGCCCATTACCCTGAGGGTAATAAGCAGTAGAATGACCAAGTGCAATATGATACCTGTGACAAAAATCAATTATGTTTTTGGAACCAAATGAAGCAGCATTGTTAGTGATAATTTTTCTAGGGCAACCAAATCTAGATAGGATACGGTCTTCAAGGAATTTTATGATAACTGAGTCTATGGAATTCCTAGGAGTGATGGCCTCTATCCATTTGGTGAAATATTCAGTGTCTGTGAGTATCCATCTATGTTGGGTAGATGAAGCAGGGTGGATTTCCCCTATGAATTCTAGGCCCCATTGTTGAAAAGGAGCTTCAATTGTGATTGGTTGTAAAGGTAAAGAAAGGACTTTTCTCTTGCCCTCAAATATTTGGCATTTGTGGCAGGCAACTATCATTTTGTGGACATATTGGAAGAGTGTGGGCCTATAATAGCCAGCTCTAAGGATTTTATTGGCAGTGGTTTTCCAGTAGAGATGGTCTCCACACTCTCCTTCATGGAACTCATGCTTGATCCTATCTGCATCAACTTCAGGAAAACATTTAAGAAATAAACCATTGGCATTTTTCCAATATAAAAACTCATTTAAAATGCAATAATTTCTAGCTTTCAACTTTAAAAACCTTGCCTTTGTCTTTGATAAATCAGGAAGAGCATTAAGATTTACAAGCATGTACAAGATATCAACATACCAAGGTGAGTTTTGGAATTGTTCTTCAACAGTGGGAGCTGGTAATCCTTCCTGTTCATCCAATGCATCTACCATGTTTATGTCAAGGGCTTGTAAGATAGATTCAACCATTAATTGTGCTAAGACTTGACCCTTGATGAGTTTAGTGGGCTTGATTTCCAAATCATATTCTAGTATCACAGCAATCCACTTACCTCTTTTGCCATCTGGATCTTGTGACAAAATGTCTTTCATGACTATATTAGGCACAAAGGAAATAATATGGGAATGTAAAATATACACTCTAAAATCCTTCAAGGCCTTTACCAAAGCATAAGCATTTTTTTCCATGATATTATATTTCAGAGGTGCATCTCTTAATGCCTTGCTGAAAAATGCAATTGGCTGCTCTTGTCCCTCTAGATTTTTCTGCAATAGGACAACAACCACGATGTGTTCTGATGCAAATGAGAATATAAGGAAATCTTTAGTAAAATCTGGGCTGATGAGAACTGGTGCTCGGGTGAGTGCATGTTTTACCAGTTCAAAAGACTTCCTGGCTTCTAAAGTCCACTTAACTCCCACCTCTTTCTTTAGCATGTTTTTCATGTTTCTAAGGAGTTCTTCTAGGTTGGGTATAAACCTCCTCAAGAAATTAATCTTCCCCATAAAGGACTACAATTCCTTGATGTTTCTTGGGTGGCTAATCTACAATATTCCCTCAAACATTTTTGGGTCTATTTTAATCCCCTTTTCAGATATGATATGACCAAGAAGTTTACCTTCTTAGAGACCAAACACTATCTTTTTGGGATTTAAAGATAGCCCAAACCTTTTGCATTTCTCAAAGACCTTTCTCAAATGTTTAAGGTGTTCTTCATCAGTTTTGGAATAGACTGTAATGTCATCAAGGTAAATTACACTGAAGTACCCTATTTCTTTTGAGAATGCAATGTCCATGGCTCTTTGACAGGTGGCCGTAGCGTTCATTAATCCAAAAGGCATTTTCACATACATGAAAGTGCCCCAAGGAGTGGTGAAGGCTGTTTTAAGTTGATCTTCTAGGAGCACTAGGACCTAGTTATATCCTGAAAATCCATCTAGCAGGGAAATCGTCTTAGAACCAACTACCCTTTGTAGGATGTGTTCCATTTTGGGTAAGGGGTAGTTTTCCTTTAGTGAGGCTCTGTTTAAGTTTCTAAAATCAATGCACAACATTATTTCTCCTGTCTTTTTCCTCACAGCCACAAGGTTAGATACCCAATCTGAAAACCTCACAGGGACTATGATTCCGGCCTCATACATTTTCTTAATTTCTTTTTCTACCAGGGATAACTGTACAAGGTTTATTCTGCACAATTTTTTCCTAAAAGGTTTCTGGTTTTCTTTCAATGGAATCTTATGCTGGATAATCTCTGTGTCATAGGATTTCAAATCTTCATAACCCTAATCAAAATCATCCACAAACTCTTTAAATAAATCAATGTATTTCTATTTGATATGTGCTAGCAAGGTTTTAGACAATTTGATCATTTTAGGCTTGTCTTTGCTGCCTATATTGCATTCTCCAACATCAGATTCAGTGGGTTATATAGTGGACTTCTTTGCCACATCATTAAAATCAAAGAGGTCCTCTAGGGGTGCTAGTCCTCTAGGTATGTTTTTGTATTTGGACTGCAGTACCTCTATGTCTTCTTTATCTTTTTTCATGTATTCCTCTGTTTGAGTTTCAAATTCTCTGGTCAACATGTTTATTTCTACAGTAGGGGATGGTTTTTATTCATCAGGGGGATCTTTATCTAGATATTTTTCATCGGAATTAGAGTTTGAATCAGGTAATTCAAACTCACTCCTGCAAAGCAAGAAATCCTCTATTTGTTTGTCACCCTCAAAGACCTGCCAATATTTTTCATTATCTAGTACTGCTGGTTTGTATTTTGTTTGAACAATGATTTGTTTGTCACTAAGTGGTCTCTGATATGAACTAGCAACGTAGGCCAATCCATTTGCAAGTATGTTTTGACTTCTAGGGACAAACACAAGCTCATATTCTACAAATGTTTTCAATAGATCCATGGCACCATTCCTATATGCCCTTAATCTAGGATGCTTTGTAGTGTACTCTCCATTTATCTGTTTGATGACCAGTTCTGAGTCTCCATGAACAATTATCCTCTTAGCTCCTAGTTTTTTTAATAGATGTAGCCCTAAGAGGAGAGCTTCATATTCTGCTGTGTTGTTTGTGCATTTGAAATTTATCTTGAAGACATGACTCTCAGCATAATTGTTTTCAGTATTGTGCAACCATACCCTAGCTCCTGCATTCATTTTAGTGCAAGACCCATCAAAGCTCATGCTACATAAAGGATTGTTTGCAGATTTGTTATCAGTTTCACCCTTAATGTCTTATTTTTTCTTGAGGTTAGCAGGCTGATGGGTAATCTGCTCTCTACAATCTTGGTTCTGATTTTCTAATTCTGCAGATTGTTCAAATGTTTCTCTTTTGTTTTCCTCTGTATCTAGAGCTGCCATTAGGTTAAGATTTCTGGCCTCTACTCTGCTCTTTGAATTTTTGCTTTCTAGCTCTTGATCACCTATAAACTCATCATTGTAAAGGATAAAAGAGTCTAGGTCTGTATGGACATAGTAAAGAGGGGAATTTTCTAGTTTCTCTGGACTGTCAACCATAAATTTCATGTGTGCTTCCCTATATAGTATTCTAAGCTGGCTGAAAACAGGGATAGTGGCATATGTCATGTCCATTTGCATTGTACCCTGTATTTTGGCACCCCATGATCTTGACAGCAACATGCCATACTTAGGAGGTACATCAGTCACTACAACATCCATTACCATGCACTTGGCTGGGATTTGAGTCAAATTCACACAGAGATCTTTGATCAGACCCAAACACCTCACTCTGCTAGAGTCAAAAGAATATAAATCCTTATATGGTCTGGTTATCTCTAGGATTAATTTTTCCATGATCACCTTTGGCATGAGGTTGTGTGAAGCCCCTGAGTCATGCATAGCATTATGTAGAATTTTTTCATGGATATTTAGACTGACATAGAAAGGAGGCACTACTCCCTCCTGAAATTTCCCTTCGATGTTTGGGCCAAACAAGAGAGTTGGTTGATCATCATTTAAGTTGACAGAGTCACTGTTTTCTTCTAAGTTTAAGGCTTTCAATATTTGAAATTTATATGCATCTTGGGTGGCCAACTCAGTGAGAGGGACAAAAATTTTGATTTTGGAAATCTCACTCTCCAGATTGAAATTAGACTGACTCTTTGAAAGGTTCAATTCTATTTTGTTGGTCACTGTTCTATTGGAAAAATCATCTTGGTGATTTTCACTATGTGCATTGGTTGAAACTATTTTTTCAGGGGCATTAGCTGTAATGCTAGTGTTGTTGGTTTCTTGTTTTGGTTTATCAATGATTTGGATGTCTTTGTCCTTGTTTTTTCCAGAACTCTCAGCTGTTGTTTTGTTGCTTTCAACAGTCCCTTTAGGAGTCTTTTTAGGTCTTTTCTTAATATTAATTTCATAGGTTTTTGGTTTGGAGTATCTATGTTCTTTTTTCTTCTAAGATCATATTTTTCTCGGACTTGCATGGTGGCATTCTTGAATCCTAACTTATAGTCTTCGGATTATAACCCTTCCTCATCCCAATGTGTGTATGAGCTCTAGTTATCTTTAGTGAAAAAGGTGTGATCTTGGTTATCCACTCCCACCATGTTTATAATAGTTCCCTCTAATTCTTCTATTATTCCCTCATCCTCATCAAGAGAATTCTCTTGGAATGGAGGTATGATTTGTTGGTCAGAATCCCTTTGTCTATTGGGAGGAGTGTTTCTCTTAAAGTTTTGGTTCTAGTTTTGAGACTGATTTCTATTCTGATTATTGACTTGGACAACCATTTTCTCCATCATTCTTTCAAGCCTCTCCATGTTTTTGGCTATATTATCAAATTTGGGATCAGATGTAGATGTTGTGGTATCCTCCCTATAGGTTAATTTCTTTTCAGCCCTCATCCTATCTCTTTTTTCAATTAAGTTTTCCTCTACACTCACAACCCCCTTCTGCATATCTTCTAGAGTTGTATAGTCTCTCTCCCTTAGTTGATAGGCCATGTCAACATCAAAACCCTTAGGATATTTCACTAAGGCCATTCCTTGGGGAGGTTTCATGTGGGGTGGAAGAGCATTTTAGACACTGTTAAACCTGGTGGAGTAATCATGAACACTCTCTCCCCGATTTCTCTTAAGACCCTGATACTTTGCTAATATTTGAAGAGGGTTGCTTTTGATTTCTCATTTTTTTATAAAAGCTTGATGTAAAGAGGGAAGGTAATTGATGCTATTAGGATTTAAGCCTTTAAACCACTTTTTTACTTCTCCTCCTAAAATTTGAGCAAATATTCTCATCTTAATGGTCTCATCTTATATTTCCATATAATCAAAAGAATCTTCCATCATATCTACATGGTGTTGAGCTATGGTAGATTATTTTCTAGTGAAGTGGGGAATTTTATACTGATATTCATTGGGTAAAGGAGCCAGAGGCTGTGGCAACACTAGGGGAGCATACCATGCTGCCATGATAATGTTTTGTGGGGGGGAAGGAGTGGCTTGGACAGCAGGTATGTGGATGAAAAATATGATTGGACCAACCACAGACTGTTGAGAAAACTTAGGGTGAGAGAGACCCAAGTTATGAATGAAGTGGATGTTAGGAGGTGTTGATGGAGGGGTTTCTCTGTCACTAATATGTTGACCACTATGTAGTGGTGAACTTGGAGGCTCAAAGTCTGTCTGATCTATGCCACTGAATGACTTAGTTCTTGGTAAATTAATTGGTAAATCTAATTAAACTTGAGTATCTGATAGAGCTACAAGGTTTTCAGGTGCTGAGTTAGCTCTATGAATGGGTCTGACAAAAGTTGGATCCCTAGATGTGGGAGACTTCCTAGGAATGCTCTCTGGATTGTCAACTATTTCAGAAGGATTTGGATCAGGATAAGCTCTGGTATGGATTGTTCTTGAAACCAATATGTTAAGTATAACAATCTTTAAGAGGCAGATTATCCTTAAATGAAAATTCTTAATTGTATGTGTTTCTTTTAATATGGATGATGTTGTGATGCAACTAGTGTCCCAGTGGAGTCTTGAGAAAACAGAGATAATCAGTAGGCCTACTGATCACCAGTGGAGTCTTTTGTTCATTTAGGAATCATGGAGTCGTCAGGTGAAGGGTTTAAAATGTCTTGATGCAGGTTGTTGTCCACCATCAGCAATCAAATGCCAATCTAAGCAGCTTATGGGTCTTCTGAGGTCTTAAGGATGTATAAGATGGAAATCACTCAGAAAGTCCTCAGCGGAGTCGCCATTATGTTGTGGTCTCTGTGATTTGGCAGATTTGGCAATACCAAATGACAAGACAACATCAAACCACTTTGGGATCTTAGGATCTATCCCTCCTCGATCCAGAGAGGGATCTCTCTATAAAGGTAAAGAAATGTATATCTTTGAAGTTCAATTTAAGGTATTAGGATAGCTATATGGTACAAGGGTTTTTTGATTTGTTTGTTTGGTTGGGAAACATGAAAGAAGGGTTTGATGTAAGGTAAAGGAGTGAGTAGAGAAGGATTTTTTGGCAATGGGAAGATAATTAAAAGAGAACACAAGTCCATTGGGAAATGGGGTCATAAAAGGGTTTACTTGCAATTCAAATATCCAAGGCTTTCAATGGGCTAGTCATCTATATCAAAGGATCTCATAAGATGATAATATGGGATGAAACAATAAGGAAATGAATGGGAATGACAAGGAAACCCTTCCAAGGTGACCACTTCGGAGTAAATCTAGTGACATGGCATGCCTAATCCTCTATGATCTAAACTCCTAATGAGGCTAACTCCGAAGACAACAATCCAGCAGTCCTCCTAACTACTTTCATACAATAGAAAAAATTTAAGTTTGACACAGAGTGAAACCTAAGACCAGAGAAAGACTTTTAACCTTCACTGCTTTTGGCATTCAACTCAAAGGGATCTTAGAAATGCTAACTGTTGGAAAGGGAACCTAGGGGACAGGGCTAACTCTAAATCTCCTTGTTTCCTAATTATTTCAGTTGAAACCAAGAAATAACATCTAAGAAACAAATTCAAAATTAAAACATCAGTAAGCATGGACTAACCAACTTCTATACTGGTTAAATTATGTCGAATTTGTTCTTAGATACACAAATAGAAGAAAAAATAAAGATAAGAAAGTGCAGGAAGCATTAGGGTGCTTGCAGTAGTATATCCTAAGCTAAAATTACTGATTCTTATTAGAGAAAATGAAACATGATGTATAACAAAGGGAAAACATTAAAAAAAGTAGAACACATCACCACTGATTTAGATCAGGATCCGATGAACATGCTTGTCATATTAGAAGAGAAAAACCAGTCACATACATTCTTGTAAAATAACTTGATATCATCTAGAAATCATCTCCCAGCCTATTTAAAACTACTACCCACAGAACTCTAACTCGGTAAAACAGCTTACAATCAGTGTTTTTACAATATCCATCCAACCAACATTTACAATGTATTTCTCAGGAGTTCTTATAGGTGAAAGAGTGATAGTAGTGGTAGATAGAACTTAAATGATTCATTAAAACAGAGGGAGAAGTGTCTTTCAAAGCCCATTCTATTTTAATATCTTTACATTAACTTTCAGTACCCTCTGTATGAATTAGGGGTCTTCGTCAAATTGATAATAACTCCAAGGGTATGTTCTTGGAGTACTTTCCTGGCTATAGTACTATGTTTGTACTCTGAGACAAGGAATGCGAAGATTTGTCTTTTAGGTCGTCCATGCTTTGTAACTAATGCACTGAAAGTTTTTAGGACATCTTGTCAGTATAGTAACTACTTCTAGAGATTGATGAAGAATAGAGAATGGGTAGTAGTGATTTGGTCCTTTCTTCAGTAAAAGGAATGTCTTGCTGATATATCCTTGGAACTACTGTGATCAATGATTTGCATTTAATCTGCGCTGACTGTGGATTAGGATTCTTAATATTCAATATTATGTCTTTAATCCTTTTTAGAGATTTCTTCCTCTGCAATCTTGGCCCTGTGATAGTATTTATGTGCCAGGGCCGTGACTGTGAAAAAAATATGAATTCACCACCTTTGAAACCTAAAAAAAATTAGAAATATGTTATAAAAACCAGGGGGAGTGAGGGAGGACTGCTTCAGGGGCTTGTGGGGATGGAGGAGCAGTGGTGGAAAATGGTGGATGCAGCGAAAATGTAACGAAAATCATGGTGGAAGGCGAAAAATAGGTCTGATGGGAGTCTGGTGCGAGGATGAACGTGGACTGTCGGATTAGAATAACGACAACGGAGATCTGTCAATGAAGTTGTTTAGAAGGTTAGATGGATGAAAAAGGGATGGAGGCGAGATTATATCAGGGCCGTTAGATTAGAACAAATCAACAACAGAGATCGCTCGATGGAATCATTTGGGAGAATATATGAAAAGTAAACAAAGGGGGCTGGGATGCAATTTGGGCCATTAGATCAGAAAAATCAACGGTCAAGATCTTTTGATGGAGTTATTCGAGAGGTTAGATGGTGGGCAAACAAATGGGTGTGAAATTAAGTCAGGACCATCCAATCTCAGAGATCGACGATTGAGATTAAATCATGAGTTACATTGTGGAGGGGGGTAAGGTGGAAAACCGGAGTGGTCTTCGCGCAACAAAAATGGGGAAAGAGGAAATGCTCAAAAGAACGCGATTCCATACACTGATTTCCATGTGGATCTCTAAAACTGCCCATTTCACATAATTTTGAAACATTAACTGTCAGGCGCAGAAATTACGTGATATGAATTTTCAGCTGTTGGATGATGGGTGGAAGATTTGATGGTGCAGGTGAAATGCGACATAAGGTTAGATGAACGGGCGAAAGGAGGCGGGGTCAATCGCTATGGTCAATGCGAGCTGTCGAATCTGGCGGAATGAATGGCTAGGATTAAATCACATCGGAGAAAAAGAGAGAGGCCAAAGTGCCGAGGTCTTTGAGTTTGCGATGTGCGATTAAGCGCTGGCTGTCGGATCAAAGGAGAGATCAACGATCGGGATTGATCGAAGGGTGTAGTGACAGAGGGCCTATGAGCAAAGCACGATGAGAACCTGGCTGTTGGTTCTTGTGGATTCAATGGTCTAGATCAAATCGACGGAGCGATGTCGGTGGACTATTGGCAGAGCACGATTGAATCCTAGCCATTAGTTCTTGTGGATTCAACGGTCCAGATTGAATCGACGAGCGCAGGTGATGGGCTTATGAGCGGAGCATGATTGAATCTTAGCCATCAGTTCTTGTGGATTCGATAGCTGAGATTAAATCGGGAGATCGACATCAGAGGAGGGAAAGGAAGGGACAAAAGGGAAAAATGCGATTGCCGATTTGCGATGGAGCGAGAGCTGTTGATCTGAAAACTAGATTGATGGGGGATATTTAACGATGAAGAAAAAAGAGGAATGGTGGGTTTTAGAATGGGAAGCAATATGGGCCGTTATATCTGGGTGTAGTAGATCAGATCAACGGTGGATAATTGATCGCGAGATCGCATCGGTAGGAAGAAAATAACCATGTAAAACAAGTAAAATGTGTTTTGTGATGCAATGAATATTTGTGATGTGATGAGCGCTTCGCGCCGGTCACAGCATGGGTCATATGGAGAACAAGGGCTAGGGCTAAGGCCTAAAGGGGATTAAGGCCTTAATGCTGAAAAGTGGGTTTTCAGGCCAAAATGAAGGTTTTTTAGAGGGTTTTGAGGGTTCTGATAAGATTTAAAAAGGGGTTTTAAACCTTATCAAAGGGAATTTATGAAGGGAATGAAGGAAAATGAAGTATGAATGAGGGAAAATGGGGAAAATGGAGGCCTTTAAAAACAATTTCTTTGATAGACAGCAGGGTTCATTAATGGAAACAATAGTGAAGATTCTTTAAAGGATAGAAGACACAAGGAGGATTCAAGAATGATAGATTTACAAAGGAAATGTTTCTCTTGAAGGCTCAGAAACATATTTAGCCACCTGTTTTCTTTGACAAAATATTATAGGTGGCTAACACCAAGGATATTTTTACATGCATGATACGAGAGGAGGGATATTCATTCAGAGATGAGGTCATCTACTATCATGGTAGGATCTTTGTATCTAGAGCTTCCAAGCTCAAGGAGAAGTTACTGCAAAGAGCACATGATGATTTTCTCTTCAGCCACACTTATTCCATGAGGTCATACCACATTATCATGGAGGGATACACTTGGGAAGGCCTTGAAGATGAGATATATCAGCATTTTAGGAGATGCATGGACCATGTGGATATGGAAGAGATACATAACTCTATGAAGGAGTTATCACAACCACCTCATTCCTAAAGCTCTTTAGGAATGAGAGGGAATCTATCTATGGACCACTCCATTTGTATGAGCAAGGTTTATGGTAAGGATCATGTTTATATGCATAATGATTTACTTAATGATTATTTGCATTCGTTTACCATATGTGTGCAAGTCATTGCTCCAAGTAGGATAATTCTTCCTTACAAAATTCATGGCCAAATTTGGGCCATAAACATTGTTGAGTATGGCCACTCCCTAGGAGGACATAGGGAGATGATTTACCACTCTTTGTGCACTCCAAAGGCACCAAAAATTTATCACCTTTTTAAAATTTGTGAGAAAACTATGGAAGAAAGTAAGTGGTGGGGAAACCACTTATCATATCATTATTTGATGCAGTCAACAGATATACTGCACTGGTTCCACATGTGGGACCATGACCCACCTCCATTTTTGCATATTGTTGCTTATATGTACTTGGTTTTGATCCCATATATTGACGATGTACTTATTATTATTATGGGAATGAATGGAGGAAGGATGGGAGGATTGAGCATGCCCTTTGGGAAAGATACTCTCCATGTTTGTTATGTTACATGTTTCAAGGAGAACCTTGGGAAAACCATGATTGCTACATTGGATCTGTTGCTTCCTTGTGGGATGAGTCATTTGCATCTCATGAGAACTTGGGAGGAGAATTTCATGGAGGGATGGATTGGGAGACACTTAGCTTATGAGGGAAGCTTATCACATGGAAGTGTCACCAATGGATGAGGAGAAGAGTTGCAACACTCACCTTTATAGTTGCTTGAGGACAAGAAACATTTTGGAGGGGAGGACTGTAATATTCCCAATTATCCATGAGCTAGTTGGAATATTAATTTTTCTTTTTTCTTTCTTTTTTGATGAATAAGAGGATATGGAGATCCATAAATCTCCTTAATATGAATAAAATCAATGCCAATGTGAAAGGAAGACATCTTGGTAGTTTAATTGAGCACCCTTGTGTGTGAAAAGGGGCTGAAACACCTAGACTAGGTCAAGTTTGACCAAATCAACTGCGATGTCATGGAGTAGTGGCATTCACTGAGAGAGACCACAGTTTTAGTTGGAGACTCTTTGGATGGAAGTAGTGTCTTAAATGAGTGGGGCCTAGGGTTAGGAAGCTCATCACTTATATAAGGAAGAGGATGGTAGGCATATTGATTCATACTTGGTATTTGATATTTTTTAATATATGGTCTGTTTAGACATATAGCTTTCTTCAGCTGTTTAGCTAAGATTGCAATGTTGTTTAGCACAAGGAGTTACTGATCATGAATCCCACCTCTATCCTTAAGAGGCCTCAAAAAAAGAGTTTGCACTATATTTCCACATTCAAGCATTAGGCCAAGCTCTATCTTTCATCTACAATGCAGATCCTGTTGAGGGTTGTGTTGTGTTGCAGGTTGCAGTAGTGGAGAACACATTTGGGTCACTTCAGTGCTTATTTTCAGTGGAGGAGGGTTCCTTTCCATTGGGAGGTTAGTAAGGAATGCTATTGAGCCTTATTGCAGCATTTGGCATCAGGCCACTTATTTATTTTCCCCTACAATGCATATTCTATCTTGGATTGTGTCATTTTGAGGGAAGAGTTGCAGGGTGGTTTCAATACACCATTTGGGGAGAAGGTTTTCTAGAGAAGGGATCATCCGTTCATCTAGAGAGTCTCTTGGAGGAGGATATATTCTTTGGCATATCAGATCAACCACACTTTTCCAGTTTATATATTACAGTGAATATTCAGCCCTAGGGCTTTGATTCCCACCTTGTATATTGGTGTATTTTTGAAAACCCTCTTGGGTCTTTGTTGGAGGTTGTATAGAGCCCAGATCTACATTTGTTGTATCTTTTGAGGCATATATCAACCCATTATATTTTGTGTAATCATTTTCTGTAGCACTGCGTATATAACTACGCTGTAGTAGCCTTACAACATTTTTGATATAGTAGCAACACCTCTTATTGAGGGTTTTCTTCATTGGAAGCTAGTTCTATTTTGTTGTATGATTTGTGGCCCATTATTTTATACATATATGCTATTGTTATAATGAATAAGAAGGCTCCATATTGGTCTCTTACATTTATGCATTGATCTACACTGTTATTTCCATGTGTATGCACTCTATTCCTGCTTTTACCATTTTAAAATATTATAGAGTGACATTCTAGAAGCCCCAACTACCCTCTACAAGATGTGGTCCATCTTTGGGAGAGGATAATTTTCCTTCAAAGACACCTTGTTCAAATTTCTAAAATCTATGCAAAGACGAATCTCCCCTATCTTCTACCTTACTAGCACAAGGTTGGACATCCAATATAAAAATCAAATAAGAAATATAATACCATCTTTGTAAAGTATATTTACCTCCTTTTTATTGATGGCAACAATTTAGGATTTCTTCTCCTTAGCTTTTGGTGGAATGTCTTTTGATACAACTTGATTGGGATAGTGTGTTGGACGATGTTTTTATCATACACTTTTAAATTTGAATAATCCCAAGGAAATACATCAAAAAACTCACTCAAAAGAGTTATGTCTTTACATTTCAACTTAGGCGATAAAGACCTCGATAACTTAACCATATTGCGGTTATCAGTTGTACCAATGTTTACATTTTCAACACCTGCTTCTGTGGGGACCATTGTCAGCTTTTCAATGACATCATTATGATCAAATAACTCTTCCAAAGGTACAATTCTTGATAGAATGTTATTTTCCTTTAGCTACAACACCTCAACTTCAGTAGCTTCAATTACCTGATCATCTTCATTATACACATCATCAATATGGGAAATAGTAAACTCCCCCTCTATTTGCAGAAAATTGTTTATCTGTTTATCATCCAAAAATACTTTCTGGTATCTCAGATTGTTAGGGACAGTGGGGCAATGCTTCACATTAATTTCAAAATTTTTAGTAGCATGAATAGGATTCTTAAAGTTGCTAGCCATTGTGGAAAGAGAACCAACCATAAAATTCTGTCTTCTAGGAATCATAGACAATGTATATTTTGGAAAAAATTTAAGAATATCAAGAACAACATTATGATAATATCTCATCCTGAGATGTTTGTCTAGGTATTCCTCTTTTACCTGTTTGACCACCAACTTGAAGTTGCCATATACTGTAATTCTCTTCGCACCTAGCCTTTACAAAATTTAGAGACCGGTGATTAAGGCCTCATATTTAGCCTCATTGTTCGGAAAGTCAAATGCTAGCTTATAAGAACATAATATTACATTATGTGGGACTTTAGATGATTGATGTCTAGGGCTACAAATCCAGATTCTGATACCAGCTCCATATTTTCCCAAAGCACCATCGAGATCCATGGTCCAAAGATCCTCCTAATCATCCAAAAGCTAAAATTTTGTGGAATAATCTATTTCTTCTATTTGACCCACTGTCTCAACCTGTTCTTTTCCTTTCTCTGACTCTACTGACCTTTTATTTTAAGGGCTTGGCTACAAGTCATCAAAATTTTGATTTCTTTGTTCTGCATTCAAGACCACTTGGACACCATTTGGCAATTCTGAAATTTCTTCACCTTCTACAATTTGACTCTCTAAATCATCAATACTATGATTATTATACAAAATGAAAGACTCTAAATTAGTATGTATAGAGTGAATGGGATGATTTTTGGGTTTGTATTTACTAGTGATCATGTACTTCATTTTAACTTCCCAATATAACTTCCTAAGTTGACCAAATACCAAAATTGTAGCATATGAAAAATTAATTTGTAGTGTACCCCTTAATTTGGCTCCCCAAGACTGTGCAAGCAACATGTCATACCTTGGAGGTATTTCAGCAACTAAAACATCAATCAACACATTTTTGGCAGGAATTTGATCAAGAGAGACCACCAAGTCTTTAATAAGACCAAGCCATATGACTCTACCCAAATCAAAAGAATAGAGGTCATGATAGGGTCAGGTTATGTCCAACCCCAAATTATCTGTGATGGCCTTTGGCATTAAATTGTGTGAGGCCCCGAAATCCAACATGGTATTATAGAGGATGTACTCATGAATCCTCAACTGAGGTAAAAGGGAGGGACTTCACTATCTTCAAGATTTCCATCTACGGCTAGGCCAAACAGGAGTTTGGGATGGTCATCACTGAAATTGACCATGTCTGACATCTTATCTACTTTCAACATCTTGGCAACATGAAATTTATATTTCTCATTCTTTACAAGCCCAGTAAGGGGAATATGAAATTTTAACTTAGAATTTCACTCTCTAAGCTAAACAAATTAGATTTTTTATCTACCTCTTTAGAAATGGCATCCATCTTTTCAGGCTGCTCTTTTGCTGAAGACTCCTTTATTTGTCCTTCCTTATCCTTCTTTGATGTACTTGTAGATGGCTCATTGTTCTTGCTATGATTTTTGGCAGCAAGCTCCTTCTCCTTATTTGGAATAGCTCGGGAAGTTTGTTTGGACTGAGTATCTTTTTGTGGAGTTGGCCTCTTTTGAGTAGAAGTAATAGGCACATATCGGTTTCTCAAACTATACTGTCTTTATGCTGAGCTGAGAGCATTTAGGTGCCCCCTTTGATAGTCTTCAAATTAGACTACCAACCCATCATCATTTTCAAGTAAATATTCTTGGTCATCCGACACATATGTTTCTTCAGTATACTCATCATCCTGTGTAAGGAAGATAGGTCCATGATATTTTTGAAATAAATGATTTTCTTCAACAATGGAATATTCATCTTCAAGTCCTTGGGAATAGTTTTGTTGTAATGGAGTGTGGACTTGTTGTTGTGCTTGTTGATCCAGAGAACTCTTCTATCTCTTCTTAATTATAAACTGAGGTTGTTGCTGCTGTCCTAGGAAATTGGGATTCCGGACTTGATTTTCTGATTTCCTTTCAGAAATGGACATCCTATCTACCATATTTTCCACAGTTCTAATTAAAGTATCCAAATTTTCTTCGGATGAGTTTGATGGCTCTTCCTCAATAGTAAATCTATTTTCAACTTTGATTTTTGATTTCTTGATCAATAGATTGGATTCAATATTGAAAAAATTTCTCTGGATTTCCTCTAGTGAGGTGGGATTTATCTCTCTAAGCTGATATGCCATATCAGGGCCAAAGGCATCCGGATAGTGTAGCAAGGCCAATTCAGGAGGAGGCTTGATATTGGCAGGAATGGAATTGTACACCTTATTGAAACGAGTAGTATAGTCTTGAACTAATTCATTAGGATGCCTTTTCAATGAGTTGTATTCAACCAATATCCAAAGAGGAATTTTCTTTTCCTCCCACTTAGCAAGGAAAATATCAGTTAACTGCCGTGAATCTGGCATTGAACGAGGTCCCAAAGCTCAAAACCATTTTTTCACTTCTCTTGAGAAACTCAGAGAAATTATTCTCATTTTTGCATCATCATTTTCTACCTCTTCTATATATATGAAATTTGTGATTTTATCAATATGTTGTCTAGCTTTAATCTTGGTGGTTCCATAAAAAGAGGTAGCCTTTGTCCATTGTTCTGAGGTAAATTAGTGAGTTGTCTTGGCAGAGCTAAAGGATAAAATCTGGCCATAGTTGTTCTAGGAGGAAAGCTTGTAGTCACAACATGAAATGATATTTTGAGTGATGGTTCTGTAGGAGGAAGTGTGGATTATTAAGAAACGTCAGTATGAGGGGATGTAGCAACAATGTGAATAGACTAAGTTGAAAAAGGGTCAGCAGACAATAGCTCATGTTGATATTGTATATAAGCCTTCTCAAAGGTATATTGAAGATGGTTTGCTAGTTTTTGAAGTTTTTGAAATTGACACAAAACATTTCTATCAATATCTACTAATGAATTGGATTCTACAAATGAAAAAAAAAAATTCAAACTTTGAAGGATATACAATTTCAAACAGAGATGTTTCATATTTGGATTTAAACAAGTAAAGCTCAAACTTAAGATCAAATGGAATATATTCAAGTGAAACCAGCTCTGAACGTAGATATTTAGACCTTACCAAGGTAGATGAACTTGACTAAAACTTAGAATGTTGAAGTCTCTGCTTTCTTATGAGCCTTTCTAGATCTTCAATAGGAGATGTTGGATTCGGATCAGGATTTGACTATGTATACCCTTTAGGAGCTAGTGTTGTCTTATTTCCTGCACCTTGGCTCTCTGAAACTTGAATCAACCCTCCTGAAAACTAGGTCCTATCACCCATAGGCATAGAATCCAATGAAAATTTAATAATACAGCCAGGGAAGATCTATCACTTCTATCACCGGCAACGACGCCATTAATTTTAGCCTCCACAATGTCCCAAGGTTGAAAGGAGATCAATGGAGGTAACTGTTGAGTAAAAAAGGTGACTGTTTTATGGGTAACCTTAGTGCTTTACATTAATTATCAACCCAGGGAAAGTCTTGTTATTTCAAGAGTGTAAGAAAAATATATGCAAGTGACATTAGAGGTTAACTACTCTAGATCGTTGTAAGAAATATTATCTAATTATCAAAGTTCAATCAGGCCAACTTGAAAGTGAACTATGAAATACTTCAGACCAATCAAAGGAGCAAATTTTGTACTAAGATTTTGTAGAAATAACCACTCAAGACTGAAATAAAGAATATATTTCATTTGAACAACATGCTTTGATGAATTGAACAACTACCTTAATGAATTGAACAACAATCCTAATGAATTGAACAACAATCAATTATTCTAGATTTTGCAATGGAATTGTCTACTAATCAACTAATAGCATCATTCATAATTAAACATTAAACCAAAGGTTCACATTTATGATGGAAAGATTCAAGAAATAACTGTATGCAAAATTAAATAGCAACCACGCTGAAACTAGTTTAATGAATGTAAAAGCATTACTTCTTGATAAAAGAACATTAATGATAAATCTAATCTATTGAAAAGGATGTTATAACATCACGCCTACGATTTAACCAATTGAATGATAATGCTATGAAATGAAAACGATAACCGAAAATGCAAGATCCGTAAATAAACGTATAGCACCGACTAGCAGGAGAACTCATAGAGACTAGGCCCGAAGCCTCTATAAGTCTTCTGCCAAGAAATACTCAGAAGTTGTTTATACTAAAAACACCAATTTCTTCATTAATCAATAGAGAAATACATTAGCACGAACCTGATGATTCTATCTAAATACATTTATTACAGGAAAATTATAATACATGAACTGCCTCCCCGTCTCTTTCACCTCCAGCCTTTTATAGCTTAAAGGTGAAATAAAACAGAGTAACAGATCCTCCCCATCAAGAGATCCTACCTCTTTGTGGCTATCAACTGAATACTCCAAGAGTAGGCATGCCTCTACATCTTCCGCTGAGAGAGCCGATACGTTTTCGTTTGATTTTCTTATCTGTTTTCATTTGGTCATCCTGGTCAGCAGTTTGGCTGTTTCACTTCCCTATCAATAAAGACAACAAAAAATAAATTTTTATGCTATTAAACACACACCTCTTATCAACAATTCATTCTACCTTACTTTTGCATTATTTTCCTTTACTTATTGCTAAGATGAAGGAAAAATATATAAAAGTAAATGAAAAATCATGGTAAAGATATGGGTAAAATGTACCTTCTCCTTGGCCCAACATACTCCCATGCTTAACTTTTTGCAGGTCCTCATGCAAACATATGGTTGAGGTGTATTTGGGTTAAAGAATATGCAATATATACTTCTTCCTTGTTTAGTCTAAAACCATGCTTTTGTTTTATCTTTGCAAATGCTAAGTTTGTGTGCCCCTCTAGTAACTCATAATAATGATGATAGTCTTCAGGAGGGTACCATATGATGGGGTATTTGTATATGCACCCTATCCTTGTAGGACCCATGTTCAAAATCAAGTTGTTTTACAGAAGAAAATGGGAAGCAGCAACTTTAAAGTTCCTATACCCAAATGGTTCTATGTTCTTAACATTATTTGTAGAGGCTTTCCATCTCTGTTTGGTTGCTGATAATGCTTCTTCCTGAATAGCCTAGAAGTATGCCAGCCCATTCTGAAAAATATCCTTGTGAATAGGTCCCAATTTTTCTATCACTCATTTCCATTGCATAAACTTCTTATGTTGATTAAACAAGTATAGGGGTTTGGTAGGTTCCCCTCTAACCCATAGATCTAAGCCATGTTCTCTTTTTGAAAGGTATTTTAGGCCTTAGCCCATCTAGTTTGATTTTTGGAAAAGGACATAAAATCTTGGAAATGAACTTCCCCCATGAAGGGACTGGGGTTACTGTCTCTATCCTCCTCTAGAAATAAATTGTGCAAATACAATTCACACAAAAGGTGTTGGGTTTGTTCATCCTGATCGTTGCAAAATTGGACAAAATCTTCAATGGTTTTGAAGGTAGTGGGTTTCCCTACTCTGATAGCTTTGATTTTTAGCAACATATATATTTCCACTAAGAATAAGGAATAATTAGTGGTTGGTGCCCTGCAAGTCAATACATCTGAGTAAAGAGAACAAAAATCATTGGTTTGTTTCTTAGCCTGTTCCAACTAATCTTGTGCCTTCTTCACTTTTGTCCTTTCTTCCATAAGGTGGGCAAAGGTTTCATCTTCAGTTGCAGAAAGGTCTTTGAATTTCTTTAGTAGTGCTTGATGTTCCTGTAAGGGTACTACTTACTTCTTATACTGGGCCAATTCATGTTGAACTTGAATTAATTTGTTGCGAAGCTTTTGATTGGCAACTTTTTCCCTTAGAGGAGTGTAAGCAGGTGTTACCTCTGTTTGAGTCTCCTTGTCTCCTATAAGTATCAAATCAATCTGGACAGAGAATTCAACAATGTGTATCAAATCCGTTCATACAAAGGCTTCAACATTGTCTATTAAATCAGTCTGTACAGGAACTTCAACAATATCTATTAAATCAATCTATACAGAAACTTCAATAGTATCAACCATTTGGGTAACAAAATCTGTTTGGGTTCCCATGGTAGCTAATTCATTCTTAGCCTTCCAAGCCTTTTCTGCTTATTCCAACCATTTCCTTAACTGTTTTACCATTTTTCTCAATTTCCTACATTTCCTGTTCATTTTTCTTAACTTAATC
The DNA here is from genome assembly GCA_034641835.2 of Pinus albicaulis. Taxonomy (NCBI): domain Eukaryota; kingdom Viridiplantae; phylum Streptophyta; class Pinopsida; order Pinales; family Pinaceae; genus Pinus; species Pinus albicaulis. The sequence continues at coordinate 1,321,872,547 of CM076580.1, read as the reverse complement.
TTAGCTGATTTTTCTTTTGGTAGGGTTTTGGCAGGAGAAGGAGTAGTAGTGGCTTCAGGTTCACGAACAGTTGTGCCAGTTCTAAGGTTATCATAAATGATCTTTTCTTCAGGCATCCAAGAGGTTCTTTCAGCATTGATGTCCTGACTGGGTGGAATAATATTTTCTTTAGGCATCAGGGGAACTGTCTCAATACTTGTTTCCTATTCTAATAAAATAATATCACCTAACTGGTTTCTAGACTCAAATATTCTCTCTATTTGGTCTTCCCTACTCACCCATTCATTATCAGAGGGAGATAAAACCCTCAAGTCCTGCAATTCATCATGGGGAGGTAGGATTTCAGTATGGCCAAAGCTATTAGCAAAGGCAGACTAGTTCAAATGGTCCCTCTGTTCCTCAGATTATTCAGATGGGTTCCAAATTTCACGAGATGTTCTCATTTTCTCTAGTACTTGAGCCATTTCTTCCTCATAGTCTTGTAAAGACATATTTTGAGGGCTCAAAGGTGGTGTATGGGATGGTCCCGCCTCATCTGGAAATACAGACGTGTTTTTCCGTAGTTGTAACCTTTCAGACCGTCTCCATTTTCCTGGTTCTTCGGTCGAAACATGGGTTCTCTTCCCTCTTGATCTCCTGGGTATGGATATTCTAGGGTGTTCAATTTACGCTCTATTGTGGTTTTCTTCAGGGGCAGGTAGGGTAGGTTAACAAAGCTATCCCATGTTAATTGATGTTTTTTTTAACTCATGAATGATAATCAGTTTAATCAAGCCATGGTGATTGACAAATGCTTCAAGGTTCTTAGCTCTTCTAATCCGAACAACAGTATCATGCAATACATAATTTTGGAAAAAGGGAAAATTAAGTGAAAATTTTCGCTTGAGAATAGATAATAGTTTAATTTTACAAGACTTTCCCACATCCTGATGTTCGTCGCATGTGATATATCTTTGAACAAAGACTTCCAATTCTTGCCAAGGCTGCTGCAAGGATGCATGATTAATACCTTTCCTTTTTCGTTCGAGTGGCTCACCTGGGTCCTGGTACACTGAAATTTCTTATTTTAGAAGGACATGTTTATCAGTCCATATTTCTCCCTCTATTGGAAGTCTGGAAACCTCGTCGATGATTTATTCAGAGACTTGTATGATTCTTCCTTTGACTATGGTATGCCCTTCCTGCAGGTTTTGCAAGAATTAAACTGTTGTCTTTGTATTAAATCCTTTTAGTCTGTGTAGATATGGAATCCATCCAACTTGCTGGAGAACGATGCGAGCTGATTCTAAGGCTTGAAAATTGTGGGTTCATTGCGGAGAGAATTTCCACCCATGGCTATTGTGTTTTCAGAACTAGTTTCTTCACCCTTCTGCATGTCTTTCTTTCATCTCTGTTAGTTAAAAAAAACATAAACACTGCATGCGGATTTTATAAAATATATTATTAAAAATGTGACTTCATGACGTAAATGCAGTGATTCTTTCATCCAATCAGCATATCCGAAGGGAGTTGCATGGTTAACTCATATGCTTATTCATTATGAATATTTGTACCCCCTCTAATGAGTGAAGGGCGTCCATGGCCTTAAAGCTCAATAAAATAGGAAAGGTGGTAATAATCATGAATGCACACGAAGTAAAGGTTAGAAGTTGGTAATCATCACAATTTTACATCAGGCGGAAATGACCAAAGAAGGGGAGAAAAGTAGAGTAGCAATTATTATGAAAAATATTTCCTATTTTGACAACATAGTATGATGGAAGCATGAAAGGTGACAAATTATGATTGATGTTGTCATCCCTTAGTTCAACATGAAAAGATAATTCACTCATAGTTAATTATGCAGGTAGGTAGTGATAACACTTAGTCAAGAAGTGCATTTATTTTCAGGAATGGATCAATAGGAAATAGGGCATATAAAAGTAATTGGATATTTTTAGAAAAATACTTTGATACCACAAGCAGAGCCACTATTTCCAGCAGGCATCCATAGCCTCAACAGGGTTGCTATTTTAACTCGAAAATGAGCCAGAATCCTTTATTTAAAAGTAGAAATTTTTCTTATTTTAAGGAGATACAACAATGCTGGTGTGGTGGCCAGATAGTCATAGTGCCATTCATGGTGATTTTAACGGAGTGATCAAGCGGGCTCGTGATGAGACCTCCTATCCTTCGAGAAGGTGACTACCATGGTGTGTTTTCCATTGTGGGAATTCCACCTGTTAAACCCTCATGATCATGGTAGGTTGGCTCGTGATGAGATCCCTTATTCTCTCTTCTTAAAACTTTTCACATAGACATAATATTTTCTTTTTTTAAAAGTAGACATTTTTCTTGTTTTATGGAGAGACCATTGTGCTGTTGTGGTAGCCATATAGTCATAGTGCCATTCAGAGGGATTGTAATAGAGTGATCAGGCCAACTCGTGATGAGACCTCCTGTCCTTCAAGCAGTTTTAGTTGTCGAGAAGGTCACTACCCTGGTGTGTTGGCCATTGTGGGAATGTCACTTATTAAACCCTTATGATCATGGTAGGTTGGCTCGTGATGAGACCCCCTATTATCTCTTCTTAATTTTTTTTTCACATAGACATAATATTTTTATTTTATTTTATTATAAATATAGGGAGGCTCATTAACTCCTTAAGAGTTAGGGATGGTGTAAGAAGTAAAATGAATGCCAATACAATTAATACTCTTATTCCTATATCCTCATGCCAAATAGAATTACTACTTGAGAGTGTAAGAATATATACCACAATTAGACTACGGAAATGAATTGTGTAATAATATGTCTGAACAGGAGATATCCAGCCCTTCATTATATAGATAAACCATGTCAGCTTCCAAAGTAGAGATTTCCATCAAAATTTCAAAAGATCATAATGTTAGAAATATCACTTCTTTTCTCCTCTTCAGGTGCCAATTCCTTTTTTTTTTAAATGGTTTTTATGGCGAGGATGTGTAAAGGAAGAGTGGATATTCAAAAATAAATCATCAAAAGACAACAAATTTATATTTTTAATGAAACAAAAAAAGAGAAAGAAAAGAAAAAAACATGCTAGAAAAGAAATTAGGCATTCAATTGGATTGCACGACAGCTATTCAATGCAGTTGAACAACAACTGTTCATTGGATTTGAACAAAAAATGTAAAATCACACAACAAAAAAACATAGCCGTTCATTTGAATTGAACAACAGTTGTTCAATTTGATTGAACAACAAAACACACAAAAGAAAGGAAAAAAGAAAAATAATGCAACTGTGAGCATCAAAATAATGAAAAAGGGATGGAATTATTATGTACAACAATGAGAAGAACTATAAATTGTAGGAAACATATATACAATATTTACAAGAGGAAATAACAATTTTTTTGGAATTAAAGTTGTCGGGCTGTCATCACCTGCAGCTAAAATTTGGATGGTGGGGTTGTCACGCACCTACTGGAAGAAAGACTCTTTCGTAAGTGGTTTATGATAGAGGCGCACCTGGTGTCCATTGACTTGAAAGGCAAAGCCAGATCCATCTATGGTGTTCAAGGTAATGGTACCGTTGCTGTGCACTTCTTGAATTTCTTATGGATCGAGCCACCTTGTTTGTAACTTACCCAGGAAGTCTTGGATTCTGGAGTCGTAGAGGACTGACCAATTTCCTTTTTGGAAGGTCTTCTTTTTGATGAGGTTTTCATGCCACTTAGCTCCTTGTTGTTGAATAACTACAGTGCATTGTAGAGAAAGTAGTCGTGCTTCATCCTATTCATTTATTTGTTAGAGTCTTCTAACTCGGGCCTCCGTCAAATCTAGCCCCACTTCCTGGGCTGTTCTCAGAGTCTTTATTTCAAATTAAATAAGAAGAATTGGTTCCTTTCCAAATACTAGATGGTATGGAGAATATCCGGTGGTGTTTCGCCACATTGTGCGATAAGCCCACAAGGCCTCTGGCAGTCTATTAGCCCAATCCCAATGACATGTTGAGACTGTTTTAGTGAGAATTTCCTCAAGGAATTTATTGGTGCTTTCGATCTTCTCGTTCGCCTACGGGTGGTAGGGAGAGGTGACTCTATGGTTTACATGGTAGTTATTTAGAGTGGATGTGATTTTATTTCCCACAAATTGTGCACCTCCATCAGTTATCACTTCCCTAGGTAAGCCATACCGCACAAATAGCTCAAAAATAAAACTAATCACATATTATTCTGTAGGTCTCGATAAAGCCACTATTTATACCCACTTCGTCATGTAATCTATGGAAAATAGTATTTAGGTCTTTTGATTCTATGGTAGGTTGAATGGCCCAACAAAGTCCATATCCCATCGTTCCAAAAGTTTTACTACCAATTGTGCACTAGTACAAAATGGCTAATTTGTTACTAAAAAAACGACTAAAATTTGCATATAAACGACTATTTTTCGGTCGGTGACCAATAGTAGCTAATTTACAGTATCTTATAACGCGACCAACTTTTGGTCGTTTTCAACTTAGTCATTAATTGGTTATCTCAATTTTGTTATCTAGTTGTATATTTGGTCATTGATTTGGTCATTGATTTAGTCATTGATTTAGTCACTAGTTTAGTCATTCATTTGGTCTTTCATTTTGTCACGGATTTAGTCATTCATTTGGTCACTGATTTATTCATTCATTTAGTCATTGATTTGGTATTTGATTTGGTCATTAAATGTCACAATTAATGACCAAATATACAAAAAAATATATTACTATATGATCACTCGAGAAAACCAATTAATGACCAAAGAACTATGACCAACATGTTGATCGTGTTATAAGATACTGTAAATTAGCTACTAATAGTCATATATATGAAAATTTTAGTCATTGTTTGAAACCAATTAATGACCGAAGAAATGTGACTAAATTTTAGTCGTGTTATAAGATATTGTAAATTAACTACTAATAGTCGTATATATGCAAAATTTAGTCATCATTTGTAGTCACAAATTTATCATTTGCAGTAGCCATTTATTCATTATATAAACGACTAATTTAGTAGTTTATATCCATTTCATTAATAATCATTATAAATGACTAATTAAATCGCATATTCATTTTATTTGTGTTCATTATTAATCAACATAAATTAATTTGTATGATTTAAAAAATGTCATACAATGTGCATGTTCATCTAATATGAAAACACAATGTCGCATATTTTAATTACAATACTAAACAACATCAAGTGCAACTATAAATAATTTCAACCACATAAATTATATTATATGAAATGTTAAAATATTACAATATGAGTTTCCAACTTTATATTAGTTGGACTACAATTTACACATGAAATGAGGTTTCATCACTTCAAAACATTATTGTTGTGTTGTCAAGGCATTACAGGTGAATTCACCAACTCTGAAGACTTGATCATCAGTCTTTATATGTGTCTTATGCGAGAAATTGGTTCTAAGGGTATCACCAGACCATCTCTCCTCTCTCTTTTTGCATTTGTCGCTCCAATGTTATTACTCTTCTCTTTTTTCAATTCATGCTTCTTACCATCAATACTGATTTCATTTTCTGAAAAAAAAAGAAAATACAATGCACTGTAAGAAATGAAAGACAATGAACACTAGAATATAACATAAATTAGACTATAAATAGTTTATACAACATATACCTTAACATCAACAATGTCAAAGCAATTTTCCTTCAACATCAATTTTTGCAAAATAAATGTCACGTTATACTTTCCCATTTCTCAACATGCTACATACGATAAATTGAAAATCACATAAAACCAAGAGAAAACCCTTTTCTAACCAAAACAAACCAACAAACAGTGCCTCTAATAAAACTTCATTATAATATTAGCAAATGAAAAGAGAGCTAGTGGACCATTTGTCTTGTTTGACTTTGCCTATTTTTTTTATAAAGTGCTCGAGCTTTAGGAACCAACTAATGTGAGCACGAGCTAAAAACTAACCAACCATTCACTTGTCAACATGAGAGATCACAAATAAAACACAAAATTGATCAGGCATTAAAATTGTGAGCAGACTACCTTGAAATTTTCTTCTTGAGAAATACCTCAAAATCCCCTCGTTTCTAATAAGCTTCATGGCTATGTACCTCCATCCTTGATTTCCTTTACGATATCTTGAACAAAGAATATCCATTCAACAACCAGTTTTGCAAGAATCCTATCAAGTAACTCAAGAGCCTTGGGCGCATCAATAGTAGCATCCTCCAATGAAAATAGTACAATCTCCAACCTAGAAACATCAAAATTATATATAGTTATAATGTTGAAGAGTGTAACTAGGTAGGTCTTCATTATAATGACTATGTAATTATGTACTTAATATGTAAAGATGAAGTCAATAATAATAAAATGAATTTTTGGTTTACTTGCTTCATGGGTTTCATGAGCAAGATTCTTAGTATAGGTCTGTAGACTTCTTCTTGATGTCTATTAGGTACATAAGTGTAATTAAGAGTCATGTAAAAGGTGTGAAGAATACCCTCCAAGACATTGCAAAAGAATTTCTTACAAACGTTGAAGATATGCCTATGAAGTTAGCCTACAAACAAATTTTAAAGTCGGCCTACTTAATGGCTATAAGGTCAGCTTAATTACTTGGCTAGAACTACTATATATACCCTACATATGCTGCAGTTAAGAGAACATATCTGCGGATGATACTGAGGTTATACAACGTGAAAAAGAAGAAAGTTTTGAAGATTATACTGAGGCAATACAACGTAAAGAATGGATCAAAGAATAAGTTAACGTCTGGGGTAGAACACATTAAAAGAAAGAAAATATTTGCAGATCTGTCTCTAAGGTACTGCTGATATTTAAGTAACAATTACGGTCAAGTTTGAAATTAACAAAAGGTGGAAGAAAGAACATGAATTACGTATTAGCTTGAAGGTATAACAAATCAGATCTAAGGACAAGATTGTCTACGTATAAGTCTGAAGGTGACAACGTTTGAAAGATAGAAAATACAAGAATAGTTTTGATTGCAAACTTATTTAAAGGAAGAATTGAATGGTACAACTTCCAAGGTAACTGAAGGACGTATTCTACAGAAGCAGCTAAAGGTTAGTAATTGCTGAAGTAACTGGAAGATTGAGATATTGACTAAAGGATATGATTAAGTTATCTCTGAGGAAAGAATTGTAAAAGTTAGAAACCTCAAGTAAGGAAGGTAAATCAGAGATTTACCTTCCTAACTTATTGCAAAATACTCAGTTACAAGAAAGATCAATTTTGTCTCTACATTTGTGTAAGCACTTTGATAATTGACTTGATGAAAGATTAACTCAGCAAGCTCACAAGTAGTTATCAAGAAGAGAATTTGTATTAATCTATAGCCCTTAAATTCTTAACATGGTATCAGAGCTAGGTTATGATCAAAGGCAGTTTGAAAGGACTCGAAACATTCTAAAAGGACCTATGTCAAAAGGGCTCAAATCATAGTAAGACAGTCCAATAATTAAACTAGGTGCAAGTTCACAAGAAAGGTCAATCTCAATGACATCACAGTGTTGAAATTACCTCTGCCTCAATTCAGTACTACTCTTATAAGATTATTTCAATACCACAGCAGTGAGGAGAATGAGTTATAAAGGTGTATTTACAGTTAAGGCTCGGTGTGACAAAAATATATCAGTATAATCCGTATTACAGTGAAGATATTCAGTGTTATAAACATAGGTCAACTACGGTCTCGGTATAATCAATCACATGATAAGTATGACACTACAATTTGGAAATACCACAGTAAAAAATCTATCACTATTTCATGCTACCACAGTGAGAAAGGTCTCACTGGTTCAGTGCCATCACAACTTGATGAGAAATATGCCATTTCAGTTTGATGGCATCACATAGGGTCTCACAGAAATGGTCAACAGAAGTTAGAGACATGTACAATGAAGTATTTACAATCGAATCACAAAATAAGGTCAAAAAAATAATATGTATACACAGTGAAATAGTATGTTCGAGGATCTTGGAATAGCTGCTTACATTGTGTTTGAAAGAATCTGAATTCTTTCATATGAAGTTGACAGTGAAAGAACCAACTAAAAGAAAGAACTAGTTTGAAGGTATAGCAAATCAGATCTAAGGACAAGATTGTCTACGTATAAGTCTGAAGGTGACAGCGTTTGAAAGATAGAAAATACAAGAACAGTTTTGATTGTAGACCTATCTAAAGGAAGAACTGAATGATACAACTTCCAAGGTAACTGAAGGACGTATTCTACAGAAGAAGCTAAAGGTTAGTAATTTCTGAAGTAACTGGAAGATTGAGATATTGAATAAACAGTCGAACATTTGCAAGATTGAGATATTGAATAAACAGTCATGTTAATATGTTTTAACATATTGCAATTTTAAAAATAAATATACAATTTTAAAATTTATAGCTAGATTTTTGGAGGAAGCATGAGAATTCTACCTGCTTTAACCAACATTCTTGATGCTTGTGCTGAGATATATCTGGAGAATAGCAACCAAGTTCAAATGGACAGTAAACCAAAATTTTACACTTCTTTTCACCTTTTGCTTGGTCTAAGCAAGCCTGACAACAATTTGCAGCACTTTCTTTATGGTGCATCAGACCCCATTTAACTGTCGCTCCGTCATACTCTGTATGTGGTTCTACATGGCATTCAGAAGGAAGTGGCCTGCCAGGTATGATTCCATCTTCTGCATAAATAATATCAAACTATGCATCAGGCTTTAATTGCACTATTTTAAGGTAGGATTCTCCAAACCCTTGCTGCCCTTGGACAAATTGAACAAAGAAACAATATAACTCATTCAAAAATAACACACCTGGGAAAAGGTTGAAAATAAAATAGATGTTAAAACAAAATACTTTGAATTTTAACAGTTCTTCACTGCAAAATCCTAAATTCCATTCTCCCGCATGTAAGTAATCAAATTATTAAACTTAGCAAAATAAAAATAACCTTAAATATGATGAAAAAAAGGAGCCTAGAGAAATTGTTAGGAAACCATAATCCTCAAGTCATAAAATTAAAAATAGATAAGACTGTTATATGAATACTTTGTAAAACACGCTCTCAAGACATAATGTAGTGAATAGGACAAAATAATTTGGTGATGCTAACCTAGTAGTCAAAATCCCAAGAAATCAAAAGCGAAAACACCAAACTAAGATTGCCCATATATTCATTACTGTTCTCAGTTCCATCCTCCAACATCTTTCCACTATCCTCGCTTGAAGCTTCAGGAGGCAATGAGAATCCAGCTTCCTTCAACACAGGGCCCTAGTGAGTCTCCAATACTTTTTCCACCATCTTTGTTCATGGGAACCCCAAACAACGTAACAATTCAACCTACCATCATCGTACAAGTAGCAACCTAATTTGTCCTGCAAAACAAAAAGGTTGTGACAAACACGTAGCAACATACCTATCAGAAGTATAAACAGGTTTGCTGGTGAAGCCCACAGAATTTCGAGCCACAATTGGAAGGCCTACCAGTCCAATGAACAAACCAAATAGTCATACACAAGATGCTAGCTAAAAATGTACTCTATAAAGGGGAGTGTATTGTTAAACATTTATATTGAACTCTAGTAAAATGGAGAGATGATATTCAGAAAGTTGTACCCTAATCTACCTTCAAGATTATTAATTGGAAGCTGATAACAATCCTGTTTTCCATTAGTTTTGAAGAAATACTCTTGATTTGTGCCCTGAGATTACAAATAGCTGCCGTTTATTAAGGTAAACATTAAATAATACTTGATGCATTCACAATACCCAGAAAGAAACAGGGACTATATACATACACCTATGTACATACACACCTTGTTAGAAATATTAGATATTTTTAAAAATTTAATTCCTCTCTTTCCAGGTTCTAGGTAGAATAATATGGCACTTTATGGTCGTAAGGTTGCTTTTCAAATTACTATGTTAGTCTCTTTGGGAATAACATGGCACTTATTGTAATTTTTCTTCCTAAATTACTCTGTTAGATTCTTAGGATATTTTCTAGGAAATGGAACATATGCACTAATTTCTTCTTCTAGTAATTGCTGCAATGAAGCAGATGAAATATACAAAATATGTAGTTTAATTGGGAGTCCTAATCACCAGACATGGTCTGAAGGCTTAAAGCTTGCCACTTCTATGCAGTATCAATTTCCTCAGGTTTTGAATCTTTTATTTTTGTTGTTTAATAATAATTATTTTTTATTTATTTATTATTGTCTGTAGTTATTAAAAAAGATTCTATTTTTTTTGTGGGTATTCTGATTTGCCCTGGTATAATTTCTTTGTACTTCCATGGAAGTGTGATGTCTTGAATGTTTCAATTAAAGTTTGTGCTTGCCTTGGTTTTCATCTGTAACATTAACATTAAGTACCAGATGGTATGTGCTAAGTTATTTTAATTCTGATGACATAGTTTATTTCCACTCATCTTTCGACCTTGATACCGTTTGCAAGTGCTGAAGCTATTGATCTCATGGTTGTAATTTGGTTGTACTTTCATTGCAATATTTTTTTTTGTTTTATGTTTTTATCACATTATGTTTTATTATATATTTGGTGCTAAGGTTACATCGTTGAATTTTGCAGTCACTTTGTGCATGGGATCCAACCAAGAGGCCAATTGCAGCTGAATCACTCAAGCATCCATTTTTCCAGGTCTATTTAATCGATCAAAATCATTTTTCATTTAAGTGTTATTTAGATTTTTAATTTATATCCTTCAGATTCTTTAAGAAATATAGTTTTTGAAGATTGAAACTTTTTCTGTTTTTATCTAAGACTACTCTGTATTCTTTTTAGGCCTACATGTATATACCCCCTTCTATGAGAGTAAGAGAGCTGATCTCAAAGCAACACTTTTCAGGTGACCGATGCTACTGATCTATTCTTGTGTTAAAGTTTGTTGTGTTTATTTATTTATTTTTTTCTAAGGAAAATTTCATGGGAAAATCCAAGGGTTACTTCCCCACATTTGTGGATGACATCTTTGTAAAAATCCCTTAGTATATAGACTAGTGTGCCTAATCCAGGATGATTCAAACTAGGCATCTGCTGTCACAAAACTACCAGCTACAACTGGTTGAGCTAACTTGTTAGCCTTAAAATATGCTATGGTTATGATTAAGTGTATAGTATAATTTTTCTGGTATTAAGTTGTGAAAGTGGTGCTTTTGTAATGCTAAGTAGCTAATAAAGGAAAGAGAGCCCCTGAGGCAAAATCTGGTAGGCAGAATTTTGAGGTATTGGGTAATATGAAAACATCAAGTAACCCCTCAGCTGCAAAGATGTATCATTCTGTCAATTCAGGTAATTATTTTGAATTAAGGCAAGAACCAATATTTTTTTTGTAGGTTGCAAAATCTTTGTAGTAAATTTCTAAGCAATTACCTCACCCTTTTCTTTATGAATTCCAGGACCACAATGCAGATTGTCTATGGAAAGACAGGTATGTGTAAACACACGCCCAAATTTGGGAGCTGTGGACCAAAAGGAGCAGGGAGGAAAAGAACCTGATGTCACAAAAAAATACTATGCCATCATAACTAATAGACAAGCCATCAGTTGAAGTCACACATAAGCTGAATAGAAAAAATGCATACCAGTATCTTTGGCTTCTGTGGAGGAATTCACACTGGCTTTCATTACTTCACGTTTCTTAGCTTCTTCAAGATTTTTCATCTGCCATTCTTCAAGGGCTATCACTTAAAAAAATTTACGCATTAACAACATATTGATGTAACTACCAAATTCTAAAACAATCAATATTTAATAGTCAATAGTTTGCAATGTTACTGAACTAGGTAACACTTTAATTTTACATTATTACTCAACTAGTGGGTTAACAATTTATAACTTTTGAGGAATCGAGAGCTAAAAATTTGTTGAGATTTATATAATGAGAAAATGTATGAGCTCCCACATGTCAATTGTTAGAAGGTATGTGAATGGTGGAATATATGCTAGAGCACTCATAGCATATGGCAGAGGGCGTTCATGATGTTATATTCCCAAGGATGAATGATATTGATCCTTTAATTTGATTATGTGAGGTCTCTAAGCACTTCAATGATTTATAATTCCCTAGTACCTCTGCAGGAATTTCCCCTGAAATTTGATTGCCTTGGAATTCAAGGCAAAGCTTTGAAATCTCTATTATGAAGCAAAATGGGAGCTATAAATATTCCCTAAAAATTGGTTATCATTTAATAATAATCCATAAGATGGTTGTTCTTTCATTATCCCTTCATCTATTAGTGGTGGAGAAAGAAAACCAGTGAAGTTGTTACTATTTGAAATCATGAAGCACCGTCAGACCCTTAAATAGAATGGAAGTGATTGGATTGCTTCCCCAAAGACCACACATAAAGAGATTAGATAGAATGGAAGTATATGGATTGCTTCCCCAAGACCACACATAAAGAGAGATGAATAAAGAGCAGCAAAGGTGACCTGAGCTTGCGAACTATCAAAAAACTCATTTATTGAAAGCAGTGGTGGTTTGGTGAAGCTATTATTCGAGCAAGTTGAAATGTTGCTAGATAATTTGTTTCCACTAACACTAAATAAAAGCATAAAATAAACTGGAAATTCGGGAATCATCCCTCTAAGTTGATTTCCTCTCAAGCGAGAAAATCCAAGTTCCTGCATCTACCCAAAACTATAAGAATTCAACTAGACAAAAGATTTTGACACAAATTAAGGATCTCCAAGATACTACATTCACCCCAACCCTCAGGGAAGGTTCCATTTTGAGTTGTCTATAGAGCCCAAATAATCTTAACACGAGGAAGTGTGATAAGATCAATAGGAATATCTCCTTGAAAATAGTTGAGCTCCAATTTTTCACTGTTTGATAAACTAGTAGGCTCGGAATCAATATAATTTTTTCCAAGGGTGTAGTCCAACAGATTTGTGAACACAAGTACATAATGCTCATGGAAATTGCCCAGCGCTTTGTGAATCTCATGAGTGATGGAGTTCCTTAAAACATCTAGCATTTCAAGCATGGATTTTTTGCCAATCTCTATTGAGATAACTCCATCTAAAATATTTGGAAACAGGGAAATGAAACTAAGTCTAAAACAATTCCCCAACTGTGCAGCTCCAAAATTTCACTGTTTGATAAACCACTAGTAGGCTCAGAATCAATATAATTTTTTCCAGGGGTGTAGTCCAGCGGATTTGTGAACACAAGTATGTAATGCTCATGGAAATTTCCCAGCTCCTTGTGAATCTCATGAGTGAAGGAGTTCCTTAAAACATCTAGCATTTCAAGCATGGATTGTTTTCCAATCTCTATTGGGATAACTCCATCTAAAATATTTGGAAACAGGGAAATGAAGCAAAGTCTAGAACAATTCCCCAACTGTGAAACTCCAATTTTTCACTGTTTGATAAAGGAGTAAGCTATAATGCGACTTTTCAGAGATTTCTGATCACCTGAAAAGTGCATTAGTTCGGCAGATGAAATAGTGGGCCTTGGGAGCTGTTACCCTACTCGTCACCGCGACGTCTAGGCTCGGTTAGTCCTCCGCTACCTATCTGTGAGTTTTTGGGGATCGAGGCAGAGAATGTACAATCCTCTGAAAAGAAAAAACTGCTCTGATGGCAGTCATTAGTTTAGTATAGGCTTGTTTGAACTTTCAATCTCTTCAAAATAAATTTTTTTTTCCAGGAAGGATGCCATGAACAAGCATGCCATGAATTTCCAGGCTAGTAGCTAAGTGCACTCTAATCATTACAAGGAAGGTTGCAGAACGGCAGCAGGCAGCTGTATTGGAATGCATTTTTGAGAATTCATCATAATCAACATCCACAAATTTTTGGCCCATTATGCTTGAGTCTTCCACTTCATCTTCATTATCGTTATACCTGAAACAAAAACAAAAATTTGACCATGAGTGGAGTGTCTATTTCAAAAATTTGGATGTTTAAAAGCAATACACACAATTCACTCCTTAAAAAAAACAACAATATGACTATATGATTAACCATGAAAATATTCATATTTTCATAACCCATTTCAAAAAAATTGGATGTTCAAAAACAATATATACAATTTGCTTAAAAAAACCTATGATTAAATGTGAAAATTTTTACTGTAAAATATGACTAACTGAGATCGATCTGTGACTAGACAGAGACCAGAGGTCTCCTTCCCCATCACCAAAAAACCAAAAGGGTAACCTTCCATCACCAAAAAAACCAAAAGGCTTGACTTCCATCACTCCCCAAATAGAACCTAAGGCTCACTTTTCTCACCCAACCAAGGAGAAAACGAATTTACAGACCTTAATATCAAACCCCAAAATTTATGACTAGCCATTCAACATAAATTCCACCCACTTTTATCTAAACTTTTAAAGACCATGCTGGAAGGACCTAATGGTAGTTACCTTGGATTGACTGAAGTAGGCCTTGGTAGTGCTGTGTATCCACTCTTATAAGTCTGAAATCCTTTCCCCAATATTATTTCTCAGTGCAACTGAAATCAGTAAATGGTGCACCAGTAACAGATTTTGGCAATTAGAATTTAGGGGAAACTGAACTTTACCTGATGGAAAATTTCACAGGTGGTGTCCCCCTTTTTGTTGCACCAACGTTGTAGGCACTTTCGATGGGAAAACTGCACAATAGTATTCAAATCAATGAGAATTCGTAACTTGAAGTATAATTCAATGTCAAATATAAAATACAGACTAACAAGATTTTAAGGAGAAGGAAATTAGCCTCTCTCTCAGTCTCAAGGTTAAAGTGAGCTAGTTGGTACCAGGCCAGCTGATACCAGTTTATAGGTACATGTTTATAGGTATAATTATTTAGAGAGTTCACAAGGTTCAAAGTTAATAATATTTATAAGCATAAGAATATTATAATTATATTTAAAGTTCAATATATTAATTATATCATGTTATTAGCAAGGATTTGAATTTGGGTAGCAAGAATTTGAATCTGGGTAGAGAAAATAACAACCATTCTCCAACATCAAAATATTATGAGATATCATGTTACTAACATTTCTGATTATTAATAAAAATTTGAATCTATGTAGAGAAAAACCATTTCCCAACCATCCTAAATAAACCCAATTAACTAAACAGAAAAGATTTTATATTGTTGTAAGTGGTTTTTTAAAATGTCATAAACCCAAAACTTGTAAAAATTCAACAACCTTGACACTTCCAGAGCAAGCACAGGGGACTTCAAGGTTGAAGATTTCTTCCTCCTCTTGGCATATTCTACACTCTGCAAGGCCTTGTGGGGATTCTGAGCTCCACCATATCTCTTTCTCTTCAGAATCATTTGAAGCTGCTCTGATGGTTATGGAGTGATCATCTGGCAGATCATATATAGGACAAGCACAACCCATCACAACAACTTCTTCATTAGCAGCAACAGATGAAGAAAGAACATTGAATAGAAGAATATTCATTCACTAAGATCTGGTCAATAGAATATAGGCCTAGTTGAAAAGTCCAAAAGGTTTTTCCTCGAAGCATTATAAATTTGAAATATAAAGGATCTTGTAGTCATTAGACTAATACCCTTGTATATGTCTCAGATCAAAGAACAAAAATGAAAACATCTTGGCATCCATAAATGTGTCAATACAAAGGAAAATTTAATCTGCAAAATATGAAGTGTTCCATGACAATTATAAACACGCCTTGATGTTGCCTTATCCAAGACTATTTTCAAGGACATAACTCTTCTATTGATCACCATCTACAGTTTCCACTTAAAATGTTTTTCTGATCTCATATAAAAGGGCCAAATGAGATAAGTGTTTTTGGTTTGCAAAACCAATATGGATTCATTGTTATAAGGGCTTCTTAATGCACCTCACAGAAAAGACGATATCCAAGACCTGGGTTTGATATCTTATAATGTGAATCCAAGAGTTGTACAATATTTTGGCATGCCATCTCAAGATATGTTTTTTTGAGTAAAGAATCTCTTAATCCTATGATTAGACAAATTAATCTTACAAAGTCAAGAAGTTACACCCTTATCTTGTATTAGTTCTTGGAGATATTAATAACAGGGTCAAAATTGATTCAAGGAATCTTATTAACAACTCTGTTGCATGGGTCAGATCTCATTAAGGAATATGCAATATTGATTCAAGATTCATAACCTAGACAAAGGCTCATGTTCTGGCCTGTTTAAAAGACTATTAATATGAAGTCCATACAAAGAAAAGAGTTTTTGATTGATTTCATAAGGTTGAAGTATCTTCAATGTCTGGGAAAGACCTTTTTGAATATTGTTTGTTTCAGTTGATGAAACAAGTTCTTTTGAAAGACTTCTGAGAAATTCATTAGAACAGATTTTGTTGACATCATTCTACAACTAGACAAAGCACTTCTTGATTGACTTGTAACAATCTCATCACGTATACAGTAGCATGGGACCACATGACACATTATTATCCTACTATGGTTTGGATGATCTGTCCCATCAGCATTAGCACATGACAAGTTCGATGACCTGACAAGTATGTATTGAAGTGCTCGTATACTGTGGGAAAATTTTGCAAAGTCACCACTTCTCAATCATGAAGACACAAGCATGCAAGTTACAATTCAATAGGGACACCTCTAAGTATGGGTTGTATTTGAAAGAGTAGAGATCTAAATTTCTGGAATACTAATACCATATATCATACTACTGTGTATATACCTGAGCAAGGGTTTTTGTCAAGAATGTAGAAGATGCCTTGCATTGTACTGATCATGATTATATTTGCTAAGATATGTTACTGACATCAGGATGCCATTAGCTGTTTAGTATATGACAAAGTCTTGATCAACATGATTTGGAAGGAGCTAAAAAGAAGAGTCATAACTCTTATGAGACATTCTTGGAAGATCTGATAATCCTAGGGTTTGTAAACCCTAGGTGATCTTGAAAGATGTGATTAAGAAAAATCTAGGGTTTGTGGACAAAACCATAGACCCAAAGTATTGAAAGATTATGATTCCACTGGATGAAGAAACCCTAACTCATGAAAGAAAGGAAAAGAAAGCACATGCATTAATGGCTGGTGAAGATGAAGAATTTGTAGATAATTCATGATTTTTGCAAGAATATAAGGATGAAGAGGAAGCTGACAAAATCCTCAAAGATAAGTACTTTATATCTCTCTTCCTTGATTATTATTATTATTTTGCTATTAGTTATCCTCTTCTCTTCATTCCTTTTTTTGTGTTATAATCATTCTTCCATGGCGTCCTAATGATGTTTGCACGTACATTGTGAAGGCTGCCAAGACTCTGGCAACAGATGGAAGCACCAGGAAGAACAAAGAAAATGATATGGCAAGAGAATTCTCCCAGGACATAGCACAAACTCAGCTTGAGTGATTTGTGCTAAAGAAGGAGAATTGGATCAAGACATCTAGAATCATGCCAGATTACCAAAAGAGCTTCAAGTTCAAAGGGAGCAAACAAGCTAGCAAGTTTGAAGGATGTCATGATAAAAGAAAGTGTGTAGAAGATCTGAAGAGAAGTTTGTGGTGACTTCCAAGTGAATCTACAAGATCTAGCATGCAGCAGATGGTAGCATAAAGACTCATGCCAAGAGGGTTCTCCTAGTAAGAGGGAGAATACTATTCTCCATTTTTCAGGTACACTTCTATTAGAATCATTATCACTATGGTTTCTGCTGAAAGTTGCATCAGATGAATGTAAAGACTATTTTTCCTTGATAAGGAAATTCAAGAAGAAGTGTACATAGAGCCACCTCAAGATTTTGAGGGACATGAAGGAGTCTCTTGCTTGTAAACAGAAGGATTTATGGATTAATGGATCAAGGTTGATCTTGTAATCATATGAATTATTTCTAACATGGGCAAAAATACTCACGTGATAGAGGGAGCAATTAAGCCTTGCTTCAGCTTCAGAGGGAGTTGATCTCTTAGTACAAGATGGACCTAGATTTGATGCATTACCTCCTTGGTTGAAAGAAGCATACTATTGAGATCCCTCAAAGACTCTTGGGACGGTAAACTATCATTCAGATCGTCAAACTAGATAGTTGATACGCTATAGTAACTAGAAAGTTGTAGTGACAAAGGGAGCAACTAGGATTGCCACAACAAGATCTGTTTTAGAGTAGCACCCAATTAGGGTGACCAGAAAACGGTTATGATGATGGCTCCAACAAAGGAAGCATGTCAGTCTATGGTTGAGCCAAGATATGCAACTCAGCATGTGTTGAAGCACCTACATGGTACAATTTGACATATATTGAAGAAATGAAGTACCGTTGCAGAGATACACATATTTAAATTGGCCAGTGAGTGCAAGAAATAGAAAGAGTAGATCAAGATGTTGCTTTGCTATGAATTCTTGGATGAGAAAGAAGTAGACATATATTGCACTCAACACTGTAGAGGCCAAGTATATTGCAGCTTGGTTGGAATTTTGTGAAGCAATATGGCTTCAAAAGCTATTTGCAAGATCGTTTGATCAGGTCTGCACAACAACCATGATATCAGGTCGAAGCATAGCAAGATCTAGTATCGAGACATGGTACAGAAGTGAGTGTAGAAATTTGCTGAATAATGATTAATTATCCACCGAGACTATCCTGGTCACATACTATTTGAACTTCATACACAACACATAATCTCTTCCACTCAACCAACTCAGATCATCACACATGCGGAAATAAAATTAAGCGAGCAATATCAAATCATCATACACATTAACACAATATGTATAGAAAGTTTATAGTCAAACTCGCAATTTGTCAGTATATTATAATGAGAAATCACAACTAACTCAAGATAATATCTCCTACAAGTACTTCGTGATTTTCTACACAACACCACATCTAGTCCTCTATAAACAAGTTATCGTCTAAACTTCACCGCCAATTGCTCAAGCAATTTTCGTCGCCATGTGTTTCAATGCTATGATGGCTCTTTATACAGATAATCATCGTAATTAACTCATCCTCATGGGCCCTTTCACTTATCTGTGGTCATGGCTCTGCAAATAGCAACAGATAGTCACAACTGATATAGCTAACTCTAATTTTCATCTATCTTTCTTTTCATCGTCTTCACCGAATCGATCATACACCTAGTGAATCGATGTTCTTGTTAATAATGAGTTATTCACCACGAATTAAATGGCTTAATTCACTCCACTCATAACTAATTGATTAGCTAGTTAAACTAATCTCAATCAGTTCAACTAAAATAAACATAACACAACTCCACTAGTTGTCTCATTAACTCCTCCAAACTTCTGCCACTGAAGTCCAACTGAAGTCAACCATGCATGATGCCATCAAACCCTTGGGAACCACGTGATTCCTCTGTCAGATGCATGAGCCACTTCTGTAGCTCGAACTGAAGTGCTCCAAGAGAGTAAACTGAAGTTTATAGTTCAAATATTATTAAGGGTAAATAATATTTGACTTCCCTATTTTTAGGAGAGGCAGTCTAAAAATAGCCTTCGACCTCTTCGACCTAAAAAATAGAGTCTCATCTATTTTTACCAACATTACCAATGCTCCAAGAATCTCAAACTGGAATCCCCGAACCATGCTCCATATTTCTAAAAATAGACATAGTCTAAAAATAGATTTTGCGCCAGAATTTGCCTGCGGGCCCACTTAGTGAAGGTGACTTCATTTCACTAAGCTCCATCATCTTGCTGAATTTTCAACAGTGAGCAGTGTGGCTCCGGCACTATTCTACAATCACGCATATTGTTGACAAAGCCTCTATCCTAGGATGAAGTTTGTATACTTCAAGGACAATCTTGGGGTGATTAAATATGCCTCTCTCATCAAGAGGGAGATTTGATGTGATAGCATCAGGGGACATCATTCTCCCTGGGTCAAATATGTTGACCAAGATTAGGGGGAATGGTCCAGTAGAAGATAGTCATTCTTCCTAGGTCAAATATGTTAACCAATATTAGGAATAATAGTCCTAAATGCCCAAAATTATTCAACCATAAAGTTGAGTGGGTGCCCTTCAGCGTCAGGCTTAGAATTACTCCCCAGATAGGTTGAGTGACCCCATTTAGTATCATGGCCTAGAATTTTCATGCAGAGTGAGGTGTTTGGATTTGGGACAAGAATTACTCAAATGGATTGAGTGTGTCCATAGGTTTTCACCATGGGTCAAAGATATTGACCAGGATGATGGTGAAACAAGACTAGTTTGTATACCATGAGTTAGAGGCATCAACCAGAATTATGGTGACTAGTTGATGCTAACCAAAATTACGGTACCTAGTTGATGTTATAGATTTTACCATGGGTCAAAGTTGTTGACCAGGATTATGGTAATCAGATAGTGTTGATGTTGATAATGAGTTGTTTAAACCTTTTCTTGGATAAATTTTTCAACAAGAGAACATCTGGATAGTCATTATAAATAACTCCCTAGCTAAGAGGGAGTGTTGAATTTTGTAGCTATGGACAATCTTACTGATTAATGTTTTAGTCCTTCAAATATATGTAACAATAAATATAAGACATGTTCTTCAAGTCATCTTCAAAAGAGAAAAGTTTTGAATTTGTAAAAAAAGAAATTTTGTCTCTATAATTTGTAGGGTTAGATTGTTCTCTGTTGTATATAATTGCATTTTTAAACTTTTTCAGAAATTTCATAGTACATTCACCCCATATCATCATAATCAATTATATATAGAGAACATTAACATCAGCAATGCATCAAAATAGTAAGGAACATTAGAATAAAAGCATACACAATGGAGACACTAAGATTTAGGTCAAACACTAGGGCAAAACCCAAAAATCAATTCTTCTTCTTCTTCTTATGAATTCATCAAATGTTCAACTAAGATACAATTACAAAGTACAATAATAATAAGACATAATTCTTTAAATATCAAACTCATTAGGCCTCCTAAGGCCAACCCTGGATCATATAGGATCCTAAAATGATGGCAGCAGACAAATCTATCAAGGAGCCCTCCCCTCCACAAGACACCTGATAAGGTTGCCTCCACATCATTTGAAGGTAGCATATATCTCTTTCACGATAATATCATAGTTATCACAATCATAAGGATCATTGTCTTGCATCATTCTCATAAGGACCAATGTTACTCCCATACATGAATGTCATATCATTTCCATATCTATCATTGTCATAAGGATTGCAATACATCAATGTCGCGTGACTTCCATATATAACACTGTCATAAGGATTGCCATACATCAACGTCACATCACTACCATATCTATCATTTCCATATCAACGTCATCTCACTGCCATATATATCATTCTCATAAGGACTGCCATATATATCACTATCATAAGGAATGTCATATCAATGTCACATTACTATCACAAGATATATAATCTTTGCCCAAACAACACAAAGACCAGAGATAAGGGCACATAAATCCTTGACATAGGACTGCTCAAGAAGGTTGCATTGATCTCCTAATAGGCCACATAAGAACAGGACTTGAAGGTCACATAATCAATGTCCTAACTATAGAGGGTTAGGGCTATTTGGGTTGCTCTAAGAGGCTACTTCACTTCGCTAGAACAATACCCACCTTCTCAGATATAGGCCACATACAATTAAGACAAAATCACAGAGAGAATGCCACCTATAATACAAGGAGAAGGTCATAAATAATACAGAAAAAATACAAGGAGAAGGTCGCATATACTCTCAAAGAAAAAGCACCCATATTCATAGAGAAAAGGCCATATATATTCATAGAGAAAGGCTTCATATAAGCATAGAGATACGTTGCAGATATCCATAGAAAGGTCACATATATTACAGAGAGAAGGTCTCATATATCCATAAATATAGGCCATAGAATCGGGATCGGATTTCCACAGAGTTACAGTAAATGAACAATATCTTCTCAATCAATATATTGCTTTATCAATATTTGCAGTAGTAAGCTCTGCTACAGTCATCCCTTTAAGATTTACAGAATGGGGAATCATCGTGTAGAAGCATCTTTGACTTCCTGACATGGGTTTTACAGTCTTATGCTCAATTCATTCCCAGGCCTTTGATAGATGGTCGGCCAAATGCCTATTATCTGTTGTCTAAGGGCCTGATACAGATCACTAAACACTAGCCATCTTGATGCATAAGCTATTAGGAGAGAAAGAGAGATCTATTATGCTTTTACCAGTGTTTTCTTAACACATTAGAGGAATACATATTTTTGAGGAGGAACTAAAGGCACACTATGATATAAAGAGAATTACTTTCTCAAGCAAGATCTCAAGAACTTGTGAAGTAACATCTTGTATTCAGACAATTAGAAAAAATAATTGCTGACAGACTAGAGGCAGGAAATTTAGTTAATACAATCAATGCCCAGATTTAAGCTTCAGTTTCCACCACACTCCTAATCGCAAAGGACTTATTGTAAAGAACTAAAGAGTAGATCCCTGTTATGATCAGATGGGTTTGTATGAATCAACAATATCTTAAAACAAACAAAGCAAATACAAAGCGAGGAAATAGAAAAATATAAAATCCAACTGAACAATAAGAGAAATATATAGTTTCAACTCACCTTACCACTTTCGATGGTTGTCTGTTGGGGCAATGATGTGAACGAGGCTAGGGCCTTCTACCAATAAACATTTTTCTGTGTTTCTATAAGTGGTGGAAGTTTGTTCTCGGAACCTATCCAGGGAGGAAAATCCTCCCCAACTGATTTCTTCGGAATTCGCCCGATTGTCGAAGTAGACGCAAAATTCTGATCCGCATGACTCTGGGTATGCAAATTTTATGAATTTTCTGATGCTCGCCTCTTTATATAGAAAAAAATCCCAGCCCTAAAAATTTAATCACATTATTAATTTTTCTCAAATATATCAAAACTCTCAAAAACCTCCTGCCAATAGCAAAAATTTGGTACCAAATAATCAACACATCCTATTTTCATCCAGTTTTTATTTAAATTTTAGAACCAACTATAACAATTCGGTGCCAAAGACCCAAAACCTATTTTCCTGAACCAGTCCGGTTAAAACAACTAGTTTTCCTTTGTTCTTGGGTATTCATACCGGTGACAAGTTTGAGTTTCATATATATTTTTAATGAAATCAACCATGCCCTCTCCCTGACTTCGACTTTTGACATATGTTGAATGTGGCATGCCCTCAAAACCTTGTCTTCCTGAACCAGTCTTGAGAAGAACAACTAGTTTTCCTGATCTGTTTTCATACCAGTGACAAATTCAACTTTGGACTTTCATACCGGTGACAAATTAGACTTTCACATATATATATTTTTAATGAAATGAACCCACGCCCATGTTCGACTTCGAATTTTGATATCTACCGGACTTCGATTTTTCCAATGTGGCATGCAATCAAACGTTTTACAAATCTTCAAACATTTTTTTTTAAATAATTAAAATTTTAATTTTAATATTAATATTTATTATTTTAATAAATTAATTAAGGTTCATATCAAATGTTAAATTGGTGTCGCACAGTATGTGTATGTTAAGGATATTATAAATAAATTTTATATGTGTGTGAGTATTTACAGCTTGAGTAGGTTTAATGGCTAAGAGCATGTGTTTCCTCCTAAGAGATAATAGGTTCAAAACCAGAGGGGGTAGAGTATGTATGTATTCGTAGACTTAGCAGTCAAATCGCTATGCAGAGGTGGGTCCCTTGTCCCACAAAAAAGGGGGTCTCATACACCAATTTTCTGTTTGGATTGGTCGAAGTGAACTTAAAATTAGATTATTATTATTATTATAACAAAGGTTCATACACTCTCCAATGGGAGTGAGGTTTGAGAAACATGTGGAAGGCATCTCACATGAGTAAATACAAGTGGAGTGAGGATGAGGGAGTGTCACACCCTCGAGTTAGTGTCGTGACGACCAAGTGGTGGGAGGCGCAATGGGCACCCAACTCAGGTATGTGCGAAGGCGATGTGCAATAGGGATGCCATATTGGCGAATGCCCAACTTGGGCGTGTTGTGCAGCGGTGGGCAGAGTCATGCATTTTGGTAGACACGACAAGTGGCAACGTCAAACGGGTACTGTGTGCCCCATACCGGGCAGACGAGTCAAAGGCGTTAGGCGAAGTCATGTTGGTGAGAGTGTTTGGTGTTATGGGAGCATTGTGTAGTGATTGGGCGAGCTAGGCGAGACAGGGCATAGGCGACAGATCAGTCATTGGGGCGGATCAGGAACCCATGGTGGCAAGGGGAATCATGGGTATGATCACTCTGAGGTAAATGAGGGGCAGGGTATCTAGCATTAATGTTTCTTGGAGAACTGTCATCCAGTACTTCTAAAAAACCTAATGGAAAGAGTATTGAACACAGCGGAGAGAATTTAAACACTGCAGATGGATTCAGAGAATCTTGTAGTGAAATGTAACACTTCGATATAAAAATTGCAATTTTCCATTTATGGCGTAACACAATTAAAAATTATTGACATAAATGACTAATTCATATACTTGTTGTACTGGTCATATTTTTATTCTTGGACTATAATAGTCATTTACATTAATCATTATTAATTTTTTCACTTATTATCTAGTTATATATTTTAATCCTAGGCTAAATTAGTCATTTAAGTTAGTTGCTTTTAGTTTAGTCACTTATAATCTAGTCATATATTTTATCCTTGGACTAAATTAGTCATTTAAGTTAGTCATTTTTAGTTTAGTCACTTATTATCTAGTCATATATTTTATTCCTAGACTAAATTAGTCATTTAAGTCGGTCATTTTTAGTTTGGTTACTTAAAATTTCTCAAATTTAGTAGTATTTCACGTGAAATAATAGCGGTGACCAATTTTTTTAGTCACCTGGTCATTAATTTCATTATTTTTTAATAGTGGTGGCTACAATGGCATTTCATCAAATTGGCTAGGGTGACCCATTATTTGGCAACTATCACATGCTTGGACATATTTCTTGGCATATTTAAAAATTGTAGGCCAATAGTGGCCCATTTGTAATACTTTGTGCCCCATCCTATGATCTGCAAAATTGCTGCCACATGGTTCATCATGAAAGGCCTTTAAGATGTTGCAAATCTCGTCTTCTAGGATGCATTTGCGTATATGCATATTAGCTCCTGTATGGAAAACTTATCCATTGATATAGGAGAATATAGCACTACGCTGAACAATCAATTTTTGTTCCTTCATTGTCAAGTGTCTTGGTAGTGTTCCTACTGCCAGATAATTCTCTACATCTGCGTACCATGGCATTTTTACTGCTACAACGAACAAATTCTCATCAGGGAACTGATCATCCACTGCTAGTGGGTCATTTGACTTTGGAACTCTAGATAGGAAATCTGCAACTACGTTCTCCTTTCCTGGACGATCCTTGATAGTTATATCAAACTCCTGTAAAAGAAACAACCAACGAGTCACTCTTCCATTTGTAAAAGGTTTATTAGCTAAGTATCTAATGGCAGAGTCATTGGTATGCATGAATACTTGATAGCCAGTTATATAATGTCTAAATTTATTAATAGCATAAATGGCAGCCAAGAATTCATTTTTGGTCACTATATAGTTCAATTCGGTAGGAGTGAGATTCTTGCTGATATAGTAAATAATGTAGGGCTTCTTGTCCTCTTCTTGACCGAGAACTACCCCTATCACTGTATTGGATGCATATAAGGAAATTTGAAAAGGCAGCTCCCAATTGGGGTCACATAAGACTGGTGCAGTCGAGACCAATTTATTCAAATATGAAAAAGCAGTGTCACATTTTTCAGACCAATGGAATTCAACATTTCCAGTTAATGCATACAAGGGTGCAACAATTTGTGAGAAATTATTTATAAATCTACGGTAGTACCCTGCATATCCAAGGAAACTACGTACCCCTCTCTGAGTACAAGGTGTGGCTAATAAAATAATTACCTATACCTTTGCCAGATCTACCTAGTGTCCTAGGATCACTCCTTCGGTCATCATCATGTGACACTTTTCGTGGCTCAAACACAATCTGGTAGCATTCCAATACTTTTTCTAGTATTGGAATGATGACATTATTCCAAACTAGAAAAAGTATTGGAATGATGTCATCATCATGTGACATCATTCCAATACTTTTTCTAGTGTTTGCAGTTCCTGATCAAAGTCATCTCCATATGGAGTAAAGTCGTCGATGTAAACCTCGAGACCTTCTTTATTAAAAAAAAAAAAAAAGTTGAGTATGTTCCTTTGAAAAGTTGTTGGAGCATTGAATATTTTGAACGACAATACCCTATAGGTGAATGTACCCCGAGGGTAGGTAAAGGTAATTTTATATTGGTCTTTAGGGGCTATCTGGATTTGATTATAACTACTAAAACCATCAAGAAAAGAGAAGAACCACTTTCCTGCCAATGTATCAAGGACCTTATCAATAAAAATGAGGGGGAAGTGGTCTTTCTATGTTTATTTATTCAATTCTCTGTAATCCACACAGATTCGCCACTTACCATTATTTTTAGGAATGACTACTAGAGGAGAGACCCATTTTTTGTCTAAAATAGGATAAATGAAATTTACATCTAGTAGCTTTTGTAATTCATCTTTTACAATGTCTCTGAAATGCGGGTTTAACCTCTGCTGAGGTTTCCGAATAGGCCGAGCATCCTTTTCAGTATAAATGTGATGTGTGCATAGTTGAGGATCTATACACTTCATGTCTGGGTAGTCCCAAGAAAAGGCTCCCTTATATTTTTGTAAAATTTTAACGATATTTTGTTGCTGGTTACTATCCAAACTGCTGTTGATATTTAAAACTTTTGTTGGCTCAATTTCAATTGGCATGTTGTTGCAAACAACCGTCGTGGGTATGTGATGGTAATCAATGTCTGCTAAGGGGTCGTCCTGTGCTTTGTTATCAAGAACTTCTTTTAAAATTTGGAACTTCAAATTTTCTAAAGTAGATGGTTGGTTCATGAAATTATTGATTACATCATCTTCAGTTTGATTTTTGAATTCAAGTGCTTTAAATATTGTTAGTGGTGAACGAATATTTTATTCCTAGTATGTATGTGGCTATTTGTGAATATTTACAGTGGGAACACTTGGTTTAGTAGGGGGGTGTATGGAAATATTATTTATGGCATCTCGTGTAGCAATGGTCATGTTGCCTCTTCGAAAACCTATGTAAGCATCAACCGTCGCTAACGAAGTTTGTCCCAATATCAGGGGATGTCCATCTAATCCACCTTTTGGGTTAATAACTAAAAAGTTTGTCGGGTACTCCCATGAGTCCACAGAAACTGGGATGTCTTATAGTATACCTTATATTTTGATAACAGAGCTATCAGCAAGTTCCAACAAGGTAGATGTGGGTTCCAAGGCTGTTATACCTAACTTCTCACAGGTTTATGTAGTTAAGATGTTAATGGTCGCCCCCAAATCAACTAACATGTTTGAAAAGGAGTGGCTAGAGATCTGTACTGTGACTATGGGGTTTCCTGGATCCTTGTATTTTATTTTTGTTTCTTTACCAAAGAGTAATTCTGACAGTGCTCCCACTACATGAAAAATTGGTACAGTCTTTTCTTTCCTCACCTATTTTTTTCCTCATAGTTCTTTAATTGTTTTGGCATAGATAAGAATGTCTTGTATAGCCTGTAGGAGAGGAATTTTAATGAAAATATTTTTTAATTCCCCTAGGATATCAAAATCTGAAGAGACTATTGGTTTCGGTAGTTTTAATCTCCCAGGGAATGAAGGAGAGGAAATAATAAGGTTTTTAGGGTCTTTTTGGTCAACTGTGTCCCTCCCCTACTCTATGTTTGTTTCTGTCACAGTTGATTGTTTAGGAATTTCAGACTCAAGTTTTGGCAGGGTCGTATCTTCTTCAGGTGAAATAATACACCCTGATCTCAGCCTAAGTTCATTGCTTTGCATTTGTTCAGTTTCAGGGTTAGGGTTCTCAACAATCTGGATTAGTTGAACTGATCTGTTATTGGGATTAGGATTGAGTTGAGCTGGCAGTTGAGGATGCAAAATAGGTTGAGGATTATGTTGGACTTGGTATGGAGTTGGTAATGTGGGTTGATTATAAAACCTTATTCCCATAGTTAAATTGGCCATTCGTAGGTGTCATTGCCAGTTTTGAGACCAATTTGTATTCTGTGAAGTGGAGGCAGGCCACTGGGACTGATATGGATTGTTTTTCTAGTAAGGGGGAGAAAAATGAAAACTTGACCAACTATTACCTGAAGGGGATTGTGTTGGCCAAGGAATCATGAAAAATGATTAGGATAGCCAGAAAGAAAAAAGTGACTGGACCTACCATGATGTTCCAGAGTTCTGTTGATTAAATTGTGGAGGAGAAAAGAACTAGGAAGGGTCTTGTGACATACCTGGTCATGCTTTCCACTTCCGACATTGATTCATTAGATACAATGGTTCTATTTCTTCTTCTGCCTCTTTAAAAACTGATTTCAACCCTGGGAGTGAAGGGAAATAGTCAGTGGCATGGTACTTGGTACAAATAGCACATGTCTGGACCATGTCTAATGGACACTCCCGATGGTTGTGCATCTTACGACAGCGTGGGAAAAAAATATCCAAGTTCTGTTATGCCAAAGCTTGCTTTTGTTTGGCTTGTAGGACATCTAGCTGCATTGTGAGGATGCCTAAGATGTTGGTTTTAAAATCTTCTAAAATATTACCGAATTCTTCTCTGGTCACATTTCCACCTGGCTGTTTATAATTCCTTGTAACTAAATCCCATCAGGCTGGTCTGCTTCACGTACTACCTCAAGAGAACTTGATGCACAATGCAATAATGTCATCATATTCTTCTTGATATATGTCCCCTTTTTCCATTATATTAAGTGTTTTGACCCATTCTTCTTTCATTGCTTTAATCCTTATTTCTTTTAAAATATATTTAGACAATGTAGTATATGGATATATTTTCAAATGATATTGAAATCTTTCAATGTATTCTTCTAATGTCTCATTGTAGTTTTTAGACATATTAAATATTTCGTCTTTTAGTTCTCGAGTTCGGAAGTAGTCTTGATATTTGTTAACAAAATAGTTTATCATCTGATCCCAACAATTAATGGTTCCTCCACCAATCCCCATAAACCAACGTAATGTTGTCCCCTTAAAATTAGAGGGAAATAGTTTTAGTTTCTAAGGGTCAGTGGTGTAGTCATGTACCCTACATAAGACATCAAATTAAAAAAAAATGCATCTGGATCTTTCGAGTTCAGCCCATGGAAGGTGGGGATTTTTTGTAACGGAATAGCTTTCATAGGGGTATTTGCGACCGGATCAAAAATGGGATACTCCAATGTTGATGTATGTCTCTAGTTTTGGTTGTGTGCCATCTGATCAAAGATGTGCCAATAATTTTTAGGGATTTCTTGATCTGGAGGATAATTTGAGTGGAATTAGGGAGTCAATTTGGAGGAGGCCTTGCAGAACTTCCTTGATCTGGGATACTGGGTGTCTCAGTCTCAACTACTTTCTCAAGATATCCAGGCTTTGGAGTTTTTACCTGTACTACACTACTGGTTTCTCTTTCTCCTTCCTACAAATTGCAAGAATTTCCCTCTCTCGAAGGGTCGAGACATAAATGTTCTATAGTTTGAAGGCTTTGTTCAGACCCTTCTGTTCCATTGTGAATCTCAGTGTAGGTTGTAGATGGTGAGGCTACTGCTTGAGGGACAATATTAGGACTCTGTGCAGGAATGGTTCTGGGTCCTACGGATGCCTGGGATTCAACATTCTTAATGATTTCGTCTATATATGTTGTTCTGCCAAGGACCATCGATCCCTTGGGTTTTGTGGATTTAATTGGGGGGTTTTGATCTAATTCTATATTTTTCTTCCTAGTCATAAAAAAAACAAAAACACCTATCCTATTAACCTCTACACAATTGCTAAGAAGCGGGCTGGAGAGCAAGCGTTTTTCTTGCTAGTACGTAGGTTATTACCTCTCATTTTCAATACCCAATTATTTCACAGCAAAAGGAAAAATAAATAAAAGACATCACTCCTAAACACTCTCCTCGACAACAGTGCCAAAATTTTGAGTAAAAAAGGTGACTGTTTTAAGGGTAACCTTAGTGCTTTACATTAATTATCAACCCAGGGCAAGTCTTGTTATTTAAAGAGTGTGAGAAAAATATATGCAAGTGACATCAGAGGTTAAATGCTCTAGATAGTTGTAAGAAATATTATCTAATTCTCGAAGTTCAATCAAACCAACTTGAAAGTGAACTATGAAATAATTCAGACCAATCAAAGGAGCAAATTATGTTCTAAGATTATGCAGAAATAACCACTCAAGACTGAAATAAAGAATATATTGCAATTGAACATCAGATTTTGATGAAGTGAACAACTACCTTAATGAATTGAACAAAAATCCTAATGAATTGAACAACAATAAATTATTCTAGATTTTGCAATGGAATTCTCTACTAATCAACTAATAGCATCATTCAGAATTAAACATTAAACCAAACATTCACATTTATGATGGAAAGATTCAAGAAATAATTGCATGTAGAATTGAACAACAACCAAGTTGAAACTAGTCTAACACATGTAAAAGCGTCACTTCTTGATAAAAGAAAATTAATGATAAATATAATCTATTGAAAAGGAAGCTATAAAATATCACACCTGTGATTTAACCAATTGAATGATAATGCTATGAAACGCAAAGGGTAACTGAAAATGCAAGATCTGTAAATAAATGTATAGCACATAATAGTAGGAGAACTCCCAGGCACTGGGCCCAAAGCCTCTAGAAGTGTTATTCCAAGAAATACTCAGAATTTGTTTATACTAAAAACACCAATTTCTTCATTAATCAGTAGAGAAATACATTAACACAAACTTGATGATTCTATCTGAATAGGTTTATTATAGGAAAATTATAATACATGAAATACCTCTCGGTCTCTTTCACCTCCAGCCTTTTATAGCTTAAAGGAAAAACAAAATAGAGTAAAAGATCCTCCCCATCAGGAGATCCTGCCGCTTCAAGGCTATCAACTAAATACTCCAAGAGTAGGCATGCCTCTACATCTTCCGTTGATTCATAGGAGCCGATACGATTTCATTTTATTTTCTTGTCTGTTGTCATTTGGTCATCCTGGTTAGCAGTTTGGTTGTTTCTCTTCCCTATCAATAAAGACAACAACAAATTAGTTTTTATGCTATTAAACACACCTTTTATCAATAATTCATTCTACCTTACTTTTGCATTATTTTCCTTTACTTTATTGCTAAGATGAAGGAAAAATATATAGAAGTAAATGACAAATTGTGGTAAAGATAGGGGTAAAATGTACCTTCTCCTCAACCCAACAGTAACCTCAAACAAAGCTTTTAGTTTGGTAGCTATCCCTACCAAACCAGAGAGGGCTCTCTTTATGAAAATCACATCCAATTATCTGACTGGTACAAGAGTGGATTTTAGGCTAGATAGGTCAGCTCTAGGGTTTGAAACATTTTACGGTTTTTTTCTAGATCACGAGTGAAAATCACAAAACTAGGTCAAAACATCAAAGGTTTCAGTTGCAATAAATATAGAGGAGCAGGGTAGGCATGATTTTGTGATAGCTTAAGATTTCGTCGATGTAGTGTAGGGTAGAATGAGCAAGAAGATCAAAATGACCATGTATACCATGAATTCATTAATCAAGAAGATAAAAACTCACAAACATGATATTCGTAATAAAACAGAGCTTAATGAAAATAATTATGTTTAAAACCTCTTAGGAAAATCACTGAAGAGAAAAGATATGGTAAGGAGATTAATATACCATTCATATACATATATAACAGAGAGAAAAAATTATCACAAACTCTCAACACAAGAATACGTGAATAATAGTTGCAACTGTCCTTTGATTTCTTGTAAAAAGGATGAATTACAAGGTACAAGACTTTAACCCTCTGATGTCCAACCTTTATATTGACTGAAAACCACATACATATAGACCAAAATGAATTCCCCTCTCTCAGGGGTCGAATCCCTCAGTGTAGGAACAAATTACATGAATTTATCAACAAAAACCTAATGACTAGGGAGGCTAAAACAAATCCTCCATATAGACTTTGACTGACCTGCTTCTCATCAATGAGGTCAAAAATTACAACAAAATGACTCTAAAAATCCCATGTACCTTCTATTACATCAAGTCAACCTAAAACTCAAGAAATTACATCATAAAAATTAAGATTGACTGAAAAAAACTTGAAAATCGCACTAACAGGCAAAAGCACAGCGCCACTCTGCAAAACCACAACGCCTCTAGACAAAAGTGCAATGCCAATCTTTCAGGAAGCTTTTGAGGGCCTTCCATTGCTCCAAATCCAGCTCTGAAGGAACCAATGGAAATTTGAGGATGTCTAGTTGTCATTAGACACCTCAAGAAACCAAAATGGACACTCCAAGATAGATAAAATATCATTCTCCCAAATTTACTCCCAAAAGCGCAACACCTAGAGAAAAATAGTGGCAGAAAGTGACTTTTTGACCTGTTTTTGGGCATTTTCTCCCAACCAATTTGTTGATATGGCACCAAACATACAGAGCTGACATGTGTAGGTGATTATATACCCATCCATATAAAATTTTTGGCATTTGGAGGTCTGAGGAAAAAGTGCAGTGCCAAGGCATTGCGCTTTTCGCTGAACTGATATCCCTGTTTAAGCCAAAAGTCACAAAAATGCAAAATTTCACAAAATTTACCCAAAATTTCTCCATTAAGCCATGTGATGATGTGTCAAGATATGATGGAGACTTCAGCAAACAAATCAAACTTATCCTTCTATTTTTTCCTCATTAGGGTTTCCTTAAGCATCTTTTTCACTAACAGTACCACATACACTACCATGCATGCACTAACAGAAAAACATGCAATACCATGCATGCCAGATCTAGCAAGGAAATCACATATGAAAATTAATACCTGCAAAGAGTCATGTTGTAGCTGCTTGATCCTTCTCTTCCTTGCTTTATTTTTCCTTTCTTGCTCCAATGCCAAAATGCTCCAAAACTCTAAGTGTCCAAGAGCGTGTGTGAGAGAGAGGGAGTCTAATGAGAGAGCTCCCAAAATGCATTGATAAGAGGTACCAACTAATCTTCAGAAGAATTTTTATATAAGAGGCCTCTATTTTCTTCATTTTCGATTATTTTCCATCAGTTTCCTCCTGACATGCAACTTGTGACCTTTCATCTCCCTTTGCTCCCAATTTCCATTATTTTTCATAAATAAATGTCCCAATATACTTTTGCCTCTCCAAGTGCCTTTGCATTTTCCCTTTCCATATTCCTTAGCCATAATAAACCAAATGAACACCCCCTAGGATGTTTTTCCCAACATTCAACTTGTAATAAGTGTCCTATCAAATGTGGTTATTACATTTTTTAAAACTTTTATTACATGGTGATCTGTATTTAAAAATTGCTTGAGATTTGTGAAATTATGCAAGTGAGTCAATTAGGTTTTAAGACTATTTTGTGAAATTATTAAACACATAAACATGGAATTTTAACTAATTTTTTGCATAAAATACAATACAATATCACCATAACAGTAAACACACAACAACAATTGATGAAGGAGTTCAACCCTCCTAGGCTACGTCTCCTGGTCCAGCTTCCAATTGTTGGGCCTCTTTCATTATGATATAAAAATGGTGCTACATATATTTAGATTTCTCAAATCGTTGTACTGATAGCTCCAGTGGATTCAGAACTATCAAAAACCCATTTCTAGCCTCTTTCTGCTCCAAAAAAGGCCAAAAATTGAAGAAGTTATGGTCCCTCCAAGTTTTCTAGCAACTCGTCCTACAATTTCGACCTCCTAGAAACTGCCCTATATTTTCTCCCCAAAAAACGCTAATGGGGAAACTTTTATGCCAACGTCCAACATAATTTGTGGGATCATTTAAATGCCCAATGAGCCTCTAAAACCAATTTTTTAATTCATATAAACCTGGTCACATTCTTTTGAATTAAAAATGGGCGGGGCCAGGCTATGTCCTGGCCCCTATTCCCTCCCCTTGTTTCCGTGGGCATGGTCACCAGGGCTGGGGCTAGCCCCGACCTACCCCCAAACACACCTTCATATGCCTTTAAATATAACTTCAAAATATATATAGTTAATAATTGAACGGTGGCATAGTGGTAAGTTTGGTGGTTTGATTGTGGGAGGTTGTGGGTTCGAACCCCACCGACCTCACCTTGACCCTTAATTTTTTTTTATCCAAATGGGAGGTGCCACATGGTGTCCTATGTTTGGGCCACGTGGAAAACTATTATTGGCCTATCAAACAACCAATAACATTTCCCCAACTCAAACAAATCAACAAGTGAAAAATGGCACACCTTGATTAGTCCAGCAAGATACAGTTAATGGTTCAATCATTGATTAACGGTCGAATCAGAAGTATGGAATTCTAACTGGGAAACCCTATCATCCAAAAACTATTTTTTTAACTGTTTCCAAAAGTGGATAGAACAAAATTGCAGGATCATACAGAGTCGGTTTTTCATGAAACGAGTTGCGCCGAATTCAGAACGACGATATCTATGCAAGCGCACAAGTTTCGTTCCATTATTAGAACTTTTAATTTTAAGCATAAAATTGATCCACTAGATCATTCCTCCCCAATGGAAGATTTTCGACCCAAAAATATCACTTTCAGTTGAAAAACAGGTGAGGGTATAGATCCCTCACCCTACCAATCTCAATCCATTTGGATTTGCTTGGATGGGTACCCTTGAGCCCCACACGAAGATATTCCACATTTCCTAATTTTGAAGTCCTTGTCTTTCTATCAAGGATAGTGTCTTACTGCAATTCTTCAAGATATTTAGGAGAGAAATATTTAATTGAAGGAATTTTAACATTCTCTCCTTGATCTTCAATCAAAGGAGGATCATACAATATTATATTCTCAACATTAACAACTGCATAAATTTGCATGTATGAAGGCAAATTCAACTTGAAGGCATTATTACCAATATTTTCAAGAGTTCTGAATGGACCATATTGAATCGGTTTAAAATTTTTACCTTCTCCTTCGAGTCTCTCTTTGCTAATGTGAAGACAAACTTCATCACCGACTTGGAAATTGTGATCTACACGATGCTTATCATGTCTTGTATTGTACTTGACTTGACTCTTCTCCAATTGTTATTGAACTTTTTGACGTACCAATTGAACTCGTTCAATGAATATTTTAGCTTTTTCTATGTCACTATGACCATCAAGAGAAACATTTTTTCCAAAGATAAAATCTAAAGGATATTTAGGAAAGTATCCCAAACATGCCTCAAATGGAGAGGTTTGAGAGGAAGAGTGCTTGGCCCGATTGTAAGCATGTTAAATATAGTGAAAATTTTCAACCCACAACTTAGGATGCTTGCTGAAATAACCCCGAAGAAGATGTATCACTGCCATGTTCACCACCTATGTTTGGCCATCTGTTTGCGGATGAAATTTTGTACTCTTTTTCAATTTGGTGTCCATGAGCCCCCACAATCTTGACCAAAAGTTCCTGACAAATCGAGAATCTTGATCACTAACAATGGATGTGGGCAACCCAAAATTTTCCCATACATTCTGAAAGAATAACTTCATGGTTTGTTCAACTGTAACCTACTTTTTACAAGGCATCAAAATACACATTTTTCTGAACCTATCCACAACTACATAAAGATAATCATGACCTCTCATAGACATAGGTATATCTCCTGCAAAGTCCATAGAAACACTCTCCCATGGACGAGAAGGCACAAGAAGTGGTGTATACAATAAAAAATTTCTATTGTTAGGCTTACTAACAACACATAATGAACATCCTCCTACAAATTGTGACACACTTTCAAGCATACGAGAGCAATAACAATACCTCTGTAATTGTGCCACCGTCTTACTTACACCGAAATGACCAACAATAAGAGAAGTGTGCGCTTCTCTTATGATGTTGGCTCTCTCCCCCCGTGGAATAGAAAGCTTTCCAAGATGGTACAACAAGTTTTCATGCACATGATAATTCAATTCCTCTACTTGGTTACCTTGACACAAAGTCACATATACATCTTTGAAATCACTATATAAAGCATATTGTTCAACATAGCTCTCATGCATGGCATAATTATGCTTAAGAATAATGGATGCACTAAAAATTGGCCTAGAAAGCATATCAAAAACCTTATTACATATACAATTCTTATACCTTATCACCAAGTGGAATTGTTGAAGAAAACCCATCCATCGAAAGTGCCTTTCTTGCTGCAGCTTGTTTGTGATTGCAAGTATTGCAGTGGTTGATGATCCATGTGAATGATTGTTTCTTTACCCAACAAGTAGTGTTTCCACTTTTTCACACTTTGCACCAATGCATACAATTCCTTGTCATATGTAGGATAGTTAATCACTGCACCATTTAAATTTTTTGAATGAAAACAAATGGGCTTACCATGTTGCACTAAGATTGTGCCCATGGCATAGTTGCTTGCATCAGTATGTATCTCAAATGACTCTCTCAAGTCTGTAAGTGAAAGTACAAGAGATAAATTGATCTTTTCCTTCAATGCATCAAATTCATTTTGTTGCTTACCTCCCAATTGGAAGAATGTAATGTTCCCAATTTTTAGCTTCAATTTAAAAGGAACATTATAGTTGCACATTTTATTTTGTTTAATAAAATGGGTAAGGAGACACCTTAACCCTATTTTGATGAAGAAATAACACTCCTTATGTGAAAAGGAGGAGAATAAAGCAGCTGATATAAACACCTAAGGGTGTGAATGGAACCCAGATCACTTGATTTAGTTACATTTGACTAAATTCAACAGTGCTGCCCAAGGAGGAGAGGCTTCCTAGAGAAGCTACGTAGTTTTGGAGGGAATACACTGATATGAGGGTGGAAACCCTAATTGGTGGGACCATGGTGGAGAAGAGTTCCCTTTCTTTATAAGGAGGATATGGTAGCCCATTTGGATCATGTTTTGAATATAGATTTTCGAATAGGGTCTGCAGTGGCTTGTATCCCCGGGCTGTTTAGCAGGGTGATGGTGCCGTCGGGCACTAGGGTGTTCCTAGTCGGGAATCCCTACTTATTCCTCAAGGAAGGATGAGTATTGAGCTTCATTTTCCTCAATATGGCATTGGCCATAGCTACTACCATCAGCTACAATGTTAGCTCTGCAGTAGAGAGGATGTTGTGTTGATGGGGGCAGCAAGAGAGGAACTCATGGAGTCTTTCTTGAGTTGTTTCCTTCAATGGAGGAGTGATATACTGATTGGAGGAGCTACAAGGAGGATTCTCGGGCTTCATTACACATCTTTGGCATGAGGCCAACATTCCATCATCTCCCACTGTGCATTCCATGGAGGAAACTACGTTATTTCAGAGGAGGCAGTGAGAGAGGGGTTCTTGAGCTTCAAGGAGGAGTGTTTTTGAGTCAAAGGGATCAGCCCTTTTCTTGGAGACATTATCAGAGGTGGGAAATCATATTTCATAGGTGGGAAATCTTATTTTATATTCATATTTGCAGATTTTAATGGTTATGTTCATATATTTCTATAAGCTCTCTCATTGAGCATTGTTTTAGAGATCTAGATTGGGGAGATCTGTATAACCCATATAGAGATATTTCTTTGATCTATTTTTCTACAAGGGAGTTTCATTATATGTGTTCTAGGGCATCCTAGTGGTGGTTTGCCTTATTTTTGTAGAGAATTCCTTATACAGCGTCCTCAAGGACCCTGTAGGAGAAATTCCCGAAATGGAAATATTGCATATCCATAGACAAAGTCTGTGAAGGGCTAGATAGCTTCTAGATCTCACATTTCCTTGTGAAGGTGACATATCCAGTAAATGCCCCAATAGTCAATCTCTGGAATGGACTTGGGGTATTTCTATAGAAGGAATTTTGGAATATCTTAAGATATTCCTGATGGAGCGGGAAATTCCAGATTTGGAACATTACAGTGGTATCAGAGCATCAATCTTGGCTCAGCCTGTGCTCAATATTTAATTCCATCAGTAAGAGGAGCTTCTCTCCAAGGAGAGGATATTTACAGAGGAAGCAAAGGAAAAAGAGGAATGACGGAAGAGGAGGCCTCCCTTCTTATTTTCCAGACCATTGAGGAGATTATTGAATATCTTGATGAAAGGGAAAGGTGGGAAGATTCTCTGAGAGGGTTTGTTGATGGGAAAAATCCTAGTTACTATCATGATGGGTGTGATCATTCAGCTACACATTCAGATCCACAGTGCAGTGCATTTCCCATAGCTATTGCAAGAAGGATGCAGGAAAAAGTTGAGGCCTTTGGAGGAGCAGCGCTGCAGCTCAAAGGTATGATTCATGATGATTGGTTTCAGAATTATATTTCATGTTTTCATGCAAATGAGAGATCATATGTTGAATTCACACAGATTTTTTCAAAGGGGATTGATGAAACCAATGTGCAACATGGTGTGTCAAAACTTCAAACACTTTGCATGCATGGAAGGGGACCATTGAACAAAGATCATTCCCTCTTTATAGAGGGGGAGTAAATTAGAAGGATGGCTTGCTAGAGGCAAGACCCCCATTGTATGAAGGGAAATCTTCAATTTGTGAGGTGTAGAGACATTTCTCTCAAAGGAAGGCCAAGATCCAAGGCCGCTCATTAAGGAGGAGATACACCCACATGTTGGCAGAGAGGAGGTGCATAGAAGAACCTACAATGCTACACCATTGGAAGAAGAAGAAGAGCAGAAGGATCAACATGAAGGGATGATGGGCATTCACCCTTATCTATTTTAGAAATTTCCTGCACAAAGGAAAGGGAATACACTGCGTATTAGAGAGAGAGGGACCTTTCATTCCTCTGATATATACAGTCCACTTCCTGTCTTGATGTCTCACTTTTTTGGAGGCATTCCACCTAGGAGGCCACCTGATTTATAATTGATGAGAGGAATCATATCATTTGGTTCACCACTCTTGGATTCCAGAGAGGTGGAGAAATTAGAGGAATCCAACACAATGCATAGAGTTTGGGATAAGCTCAAGGAGGAGGGATACACTCTCTCATTTTCAGCATCACCCACTCTAATTAGTCATACTGTGCTGATAGAGTTTGTTGCATGGACGGAGGATAGCATATTCATGATGGAGGATGACTACTCCATGGATTTGGAGAGATAGAGGATTCTTCCTTCGAGGGAGGAATATTTCATGCATTGGAGTAGATGGAGGCCACTCATGCTTACATCGGCCAAGACCGTGAGATTATTTGGGGGTGATAGTCTCTCATGGGAGGCTCATTTTCAGAGAGCATCATTTCTATTGGAGTATGAGTAGCTACATGATGGGCATGGAAACAAATTGGAGGATGACTTTTGCATGGGGTATTTTGAAGTAGTAGGCAGTGGCATGAGGTGAGCATCACATTGCAGATTACCGGTGTTGTCTATGTGGAGGATTGATCCAGGTTGGAGGACTCAGCTTTTGGTTGAGTATTCCCAGGATCTTGGTGCATGCATGATTCTTGATGACCAGGAGGGAGATGGCAGATACATGGTGGATGATATGGTCATATATTGTTATGGCAGTATCTTCTTGACTATAGTTTCTAGTCTCAAGGAGAAACTATTGCATGCAGCACATATGAGGACTTTCTAGCTATGCACTTTGAGGCATATTTTTCTTGCTAGAGGAGTTCACTTGGGAGGGAATTTAGTATGATATATATTAGCATATGGATAGATGCATAGCCTAGATGATTTTGGAGAGGTTGGTACAACCATTCCCTTACTCATTGGGGGAGAGGGAGAGCATTCAAATGAGCCATTTCAGCTCAAGATCTCAAGTACATAGAAGAGAAGGTATAATTTCCCAATATATTTTGTACCTCTTTACTTCATATGAGTAGAATATTGTCTCAAGAAGGTTCATCCCTTTTGCCCTTGGTATAATGTACTTGCAACTACTTGTAGCCTTGATTTTGGCTATTCTTATGATGGTTTGTGGGGAAAGACACATGTTTCTTGGTGTGCAGCATTGGCACCAAATTGTGTTTTCATGTTTTATCTTATGATGAGATATTATGGTAGCAAACAAGTGGCTAGTACATCACTTGTTACTTTTGATTCTGAGGCAGGCCCAGGAGGCACTGCGCAGGTTCCATGAGTAGGATTTGGAACTGTCAGTGTCGGTATCTTCATCCCTCCGTCAATGATCAAAATTATCTTGTTGCATTGCATATTAGGTGTCTCACTCAGTCAGCTGCATTCCATTAGGAGCATGGATCATCTGACGGTAGTGGCTTGTTGTAGATTTTTCCCTCATGTCCTTTACTTGCTGGCCAATTTCCATTCATTAAGATCATTTGCAGTCACTTTTTGTATTATAGTTTGCAAGAGTCATTTTTTAGGGTTTCAGTTTCATTAGGTCTAGGGTTTCATCATAAAGGTCTTTAAAATGTCCAATAATGGTCAGCAGGCGCATGAGGAGGTTGAATAAAGTTCCAGTACTAAATTAATTTCATCATCATATGCCTAGAAATGTATTTTTCCTCAAAACTTTGTTTTGAGAAAAATAGAGTATTTTATCTTTTATGTATAAATTTGATGTAATTGCAAGTTCTCTCATATGTAAATAAATTCAATGGAAACCCTGGTCACCTTGTCAAACTTCAGTAACTCCATCCCCTACAAGGCAAACAAAAATCAAGTCATTCAGTTAATCAGAGGCAAAATGAAGCAAACTACCTAAAACAGAGTTTTGAAAAGAAAGTGTCAATTGTGAACATTATAAAAGTGGGTTTTTATGAATGGAAAATTAAAGTCTATTGTATATAAGTCATTTTTCATGTTCAAAGGGTTCATTTGCATTCAAAGAAAACATATTGAGCAAAGGAAAATCGTGATTGGAGAAAGGGAGCAGTTTGAAGGGAAACTGTGCAAGTTTCAGGGGCGCGACGCATTGGCTGAGAGGCGCGGTGCATATAACCGGTGCGGTACATTGGGCCAGCCTCCATAGTGTTAAAAATACACTGGTGCGACGCATCAGGGAGGCGCGACGCGTTGGGTTTTTGGCGCGGTGCATAGATCCGCAAGCCATTTTCTCCATGTTTTCATTCAAATCTCCAATTTGCTCGGTTTCCTCTGGTCCAAAGTAAGTCAAACAACTCTTCCATTGCCATAAACGTGTGTCTTAAGATGTTTATGATGATTTAATAAAAAAAAATCAAACCCTACTTCCTTGCTGAAGACATGATTTCTTAGGGTTTGTAAATTAGTTTTTTGTGGCCATCACTCCCTCACCTTTTTTCCCTCACTGCTATTCTAGTTTCATTAAACAATTTTCCTATCCCCTATATCCATAAATTCATTCACTCCCATACCAATTCCCATTATCCCAAATCCTAGCTACAAACTTCCCAAACCCCAATTGCTATCCAAAAAGTCTAGAAACTGTCCCTAAAACCCTTCAATTCCCCAAATTCCAATTGGCAACATTCCCAAAATCCTTCTTACTCTCTCCCTTCGTATTCCCTCACACATTTTCCTACACTTGGCAACAAAAGATCAAATACATCTAAAACTCTTCATACTCATCTAAGGCAACACAAACTTTGGCAAACATGGAATCATATTCCTCTTATGACCGAGATGCAGAAACACACAGTGAATCTCCAACCAAATTGCATGCACCACTGAGACCACACAAGAGTGGTAAACATGTATGAGAGGAACCTAATTCACTTGCTAAACTACAGGCCTGCCCTCTTGCTATCACATGTTTTCAACAACAGTCTTGTTATCAGTTTTTTGAGATGGTTGCTAGAGTCCAGTACCATCATGAGTTGGCCAGATTGTTTGTGCTTCATTTACATAATGGCCAAGTCACTCTTGCAGGTGTGACATTCACCTTGACACCGGAGTCTATCTCCCTAGCAACTGGTATTCCAAATGTCAGAGAGAAATGGAATAAAAGGCAACAAATTGACAAGGAACACTATGAGCCATACATCAAGCCTAGTTTTTTGAGACAACTCAGCAGAGTCTTTCCCTTTCGGTACCTGAGACACTCATATGCTCCTTTGATGAAACTCATAATAAAATATTTTAGTTGTGAGGGCCGGTTTTCTCGCCTATATGCCTATCATATCATATTTTTGATGCACTTTACCAGGGTGAGAATGATGAATCTCCCCTAATTCATGTGCTGAAATATTGAGAAGATGACCACCCTAGTGCAAAAGAAAACTCCTCAGCAGCAGTTGAATAGTATATATCATTTTACACTCATCAAAATTGTGGTCATGCATCAGCTTGGTTTGCAGGACATTTCATGGGAGGATTTCATTTCTCATGAGTTCTTCACAACTCCTCAAGTACCTCTGGAAGATTTTCATGAGACAGGTGGACCTTCACATCAACAAGAGGGTCATGAGACACAGACTGCTAGTGTGCCGGTGTTTGTCACCTATAAAAAGGTCACTAGAAGGTTGTTTGCAGCAGCCAAGCGAGTATTATCTCCACCCGGGGTGGAAGGGGTCTCACTTCCTCCATTAGAAAAGCAGGTATAGGACAAGGGTAAGAGGCCAATACATGGTGAGGGGCCTTAAGGAGGGCAGGAGATAGATTTCATCCTCATTCAGGATGATGACATTGATTTGGGCTCACCAAGCTCAAAGCTTAAAGAGATCATTCGGGAGCAACGGGCGGATATCAATGCTTTTTCCCTCAAACTACAAAGAGCCCAGTGGATAATCAAATACCTTGAGCAAAGAAACAAGTATCTAGAGGATCATCAAACCATTATGGAGCTGCAAAACATACGTGAGAACCGGCAAGCTATTAAAAAGAGCAAAACCAAGATGACATCACTTGAGCAAGAAATTGAAGCTAATTGTGAAACTTGGCTTGAAAGAGTAAATATGCATTTCGAAAAGATTTTTGAGAAAGACAACAAGGAAAATAAAATGTTGAGGCACATGGCCAATCATTATTGGGCGAGAAACCATGTTTGCAAAGCAAGGATCAAGATCTTGAAGGCCAAATTGAAGAAGGGCTCAAAGCGGCAGAAAAAGCATGATAGACTTTAGATCTTGGCCAAGGCTTACTTGGCCCAGCATAGCACTTAATGGAGGACATTTAGCCCAAATTTCAAAAAATTTGGGACACTTTTTGCAAATTTTGAATTTTTGGCCTAAAAACAGACTTTTCTGCTCTATGCACCGCACCACCTGACGTGCGCTTTTGATAGGGGACTCATTTTGATGCAAAATCAAAATTTTTAGATTTTTGATGGAAAAATATGCATGCCTACCAATGGCCAAGAAATTTTGACAGGTTTTAGGCTTCCAAAAAGGTCAAAAACACCCTAAAAATGACCTTTCTCCCTCTTTTTTGACACACAGGAAGCAGTGTTGGGAGAAATCAGTTTTGGAGGGGCAAATGAAGGCCAAATTCAGAAATTCCACTTGTGTTGGAAAGTAGATGGATAGAAATTTCCAAAAACATCACTTGGAGAAAATTTGGACACTGGGAAGGCCTCCAAAATTAGCTGCAAATAGGCGCGGTGCATTGGAGGATTTTGCTCATTTTTGACCCAGAAACTCTATTTTTCGCCTAGTTTTTGACAGTTTGAATTTCTTACTTCTAAATGTCGAAATCATGATGTAATTTAATGTAACTTGATGGATATTGATGTAATTTTTCTAAATTTTCACTAATAGAGGTAGATTCATCCATCAAAGGGTAATTTGCAACTGAATGAATCAGTTTACTAGTTTTTAGAGGCAAGCTGTTCCACTGCCTACTTTCTAGTTCTTAGTTTAGATTTTGTTGGAGCAGCTCCTAAACTCATGAGCTCGACCTCTAGAAGCTAGGATGAGTGGTTTTTTTTTCTATATATTGTGGTTTTTCAGTCATTAGCATGGTTGGACTTTTGGAATGCTTTGAGCATCATTGTACATTCATCTTTGCAGTTTGGCAAAGGAATAGACTAGGGTTTGTAGCACTCTATGGGATTCATGAGGCATTTTTCTTTGATAGTGTGTTTCTCTCTGTAAATTTAAGTCTATTGGTGTTTTATGTATAAAATTTTCTCTCTTATTTCTTCTTAACTTAAACAAACAAGGATAAAGGTAGAATTCATTAAAATTTGCAGTGCTCTACTTAGGGTTTGTTTAATTTTCTATGTTTTCAGCTATTTGGAGCGGATCCCTGAAGGTTTCTTGCCCTCTTCAACTATTCACCTGTCTCAGCTCTCCATTTCCTTCAAATTGAAAGTGTCAAATCAATTACCTACCTTTCCCCATTCATATCTCTGCAAAACTGAGCCTCATTCCCCAAACCCAAATTTTCCTTTCCTCTTGAGCCAAAAAAATATCATTAAATTCAATCAAGACTCTTCTGCATACATACCTAGCCTAAAATCAGTCTTCATTCAAGTCATCTCAAGCCTCACTGATCATTTTTTGCTAATATTGACAAGGAGAGAGCCCTCTCCCAATTTGGTAGGGCTAGC
This sequence comes from Pinus albicaulis, assembly GCA_034641835.2. Taxonomy (NCBI): domain Eukaryota; kingdom Viridiplantae; phylum Streptophyta; class Pinopsida; order Pinales; family Pinaceae; genus Pinus; species Pinus albicaulis. Next base: position 1,321,828,039 of record CM076580.1, on the reverse strand, counting down.
TACCAGGTTAAGCGTGGTTTGATGTTATCCTAGATTCTGCCTTTCTCAGTCTGAGGTAGATTTAGGCCATAACAGGAACCACTCTCCATTTTTCATTTAGAAACTTATTTCTATTGCATATTTCTCCTTATATATTTCTGGTGTTGTACATTTATGAGGAGCATTGTTTGGAGAGTATTGGATGTACAGCCCATTGGGAGCATGATTCTTCCTATTATACATGCTTCATTTTGCAGGAGACACCATGGGAAAATCATGAATGCCACATTGCTACTTTCTCTTCTTGTGGAAGGGACCACTTGGAGAATTTGAGGAGGCATTTAATGGCTGATTTTCTTGATGGGGTGGCTTGGGCCATTCTTGGAGGCCATACCATTTTAGCCCAGCGACAGAGGTAGCCCCATGCACACCAAAAATGGAGAGAGGGCCATCAGGGGAAATCAAAACAACTCTCCATTCAGCCCCAACACATTTCAGAAATCAGGGGTGAGATTTTCAATTGGATGATAGCATGGATGAGAGGATCATCATTGGGAGAAAATTTTTCCCATGCATATAATCACTCCTACCTTAAGGAGGTCATAGCACAGCAAGAAGGATTCCACTACACCTTCTATCTCTCCATGAGGAGCATCATTTCAGCTTGCATACTTGGGAGAGAGCATTGGAGGGCTGGTTTATTGCAGCATATTTTGAGCAGTGGTAGAGCTTGTTGATGAGGAGGCCACAAGAGAAGAAGGAGGAGGAATTTTGTTCTCTCTATGCAGTTGCTTGAGGACAAGAAACATGTGGGAGGGGAGGACTGTAATGCTCCCAATTTTTAGCTTCAAGCTAAAAGGAACATTATAGTTGCACATTTTATTTTTGTTTAATAAAATGGGTAAGGAGACACCTTAGCCCTCTTTTGATGAAGAAATAACACTCCTTAGGTGAAAAGGAGGAGAATAAAGTAGCTAATATAAGCACCTAAGGGTGTGAATGGAACCCGGATCACTCTATTTAGTCACCGTTGACTGAAGTCAACAACGCTGCCCAAGGAGGAGAGGCTTCCTAGAGAAGCTACGCAGTTTTGGAGGGAAGACACTCACATGAGGGTGGAAACCCTAATTGGTGGGACCATGGTGGAGAATATTTCCCTTTATTTATATGGAGGAGATGGCAGCCCATTTGGATCATGTTTTTAATATATATTTTCGAATAGGGTCTGCAGAGGCTTGCATCCCTAAGTTGTTTAGCAGGCTGATGGTGCCCTCGGGCACTAGGGTGCTCCCGGTCTGGAATCCCTACTTCTTCCTCAAGGAAGGATGAGGATTGAGCTGAATTTTCCTTAATCTAGCATTGGCCACATATACTACCATTAGCTACAGCATTAGCTCTACAGTAGAGAGGACGTTGTGTTGCTGGGGGCAGTAAGAGAGGAATTCATGGAGTCTTTCTTGACTTGTTTTCTTCAGTGGAGGAGTGATCTACTCATTGGAGGAGCTGAAAGGAGGATTCCTGGGATTCATTAAACATATTTTGCATGAGGCCAACATTTCATCATCTCCCACTGTGCAGTCCATGGAGGAAACTACGTTATTTCAGAGGAGGCAATGAGAGAGGGGTTCTTGAGCTTCAAGGAGGAGTTTTTTTGACTCAAAGGGATCAGCCCTTTTATTGGAGACATTATCAGAGGAGGGAAATCAGATTTTATATCAGCCACAACCTCACACTAATTTTTTTTCAGTTTTGGTGACAAGTCTCTTGTCACATTTTGTATTCTCCGAAATTTCTAGCAATCTCTCCTAGATTGGTTAGAAATCTAGTATTTTAGCCCATTCCCTTGTTATTGGGATATTTCTTTGTATCCTATATCCACATTTGTATTTCATGTATATTCAGTAGCTGCTACCTTCATATACATAGTGCATTCACTACTCTCCGGCATTTTGTGGTGTTGCTGCATCTCATGTATTTTATTGTTCATTCATTGGAGGTTGGTTCTTAAAGCTTGAGTGGATTTTCCCTCAACTATTTCTTGTATATTATTGCTGATATAATCATATAATTTTGGTTTCATACATTTCCCTTTTATGGTGTATTCATATTTGCAGATTTTAATGGTTATGTTCATATATTGTTGTAAGCTCTCTCATTGAGCATTGTTTTAGAGACCTAGATTGGGGAGATCTGTATAACCCATCTATAGATATTTATTTGAGCTCATTTTCTACAAGGGAGTTGTATTAGATGTCTTATAGGGTATCCCAATGGAGTTTTGCCTTATTTTTGCAAATAATTCCTTATACAACATCCTTAAGGACCCTGTAGCAGAAATTTCCGAAGTGGAAATATTGCATATCCATAGACAGAGTCTGTGAAGGGCCAGATAGCTTCTGGATCTCACATTTCCTTGTGAAGTGACATATATAGTAAATTTCCCAATATTCAATCTCTGGAATGGACTTGTGGTCTTTCTATAGAAGTAATTTTGGAATATCTTAAGATATTCCCGATGGAGCAGGAAATTCCAGATTTGGAACATTACAAAGAATTGCTTCACACTTGTCAATGCATGCAATGGAGTTGCACTAGAATATAACTTAGCAATAAATTTCCTCTAATATTGGGCTTCTCCCAAAAAAATTCTAACCTTTGTCACTGTTATTGGCCTTGGGCAATTCAAAATGACATCAACCTTGGAGGGATCTATTTTCAACTCTCCTCCTCCAACAATATGACCCGAATAGACTAAGGAAATTTTCCCAAATTCATATATTGACTTCTTTAAAAACAACCCTTCTTTATTCAAGACATCTAATACTTTTTTGACATGCATGACATGTTCTTCACAGGACTTGCTGAAAATTAAAATGTCATCTAAATAGACTATCACAAAGTCACCTAGAAAAGACCTCCATTAGAGAACTTTAGAGATTTAAAATGGGCCTCCTAAGAAAAATGTATAGCAATAATAAAATTTATAAGAACCAAAAGGATTCAAGATTATGATATCAGCCATGGGGGATGATTCACCATTTTTAGGGTAAAAAAATAAAAATATTAAAAAATAATAAAATAATAAAACTACTTTTTCAACTTGTATTTTCAACTTATCTCCCTAAGGTTTTACTCAAATTTCGAGTGGGATTAATCATTGGATGCAAAATTTAATTTCTCATCTAAGGAGTACCCATATTGCATACTTTCGATGGAACCTGCTACACGAAAAATGATAAATACATGAAAATTTTGATTGCAATAACGTTTTTCATGTATTTCTCATTTTTTGTGTAGCAGGATCCATCAAAATTATGAAACATTGGTACTCCTTGGAAATTTAAAAATTGCTTGAGGTTTGTGAAAATTTTCAAGTGAGTCAATTAGGTTTTAAGCCTTTTTTTAAAATTATTAAACACATAAACATGAAATTTTAACTATGTTTTTGCAGAAAATACAAGACAATATGACCATAATAGTAAACACACTACATCAAGTGATGAAGGAGTTCACCCCTCCTGAGCTACGTCTCTTGGTCCAGATTCCAATGGTTGGGCCTATTTAATTATGCTCTAAAAATGGTGTTTACACACATTTATAGTGCTCAAATGGCTATACTAATAGCTCCAATGGCTTTAGAATTGTCAAAAACTCATGTCTAGCCTCTTTTTGTTCCAAAAATGGCCAAAAAATGAAGAAGTTATGGGCCCTCCAAGTTTTCCAACAATTCATCCTACAATTTCGACCTCCTACAAACTTCCCTACATTTTCGCCCCAAAAACATTAATGGGGAAAATTTTCTGCCAACATCTAGTGCAATTTGTGGGATCGTTTAAATGCGTAATGAGGCCTTAAAAAAAAATTTAATTCATATAAATGTGGTTGCATTTTTTTTGAATTAAAACGGGTGGGGTTGGGATAAGCTCTGATCCCTAGTATCTCCCCTTGTTTCTATGGACGCGATCACCAGGGTTGGGGATAGCCCAAACCCACCTCCAAACATGCCTTTATATGCCTTAAAATATTACGTCAAAACATATATAGTGAAGAACTGAGCGATGGCATAGTGGTAAGTCCGATGGTTGGCTGGTGGGAGGTCGCGGGTTTGACCCCCACCGAAATCACCTTCCCTTACAAAATTTTTATCCAACTGGTAGGCACCACGTGGTAGCCTCTAGTTGGGCCATGTCGTGGCCTCTCATTAGCCTATCAAACAACCAATAACATTTCCCTAGATCATACCAATCAATAAGTGATAAATGGCGCTCCTTGATTATCCCAACAAGATGCAATGAATGGTCCTATCATCGGTCAAGGGTCTAGTCAACAGTATGGACTGCTGACTGGGAAAACTTGTCATCCAAAAACCATTTTTTTTAGTTGTTTCCAAAAGTGGACAAAATGTGATTGCATGAGCATAAAAAGTTAGTTTTTCATGAAACTAGTTGCGCCAGATTTAGAACGACGAGATCTATGCAAGCGCATAGGTTTTTTTCTATTCAGAGAACTTTGAATTTTGAGCATAAAATTGATCCACTAGCTCACATGGAATTTTCAACAGGAATGTTATAGAACCCTCCTCCTTGGGGGACACTGTACTCGATTTTCAATCACATATATACCTCAACAAACCATTAGAACACAACATACTACTCATGTAATTTTATATCATAGCTCGATGCAATATTTGTAATGATCACCTTACTGAAAAGCAACCCATAATGAAAAAAAACATGACATCATAGCAACAAGATAAATATACTAAGATGAAACCCATATTACTTATTGGAGATTTATAACATAGATCATGGCGGTATTTACATCCATTTACGTATGTACATATACCTAAACACCACATCAAACATATATCAAAACATCATTAAAAAATATGCTAAAGAAATGTAGAAAATATACAAACGAGATTCAATCTGATCTTATAATATACTAAAGCAAGATACTGAATCCTTGCTACAATTTGTAGAAACAAAACATGATCGCACTATCACCTATAAGCAAGAGAAATAAATAATCAATCACACAACACAAGATGTATCTCGGGAAAGCAACTGCTCAAAACCCCGCTATCATTATATTTCATAAAGTCAAGATCATGAAACAATACAATGGTATTCCTCACACCAAGAAACCTCTGCACTCTGTTGACTGTCTCACTCCGATCTTGCTCTAAACTAGTTTGCAATCTAAGCAAAATCAGTCAATTATTTAACCTTTTTATAATAGTAAAACTGATAGATCTCTTCCCTATAACATCAGTCTCAACTGGGTCTCCCTTAGAACTGCTATGCAAAAATGATTTATAGTGAATTATCAGTTAATTGATTGATTAATACTTGTGAATTAAATAAAATTTAATTCATTGGTCCTCTCACTAGTTCATCTATCAGTTAGAACTAAATAAACTTATTTTAACTCGATTAATCGAGTTAACTAATTACAACTCAGACATAACTGTATTTGGACCCTTAAAAATAGAAAATCCCTTTACACACATCCTCGTAGACCTCTAACTCGATTTTTATAAACTAAGTCTTCCTGACTCAGTTAGCTAATACAATTTGTCATGAGATGAAATTACAATTTTTCTTTCAATTTAACTAAGGGAAAATTAAGTCAAAAACCTCATATGATAGCCATTTCTGAGTGCCATTTTCTGGATTTCATTTCTGGTTGCCGATTTCACTATTTCTTGTTGCAAATTTCAACACCCCCTCTCAACAAGAAAGGAATTCCATCTATCTCATTCTGGTGCCTTTGGAATGTTCTGCGTGCAACACTTCTCTAGTGTTGTTTTCTCCTGCAACTCCTAAAACTGAATAGCATCCAAAAAATGTTGAATCAGTATAATGCATCTGTCATCCGAGTCTCTGATTGCTACCAGTTACTACACTATCTACTAGAAACTCTGCGTTGTTGTTGATTCTACATTTGTGCCCTCTGCACTACTGCCAACTTTGATCTACACTTTAGTATCTGAAATATGTCACTCTGATTTTTTTCTTACCAACATTTGACAACATTAATCTAACTAATCCTTCCTGCTACTATTGTACTATGGGCTCCTCATAGCCAAGTTCGATCCATGAGACACACCATCTCAAGGAACCCTGCCCAAATTTATTCTCTTGAGATTATGTATGCACATTGCCCCGTGTATCACCTTTAGGTATGGCTACATGTGCTCCCTCTGCATATCTGGCTCAAAATTCCCCCCTACTGGAGGTATCTACTTGAGTGGATTCCTCCACTCAGTCTCCTCTCTCCTTCTCCAATTGTCGTTGTTCCACTACCTTCTGAGACTGCTGTTGAGAGGAAATTTGTGCTCCCTCTCAACCACCAAGTCACTAACCTATACTTTTCTCCTCAAACATATGCATGCATACTCGACCTCGATATCATACATGTTCTTGACTCTTACTTCGATCTATTTCACCCGTACTGTGGCGATGCGTCTAAGGAACACCTTTCCTTTTCTAAATATGACAGCATAACCACTGTCTTCTAAGATGGAATGGAAAAAAAAATATTCCTTAGTCTTGGAACATATAAAAAAAATTTCAATATGAGAGGGGAGCTAGACTGCCTCTAAAAGGTAACTATACCTATGCCAACTATGCTATACCTCCCCTCATCTCCAAACTCTATGTTCTGCTGGAGATCCTTCTCCTCCAAATCACTGAAGAGATCTTTATTCCCCATCATTTGGAATGAGGCGTCGTTGTATATATACCACATGTATCCCATTATAGTGTTGGCCATGCACTAAATGAGAGTAAAATCAAGCTCAAACTGTGAAGCTAGCACTTCACCCACTGCAACTACATGCTCCTTCTTGCTTGCCTTCTTCTGTGGAAAATTAGAGGCATAATTCCCATGCTTGTGATAGTGAAAACAATTGATCTTGGACAAGTCTCTCTTTCCCTCTTAAACTCAGGACTTCTTTCCCTTTACTTTCTTTCCTTTTCTGACCAACGTAAAATATTATTATTTTTCTTTGATGGAGGTCCCATCTCTAGTGCTCCTCCTTATCTATTATATTACCAAGTTAGAACACAAACACTCATAGTTTGGTAGATTATACCTCCCATTCACAGAGTCTTGGTAACTATACTAGCTCTTAGGAAGGTGTAGAAGAGATAATCTCACGAAATAATGACGGGCTACTGTCACACTAACACTTCGAAGCTCATATCGACATTGAGTGAACTTCATCGAGTATTTTGGTATCGTCTCGCCCTCCTCCATCTTGATCTTTCTGAGCTTGTCTTTCAACGCCAACTTCCTGTAGTCGCTTCTACTATGAAATAGATATGTCAAGGCCTTCCAGATAGCATATAAATTTTCCTTCCCATGGAGACTTGAGACAATATGATCTCAAACTCCCTCTAACAAGATCCTTCTCACCTTTGCTACCTTCTTCTTCCATGCCTCAAGAAGTGGAGCATCTGCTACTGTGGGTTGGGGAATATCATTGTCTATGAATTCCTTCAGTCTGTAGTCCTCTAGCACTACCTCTATCTTTCCCTTCCATGCTATGTTATTATAATTTCCTTCAATATCATATTCGAGTCTCAAGCCATTGAAAGACATCTTGATCTGTTGCTTGATCCTGAAGAATAAATATGCAAATCGAACATGTTAAAAAAAATCAATTTATTCTCTTCTATTGTGATTCCTAACACTCTAATACAATGTATAAAATCTACCAAATATATTCAATATGATATTATAATATACTAAAACAAGATACTAAATCCTTCCTACAATTTCCTGACACAACACACGATCGTACAATCACATATAAGCAAGAGAAAGAAAAAATCAATCACGCAACACAAGATGTATTTGGGGAAAGAAACTTCTCAAAACCCCACTATATTTATATTTCATAAAGTCGAGATCATGAAACAATAAAATTTTATTCCTCACACTAAGAAACCTCTGCACTCTCCTGAGTGTCTCACTCTGATCCTACTCAAAACTGGCTTGCAATCTAAGAAAAACTAGTCAAGTATTTAACCTTTTTCTTTCCTCTTCTTAACGTGCCTTGATTACACATTCTTGGGCTAATTGAGCCCCTATTAATTAGTAAATTCCCAATTAATGATTGTGCAATCCTTCAAGGCCTTCCCGATGACCTCATGCATGACCTGTACATTTTTCTAATAGTACTACTGATAGATCTCTTCCCTTCAACTTCAGTCTCAATTGGGTCATCCTTCGAACTGACATGAAAAAACTATTTATAGAAAATTATCAGTTAACTGATTGATCACTACATGTTAATTAAATCATATTTAATTCACTGTACCTCTCACTAGCTTATCTCTTAGTTAGAACTAGTTAAACTGATTTTAACTCAATTAATTGAGTTAACTAATTACAACTCACAAATAACTATATTTGGACCCCCTAAAAATATAAAATCCCTTTGCATGCATCCTCTTAGATCTCTAACACGAATTTCCTAATCTAAATAAGTCTTCCTAACGTAGTTAACTAATACAAGTTGTCATGAGATGGAATTAAAATTTTTCTTTCAATTTATTTAAGGGAAAGATAAATCAAAATCCTCATATGGTAGCCATTTCTGGGTGCCATTTTCTAAATTTCATTTATGGTTACCAATTTCACCCTTTATTTTTGCAAAATTCAACAACAAATACCAACATCACACCAAAAATTCTTTGCCTTAACCAACAAACAAGAAAGGATACATGGCCCACATTTGATCCTCCATCTCTTATGTAGCGTCATCGAGCCCAAAGTTCTTCCATTGCACTTTAACTTTCTCTATTGCTCAATTCCGGGGCATGAGCACCTTTTTCTGCAATATACACTGAGGCTCCAGTTAGAATTTTCCATCTATTTCCACCTGAAATACATACCATCCAATCAAATTATCAACATATTTAACATACTTCTTAAGCATGATATATGAAAAGCATCATGGACCTTCACTATGGAAGGCAGTGCAATTCAATAGGCCACTGGTCCAATCCTCTCAATGGTCTCAAAGGGTCCACAAAACCGTGGTTCCAGCTTGGCACATGATCCAATCCACAAGGAGCTCTTCTTGGGCTTGATACACAATTACACCCAATCCCTAACCTAAAACTCCTTGAACAACCTGTTCCTATCTGCATAACTCTTCTGCCTATCCTGTGCTACCTTCAGGTTCTTCTTGATCACCTGCATTTCTTGTTCCATTTATACCAACATCTCTAGTCCAATCAGTACCCTATTAACCAAATCACTTCAATTGATAGGAATGTTGAACTCCACCCGTACATAGCCTCAAATGAAATCATCTTCAATGACTCTTGGTACCCATTGTCGTAAGAGAAATCTACTAGTGGAAAATACTCTTCCAACTTCCATTGTTGATGCATCACATATATCCTCAACATATCCTCTAGTATTCTATTGACCTTCTCTATCTGTCCAGATGTTTGCAGATGATAAGTTGTACTGAAGGAAAAATTAGTGCCCAAACCTGCAAACAACTCCTTTCGAAACTTGGAAGTTAACTTTGCATCCTTGTTAGACATAATGTTCTTCAAAACACCATTCAATCTGGTTATGTATTTGATGAACACCTTTATTACATGGCTAGTTGAGTATGTAATATTTACTTGAATGAAGTGTTCAACCTTTGTCAACCTGTCCACAACAACCACAATGGAATCATGTTGTCTATTTGTCTTAATAAAACCTGTAATGAAGTCCATGGAAATGACCTCCCATTTCCACTATGGGATCGCAATAGGCTATAGTAGTCCACTTGGATGCTTTCACTCTGCCTTAACCATCTAAAAATCCAAACATATGGCTACAAACTCTGCCACATCCCTCATTATATTTTTCCAATAATAGAATCTCTTCATTGCAGTTAATGTCTTCTGGTAATATAGGTGACCCGAATATTGTTTCTCATGAAACTCACTCAAGATTAAATTCTTTAGGTCATTGTTGTCCAGTACATATATCTTTTCTCTAAATCTAAGAAACCCATATGCTATGAGACGATAGTCCAAATATTGTATGTGTGTACCTATACCTATACTTGTACTACCATATGTACATCTACCTGTACATGTACTTGTACCTGTACTACCACATGTATCTGTACCTCTACACAGTTGCAACCTATGCACAATAATTAGGGGAATTTTGATGTCTAAAATGGGCCTCCTAAGGAAATTATAAAATAATAGTGAAAATAATAAAATATGGTTGGATTTATCATAAAATTGTTGAGGGAAAAAATAAAAAAACTACTTTTTCAACTCATATTTTCAACTTATATCCCTATGGGTTTACTCAAATTTCAATTGGGAATACTCGTTGGATGCATAATTTGATTCATCATCCAAGGAGTACCCATGTTTCATACTTTCAATGGAACATGTTGCACGAAAAATGAGAAATACATGAAAAATGTGATTGAAATCACATGTTTTCATGTATTTCTCATTTTCCGTGTAGCAGGGTCCATCAAAAGTATGAAATATGGGTATTCCTTGGATAAGGAATTAAAATTTTCATCCAACTAGTACTCCCACTCGAAATTTGAGTAAAACCTTAGGGAGATAAGTTGAAAATAAAAGTTGAAAAAATAGTTTTATTATTTTATTTATTTTTAATCTTTTTTCCTTTTTACCCCAAAAATGGCGAATCATCCCCCATGGTTGACATCATCATATTGAATTCTATTGGTTCTTATAAAGTTTATTTTGGTTGTACATTTTTCTTAGGAGGCCCATTTTAGACCTCAAAAGTTCTCTAATTCTCCATATACATGTGATCCTGCTAACCTATCTGCAAGATATTATCCTGTAAGTCTTTCCTATAAGAGCTCATAGTTGCTATGTGATTTACATATACCTACCTGCTAAGAGCATCTGCAACCCTGTTCTCTTTCCCCTTGATGTACGTCACCTAAAAGTCAAACACACTAATCATAGCCAACCATATAGCCTGCCTGGCATTCAAATTTTGCTGGTCAAACAAGTACCTCTACCCAATGTGGTTATTCATCAATACAAATCGGATGTCAAGAAGATAGTGCCTCCACATATTCAGTGGATTTATGATCACTGCTAGCTCAAGATAATGTGTTGGGTAGTTATGTTCGTGCATTTTCAGCTTTTGTGACTCATGACAGACCACCTCTCCATCCTGCATAAGGACCCCACCATGTCCTCAATTGAAAGCATTTGTACACACTACAAACTCCTTATCAGGATCTTGAATCTTTAACATTGGAGCATGTGTCAAAAACTGCTTAAGTTTCTAAAGACTAGCCTCACACTCCTCCATCCAATCAAACTTCTTACCTTTCCTTTTCAATGATGTAAAAAGATAAGAAATCTATGAAAATTTCATGATGAACCTCCTATAGTAACCTACCAATCCCATGAATGATCTCACCTCATCTACATTCCTAGGAGCTACCCACTCCATGATGGCCCTTATATTTTATGGATCTAATACAATTCCCTCCTTGGAGATAACATGTCCTAATTAGTGTACCCCAGTCTGAAAGAAACTGCATTTTCAGAGCTTAGCATACAACTGATGCTCTCTCAACAAGCTCAACATTGCTGCCAAATCGTCAACATGATCTTCCTCATTTTTATAAGACACCAATATGTCTTAAATAAACACAATAAAAAACTTGTCCAAATAAGGACACAACAAAATATTCTTCAAACACATAAATGTAGTTGGGACATTAGTCAAACTAAATTGAACTACAACAAACTCCTTTGAGATGTCCTCATAGGGAGGTATAGAAACGTATATTGTAGATGTCCTCTTCTTTGATGTGCACCTGATGATATCCAAATCTCAAGTCGATCTTAGAGAACATTGTTGCTCCCTTCAGCTAATCAAACAAATCATCAATCCTTGACAATGGGTACCAGTTCTTGATGGTCACTTTGTTTAACTGCATGTATTCAATGCACAATATAAGAGTGCCATCCTTCTTCTTCACGAAAAACAATAGCGTGCCCCATGGAAATACACTTGGCCTAATGTATCCCTTATCAAGCATCTCTTTATGCTCCAACTTTAATTGTACCAAATCAGGTGTGCTCATCTTGTAAGGTGATTTTTATGTCGGAGTTTCCCCTGACACCAAATCAATAGAAACGTATACCTCCCTATGAGGTGGAAAATTGGAAACATCAGTTGGAAACACATCTTGAAATTGCTGCAAAACTGGATACCTCCTCAAGACTTCTGCATCCTCAACTTCCTTACCTTTTTCACTAGATATATGAACTATGAATAGCACACACCCTTTCTTGCGACTGCGCTTGGCTTCCATGGATGTCACCATCCCAACTCATGTGGCTTTCTTCTTTCCCTATAAGACTCTTGGTACCCATATGGAGATAAGTTGAAAATACGAGTTGGAAAAGTAGTTTTTTCCTTTTCCCTCTAAAATTTGATGATGTAATCTAATCCTATTTTATTATTTTCACTATTATTTTATAATTTCCTTAGAAGGTCCATTTTAGACCTCAAAATTCCCCTAATGCACCCTGGTTCTGTGGACAATCCCTCCTTAGTTGCTCCTCACCGCATGTCCAACACTCCAACCATCCCATATTGTTACCTCCATGCTGCTTCTATCATCTATGCTACCGTTGCGATCCATGTCCCTGTCTAGCTGCATTAAACTTCTTCTAGGGTGCCACATTCTCTTTCTCATATGTATTCTGAGGCCTTTCTCTCATAGGCTATCATTTACCTTTACCTTGTTCTTTCCATTTCCATCCTTGCTGAGTATCATTCTTGTGCTTTGATTGTTCATAGCAATGCTTCAGCTTGACAGCAACAAAACTGAAATTCGGTCCCGCTAAGAAGAGCTGGTCTATTTATGTTACTCTATCAGCAATTCTCTCGATTAACTTGGTTTATCTCCACGTGGTCTTCTCAGATTTCCATGTGAATTTATTTATCAATTTCGAATAAATTGACAAATAAATATATTCAGAAAAATTTGGCAAATGTTGAATATATTTTTGGACTTTAATGGCCCACATTATAATTTTGCGACAATCTCATATCTGCCTCCTTATACCTTACAACATTAGTCCCTCTATCTTAATTTAATAACCCAACAATCTTTTTCTTTGGACAGCTTTATTATATCCCGACTCACAAATACAATCGTGGAGTTCAATACATACACCATACCTTTGTTAAAATTTGTGCAAATATAGTGTACGATCACTGTTACATAGTAGGCCTCCATATTGACAATATATACACATATCACACTGCCTCTTCAGTAGATGGATAACGTGCGATGACAATGCGAAAAGCGGTTTTCGGGGTCCCACCATTTGCTACATGTCAATCGCCCTATGGAATTTCTCTCGAATAGTAAATACCGCTTGCTCCAGAAACGTGGCGCGGTATGGGCAGGGTGGTTTCGTCAACTCGCTCGCAGTTTGGAAACAGTGATTGATCATGGTTTAACGCCTCCTGTCCTATGCTCTCTGGTTATTAACTCAGGTTCTGATCTCAGTTCAGGATTCAATTAAACAACAAACAGTCTATTATTCTTACAGTGGAGTCCTCACAACCTCATAATAGAGTTCATTGACCATCATTTACACAGATCTCACCTACACATGGGATTTCTTCACTTACTTGGGCAATTCGAGAGAAAGAATTGGACAAAGAATTACAGAGGTTTCGTGGTGACTTGATTCACCAAAATTCTACACACAATATCAGTTCAACCCAAATTGAAAATCAACGAGCACTAAATTTTATTCAACAGGAAGCGATTGCTCAACACACTGATTTTATTGCAGAAATCTATCTTTTCCTCCTCTCCTTCGCAATGCATCCAAGGAGTACAATTTATATATATTACAATGTGACTCTTCGGTTCCTCTATGAGGACTGTTTTAGAAACTCAAAAGCCTAATTACAATAATTCAACTAACTGAAACATGACATATGGATGGAACTGAACTATTCGACTTCTACAACCTCTAACTAATCTAAATGGTACAGTCAGCTGAGGTATTGACACCTAGCTGTTACAATTCAATGATTTTGAACCCTCCTAGCCACAACATGTGGAAAAAACCTCCTACATTGCTAACTAGTGTCTAATGCCCCCGCATCAAACTCCCGAGGGAAATTTTCTTCATGGGCTCCTATCCATGAGCTCTTCCACTGATCTGCCTATATTCTGCAACATTCCTTCAGTCATCCAAGTGGCATCTTCCTCTGGCTTGTCCTTCCATTTGATTAAGTACTGAAAGTACTCTTGTCCTCTGGTCTTCCTGAACACTTTCTTGTCCAATATCTTCTCTCGTTGCAATGGTTGTGCTGGAGGCAGCTGCTCTTTCCACTCAATCTGTTCCTTTTCTGCTAATCTTTCTTCTGCACCATCATCTTCATACTTGTACAAATCAGCAACATTAAAAATGGGAGATATTCCAACATCAGGAGGTAATTCAATCTCATAAGCATTTGCAGAAAAATTTCTAAGTATCTTGCATGGCCCAATATTTTTGAACTTCAACTTGTTATATTGCTTCTTTGGGAATCTCTCCTTTCTCAAGTGTGCCAAAACCAGATCTCCTACTTCAAAATAAACTTCTTTTCTACTCAAGTCTGCTCTGCTTTTGTATTTGATGTTGCTGCCTTGTAGTTGTTGTTTCACTTGTTCATGTATGGCCTAGATCTGTGAAGCAAATTCCTCACCATCTACGCTCCTTAGCTCTACCCTTCCCAGATTTCTTAACTCTGATATTCCTCTGGGGTGCATTCCATAAACAATATGGAATGGAATTTTCCCTATGCTCCTATTTTTTGAGTCATTATATGCATATTCTGCCTGGGGCAAAATATGGTCCCACTGCTTGGGATGCTCTCCTGCAAGACTTCTCAACAAATTTCCCAGACTCCTATTCACCACCTCAGTTTGTCCATTAGTCTGGGGATGATAAGCTGAGCTGAAACTCAGTTTGGTACCAAGTTTCTTCCACAGTGTCCTCCAAAAATGACCCACAAACCTGGTGTCTCTGTCTAAAACAATGCTCTTGGGAAACCCATGCAATCTAACAACTTCTTTGAAAAACAAGTTAGCAACATGGGTGGCATCACTAGTTTTATAGCATGGAATAAAATGTTCCATTTTGGAGAATCTGTCCACCGCAACAAAGACTGCATCATTCCCTCTCTGAGTCTTGGGAAATCCTAGAACAAAATCCATACTCACCATGTCCCAAGGCCTGTCTGGAATAGGCAAGGGAGTGTACAATCCTGCATTCTAGCTCCTTCCTTTAACATATTGATAGATTTTGCAATTCTTCACAAAATTATCCACTTTTTTTCTCATCCTGGGTCAGTAATAGAAGTGACTTAGCTTCTCATAGGTTTTATCAGTACCAAAGTGCCACCACTATGCTTTTCTTTGATCAAATTTTCTCTCATGGAACATTTTGGTACACACAGTTGGTTTCTTCTGAATAACAAGTCCTCCTGCAAGAAATAATCCAGCCACTAGCTTCGATATGTTAAAATAGGGTTACAACATGTCTCAAATGCTTCCTTAAAATATGAATATGTTTTGTACAATTCTTTGAGAAAATCAAACCCTACAACTTCAAAATTAGTTTCTTGAACAAGCATGTGCCTCCTACTCAAAACATCAGCTACTTTATTTGGTTGGCCACTTATATGTTTCAAAACAAAATTAAAACCTTGGAGATACTCAACCCATTTAGCATGATTATGCTTCAACTTGGGCTGCTCTACAATATACTGCAAAGCATGATTGTCAGAATACAATACAAATTCCCTGGACATCAAATAATGTCTCCACTTTTTTAATGCCTGAACAATTGCATAGAATTTCTTCTCATAAGAGAAATACTTTCTTCTGGTATCATTTAGCTTTTCACTGAAATATGCTACAGGCCTATCATCCTGACTCAACACAGCTCCAATGGCCTCTCCACTCGCATCACACTTTACTTGAAATGGTTTAGTAAAATCAGGCAGAATCAAAACAAGCTTCTCTGTTATCTTTTGCTTCAAAACTTTAAAGTTTCTCTCTGCTTCAGTAGTCCACTTAAATGGATGTTTGCTCTTTTTTATTGTCTCAATAATGGGTGCATTGATCTTACTGAAGTTTCTTATGAATTTCCTGTAAAAACTGGCAAGTCCATGGAAGCTTCTTACCTCAAAGACATTCCTGGGTGAAGGCCACTCCACAATTGCCTTAACCTTTTCTGGGTCCATCTTCAATCCCTCTGTAGAAACAAAAAAACCCAAATACACCAACTCTTCCTTCATGAAGGAGCATTTCTTTAAGTTTATCAGCAGTTTCTCTTGGTGCAACTTCTTCAAGACATGATTAAGATGCCTTAAATGTTCTTCTTTAGTTCTGCTGAAAAATAATATATCATCCAGATGCACTATCACAAATTTACCAATGAAATCTTTTAATACTTCATTCATAAGTCTCATAAAAGTACTAGGTGCATTTGATAACCCAAAAGGCATTACCATCCATTCATACAGTCCTTCATTCGTTTTAAAGGCAGTTTTCCACTCATCACCCTCTCTTATTCTGATCTGATGATATCCACTTTTTAAATATATCTTTGAAAAATATTTAGCACCACTCAAACAATCCATTAAATCCTCTATTCTAGGCAAAGGGAATCTGTACTTGATTATGATCTTATTAATGGCTTTGGAATTAGTACACATTCTCCAGCCTCCATCTTTCTTTGGGCTCAATACTGCTGGTACTGCACATGGACTCAAACTTTCTCTGACCAGCCCATTGTCCACCAATTCCTGTACTTGTCTCTTGATTTCCTCATTTTCCTTGGGAGTCATTCTGTAGGCTGCTTTAAAAGGTAGATTTGAATCAGGGATAAAATCTATCTGATGGTTGATCTTTCTCACAGGTGGCAGCTCATCAGGTAAATTATCCACAAAAATGTCACAATAATTGTCTAACATCTCTTGGATTTCTATTGGCAATTCAGAAATCTTTGTAGAAGTAAGAACTACCTTAGGTTTTCAAACTAAAGTAAAGCTTACCTCTTCTTCTCATATCTGCTGCAGATATTCCTTCTCGCTCAGCAACAAGGTATTTGGATCAATCACTCTGCTGGATGGCTCTCCTTCTTCCATGGGTATCAATGTATGATGTACCCCATCCTTGAAGAACTTGTAAGTGTTCTTATTGCCATCATGCATTGCTTCTCTGTCAAACTACCAAGGTCTACCCAGTAGTATATGACACACATCCATGGGCATTACATCACACAAAAATTGTCCTTGTATTTTCCTATTTGCAACTCTATCTCACACTGCTCTTTTACAATCAGCTGGTTCCCTTTATGCAGCCAGGACATCCTGTAGGGAGTTAGATGCTCCCTTGTATTCAGCTTCAATTTCTCTATCACCTCAGTGGAAACCAGATTGTCTGTGCTGCCACTATCAATGACTAGCTGGCAGCATTTCCCTTGGACTTTGCATATGCTCCTAAACAAATTCTTCCTTTGTGCAGGTTCAGTGACCTCTTTGGGTTGCTTCAATAGGACCTTGTTAACCACTAAGGACTATCCCCTCTCTGGTAGAATTTCTTCTTAAATTTCTGCCTCTTCCCCAGCCTGGACAACAACAACATTTCTTGGGCTAGCACCCACATTCTCTGGACACTCATAGTGCTTATGTCCCACTTGCTGACATCTATAACACCTCAACTCTCTACCCCTGCCTCTGTCTCTGCCTCCTCTTCCTTTTCCTCTGTAAGAACCCCTTCTGCCCCTTGCATCATCCTCTATAGATGCATTTTGAGGTGAGCTAATATTAGCTCCATCCCTGGGTGTAGTAGGCTTTCCATGGAAAGTACCTCTCTTCTTGGTAGATTGTTTCCTCAGGAGTTTCTCCTCTTCTTTCAAGGCCATATGGTAGGCCTCTTCCACTGTCTTAGGAGACAAGAGACCAATCTCATCTTGGATCTCTAGCTTGAGACAATTCACATATCTAGAAGTCTTCTCTGGTGTGTCCTGAAATTGCCTAGCTCTTATGCTTACTCTGTACAATTCCTCTATGTATTCCTTTACTGTCAGCAACCTCTGTCTCAGGTTCTGCATTTTCCTATACAATGTTAACTGATAATCACTAGGCAAGAATTTACCTTTTAATTTAGCCATCATTCTGGTCCAGCTTTTGATAGGTTGCTTGCCAACTATCCTCCTTTCTGCCTGCACTCCATCCCACCAAAGTGCAGCATGTCCCTTTAGCTTTGTTACTGCAAACTTGACCCTTTTATCTTCGCTTATTTCTTCATAATCAAAGCACTTGTTCATTTCATTTATCTAGTCCACCAGCTCCTCTAGATTCAGTCCCCCTGCATAACTCAATACTTCAATTCTGGGCTTAAATGCAGACCCCAAAACAGTTCTGAGGAGCCTCATGTCAGGAGGAATCTCAACATTTTCTTCCACTTCTTCCATCTCAGGTTCGCTGGTGTCTTCATGATCTCTAGGCTGTCTTCGCTCTATGGCATCCATTCTGGCCTTGACCCTCTGCAACATCCCCAACACCTCTGCGTTGGCAACAGGTCTCCTTCTGCCAGCACCTCTACCAACTCGGATTTCCATGTCAGCTCTCTGCAAAAACAACTTGGAAACAACAGCTCTGATAACACAAATGACAACAACAAAACTGAAATTCAGTCCCGCTAAGGAGAGCTGGTCTGTTTATGTTACTCTGTCAGCAATTCTCTCGATTAACTTGGTTTATCTCCACGTGGTCTTCTCAAATTTCCATGTGAATTTATTTATCAATTTCGAAGAAATTGACAAATAAATATATTCAGCAAACTTTGGCAAATGTTGAATATATTTCTGGACTTTAATGGCCCACACTATAATTTTGCGATAGTCTCATATCCGCCTTCTTATACCTTACAACATTAGTCCCTCTATCTTAATTTAATAACCCGACAATATTTTTCTTTGGACAACTTTATTATATCTCAGCTCACAAATACAATCGTGGAGTTCAATACCTACACTGTACCTTTGTTAAATTTCGTGCAAATCTAGTGTACGATCACCATTACATAGCAGGCCTCTAGATTGACGGTATATATGCATATCGCGCTGCCTCTTCAGTCGATGGATAACATGCGATGACAAGGCGAAAAGTGGTTTTCGGGGTCCCACCGTTTGGTATGTGTCGATTTCCCTATGGAATCGCTCTTGAATAGGAAATATCGCTTGCTCCAGAAAAGAGGTGCGATATGGGCAGGGTGGTTTCGTCAACCCACTCACGGTTTGGAAACAGTGATTGATCACGGTTTAACACCTCCCATCCTATGCTCTCTGGTTATTAACTCAAGTTTCGATCTCCGTTCAGGATTCAATCAAACAATGAAAAATCTATTCTTCTTACAGTGGAGTCCTCACAACCTCAGAATAGAGTTAATCGACCACCATTTACACAGATCTCGCCTACACATGGGATTTATTCACTTACTCGGGAAATTCGAGAGAAATAATTGGACAGAGAATTACAGAGGTTTCATGGTGACTTGATTCACCAAAATTCTGCACACAATATTAGTTCAACCCAAATTGAAAATCAACGAGCACTGAATTTTATTCAACATGAAGCGATTGCTCAACACACTGATTTTATTGCAGAAATCTATCTTTTCCTCCTCTCCTTCGCAATGCATCCGAGGAGTACAATTTATATACATTACAATGTGACTCTTCGGTTCCTCTATGAGGACCTTTTTAGAAACTCAAAAGCCTAATTACAATAATTCAAATAACTGAAACATGACATATGGATTGAACTGAACTATTCGACTTCTACAACCTCTAACTAATCTAAATGGTACAGTCAGCTAAGGTGTTGACACCTAGCTATTACAATTCAATGATTTTGAACCCTCCTAGCCACAACATGTAGACAAAACCTCCTACATTTCTGACTAGTGTCTAATGCCCCTGCATCACAGCTTCTAGATGACTTCCTCAAGTGACCAAGTTCATCATACTCAAATGTAATATCTCAAAATAGAATAAATAGGAATATTGAACAAAAAACTGGAAATTGCAGTAAACATTATTACATCAAACATATGGGCAAATCAATTGAGTCATTTTATTACATTCAATAGCAGAGATGAAGTACAAATTGCTTGAAGAAAAGACACTCAAGCTAGATAGAAAGGCCTGAATAGTCCTAAACCTTAGTACATGATATGTTGCTACTACAATAGGTGTTGGAATGCTACCACTGCGCAGTCCTGCTGGAACATACAACTGCTAGAAACTAGGAATGTGTAGATTTTCTGATTTGGTGCTTAGAAATAGAAAGGATTAGAGATCTGAGATTTATAGCACTTTTCCAAGATAACCCAGAACGAGTTTCCGGAAATGGGAATAACTGAAAATGCAGCCTAAGGGCTAATTTATGCACTATAGTCGAGAGACTGCTGGAAGGTGGTTGAACTAATGAGAAATATGTTTTTACTCCTCCCAATCAACTTCCTGGATGAAGGGTTGCTCCCCTCACTGGATTTCAAGCTAAGAAACTTGGGCTATTTCTCCTCCAATAGATCTGCCCTCCTAGATTGCGCAATTCCCTAAGGAGACTGCACTACTGATAGGGGATGAAGATTGGCCTGATGCCTGATGATGAAATGAAGCTCAAGAACATTTCCTGAGTGGGGACTTGAAGTCCCCCGAGGATAAGGGTGGTATTTCCACTCAGAAACACCCATGTGATAAACAACACCGCATACTTAGGTAAATAGCTGAAGCATGCAGAAATTCATAAAAAATATTCATAATTCTTTCTATGGTTTCCATCCCCTTCTTATATGCTTGTGAGCCCTCTCCCTCTTGGCCCCACATAATAATGATGATACAAATATGGCCACTAACCTCCATTATGAATGTGTTGACCTCCATTGTCTCCACTACCTCCACGATTGCACTGTTGATTTGGTCAAGTTGACCCCATCCACCTACACTAACCCACATTCACACCAAGAAGTGGTTTATTCATCTTGACCCTATCTAGATGCATTGATCCAAATTCACATTAAGAAGTGTTTTTATTCCTACTAAAGGGATTTATGGGTCCCTCTACCCTCTTATTCATATATCTTGTTGAAAAAAAAAAATGAATATCCTAATTAGCTAAAAGCTAATTAGGAATATTACAATCCTCCCCTATTAAATGTTTCTTGTCCTGAAGAAAATGCAAGGATTGATGCTACAAAATATTCTCTCCTTCCCAAGTGGCATCATCATCATCCGAAAGGTTCCTCTGTCGAACCAGATATTCTTTGATCACCTTGTTTATTAGCTTCCTCTCCCAAGTATCCAAGATAGCTTCCAGTTGTAAAGCTAGATGGCCCTCATAATCAATAGGTGAGAGCTCCATAGTGGCAACTGCATACTATCCAATGGCCTTCTTGAGGCATGAGACATGAAAAATGTTGTGGATTGTACTCCCAATGTGGAGCTCCAACTCATATGATACTTCCCTAACACGACGGATCACCCTATATGGCCTACAGAAATGGGGCTTAAGCTTATCAACCCCCTTCTCCTTTAGTGTAGACTACTTGTAACGCTGAAGACGAAGATAGACCAAATCATCCACCTCAAACTGTCTCTCCACTCGACCTTGATCTACAGATAACTTCTGCTGATTTTTGGCTGTAGCAATGTTGTCCTTAAGAGCACAGAGTATATCCTGACTCTCTTGGATCCACTCTTTGGATCTAGGAGCCTTTATTGCTCCAAAAATCACATAAAAAAATTATAAATCATCATAACCATATAGAGCCCGAAATGGAGACATATCGATCTAGATATGAAATGTCATATTGTAGAAATATTCTCCCAAGTGGAGCCAACGTAGCCATGCTCTGTGCTGCCCCAAAACATAGTTTCGTAAGTAGCCTTCCAGCCACTTTTTTACTATCTCTCTCTTCCCATCTGTTTGGGGATGATAACTGGTACTCAGTGTCAACTCGGTACTCACCAAACGGAAAATCTCTTGCCAAAAGCCACCCATGAAGCGGTTATCTCTATCACTGACTATGGTCTTAGGAATAACATGATGTTTGAAAACATATCTAAAGAAAATCTTGACCACTTTTGAAGCAGTGTACCATGAGGAGATGGCAAAGAAATTTGAATACCTTTTTAGTTGATCAATGACCACAATCCCATTTCCCCTCTGGAATAGGAAGTGGTTATAACAACTCTACAGGATGGTTGTTCTCTCCTTTATTCCTCTAGAAAAATACAAACTCCTTGATATACTAGAGCATATCCTCCTTGAGAATCGTCCATGATAATCTCTCTCTTATGGCCCGGTATGCCTTTGTGAAACCTTAGTGTCCTCAGAGTTGTGAATAATGTGCTGCATGAAAAATATTCTCCTTGAGCTTAGAATATCTAGTCAATAATATCTGGTCCCAATAGTAGATGACCTCATCCATTACTCTATATTTATCATTGGTCATCTACCCATCTAGTATCTCACATGTGAAGTGGTATTTGGAATACTCCACCAATAGTTGGGCCTTCCAATCTGAATCCACACTCATCAAGGTTAGTGTTCTTGGTCTCAGTGATAAGGCATCAACTACCACATTTATCTTCCCTTTGACATATTCAATGTCAAATTCATATGCCTGAATTTTTCTAACCCATTTTTGCTCCCTCTCTTGTAGCTACTTATGCTCAAGAAAATACCGAAGACTATTGTGAACAATCTTTACTCGGAATATGTTGCCTACCAGATACTGCCTAATTTTTTCCAATGCATGCGTAATGGCCAGAATCTCCTTGTCATATATGGGATATAACCTCTCATGTGGAAGAAAATTCCAACTCTCAAAGGCTATGGGATGCCCCCCCTGCATCAATACTGTGCCAACACTCTCCCTTGAAGCATCACATTCCAGCATAAAGGGTTGGGTGAAATCTAGCAATGGCAACACCGGATAGCTCATCCACTTTAATGATGTATCCTAAATAAAGCATCTCTGTGAGCCCAAACTCACATTTGTAGAGATTGGCATAGAAAATTTTCTCTTCCAGAATGTGTAATACTGACTCAATATACTGCAGCTGCTCTTCCCATGTGTAGTTGTAGATGATAATGTCGTCAAAGAAAGCCAACATAAATTTCTTCAACTAACCACGGAAGATGTAGTCCATATAAGACTTAAAAGTAGTCAGAGCATTAGTTAGCCCAAAAGGCGTCACCAAGAAATCAAAGTGGCCATAATGACATCTAAATGCAGTCTTGGGGATATCTTGATCCCTTACCTTGATCTGATGGTACTTTGAACTCAAATCAATCTTTGAAAGGAACTTTGATCCCCTCAACTCATCCACTAGCTCATCGATCCTGGGAATCAGGTACCTATTCTTCATTTTCTTCTTATTCAAGGCTCTATAGTCAATGCACATCCTTAAGGAACCATCCTTCTTCTTCACCAAGACCACAGAAGAAGAATAAGGACTGGTGTTGGGTCAGATATGTCCTAAAGCCAAGAGCTCCTAAATATCTTTCTCAATATTATCCCTGTAAGCTTTAGGGTGCCTATAGAGTGGTGATTTTTTCTTGGATCCCTTGCTCCAACTCAATAGTATGTTCAAACCCCTGGTCCAGTGGCCTTCTTGATGGAATTTCCCCAAATACTGTAGAATAGTGGTCTAGAATAGACTACACAACAGAGTGGACTCATTTTTCATTGCCTCCTACCTCTGACATATGTAGTTCTACTGTCCATTCTTTGAATCTTTTTTGTAAAATAACCTCCATCCTATGTGTTGAGACTACCTGAGGTGGATAGGTGTGCATGCCCCTGATCATTCTATGCTTACCACTCTTCTTATCTGTCCATTCCATCTCCAAGGTCTCCCAATCCGTGGTGACCTTTCCCAGTGTGATCAACCACTGTACACCCAATATCACATTGGTGTTAGGAATATCTATGTCAGGAATATCTACCAAAAAGAAGTGATTTGTCAATGTGTATGTCCCCAAAGTTATAGTCAATGCTGGAACATACTTCACACACTGTATGGTTCTAGCTTCTAGAACCAAAAACGAGAATCCTTCAAAATCATCTATGGGTATGCCTCTCCTCTACACTAGTTGGGTATCAATAAAATTGTGGGTAGCCCCACTATCTATCAATATTGACACTCGATTCCCCTGAACCGTGCCTCGGAATCCTAATGTCAGATACTTGGGAACTCCCCACAAAGCTGCAAGGGCCCCTCCAGTTGGAGAAAATTCTCCATTTTCACCTCCTGGTGGTGGTGGATCCTCTCATGGTGCCACAACATTGATGTCCCATTCCATCTCCTCCTCTGCTTCCTCTACACTATTAAATAACACTTCAATATAATGTGCCTTTCCAACAGCACATCGATGCCCTAGTGCCCATGGTTCTTGGAAAGTGAAGCAAAGCTTCCTCCTCCTCAAATATCTCTGAATATCATCATTAAGAGGTCCTTTCCTTTGTTCCCTTTTGGGGATGGAACCTTCATATCTTTCCCCTTTGACTGGAATGTGGGTTTTTTCTGGGATGTAGCTCTTGCCCTTGGCAAAGCATCTTGTAAGTCCTTATCCAACTCAATGGAATCTTGGAGTGTAGCTCATATAGTGGACTTTAATAACCCATGCAAAGGTTCTGCTAGTCCATCAATGAACATGTATACCCTCCTAGTTGCGGAAAGATCTGGCACCATGATGGAAAGTTTCATGAACTCAGAGATATAAGTCTTTGGGTTTCCTGACTGCTTGAGCTTAGCTATCTCAACAAAGTTCACCTCTGGATCTCTTCGGTCAAATCTCTCTACCAATATTCAGGTGAACTATGCATATGTAGTCACACCTTCATGTCCCAATGTAGATAGTCTGTGGAACCACCATTCATGTGCTTCACCTTCAAGGAGCAGTGTAGCTATCTTAATGGCTTCAGTATCTGATACTTGGTTCAGATGGAAATAAATGTATGACCTTTCCACCCAAGCCTTTTCTGTGCACTTGGATGACCCATCAACAACAGGAATAAATAATCTACCCATAGTATGCTATAGATCATGGTTTTGCATGTACCCTCCACCTCTATTGGTGTTACGGGGTCTTTTGTTATATTTGATCTGGCAGAACTCTTGGAAGTTCATATGTTCTTTGAATATTTGAGACTAAGATTCATATTCCAGAAAATCATCACTAAGAGCCTCCTGCTCTTGTGGTCCTCCAACCCCGTTTCTTACTGCTAGGAAGGTAGGCATAGTGGAGTGATGTGGAGCTTGTTGCACTGTAGGTTGCTCACACCAATGATGTGAAGTACCGAAACTTTATCAATTTTGCAACCCTCTTGGAATTTCCCTTTGTCTCTACACTCTCATCTCCTTTATCTCTCCGGTGATATCCTGCATATATTGGAGAAGAAGTTTTGGAAACTCTTTCTCATCCATTTCTCCCAACATTGGAGACTTGCCTTTGTCTTCTATTTCTTCTGAGATGTGGTCTTATTTGTTGGTTGTATAATCAAATTTGTGACCTCTACTAATATACTGCTTCTCCCGGTCTATAAGAGGTTCTTCTTCAGATGTCATTGATGTAAATGCACCATAGGTTGAGCCAAGATTATGCTTTGAAACCACTGTAATATCCAAAAATATAATAAACAGGAATATTGAACAATAAAATGGAAATTGTAGTAAACATTATTACATCAAACATATGAGTAGATCAATTCAGTCATTTTATTACATTCAATAGCAGAGATGAAGTACAAAGTGCTTGAAGAAAAGACACTCAAGCTAGACATAAAATCCTGAAATGGCCCTAAACCTCAGCACATGATATGTTTCTGCTGCAACAGTTGCTGGAATGTTGCCACTGCGTAGTCTTGTTGGAAAATACATCTTCTAGATACTATGAATGTGTATATCCACTAATTGGTTTCCAAGATAACCCAGAAAAGGTTTCTAGAAATGGAAATAATTGAAAATACAACCCTAGGGCTGATTTATGTACTGTAACTAGGAGACTACTGGGAGGTGGCTGAACTAATTAGAAATCTGTTTTTACTCCTCCCAATCAACTTCCAGAATGAAGGGCTGCTCCCCTCACTAGATGCCAAGCTAAGAAACTTGGGTTATTTCTCCTATAATAGATCTACCCTCCTGGATTGCGCAATTCCTAAAGGATACTATGCTATTGATAGGGGATGAATATTGGATTGATGCCTGATGATGAAATGCAGCTCAAGAACCTAACTTGAGTGGGCACTCGAAGTCCCCTGAGGATAAGGGTCGGATTTATGCTCAGAAACACCCATGTGCTAAAAAACACAACAGACATAGCTAAACAACTAAAGCGTGCAAAAATTCATAAAATACAATTCATAAACAATATTCATAATTATTTCTATGGCTGCCATCCCCCTCCTTATATGATTGTGAGCCCTCACCCTCTTGGCCCCACATAATAATGATGCTACACATATGGCCACTAACCTCCATTATGACTCTGTTGTCCTCCATTGTCTCCACTACATCCATGACTGCATTGTCCTCCATTGTCTCCACTACCTCCATGACTGCGTTGTTGATTTGGTCAAATCGACCCCATCCACATGCATTGACCCACATTCACACCAAGAAGTGGTTTATTCATCTTGACCCTATCTAGAGGCATTGATCCACATTCACATTAAGAAGTGGTTTTATTCCTACTAAAGGTATTTATGGGTCCCTCTACCCTCTTATTCATCTATCTTGTTGACAAAACTTGTCTCTAAATGTTAATGGAAAACCATTGACAAATCGTTGAAATTTAGCCTTCTCAACCTTAAGATATGGCACATACCTCAGTAGCTCCATGAACCTAGTTGTGTACTCTTCATATATCACTGACCCAATCTTTAGATCATAAAATTATTTTTCCTTACTATCGTGGTACCTCTCTAAAAATTAATTCTTCCTAAAAATCCTCTTGAACTCATGCCAACTCAAGTACTATGTTTTGATGTCTCTGAATCGCTTCACATCTTCCCACCATATGTCTGCTTTACCTTTCAAACTAAAGATAAAAATTATGGCCTTCATGTTATCTGTGTACTTATGCAGTTCAAAGAATTTGTTCATTCCAAGTAACCAATCCTCTGCATCTTCTGGTTTCTTCAAGCCTCCATCAAAACTAGGTGGTTTGGCTTTCTTAAATTGATCTGGAAAGTATCCCCTTTCACTCCTCTTGTAAGGATGCTACCGATGACGATCATGATGTCTATCCAAACCAAAACTAGAATGGTGCATGTACTCATCATTCCTCCTATCCAGATTGTCTGACAACTTTCCATATATCACTGTATCAACTCTATCTGACTTGTGTCTACTAGGAGACCTCCTTCCATATGCCTCATTATTTTTGTCCTCCTATCCATCGCTAATCCGAAGCGTCTCTTTCCACTGCAACTCTGACAAGCTCTAAAGAAGTATTGCATTCACCTCTGCATGTTTCTCTTATGCATGTATTATTTTGTCATTGTCATCCTTACAACTCCTTATTTCTTCCTTTACGCTTCTCAATGTTTTTTTCCAAATCAGAAGAGTTCCCTCCATGATTCTCATATTTTTGGGTGTGGAGCTTGATTATCTTGTTTACTTTGTATCATAGCATTGGACCCCTGTACCTTAAAAAGGGAGGGAAACACCGCCCATAATTAATCACTATCGTGGGGGGTCCAGGGGGGGCGGCAGCGCTTTTCGGAGCCCCCCCCCTGGCGGGGGTTTTTGGGGGCAGCACCCCCAAAGCTAAAAATAGATGTAAAATTGCCTTGTAAAAGTATAGTAATTTCTAGTCAATCTGGGCCGTTCATTAGGAAAATGATCTGACGATACAAGTTATGTTTAGATTAGGGTTTTTTTGCACTAGAAGGCAACCCCCTTGTATATATGAGGGTATTGTATTGCGGCTGTGTAGTATGTGTGTATTCTCAGAGAAAGAAATAGAGAGGGAGAATGTGAGAGAGAACAAAGGATATTACAACAGATCTGCTGTAGGTTTTGTCTCTTCATTTTTTTGTTGGATAATAGAAAGGAAGAACTAGCTGTTCGGGGTGGATGTAGCCCAAACTGGGTGAACCACGTATATCTGTGTCTCTCTGATTTTATGTGTTTTGTGTGCTTGTATTTTTCCGCATATTTTATGTGTTGCATTGCTCCATAATATATAATTTTCTAACAACTGGTATCAGAGCCGAAAATATATTTCACTGATAAACTCGCAGGAAAGAAGGGTTCCTGGTTCGAGTGGTAGAAATGGCGAACGATGGTAAGTTTAGGGTCGAGAAATTTAATGGCCAAAAATTTCCGCTCTGGAAGATGCAGATGGAAGATTATCTGTATCAGAAAGATCTGTACCTACCATTGAGCGGAAAAACAAAGAAGCCGACGGCCATGACAGATGCAGAATATAACATTCTTGATAGAAAGGCACTGGGAACAGTACGTTTGTGCCTTGCAGCGTCATTCGCCTTCAATATTTCGAAGGAAACAACAATACAGGGTTTGATGCAGACATTGGCTAAACTATATGAAAAACCCTCGGCCTCAAACAAGGTATTTCTTATGAAACGACTATTTAATATGAAGATGTCAGAAGGTGGATCTATTGCAGACCATTTAAATGAATTTAATACAGTTACCAGTCAGTTAAGTTCTGTAGGGGTAAAATTTGATGATGAATTTAGAGCTCTGTTATTCTTGTGCTCATTGCCAGAGAGTTGGAATGGTTTAGTAATGGCCATTAGTAACTCTGTCTCTGGATCTAGTACTTTAAAGTTTGATGATGTTGTTGGTGCTATCCTTCGCGAAGAAATGCTGACGGAAAAGCTCCCGGGTGGACATAGGGTAATGATTGGTGCGAGTCTGGGGAAGAAGAATCGAAAAGGAAAGAACAGGATATTGCAATAAATCAAGGAAAAGGAAGATCCAAGTCCGAGATCGGGGGATAGTGTCTTGGAATTACGGAAAGAAAAGGACACCTGAAAAGACTATAGATCTTGGAAGGGAAAAGAAGGAGATGAAGAGAAAGAAAACAATCATGAAGAAAATGTGACAGGTGATGTGTTATAAGATGCTTTGATTCTTTATTTCGAAAATGTTACTGATTCTTGGGTAGTAGATTCAGGGGCCTCATTCCTTGCCACACCAGATAAGAAATATTTTCATGACTATATTCAAGGAGATTTTGGACAAGTCTGTTTGGGTGATGATAAACCATGTAAAATTGTTGGAATGGGTAAATTTCTTGTAAAACAACAAAATGGAAACTAATGGCTATTAAAGGAGGTAAGGCATGTTCCAGATCTGAAGAAAAACCTGATTTCAACAGGGCAGTTAGGTAGTGAAGGTTGCGTGATAACTTTCACAGATAAAACATGGAAGGTCACCAAAGGAGCCCTGGTAATAGCAAAAGACGAAAATGTTGGTACATTGTATTTATGCAATGGTATTTATAACTCTGTTAATGCTTTAACTTCCAAAGGATCCGATGCAGCATTATGGCATCATAGGCTCGAACACATGACTGAGAAGGGGATGAAGATTATTTGCTCAAGAAATTTGTTGCCAGGTTTGAAGAATGTTGATTTGGATTTCTGTGAGAATTGCATTTATGGAAAACATAAGAGAGCCATATTTATCGAGTTGGGAAAGAAAAAGAAAGAGAAAAAATTGGAGCTGTGCATACGATGTATGGGGACTTTTTGCTTAGGTATCTTCTCTCGGTAGCTCTCGTTATTATGTTACTTTTATTGATGATGCAACTAGAAAAACATGGATTTATTGTATTTAGAATAAATATAATGTATTTGATACTTTCAAGAAATGGAAAGCTTTGGTTGAGATTGAGACAAGAAAGAAGTTGAAGCGTCTCAGCTCAGACAATGGAGGTGAATATTGTAGCAAAGAGTTTGATAGGTACTATTCAGAGCATAGAATTCACAGAGAGAAGATATTTTCAAGAACACCACAAGAAAATGGTGTGTCAGAAAGGATGAACGAACAATCATGGAGTGTGCAAGGTGCATGAGATTGCATGCAGGATTGCCTTTACAATTTTGGGCAGATGCTGTAGATACTGCTGTTTTATATAATAAACAGAGTACCTTCAGGTTCCTTGGATGGTGGTATTCCAGAGGAGGCATGGACAGGTAGAAAGGTAAACTACTCATTTTTAAATATGTTTGGTTTTGAAACCTTTGTCCACATTAATAAAGAAAATAGAACAAAGAATGAGGAAAAATCAAAGAAATGTGCCTTTATTAGATATTGCGTTAATGATTTTGGTTATCGCTTATATGAATATGAAAATCACAAAACCATTAGGAGAAGAGATATCATATTCAATGAAAAGGTCTTATATAAGGATCAGATGGAGGAAAAGAAACAAGAAAGGAAAACAAAGAATACATAGTGCTTGATGAGATCACATAAAAAGTAAAGGTTCCTGGAAATTATAATGATCAGCAGCCACAAAAACAACAACAACCACAACAACAATAGGAACCTCAAACACCTTAAAGTGGTGTTAGAAGATATACCAAGATAAGTAGGCCCCCTGAACGATACTCTCCTTCATTATATTATGTATTGTTGACTTTTTCTGGTGAACCAGAAATATCTGAAGAAGCAATGCGGGTTGGAAGCGAGGAAGAAGTGGGAGCTAGCCATGGAAGAAAGAGATGGACTCCTTAATGTAACAGGACTTGGGACTTGTGGGGTTACTGCCGGGTAAAACTACATTGCAGAATAAATGGGTTTACAGGCCGAAGGAAGAAGATGGAGGAAAATAGAGGTACAAAGCTAGACTTGTGGTGAAGGGGTTTGCACAGAAGAAAGGTATTGATTTTGATGAAATATTTTCTCCTATTGTTAAAATGAATTCAATTAGAACTATTTTAAGTCTTGTAGCAGTGGAAGATTTACATCTTGAACAGTTAGATGTAAAGACAACATTTCTCCATGGAGATTTGGAGGAAGAGATATACATGCAACAACCAGACGGATATGAGGTAAAAGGGAAAGAAAAATTGGTGTGCAGGTTAAATAAGAGCTTGGTATGGCTTAAAACAGGCTCCAAGGGAGTGGTATCTAAAATTTGACAAGTTTATGTCTGAACAAGGTTATACTAGATGTCTCTCTGATCATTGTGTTTATCTAAAAAGGCAAAATGATGGAAGCTATATTATATTGTTATTGTATGTAGATGACATGCTTGTTCTGAGGATCTAACATGCGAAATAAATGTGCTCGAAGAAAATTGTAGAGATTGCTTTGTTGCTTTGCAATGAAGGATTGGGGAGCAGAAAAATAAATCCTTGGTATGAGAATAACTAGAGACAGGAAAAATCTCAAATTAACATTGTCACAGAATGACTACATACAAAAGGTGTTGAAAAGATTTAATATGCAGAATGCAAAACCAATTAGTACACCTTTTGCTAGCCATTTCAAACTTCGTAACGAGATGTGCCCCAAGACCCAAGAATAAATGGACTACATGTCTAAAGTTCCATATGCATCAACAATTGGAAGCTTAATGTATGCAATGGTCTGCACAAGGCTTGATATTGCACATGCAGTGGGAGTTGTAAGAAGGTACATTAATAGTCCAGGAAAATAACATTGGATGGAAGTGAAATGGATTCTCAGATATTTGAGAGGTACCACAAATCAAGAATTATGCTTTGGTGGTTCAAACATTTCTCTACAGGGATATGTTGATGCAGATATGGCAAGTGACAGAGATAACAGGAGGAGCACTACGGGATATGTATTTCTTTGTAGGTGGAACAATTTTTAGTTGGGTTTCAAAAAATCCAAAGTGTTGTTGCACTTTCAACAACGAGAAGAGTGAGTATGTTGCTGCTACAGAGGCTAGTAAAGAAATGATTTGGTTACAAAGGTTTATGGTTGAATTGGGTAAGAAGCATGATATGGGCACACTATATAGTGATAGCCAAAGTGCCATTCATCTTGCAAAGAACTTAGCATTTCATTCCAGGAATAAACACATACATCTCAAGTACCATTTCATACGGTCAGTATTGGAAGATGGAGAGTTGAAGCTAGAAAAGATACACACTAGCCAGAATCCTGCAGATATGCTAACAAAATTTGTAACAAGGGAGAAACTGAGAATGTGCTCAGTTTCAATTGGTCTTCAAGGATGATGATGAAGATGAGAAATACTTGATTCAAGAAAGTCATTTTCTAGAAAATGAAGCAGCGGTGGAGTTGCTACAATCAGTCTCCAAGTGGGAGATTGTTGGGTGTGGAGCCTGATTATCTTGTTTACTTTGTATCACAGCATTGGACCCCTGTACCTTAAAGGGGCAGCAACGCCGCCTGTAATTAATCGCTACCGTGGGGGGTCCAGGGGGGGCGGCAACGCTTTTCGGAGCCCCCCCTTGGCGGGGGCTTTCGGGGGCAGCGCCCCCGAAGCTAAAAACAGATGTAAAATTGCCTTGTAAAAGTATAGTAATTTCTAGTCAATCTAGGCCGTTCATTAGGCAAATGATCTGACGGTAGAAGTTATGTTTAGATTAGGGTTTTTTTCCCTAGAAGGCAACCCCCTTGTATATATGAGGGCATTGTATTGCGGCTGTGTAGTATGTGTGTATTCTCGGAGTGAGAAACAGAGAGGGAGACTGTGAGAGAGAACATAGGATATTACAGCGGATCTATTGTAGGTTTTGTATCTTCATTTTTTGCTGGATAATAGAAAGGAAGGACTGGCTTTTCGGGGTGGACGTAGCCCAAACTGGGTGAACCACGTATATCTGTGTCTCTCTGGTTTTATGTGTTTTGTGTGCTTGTATTTTTCTGCATATTTTATGTGTTGCATTGCTCCATAATATATAATTTTCTAACAGATATGACTCATAGGGAGAGTCCTTGTAGTCTACCATATTTGTATCCATGTTGATATTTCTCCTGCAAGGTATAATATGCCAGCTAAACCAAATAAAAATAAACCAACTTACCTTAGTGTAATTTTGGGTGGATATATCCTACAAGATCAACGAATCAATGAAATACATTTATATACATAATCATAATGAACATATAAACTTGTAACACATGGTATACTAGCACATAAACATCATTCTAGTTGGAGTTCAGGCTTAGATGTATAACCATACCTATGTAACTTGACCATACACCATGACAAGCACAAGTGACATGTAACCAAGCATGAATGACCAATGCATGTTCCACATATAACATCAAACAAGAAATCATACACGAATACTAGACAAGCATAACCAATATGTGACCAATCATGCACAAGAAATTCATATACAACATGTAACAATATGTAAGATAATGTGCATGTCCAATACAAAAACATGAACAACACATAATGAGTCATACACACATGACAACATGTTGAAAACATCATGATCAGTCCTCCCATGGCGAAACCACTTCCACCATGGCCAACACAACATGGATGAAACAAACACATACACCATAGGTATGAGAAACACATAAGCAATAAAAAAAGCATGACCAATGCACCGCCCATCTAGTCCAAAGGTTGAACCATGCTCTGATACTAGTTTGTAACACCCTCTTCCCACATCTACCCAAGTAACTGACCAATCAGGGTAACATATGATGAGATGCTACTAATACAATATTCAACCTCCTAAATAACCTTGAGGAAGTGGAACCAATGGAAACATGGCAAACAAACCTTACACAACATCAACAACATATATAGGAGGTATCCCAACCCTTTAGGCCTCTTACCCTTGGGTTAGACCGACTTTTTCACAATTTTGAGCCTTAGCTGCAGACACAACACAACATGCCCGTGATAGGGACTATAGTCCTAGGCACAACATAGCAATTCTGTGGTTAGGTCCCCAATTTCTCAGTTTTGTGCCTGCAAATTTGATATTTGAGCCACCTTTTTAGGCCCAGAGCCCAGGTCACTGCCAAAAAATTCATGAAAACCAAGGGGATTATAAACAACAATATAATCCACATAATAACCAATATAGTTATACATCAAATACCCAAGGAATTAATCTATCATTAATGAATATGGAAACCAACCAGTGATCGGACTACCATGTTGCACCTGACCATATATTGGACGATCCAAATCTCTCTTCAGCCAATCACCCACGTGCCATATTCCAAGAATGAATGTGGGACACATAAACAACCAAAAAGAGCCAAACAAGCATGAATGCTACTGGGGTTCTCCACCTACACCATGAATAGTTTGAGTGCCTCCTAGTCTCTCAGGATTGACCATAATCCACATTCTGAATCAAGGATCACTAGGCCCTAAAATGAGACATACACTCTAGGCTTTACCGTACATCCCATCCTGGGAGTACTATTCCCAATGGAGAGAAATCCACCTCTTACCTTTATCGTATATCCCTCCATTCACTGGCAAGGATTCCTAGGCCCACCGAGGCACACAATATGGCTTTACCACAACCCATAGTCTAGCACAATGGTTACTAGGCTAGTGGCTTTATTGTGATCCACAGTCTAGTTCAGGGACCACTAGGCCATGTGTTTGTCATTGCAAATATCTACCCCACTAAAATTTAAATCCATCTAGCAGTCCAACTCAACCAAAGTATGAGAAAACCATCTCGTCAAAGATATACGGAAATGGAAAGGTTAGGCTGAAAAAATTGTCACACCTGGGAAAACCCATGCCAAGACAGAAAAGAACATGAAATACCATGCATGCCAAATCTAGCAAGGAAATCAGATATGAAAATCAATACCTACAAAGAATCCTGTTGTAGCTTCTTGATCCTACTCTTCCTTGTTTTCTTTTTCCTTTCTTTCTCCAATGCCAAAATTCTCCAGAACTTTAAGTGTTTAAGATAAAAAGAGAGAGAGAGAGATAGAGAGAGAGAGAGTGAGAGAGAGAGAGAGACCTCCAAAAATGCACTAACAAAAGGCACCAACTGATCCTCGGAATCCTTTTTATATAAGAGGCCTCTATTTTCTTCATTTTACATTATTTTCCTTCAATTTCCTCCTCACATGAAACTTGTGACCTTTCATCTCCCTATTCTCATAATTTCCATTACTTTTGATAAATAAATGTGCCAAAAATACTTTTGCCTCTCCTAATTCCTTTTCCTTTTCCGTTTCCAATTTCCTTAGCCATAATAAACCAAATGAACACTTGCTAGGATGTTTTTCCCAACATTCATCTTGGAATAAGTGTCCCATCAACCGAGGTTTTTTGTTTTTTGTTTTTTTAACTTTTAGTACATGGAATTTTCACTAGGGCTATTATAAAAACCTTAATGAAACCACTTGACAGTAAAATTAAACCTTCATATGGTTTCAATTCTAAAAAATGTCATCATAGAATGATATGCAATCGAGAAAGATTCAAATATTTGTTATCATTGACCTTTAATGAAGATATAAACATAACAGGGTTGCAATGCTTCAAGATACAAATGTAACTTCTCAGATCTAAGCTAATGAAAAGCATATAAATCAATACAAATTATAAAACCAATATTTTGTATCAATGTTTGCAAATCTTCAAAATGTTTAGATCTAAATTGATACAACCCAGAAATTGTACTCCCCACACATTAACATAAGAAAATAGCCACAAATATCTTATGTTTTTTATTATATGAAATAATACACAATATTACACACACCACAAGAGTAAATATAATATAAAATACACACAGTGTGAATTGGCTAGGGGAAGAAAAGATTGGTTAGCTGGACCCTAGCCAACCAACTCATTCCCCTAAAAAAGAAGATTGACTACAAAGCTTCAACAATCAACACATGGTAAGACACAAGTATAGATTGAAACCTGACAATAATCTCCCTTTTTATTACTAGATGTCTTTGTTCAATACATCAATACATAACGATCCAGCCCTTAAATA
Organism: Pinus albicaulis; assembly: GCA_034641835.2. Taxonomy (NCBI): domain Eukaryota; kingdom Viridiplantae; phylum Streptophyta; class Pinopsida; order Pinales; family Pinaceae; genus Pinus; species Pinus albicaulis. Next base: position 1,321,791,993 of record CM076580.1, on the reverse strand, counting down.
TATGGGCGATACCAAAAAAGGAATTTCACTAAGTCCAATGAAAAAAATAATATTTCTAACCCATATCTGTCACTGACTTCATAAGTATAAGTTGTTTTTACAATGATACAATCTTAGAGTGAGGCATTCCTCGAATGGAATAGAATAAAGCCGACTAACAAAATCATGCATTAAATAGATCCTCAAACGACCTTTAAAATGCTAAGATCTTACTTCCTCTTGCATTGTCTTCATTTATAAAAAAATTAAAATCGTGATTACTATACTAGAAATTTGTAGAAGGCTCACAACTTAACCCTGGTTTCCACAAAACCCTTTTTCTTTGACAATTGGCTTTCAATGCCACCCAAACGTTTTTCCCAATAGACCCCTATGACTAGTGCAGGAACTAGACTTGGAGTTAGTGTAGGAATGAACTTGAGGTTGGTGTGAGAACTAGTGCAGGAAACCTGGAATCACCTGTTTACATGTACCAATTATACCTTCTAATAAGATAAATGAAAAGTAATAAAAATTCCTTAGGATAACCAAAGATGTAGGAACACATTCATAATGATATTAATCTATTAACCTAATTTAAAAATAAGCAATTTTTATCCCTAATTTGTAGAAATTTGAATAACTGATATATTATTCACCGAGATTCTCCTGATCACACACTATTTTAGCTTCATGCATAATACAGAATCTCTTCTACCATTGATCATCACATGCGGAAATAAAATCAATTGCATGCATACATTAAAACCACAAACAATCACACATATGAACACGGTATTTAATGGGAAATCTTAAAGCTGAAAACCCCAACTATCTGTATATTATATGTCATGGAGATCATGTAACAATCATAGTACAAAATCTCCTCACAAGCTCTCATACACACCCTCAATTGCTACACACTATCAAGCTAGATCTAGCAAAACACATGCTCCAATCTTTTTCCACTTGATAGCCAGCCTCTATTGCGTTATCAATGCTATGGGATGGCTTCATTAAATAGATAAACCACCTGGATCGTATTGTGCAATCCTCATGGGCTTCTCCACCTATCTGCGTGTTGCAAATAGAAACAATATAGTCACAACTGATATTTAACCTGCTCTTTCACCTATTTCTGCACTGGTCTCCACTGAAAGTGTCCATGCACTAAAGTTCACTGATGCATTCTTTAGTTGATTAATGATTTTATAATTAGTGAATTAATTAATAGTTAATTCACACCACTCTCACTAATTGTATCAATTAGTTAAACTAAATACAAATAGCTCAACTATGTTTAGATTATTTAAACTGAATACAACTCCACTAACTTCCTCAATCAACTCCACCAAACTCTGTCACATGAGTTCTAACTAAAGTATCCATGCAATAGCTCCACTTAACCCTTAGGAATAGCGTAATTCCTTCGGTCAGCTCCTGTGCCACATCTGTGCACTTAACTGAAGTGCTCCAAGAGAATAAGATAATGTTTAGAGTCCAAATATTATTAAGAGCTAATAATATTCGACATATCTATTTTTAGACTGGCAATCTAAAAATAGATTCCGCCCAATATGTCTAAAAATAGAAGTCCATCTATTTTTTCTGACTTGACCAACCATCCAAAAATAGCATCCTGCAACTCATAGAACATGATCCATATGTCTAAAAATAGACATAGTCTAAAAATAGACTTTGCGCCAAAAATAGCCTATTGGCCCACTTAGTGAATACGACTTCTTTCCACTAAGCTCATCATATTGATGCAATCTCAACATAATTTTCATGAACACATTAATAGAAATTAGTCATGCATGCATAAAGGTATCTTTTTGGTTGTGAAATAGAGGGTGGAATAGGGTTGTATGGGTAAAAATTGGGACAATTTTGAAGCCCAACATAGATGTTTTCATACTTGTGATATATGTACCAACACTTATCACATCTCATCCTGATGTCCACTTCCTCATATATTTGGAAAACTTAGTATAGTGTGGCACCCCTTCTATAAAATTCTAGAAGAGCTTCCTCCTTGGCTCCCATGACACTGACACCTTCCTGAGAATCTTCTCCCACTCACCATTAGGCGACCATTCATTAGATACTCCCACCACTTGGTACTGATGAAACCCAACACCATATTTGATCCATTTATTCCTCTGTAGGAACCCTGATTCATGAAATATTCTCATCATTCCCTGGTGTTAATATTTCTTCACCCATTATGAAGGTTTCACCACCCATGACTACACAAACTCATCCATTTTATGCATGATCAAGATCGTTGGGTTCTACGGTAGCAACAACGAAATTTTTTTCATGTTTCTCAACCAAAACTTCAAGATGTCAATCCCTAACTCATAACCTCTCACCACCTCCATCACCATTTGAATAATCTTTCATTCTAATGAGGATATTTTAGATGGTATTAAAGAACCAAAAATGTCCTTGAGATTCCATGCATCATCGCTCTTTATTCCTACTAGAAAAATAGTTTTCATCTATTGACGCACAAAGCCACACCATTTGCACAATAGAGACCAAGGATTTTCTACCACCGAGACAAGTAGATTGGTTCAAGAACCCCATCCCATCACCTTAAATGTTTGAGGAGGGGAATATTTACAATATCTCACCTACAGTCAAGGTAGACATCACCACCAAACTCGGTATAGTCGAAGAATTCTCACTGGGGACAACTTGTTCTCTCGAAGAAGTTGCTTCTTACAAAGAACTATTCCAAGAGTATAGGAACATATTTATGTGGCCACAATAAGAAATGTTGTGTAAAAATCCTAAAATTATGGAGAATCACATAGATATATGGCCTAATTCCTATCCAGTTAGGAAAAAATAGCACCAACTCCACCCTTCTAAAGCAGAGGCGATTAGATAGGAAATCGATAAGCTCCATAACCTAGTTTCATATACCCCGTTGCCTACAGATTGTGGGTTCCTAACCATGTACTCGTCATGAAAAAATGGGGCACCATATGGACGTGTACTAACTTCAAGGACATGAACAAGGCATTTCCTAAAGACAATTATCATACACCCTCCATTTATCAAGTTATTGATGCTTGCATAATGTTGAAAATGGAAACAAGAAAGGATTCTAATTTAATTTTCCCTTCAATTAAATTAGAATAAAATTGTAATTCCACATAACAAGACAACTTGTATGAGTTAAATAATTTATTAATACTTACTTGGTTCAGTTAATTCAAGTTGAGGGTCTAACTTGAGTCATGTAGAGTGTCTCCTACAAAATAGGGGCCCTAGTTGAGTTTATTTTGAGTTGTAATTAATTAACTATATTTATCTGAGTTAAAATTAATTTAACTAGTTCTAAATGATGGAGGAACAATTGGGAGGTTAAAGAGTGGAAATTTTACTTGAACCACATCTAGTGATCAATCGGATAACTAATTATTCACTCATAAATAACTCATGCATGTCAGCTCTGAGAAAGACTCAATTGATAGTGCAGTTCAAGGGCAGTTTACAATTGGTTGTATAATCATGAAAATTATACAAGCGGTGCATGAATTCAGAGGAAGGCCCCTAATGGATTGGAAAATATGGATTGGGAATTCCCTAATTAATAGGTCCTCAGTACCCAACGAAACAACACAAGAAAATAGGGATGCTGAAGGGAGAAAAATTGGTTAAGTATTGAACCAAGCTTGTTTAGGAATCAATGAGACAGATAGAGATAGTGCATAGATTTCTTAGCTTGGAGAGTAGAATTGTAATATTCTCATATTTTATGATTTATGCAATACACATATAGCAGGGTTTTTAGATGACGATTTACCCAGGAAATACTTGTGCACTATGTGATTGAAATTCTTTCTCTTTAATGTTTTGTGATTTCTCGATCTAAATTGGTTCCCGCAATTGGTAGAGTAGATTAAAGTATATTTTTGTGGCATATTACAATTATCAGTTGAATCTAAAAGGATTTTATGCATGGTATCATAGCAGGAATCACAATAGAAGATAATAATATGAGTTGATTTTGTGTAGGTGAATCAAATTTGCAGATTTACTCTTTAAGACTAGAAACAGGATCATGGTGTATTTATCTGGATTGAGACTCGCATATTCCCTTAAGGGTAGTTCAAATTAAATATCTTGGAGAGACAGGATGGAAGAAGTGTTGGAATACAATGGGCTAAAGGAGTTCATAGACAATTATATTCCTAATCCTATAGCAGCAGATGCTCAAGATGTGGCGACATGGAACAAGAGGGTAGCGAAGGCAAGAAGGATTCTATTGGAAGGGGTTAAAGATCATATTTTATTGAACCTCCATGGAAAGGAAAATCCATATGATATGTGGAATGCCTTAACATATTTTTTTCAGAACAATATCAACCATAGGAGGTTGGAACTGAAGGAAAAGCTAAAAAAAAATCAAGATGGAGAATGGTGATACAATACCAAATTACTTGACCAAGTTCACCCAATGTCGGAATGAGCTTGGAAGTGTTAGAATTATAGTTGAAGAGGATGATCTAGTGAGCCTATCACTTTTAGGCCTTCCAAAGAGTTGGAACAACTACCATGATTCTATAAATGGGATGGAGAAGCTACCAGAGTGGGAGCGATTGTGGTCCAACTTGGTGCAAGAAAAGATTCTGCGGAACACTAGAGATGGATCCTCATCAAAGCATGATGATGATGAGAAATATTCATTGGATGGAAAGGAAAATAAAGGGAAAGGGAATTCATCCCATTCCAAATCAGATTCTAGTCAGGCAAGTAAGAAGAAGTAATTTTCAAATATTAAATGTTTTCACTATCACAATATGGGACACTATTCCATGAAATATTCGCACTAGAAATACAAAAAGAAGCCCTAAGGAGGAGTGGCAGCTGAAGCTCTTGCTTCACAATTTGAGTTTTATTTCACCCCTCATCACAGGCATGGTATCATCCGTGATGGGTTCTGTGTGGTAACTAGAGATTGGAGCCTTATTCCATGTGACCAAAAACAAAGAGTTCTTCAGAGACTTGGAGGGGAATAACCTACAAATGCACATCGAGATGGGAGATGATGGGAATTATAGCATGACCGACATCAATATGGTTACCTTTTGAAGATATTTTAGTTCTCCTTTCATATTGAAAGATGCCATGTATGTTCCTGGTTTGAAGAAGAAATTAGTTTCACTTGCTATGCTGGAAGACTATGGCTACAATGTGATATTTAGCAAAGGAAAGGTGTTCGTTTAACACATAGCCAGGGGACAGGTGAAGAATATCGAGGTTCAAGTAAAGAAACTCTATAAATTGGATGTAGAATTAAGGGAATTATGAGTTCTAAAATGGGACTCCTAAGGAAATTATAAAATAATAGTGGAAATAATAAAATAATATTGTATTACATCATCAAAGTTTAGAGGGAAAAAAGAAAAAAATACTTTTTCAACTCGTATTTTCAACTTATATCCCAATGGTTTTACTCAAATTTCAAGCGAGAACGCTCTTTCAATGTATACTTTGATTCTTCATCCAAGAAGTACCCATTTTTCATACTTTCGATACATTTTGCTACATGAAAAACTAGAAATACATTAAAAACGTGATTGCAATAACATTTTTTCATGTACTTCTCATTTTTCATATAGAAGGGTCCATAAAAATTATGCAACATGGGTACTACTTGGATGAGGAATTAAATATTTCAACCAAAGAGTACTCCTACTCGAAATTTTAGTAAGACCTTAGGGAGATACATTCAAAATAGAAGTTGAAAAATTAGTTTTATTATTTTATTATTTTTTAATCCTTTTAATTTCTTACTACAAAAATGGTGAAGCATCCCCCATGGTTGACATCATCATCTTGAATCCTATTGGTTCTTATAAAGTTTATTTTGGTTTTACATTTTTCTTAGGAGGTTGATTTTAGACCTCAAAAGTTCTCTAATGAATATTGTGCTGCCTTGAGGATGAAAGTAGAGAAGGTGGAGAACCGAGACATTGGTGAGTTATGGCATAGAATATTGGGCCATATACACCACGAAGCTTTGAAGATAATGCAATAGATTTCTAAAAGACCTCCCAAGGGTGCACTTGAGAAACATGCTACATGCAAAGGGTGTACATTGGGGAGGTACACCAAGGCCACCTTTCATGATAAGGATAGTCGAGCGAAAATGATCCTTGAAATAGTTCACTCAAATGTGTGTGGACTTTCATCGATAGCCTCCATGACCAAGCATAGGTATTATGTGATTTTTGTAGATGTTTTTTCACACAAATATTGGATATTTATTATTCATGTAGAAGAAAGACCAGATGTTCTCAAAATTTTGTGAGTTCAAATCACTTGTTGAAAAGGACACAAGAAAGAAAGTGAAGGATCTAAGGAACGAAAACAGTGGAGAATATGTGTCGAATGAATTCAAGAACTTTTGTGCATCATAAGGAATTTGATGAGAGTTGATAACACCTCATAAAATACAACAAGATGGGGTTTTATAAAGGAAGAATAGAAGACTTATGGGAGCTACATGGGTGATGTTACATGATCAGGGTCTACCGTTTCACTTGTAGTGAAATCATGCAACACAACTGTGTATGTGCAGAACAAGAGTCCTCATCAGATTCTTGGGATGAGTACACTAGAAGAAATTTTTTTTGGTAAGAAGCCAGATGTGGCAAACTTTAGAATTTTTGGTTCATAAATTTACTTTCATGTTACAAAGGATGCACAAAAAAATATAGAACCAACAGTTGAGTTGGGCATATTTGTGGGGTACATTGATACACCTCATAACTATCGGGTGTACCTTCCATATCATAGGATGAGAGTGGTTAGTAGAGATAAAAAATTCGATGAAGGAAAGGCAATGCAAATTTCCCTTGAGAGGGAGATTCAGATGCATGCAGATGAGGAGCTATTAGCTCCAAAAGAAGAACCTAAATATGTGGAGAAACCACAAGCAGAGGAGCAAAGAGTGGAAGAACCCACTCATGTAGAGACATCCAAATATGAAAGGAAGTGAATTAAAGAGGTTGACAAGTTAATGCATGATTCTAGAGAGAATGTGGGAGCACCCACATCACAATGCAGGCAGAGAAGGTCCCCATATTGGTGCACTGGCTAAATGGCTCTTATCAGCAACAATGTAGAGACAAAGCCATCCTCATTTCAGGAAGCACTACATCAAACAATATGGATTGATGCCATGGTAGAGGAGTGTGACTCCATTGTCAGAAATAGTGCATGAGAAGTTCTCCCAAGGCTGGAGGAAAAGTGAGTTGTCAGATCCAGGTGGATCTATAAGGTGAAGCAAGCAATAGATGGGAGTGCTAAGAAACACAAGGCCAACTTTGTGGCCAAGGGGTTCTCTTAGGTGGAGGGAATATATTATGGGGATACCTTTTCTCTAGTATCAAGGTACTCTTCAATAATATTTTTTCTTGAACTTTTAGCGTAGATGGGATGGAAGATACATCATATGGATTTAAAGATAACTTTTCTCAATGGCGTGATTAAGGAATAGGTGTAAATAGAGTAGCCAGAAGGATTTGAGACCTTTGACAAAGATTCATATGTCTGCAAAATCAAGAAATAATTGTATGGAATGAAATAAGAACCTCGTTCTTGGTACAATAGGATTGAAAACTATTTCACCTGGTTGGGATTCACTGAAAGTGAAGCAGATGAAAACCTTTACCATATTGTGGTTGAAGGTAAATTATTGATTATAGTATTATATTTCGATGACTTAATTCTAATAGGTGATGATAATATGATAAAATATTGAAAATATGATTTGGAAAGAGAATTTGAGATCAAAGGCACAGGGATCTTGAATTATTTCCTTGGTTTGGAAATTTGGCAAAGAGACGGGGAATTGTTTATCTCTCAAGGAAAGTATGCCAATGAGATACTGAATAAGTTTCACATGGAGAGAAACAAACCCATGGAGAATCCTCTAGTAGGTATTAGAGGAAGGAAGATGCTACTTCAGGTGAAGTGGTAGAAGCCACCATTTACAGGAAACTTGTGGGTTCACTTATGTACTTGGTGAATGCACGACAAGACATGTGTTATTCGACTAACTAGCTTACTCAAGAAATTGTTAATCCAACTAAGCTCTATTGGAAGGAAACCAAAAATGTGTTGAGATACCTCAGAGGCACCACTCAGTTTCATATTTTGTATAGATGGACATAGGGAGTGAAGCTTGAAGGCTTCATAGATGCAGATTGGGCAGGGAGTCCATCCGACAGGAAGAGCACATCAAGGGGAATCTTGAGTATTGGATCAACAACAATTTCTTGGTACAACAGGAAGAAAATATCAGTTGCACTTAGTTAAATAGAAGCAACATAAATGGATGTTATTAAAGCAGATTGTGAGGTTATATGGATGAGGAAGATCCTTATTAGGTTATTTGGTTAACAGATGGATCCTACGGTGATTTACCTTGACAATCAGAGTTGCATCAAGCTCTTGGTTAATATAGTTTTTCATGATAGGTCCAAGCATATCGATATCCGATATCACCATATTAGATATTGCGTGTAGAGGTGGATCATGATGCTACAGAACATTCCTATAGAGGAACAAGATGCATACATATTGATGAAGGCATTGTCAAGAGGCAAATTCGAGTTCTATAGAGGTAGGATCAGGGTATTAGATAATCCATTTCTTGCTGAGAGGGAGTGTTGAAAATGACACCAAGAAAGGATTCTAATTCAATTTTCCGTTGAATTAAATTATAATAAAATTGCAATTCCACATCACAAGAAAACCTGTATGAGTTAACTCAATTAGTAAGAATTATTTGGTTCAATTAATTTGAGTTGAGTGTCTAAATTGAATCATGTAGAGTGTCTCCTACAAAATAGGAGCTATGGTTGAGTTTGTTTTGAGTTGTAATTAATTAACTCAATTTATTTGAGTTAAAATCAATTTAACTAGTTCTAACTGATGGAGGAACTAGTGAGAGGTCAAAGAGTGAAACTTAGACTTGAACCATATCTAGTTATCAATAAGATAATTGATGATTCACTCATAAATAACTCATGTATGTTAGTTATGAGAAATACCCAGTTGACATTGGAGTTCAAGGGAAATGTACTATCAATTGTATAATCATCCAAATTGTACAGGTGGTGCATGCAGTTAGAGTAAGGACCCTAATTTATTGCACAATATGGATTGGGAATTTCCCCAATTAACAGGGCCTAATTACCCATGGAAATAGTGCAAGGAAATAGGGATCCTGAAGGGCAGAAAATTGGTTAAGTATTGAACCAAGCTTGTCTAGGAATTGGCGAGACAAATAGAGATAATGTAGAGGTTTCTCAGCTTGGAGAAAAGCATTATAATATTCTCATATTTTTTGACTTATGTAATATACATATAGTGGGGTTTTTAGCTGAGGCTTTCCCTAGGAAATGTACTATGTGATTGAAATTATTTCTCTTTCATGTTTTGTGATTTTGCGATCTAAATTGGTTTTTGAAATTGGTAGAGTAGATTCAAGTATATTTTTTTAGCATATTAAAATTATAAGTTGAATATATGTGGATTTTCTACACATAGGGAACAAATATTTGTCCGTCATGGATGAATTATTGAGATATAATAAGATCCAAATATGCCACACAAATTGGTATAAAACTACTTTCACCACCCCACAGGGTACAATTTCCTACTATGTTATGCCCTTCGACCTTAAAAATGTTGGCACCACCTTCAAGCGGACCATGAATTATATCTTTCATGACCTAGATAATCTTAACCTCACCTATTTGGAAAACCTTACAGTTTGTTCCAAAAAACACTTAGACCATTTGGAGGATCATCGCCTGGTATTTCAGAGGTGTTGGTAGTATAACCTACTTGAACCCCCTCAAATGTGTCTTCTACATTAACGTAGGAATATTTTTTGGATTCATATTCTCCTAACAAGAAATTAGAGTTGACCCCTTGAAGGTCCAAACCATTTGACAAATCCAACCACCTAGGACTTTGAAGCAGTTACAATGCTTGTAGGGAAATGCCAACTTATTACGATGCTTTTTCCCTAATTACACAACTCGTGTGCATAGTTATTTTCCCCTTTTCCATAAGGACGCCCCATTTCAATGGGATGATGAAGATCAATAATCATTTGAGGCCTTAAAAGACACATTGTCATAAGCACCATAGATAAGCCCACCTGACCATACTAAGGACTATACCCTCTACCACTCATCATCATATGTAGCCATCGTAGGGGTATTAGTTCGAGAAGGTAGTGACAATAGAGAACATTCCATTTATTATATCAACAAGAACCTATTTGGGCCTACTTTGAAGTATGAGCCAAAAAAAAAATAGCCTTAGCCATGGTACGGTCCATGTAGAAGTTGTGACACTACATCATCTTGAGGGCCACCACCATTATCGCAAGTATTAACCCCATGCAATACTTGCTTACATGTTGTATGATTAACCACAAGTATTCTTGACGGGTCACCATTTTACAAGAATTTGGTCTACAATTTTCTTCTCCAAAGAGAAAGAAGGCTCTTAGTCTTGCATAGTTCATCACGGATATCCCCTCAAAATCCAAAGGGTCTCTTATCAATGATTATTTACCCAATGAACAATTTTATATTCACAGATGACCCTATGTATGATGCCACCCTCATTTCCCTTCAAACATAGAAGTTCAATCCACACCTCACATGTGATGACTGAAGGCACATATGCCACCAAGCCCCTCATTACCTCCTCATAGGAGACGTCCTCTATCGTTTTAGTGTGGTCACAATCCTACGTCAATGCCTTTCATTAAACAAAGCTGAGAAATTATAAATGACTGCCATAGTGGAGCTTGTGGCGACCACCTCCTAGGGATGTCCACTTCCCAAAATATCCTTCACATAGACTATTTTTGGCCAATTCTCTTCCAAAACTGAATTGTAGCTGTCTAACAATGTGAGTGATGCCAACATTATGTCAATAAAGGGAGATATTCACCAACTCCTTTGCATCCGGTAATTGTTGCAAATTATTTTTGCAAGTGGGGCATCAACTTCCTAAATTGCAACCCACAATCTCAGAACAACCATACATATATAATAGTCATCATCGACTACTTTACGAAGTGGAAAAAATCCATGGCCACATTAAATAATATAGTTGATACCGTCGCTTGATTTTTATTTAACCATGTCATCACATGGTTTGATGTTCCAAAAGAGCTAGCCTTGGATCATGGTAAACACTTCGAGAATGAGATTTTCCAAGAATTAATGCAACTCTTTGGTTTCTCCAATGAATTTTCTTCTTCATACTACCCCAATCCAAAGTTCAGCTAGAAGCTATTAGAAAAGTCCTTAAAACAATGTTAAAACGTATGGTGAACATCCATAAAAGAAACTAGCATCACACATTGTTCTCATCCACATGGGAATATCATACCTTGGTCAAAACATCGACAAGATTGACGCCTCTTCACCTGGTCTATAGGCTTGAAGTAGTACTCCCCATTGAGTGTGATATTGATATCTTACACACGAGCATAAAGCTTCTCCCATACATCTCATCATTAGAGAAAAGGCTTTTCTAGTTGGAATAAATTGATAAAATTCGACAAGAATACCTCCAACAAAATGAAACCCATAAAAAAGGACCAATGTCTCCTTTGATCATAACATCACCCCTCGCGCATTTACTGAGGGGTATCTAGTAATATTCTATGATGTTGCCAAGGAAGAACTAGGACCTGATAAGTTAAAAACTTTGTGGAAAGGACCCTATATTGTTAAAAATTTCCTTTTGAAGAGAACCTACATGTTAGCATACTCTGAGGGGACTTGTCTAAAATACCCTGTCAATGGGCTCTACCTTAAAAAATTTCATCCATAACAATAAGTTTGTCCTTATGATGTAAGAAATGTACCATGATGTACTTTTATGATCACCTCATCATCTATATATTGTAAACTATACTCGTATCCTATGTTTTATATGGATCATCTGACAACTTACCACCATGGGTTCACTAACAACGCTTCTCGATGGTTGCAAAAACTGGCGATAGCATCCTAGGCCATATACTCTCCTAACTAGATGATTCTCCATCAAATTGGCATCTATATTGGGTTATTCACTAATAATAAAGCATAATACGATGTTCTCATTGGCCTTTTAGCTGATGCCTCACACTTAGGTATCAGTCACTTTCATGTATTCCTTGATTCCTAGCTTGTCATATCACAGTTGAATAGAAACCTTAACGTTCGTGACCCTTTCCTAATCCATAAATAATTCCATGCACAACAGTTAGCACATGGTTTTGACCATATCGCTTTTTCACATATACCAAGAAGTCAAAATCATGTTGTTGGTTGCATCGCTAATCAAATACTGGACTTGCAAGAATTACATGCAAGTCATCATTGAGGCATATGAAGCATAAAATAATCCATCACATCAATAAAATGCATGCACATCACATGTATATAATAATTTCACATAAATGACATATCATGAAATCCACAAATTATCTCTCATATATATCATCAAAATATAGGGTTTTTTGTACATCGGTTGGCCATCACCAAAAAAATGAATCATCTAACAAAAAGAGGGGAGTATCCTCATAATGGGTGTTTCCACTGGTACATAAATAAAAAAATATAAGGCTAAGGATCATCAACTCCCACACCACCTACTAGAGGCCATCCTTCCTTCCCCTACCCTATCCCTAAAATGGGTCGTTTTGTGGTTGTGGCAACTTCCACCCATTGGAGAATCAATCACAACTGCTTGTCAAGTGTCATCTTCTCTCGATGAAATATTCTCCCAACATTGACCATCCGACCCTGGGCTGCCCCATAAGTAATTTTTTCAACCGTTGGCACACATTTCACTCCTTTTTCTTAGTGTCCTTAGCACATGCCAGTAGCCTTTGGTTCTCCAACTAGAGGTTTGCCACCTGTCCTCTATCCTAAGGAGAAATTATCTCCAAGTGCACCCTCAAATCCCAATGCTCCTCCACACCACCATATTTGCATCAATGATACCTAACTGTAGTGCCCCCATCATCACCTTGCTGGAAATATCCATCTGCTCTCACCATTTTGTCATGGGGGCACACACGAGGACCCATATCTCCAAAGAAACATATACAAAATTAATGGAAATTACATCATAAGTATCACATAACTAATAAAATACAAAAATTAGACAAAAAACATGCACACATACATGCAGGTCCCCAAGCATCGCATAGGGGAAACCCTATCTCATGGTCACCACTGAAAATGATTACTGCATATGGAAACTCCAATTGCAATTGTGGGTTGTGTTAGGGTCCTATAATAATAGGGATCATAATTTTGAATTGACTATGTTAAGTCTTGTAATATTGTACATACTTTTTCTTTTTGCAAATGTTTTCCCATATTAAAAAAATGTAAATAGGGTATGTCCTAAAAGAAAAATCAAAGGACTCAAAGAAAAAGATAAAAAAAAACAAGATAAAGTGTGAACCCCATAAAAAGAAACAAAAAATAGATCCTGAAAGTGTTGCATATTCAAATGACACTACTCTTAGTTTACTTTATGTGAATAAAATTGTGTGCAGCTTGTCCAAAATGCCACAATTCATGATGATCATACAGTTTAATCTTAATTCATTCATGCTTTTAAATTTCATGCAATGATAGTTAGTGAATAAAGATCTTGCCAAACCATTTAATCTTGGCAGATCAATGGTTAGGTAGAGAATAAAAATGAGCGCATAAGTTTAATCTGAGCCATTGGAAGTTATAATGTTATAAGTAGGTTAGTTTGCTTATCAAAAGAAAATAAAAGGGTCAGCAAGCTCAAATGCACCCAATAAAGGAAGTAAAATTTTTTAGGGTAAATAAAGGGTAGGTAAATTACTTTCACAAGTAATGGAAAGCATCAATTGGTTCATCTCATATCACTAATATCCTCCTAAATCCTCTTCCCCTTGCTAAAATCCTATTTCCACTCTTGGAAGTCATTTTCCCTTGTAAAATACCCCTTTCCCTTATTCTAACCTTTTCCCCTTATTTCACCCCTTTTCCCTTCCTAAAACACCTTTCCCTACATTACGAAAATTTTGAGGTCTAAAATGGGCCTCCTAAGAAAAATATACAACTAAAATAGACTTTATAAGAACCAATAGGATTCAAGATGATGATGTCAATGGATGATTCACCATTTTTGGAGTAAAAAGTAAAAAGCTTAAAAAATAATAAAATAATAAAACTACTTTTTCAACTCGTAATTTCAACTTATTTCCCTAAGGGTTTACTCAAATTTCGAGCAGGAATACTCCTTGGATGCAAAATCTAATTCTTCATCCAAGGAGTACCCATGTTGCATACTTTTGATGGACCCTACTACATGAAAAATAAGAAATACATAAAAAATCGTGATTGCAATCACATTTTTTTATGTATTTCTCATTTTTCATGTATAAAAGTCCATCAAAAGTATGCAACATGGGTACTCCTTGGATGAGGAATTAAATCTTTCATCCAACGAGTACTCCCACTCGAAATTTTAGTAAAACCTTAGGGAGATAAGTTAAAAATATGAGTTGAAAAAATAGTTATTTATTTTTTCCCTCTAAAATTTGATGATGTAATCAAATCTTAATTTATTATTTTCACTATTATTTTATAATTTCCTTAGGAGGCCCATTTTAGACCTCAAAATTCCCCTAATGGTTAAAAAACACATTTTCCTTTGAAAAGTAACTTCCCCTTTTACTAATTCCCTTTTTCCATTTAAAACATAAAAAACCCACTTATATAAAGTTTTAAATATTTAAAAAATATTGGGCCCCACTGCAAAAATCTCTCCCCGATATCCTTTTAAAAAACCATTCCTAATGTATTTTTAACATCCGGCATCCATACTCATTTACCCCATATTTATTAATTCCCCACTTTATATATTTCATTAACCCCTCCAGTATATTAATCCCGGGTCCCACTTTACTTTAAACTCGTACATTATACTCCCCATCGCATATATAAATCCCCTCCCACTTACACATGCTAACCCTTTATTTTAAATATATTACCCGAACACCATTATAATAATCCTGACCCACTTTACATAACCCCGCATAACATATTCCCCGGTCCCACCTATCGAAACCCCCTATTCTTCCATCTGTCTGATCGTCATTCATCAATTCTTATGCCCAATAAGCGTTTTTGCACCCCTGATAGTCCAATGTTTAAAGTCAATGTGGGGGTGAGAAATGGGTGGTTTTGCACCCCTGCTCCCCTGCCATGCGTAAGTTCCTCAGTTAATCGCACCCCCAATCTAGAAACCACCATACCACTTCTCTCGATGCGATAACCCACCATACCATGTTTTGATATGCGATGAAACCAGTCACTATTTGAAAATTAAACCCCGCACCATTACAAATTAAGAAAAGGTTGAAAGTAATAAACCCACCCTTTACCATTAGTTGTCTATTTTTCTGTTGAAAATCACGAAAAATAAGCCTTTTCCGACCCATTTTGAAGCTTGTTGCTACCAGAACCTTTGCCGACATAGTTAAAGCTTTGTAGACCAGAATTAAAGCCTGTCGCGGCCAAAACCCCTTCCAAAGACCAAATTCAACCTTTTCTAGGTAATCCTAAGCACTAGAAGCCATTACTTAAGCAAAGAAAGCAATAAAATGATAAAATTAAATGAATCAATGGCCTCCCATAGCTTTTTATCTGTTAACCCTTTGCAACCACCTATAGTAGATGTTGACCACACACCTCTTGCCGATAAATACTTCAAAATCAGTGATACAGTCACTGATTTCAATCTTCTAGAGCTCCACTGCTGGAGCCATGATTAATTCATAGACCAGGCTGATGATATACACCTCTGGGATTCAAACCTACCCAGGTACATCTTCCCATAGACATTTCAATTCCCTGAAATCATTAGACTCTACCAAATTAATTATTTGCCTAATGAAAGAGCTCTAGTAACCTGAAGCCAAGAGATTCTATTCACAATCACTACAGAATCCATTAATCAGATGTTATAGATCCAACCCAAGCCTGATGAAGCCCCATTATATATCGAAATCCTCACTGAAATATATCTGAAGCTGGACTTTCCTAAGAGGTTCCAAATATTCAAAACCTTCCTTCCTCCATTAGTAGAAACCCCAAAAAAGTAAGTCTCCATACTCAGCTTCCATTTTTCAGAGAGAACCAGACAGATTGTTATAATGTTGTCCTGTATTTTATGGTATTTTACTGATGAATATGTAGATGCATATATCCTAGGTTTCCTATCCATATTTTTCCCAGGACAACCTCCAACTTAAACATTCAACTTTGCACAATACATATAACATGCAATCCATGAACAATTGATAAAATTACCAGAGTAAGGAGTATTTAAATACTCCTCAGTTTTGTTCCATTTGTTCGTATATTTCCAATCAGAAAGGTTTGCAGTTATCCTCCAAAAACTAGACACAGATGGTAACCACCAATCTATAGTCTTTTGGATATCCTTGATCAGAAAGGATTCCATAGAATTCAACTACAAATAATTCATTGATTCATTTGTTTATCCAGTTTTCAACATGCTAAGCAGTAGCATTCAACCTAGAGTCAGTGAAGAAATAAAGAAAGTATTGCAATTTTCAGAACAAAGTAAAACAGGAGACTGGTATCTATACCAAAATCATAATAAAATTAGGGTATATGGATGCCATATTATTCCATACAAGCTTCCCAAATACCTCCCAATGAGGTTATTTGCATTGGAATACATCAGACAAATCCTAAATTCAGATGAAGTTAATTTCCTTTCAGCAAAGAAGAAAACTCAATTTAAGATTAAGAACTAGTTAGGGCCTTTTATTTGCAATAGTAGAAATGCTGGTCAACAAGTAGATAAGTGTTTACAAGATTTCAAGTTCAGTAATAGTTTCAAATGGCAATATGTTCCTTTGGGAGTCATAAATAAACTAAGAGTCAAATTCAAATTGACCCCTTTTGTTCATGAGTCAAAACTAGAGATTGAAAAGTATTCCAACCAATTAGAGTGGTTGGAAAATACTTTACAAGAGGTGGAGAAGCAGGTTGATAATAGTTCCATCATGCTTACTCTATCCCCACAAGACAGGAACTCAAAGAGGGGAAGAGAGGAAGGATATTATTCTACAAAGACTACTTCTGACACCAAATTCAAGCTAATGTACAAGGCAAAACTGAATCCAGTGATAGAGAAAGAAGAGATAGTTGACATAGCTGAAGTCATTGATATAGATATAGTGGTCAGAGATAATGCACCTCCCACGGTTTCATAGGAAACACATCAGCCATCAACCTCCAGTGCTCAGATTATTTAGAAATAACATAGTACAGAGGTTTCTTCATTAAGCAAACTAGTGGATAAAGAAAAATATATAATGGATAAGTATAAAGAAATTAAATTGAAGAATGAAGCATCGAAAGTTGTAACTTATGCCTAATATTGGAAACAAACTTCTAATGACCAGAACATGTTACTTTCAACCTTTGATTACAAAACTAGGAAGATGAAAATTACCTTTTTGCAACCAACAGTGCAGGCTCCAAAATCATCAATAGACTACAGGAAAACAACCTTTGAAGTCCTTGCTAAAGATGTACATCCTATAGATCAAATCGAGTTTCATAAACAATCAGGAGAAATGATCTACTCCACTATGAAAAACAAGGCTTTGAGTGTCCAAAAACTACATAATTCTCTAGAAAATATCAGAGCACAATTACAACTAGAGAAGGCTTCTACACAAGCAAAGGATAATAGAATAAATCCCTTGAAGAATTGGTCATGGAGGTTGGATATGATCGAAAGAATATCAAAGCAGCTGAAGAGCTTATCAAGAAGAAGAATGCAGACATAGCTACATTGAAGAAGTAGCTGAAATTACCTACAACTGAACATCCACAAACTAAATAAGTTTTGGAGAATGAAAGTCAAAAGGATGAAATAATGAATCTCATCATTCAGTTGAAAGCTCAATTGAAAGAGATGGAGAATGAAATGGAAAAATTAGTGTAGGAAAAGAAGGCCAGCATGGAAGCAGTTACTGTTACTGCCATACCCATATCTTCAACATCAACTTTAGTGGCTACAGTAGTTCCAGTGACAAAAAAAAATTCAGCAACACCAACTACTACACCAGCAACAACAACAACCCATCCCAATGATGAGGCAAGTAAATTAATTAAGGCAATGAAAGACATATCAATCCAAACAACTGAGATTAATAGACTTAAAGGACAAGTAAAAAGTCTAGAAGATGAAAAGAAATTGGTTCAGGTAATGCATAAGGCTGAAACACATAAATCAAATAGATTGAATGACTGAATACAAAATGTAGAAAAAAAATTGACATTGGAAGAGACTTTGGTCCAAGAAAAGAAACAACTATGGGTCAATATCATTAACTATATTAATGATATTTGGCCATCTATCCAAGTTATATTTGAGCATAAAGATTTGATAAAGGAAGATAGTGAAGCTATTCAGAAAGTAAAAGAAGAACATGGAAAGAAACCAGAGGAAGCAACTGAGATAATTAAGTTTCTCAATTCTAAAATCAAGCATGAATTAGAATAAATTGGGATAAGTGACATAACATAAACAATTTTAGAAGTGAAAAAGGTGATTTCCAAGAGAAATCTGATGACACAGCTTGAGGATAAGTGTCAAACTATAGAGCTAGCAGTGAACAGATTCATGAACAAATTTGATGTTTTAAGATCAAAGGGATTGCCACTAATCCATTAGTGATCAATGACAGACTAATGAGGCATGAATATTATGAAAAAAATATCAGAGAAGTGGCTAAAGAAAATTCCAACAATTCCTCATTGAAAGGAATTCCTACAGGCAAAGTACTCTTTCAAATTTTTAAAATCTCTTTTACCTCCAACATGAGGTAAATCATCTCTTTGTAAACAAGCCTAAATTTACCAAGTATACTGAAGCAGATGAGATTTATAGGAGGATGGTAAAGATCAAAATACCAGATGAATAAGCTTGGGAAAAAATCTGTGATTTACCGTGACAGGTAAAAATAAAAGCAAGTAAAAGAGAGACAAGGTCAAAGGTGAAAATAGAACAGGCAGATCAAGCAGTAAGGTAAAATAAGAATTCACAGGTTACAGATAAAAGACAGAGTTTAAAGATGAAGACAGATGATAACAAGCAACGTACAAGACAATCAACAGATAAAAGGCAGCAAGCGTAAAAACAACAGTCAGCATGAAAGACAACAAAATATTAGAGAAACAAACACTAAATCAATAAATAGGGATAGCTTGCGTTTAGTTGCGTTAACAAGATATTTTGTATTAATTTTTGTATAAATACTTCAGCAATTCGATGTATTAAGGGTGGATTCTTGAAAATTTCTATAGTTGTAATTGAGCTATTACCTGAGGGTTTATTGTATAATTTTCAAGTTCACAGACAGGACAAGTAATAAAGGCATTGCATTACAAGATTCATGTGTTGAGCTACTTCAGTGAAGTATATTTCAATTGTTTATTTTTATTTTCTTAAGTATTCCATAAACTTTCATTTTTTCCAAATTTAAATGTTATAAAAGGAATATTATTGCAGAATTTGTTTAAATACACTATGTTATGAACTGTTATTCATTTTAATATTTTTCTCTGAAATCTGGATATGAGAATCCTTAATTGCTCTCCCATCCCGATTGACCTCTTTCACTTTCCTTCATCATCTGGTTTAAGGAATCCTTAACTGCTCCTTGATCCCGATTGAAAACCACTTCACCATTCAGCCTTTAAGATCTGATTTTTCTCAGCTACCCTGCCCTGTAAACACTTCCTTTAGAACTTGATTCTGTCCTATTTTCTTGATATTCTGAATCCATTGTTTTGGTGCTCAACGAGGTGGCTTATTATTGACAACTCTAGTGCTTTCTCATTTAATTATCAACCCGGGGTAAGTCTTCTTATTTCAAGAGTGTTGGCATAATATATGCGAGTATGGTCATCTAATAGTTATTCCTTTTCACTTATGAGAAAGAATTTTCTAACTTCTGAAGTTTTCTTATCCTACGAGGGGTGGATTGGATTGATTTTTAACCTAATATTGAGTAGCAATATTGAGCAGATATCTAATTGAATTAAAAAATAGTCTAACTGTGCTGAACAATAATCTAGAGAAATCAATAGTCTAACTAAGCTGAACATTAATGGAATTGAATTGAATTAGCAATCTAGCTAACTGAGCAGTAATGGAACAAAAGTATAACTAGCTGAGCAGTAATGGAATGACAATATAACTAACTAAGAAATAATGGAACAACAATATAATTGAAGAAATTTAAATAAATCGTACAACAATTATTTAAGTAATTTTGCAATAGAATTTTCTTTATGAATTAATTAATCAACATTGATAGACGGTTGAACGCTTCATTATGCCAAAAGAATAATGAAATTCATAAAAACAGATAACATCAAAATCAGATTATTCTATGATCTATAACTCAAATGCAATGACATTAAAAGAATTGGAACTATCTACTGATAATGAAATATTGCCATAAGTCGGAAAATACGATTGTGATTGTCCTAATTCAAGAACATGATTTCTAACAATCCTGAAGAAAGAGAACTGTAGATTTATTTAATGGAAATATACTTTACAACTGCATCAGATAATTAAGAATTGGTTCTGCAACTACACAGAGTATGAAAACTTGCGAGGAGCTTCTAGAGGTTGGGCCCAGACCACCAGAAGCTCTAGCACAGTAAAAAATTCAAAATATTATTGTTCAAAGCTCTATATTACATCTAGTAATGCTACAAAATACAATTAGACGGACTATTTATAATGCGTCGATTACAGAATGAATTTCCTATCCTTTCTCTGACTCCCTTCTCATTCGTCCTTCGCCCTTTTAAAGGCAATTTCAAAAATACGAAAGTATTTCCCAAATGAAAACCCGTTGCGCGTGGTTGTTTTTTGAGTTCTTGGACTCAAATTCGTTTATCTGCCTTCTGTTGGCCATTGGGAGTTACCGTAATCTCATATGTTTGCATCCGTTCGTTAGTTTATGTTTCCTATTGGTCAAGTCATTTTGCCTTCCTACATGCGGAGATAAGAGAAGTCAATTTTCTGTTACAGAAACATCCTTTTCATCATTAGTCTAATTGTTCTCGTTTTCATAATATTTTATTCTCTTTATTGTTAATATGAAGAGGAATTCCCCAAAATTTAAACATAATTCGAAGTAATTACAAGGTGAGAACATACCTTAATTTGGGCCCAACATACTCCCCTTCTTACCTAATTGCATGTCCTCATGCAAATAGACGATTGAGATGTAGTTGTGTTAAGGAGTAGGCAGGGTAGGCCTTTTCGTTGTATTCTCTAAAGCCTTGTTTTCATTTCATGAGTGTAAAGGCAGTGCCTGTGGATCCTTCTGGTAATTCGTAATTGTGATTATGATCCTCGGGAGGATACTAGAGGAGAGGGCTTCTATAACTACATCCCACATGCAGGCCTCATGTTGTAGACCAGGTTGTTTTATGAGAGGAATCTGGAGGCAACAGCCTTGAAATTCCTGTAACTGAATGGCTCCCTATTCTTCACATTGTTCATGGATGCCATCCATCTTTTCTTGGCTACTGCTAAGGCCACTTCACGAATGTCCCCAAAGTATTTTCATGCATTTTCTATGATATCTTTATGGATGGGACCTAGCCTAGTCCTCACACCTTGCCTTCTCATGAATTTTTTGTGCTAGATGATCATTTGCAGGGGTTTTGTAGGCTCCCCCCTGACCCATAAATCTAGACTATGCTCTTTTTCTTGGAAGGATGTCATAGGCTTTGGCCCACCTGATCTCGTTTTTAGAAAATGAAAGGAATGCTTGCAGCTACACATCCCCTATAAAGGGGCTAGGGCTGGACCTGCTCATCCTGATCATTACAACAATGGAAAAAATCTTCTATGGTCCTGAAAGTAGTGGATTTTCCTACCCTGACAGCTTTAACTTTCAAGAGTAAATACCGTTCTATTAGGAACAAGGCATAGTTGAATGTCGGAGCTCTGCATGATATCACATCATTATATAGAGAGAAAATTGTATATATTTGCTTCTTAGCTTGCTCCACCTGCTCTTGTACCATTTTAAACTTTGCATGTTCTCCTCTAAGCTGGGCGAATGTCTCATCTTTTGTGGAGGAGAGGTCAGTGAATTTTTTTAGCAATGCCTGATATTCTTGTAATGGCACCACCTCCTTCCTACACTATGTTAGTTCATGAAACACTTGCACTAGTTAATTGTGTAACTCATGGTTGGAAACTTTCTCTACTAGATGGGCATAGGCAAGGGCTTCCTCTATTTGGGTCCCCTTTTCTTCTATAGCCTTCTGCTCAGTTTGGGTGGAGGCTTCAATGGTGTTTTCCAATTCTATCTACATTTCAGCCTTGGTGGTGTCTGCTAGGTTGGTCTGTATTTTAGCCTTAGTAGTAGTTATCAAATTGGTTTGTATTACAGTTTCCACGGTGTCGGATAAGTCAGTTTTCATTTTGTTTTTGAAAATATTTACTGGTTCCGTTTGAGTTCCTGCAATAGAGGTTTATTTCTTTGGCTTCTGGGCCCTTCTTTCTTTCTTCAGTTATTTTCTTAGATATTTTACCAATTTCTTCAATCTCTTGCAGGTCCTTCTTAGTTTCTCACTTCTCCTTTCATCTAAATCTTCACCTGTTCTTACTTCAATAGGTGGCAGGGGAGCAGAATTCCCCTTTCAGGGATGGTGTCTAAAATGGTGCTTCTGATTACATCTTCGGAATTTACTTCAATGTAAGGGTCCTGACCAGGAGGAGCGATGCTACCTCCTGGTGATAAAAAGGTTGTCTTTATGTGTGTGCTCTACTCCACAAGGACAGTGTCACTTGAATGATCTTACGATTCCATTCTCTCCTCTGTCTATCCATCGCTATACACCTCATAATTATCAATAGGGGACAGAGCCTCATCATCTCGTGGTTCCTCTTGGTCAGGTAGGATGTTAGTGTGACCAGAGCTACTGGGGGTGGCAGATTTATCAAAAAATTCCTCTTGCTCCCCTGCTCTCAATGGGTTTCTTGATTCATAGTCTATCCTTATTTGTCATAGGACTCGAGCCATTTCCTCCTCGAAATCTTGCAAGGGTGCATGGGATGGTTCTTCTTCCTCCATGAGGTTCGAGGTTCCTTGGAGTGTCTTGGACCATTTTTTCCTGCTTGGCTCTAACGTTTAGGTTCAGGTCCTTTTTCTTATTGGTGTATTTACCCTGGGGGGCTCAATTTCGGTTCCGTAAGGGTTTACTTCTGGTTCCTGTGCCTCAGGGTTAAAGAAATTATCCCAGGTTAAAGGCTACCTATCTAACTCATGAATGATGATTAGTTTTATTAACTCCTGGTGACTAAGCACTACTTTGGGATTCTTGTCTTTCCTCAATTGAAAAACAGTATCATGCAATACAGAATTAAAAAAGGCAGGTAGATTAATTGACATATTTTGTTTAAGTGCAGCTAAAAGTTTTAGCTGTCGAGCTTTTACCACATCCCGATGTCCTTCGCATGTAATAAAATTTTGGATGAATGCTTCCATCTCCTTCCATGGCTAGTGTACAGAGGCAAGTTTAATCCATATATTTTTTCATTCCTATGGTTCCTATGGGTCCTGGTATGCTGCTACTGCTTCTCTCAAGAGGAGATGGTTCTCTTCCCATCTTTCTCCTTGCATTGATATTCCAGAAAATTCTGTGATAATTCCCTCTGTAACTAGTATAATTCGACCTTTGACTCTGGTTTTCCCTTCCTACATATTTTGCAGGAATTTTATTGCAATTCTCATGTCAAATCCCTGTAGTTTGTGTACATATTTTAGCCATCCAGCTCGCTGGAGGATGGCACTCGCTACCTCTATAATTGGAAAGTTTACAGGCTCGCTTCGAAAGGTATTTCCTCCCATATCTAATATGCTATTTTCCTCTGATTTTTTTCTTCTTGGCTCTGTGGTTTCGACTGGATGTTGTATGCAAGCGGAAAAGATATTGTGGCTTTGCGCAGATAATCTTCATGCCTTAATTGTAGTGTTTCTCTAGTCTTATTGATTCATATAACGAGATTTATATAGGGATTTCACATGCTTGTCGAATTAAGACCAAGTAAATCCCCTCCCTCAAAGAAAGGGCACCCACGCCCTCAAGTACATGAGAGATTTGGTCGCTCATGAATGCAGACAGGGGAATGCTAGAATTTGGTAATGATAATATGTGTGTGAGGGGTGGGCGGTTGAGTAATTACTAACATATGCTGTATAAAGGTCAGATTTATAAGTTTTCATAATTGTATCTTGTGCGAAAGTGACCACAAATCGAGAGGAAATAGCATAGCCATTATTTCGATATGATGTCTTTGTACAACTGAAAAAGTTATGACAGAAGCAAGACTGAGTCAAGTAATGATTGGCGTTGTCATCCAGAAGTTCAAAATATGTAAGCATATCTTTGTTAGTTATTCTTATGGTAGTTCATAATTATTACTAACTCGAGTAATAGCTTGTGGACGAAGAATGGAAGACAAGGTGTACATAAAAGAAATTGGCTATTGAAGGATCATAATTTCATACCACAAGCAGAGCCACTGCTGCCAGCAGGTGTTCATAGCCTCGACAGGGTTGCTATTTTAACTCAAAAAATGAGCCAGGACCCTTATGTAAGAATATTTGTTTTGCCAATTTTATGGAGAGATGACCATGCTGGTATGGTGGCCAGATAACCATGGTGCCACTCACTAGAGTTGTAGCAAAGTGATCAGGCTGGCTCATGATGAGACCTCCTGTCCTTCAAGTCATTAAGAAGGTCATTACCCTGGTGTGGTGGCCATAGTGGGCGTGTCACTTGCTACACTCTTATGAACATGGTAGGCTAGCTCGTGATGAGACCCCCTATACTATCTTAAAATATGCATGTAAGTGTAGTACTTTATTTTTAATTGTAACATCTTGATCTATAAGGAGGTCACTGTGATGGTGTGGTGGCCAAATAGTCACAATGCCATTACTATAATTTTATCACAGTGATCAGGCCAGCTCGTGATGAGACCTCCTGTCTTTCTAGTAGATGAGAAGTTCATTACCCTGGTTTGGTAGCCATTGTGGGCATGTCACTTGTTAAATCCCTTATGATCATTGTAGGCTAGCTCGTAATGAGACCCCCTATCCTCTTAAATATTTTCATGAACACATAATAATTACTTTTTATACATAAAGGGAGGCTCATTAACTCCTTAAGAGTGAGGGATGGTGAAAGAAGCGGAAAAAAATGCCAATACCATTAATACCCCTTGTTCCATTTCTTCATGCTGTGGGGACATATTACTCAAATAGTGCAGAAAGATATATCATCATAAGGTCATGTATTGAATGATATCATATTTGAACTGTGGGTGACTTAGCCTTTCATTTCATGTGTGCATAATGTCAACTTCTTTTTTAAGAATTATAGTGCCAAAGGGCCATCATATTTGTAATTTTACCTTTTCCCCTCTCTCTTTAAATTGCCATTCCCTACTCAATGTTACTCAATTTGAGAAAAACACAAAAAGAATGGCTATTTAAGTTGGTCGAACAACAACTGTTCAGAGATTGAGCAGTAGTTGTTCAAAGATTTCTCAGCACAAAAAAAATGCTCAAAAAATGGTTGTTCAATTCGAATGAACAACAGTCGTTCAAAGATTGAACATCAGATGTTCCCGAATTGAACAAAAAAAATAAAAACACAGCAATGAATAGTTGTTCAGTGCGACCGAACATCAGCTGTCCAAGAAGTGAACAATAGTTGTCCAAGAATTTAACAAAAAAATTAAAAATGTGAATATGGATGGTCAGTTGTGGTTGAATTAGCAGTCATTCAAAGACTGAACAAAATTTTTCCACGAATTGAACATCAAAAATAAAAACGCCACAAATGGTTGTTCAATTCGACTGAGCAGTAGCCATTCGGAGATTGAACAACAGTTGTCCACGAATTGAACAGAAAAAATGATAACATAGAAAATGGCTATTCAATTTGGTTGAACCATAGCCGTTCAAATATTGAACACCAACTATTCTCGAATTGAACATCAAAAAGAAAAAACACCAACAAACAGTTGTTCAGTTCGACTGAACAATAGCCGTTCAAATATTGAACAACAGTTGTTCACAAATTGAACAACAAAGTTAAAAACATAAAAATGGTTGTTCAATTTTGGTTGAATCAAAAACAATTGTTCACGAATTGAACAACAAAAATAAAAACACCGCAAATGGTTGTTCAATTGAGCGGCAATCGTTCAAAGATTGAACAACATCTGTTTACGAATTGAACAGCAAAAATAAAAACACAACCAATGGTTTTTCAATTCGACTTAACAACATCCGTTCAAACATTGAACAAAAACTTTCCATGAATTGAACAACAAAAATAAAAACACAGCAAATGGACGAATGTTCAATTCGACTGAACAACAACCATTCAAAGATAGAAAAGCAGTTGTTCTTGAATTGAACATCAATAAAAACAAAATATTACAAGGAAAATAAATTGAAAATGTGAAGAATGTACAAAAAGACAAGAAAAATATATAAATTATTTACAAGTGATGCTGGCAAACCTCTCATGTACTTGAGTTTGTGGGGTTATCACCCCCTTGCACCACAACTTGGATGGTGGGATCATTTCATACCTGTTGACAAAAATATTCTTTCGTGAGAGGTTTGCGATAAAGGCATGCTCTGTGTCCGTTAACTCGAAATGTTGAACCAGACCCATCTATGGTGGTCAAGGTGAGGGTACCATTGCTATGTACTTCCTGAATCTCATATGGACCGAGCCACCTTGTTTGCAGTTTTCCTAGAAAGTCTTAGAATTTGGAGTCATAGAGGAGTGCCCAATCTCATTTTTGAAACAATTTCTTCTTTATTAGGTTTTCGTGCCAATTGGCTCACTGTTTTTGAATAATTTTTGTGTTTTTTAGGGCTAGCAGTCGAACTTCATCAGTTCATTTATTGCTAGAGTCTCTTAACTTGAGCTTTTGTTAAGTCCA
This sequence comes from Pinus albicaulis, assembly GCA_034641835.2. Taxonomy (NCBI): domain Eukaryota; kingdom Viridiplantae; phylum Streptophyta; class Pinopsida; order Pinales; family Pinaceae; genus Pinus; species Pinus albicaulis. The sequence goes on along the minus strand of CM076580.1, from coordinate 1,321,764,858 downwards.
ATCCCACTTCCTGGGCTATTCTCAGAGTTGTAATTTCGATTTCAATAGGGAAGATAGGTTCTCTCCCAAATACTAGCTGATATGGTGAATATCGAATGGTATTTCTCTAGGTTGTTCGATAAGCCCATAAGGCTTCTGGTAGTCTAGTGGTCCAGTGCTGGCAGTGTGTTGTTATCGTCTTGGTAAGGATTGCCTCCAGGACTTTCTTGGTGCTTTCGACTTGCTCATTGGCCTGCGAATGGTCAGGAGACATAACTTTGTGGATGATATGGTGATTTATTAAGGTGGATGTTATCGTATTGCCTGTGAATTGTGCCCCCCCATCGGTTATCACTTCCCTTGGCAAGTCGTATCACACGAATAGTTAAAAGAGAAACTTAATTACTGATTCTTTCGTGGCTCTTGACAAGGCCACTGCTTCTACCCATTTGGTGACATAATTTGTGGCAACTAATATGTGGGCTTTCTAGTTTGATGGTGGGTTGAATGGCCCAAAAAATTCCAATGCCCACCATTCAAATGGTTCCACCACCAATTGTGGTTGTAGCAGCATTTCATCATCTTGGCCTGGGCAGCCTATTCTTTGGAAACTATCATAGGCCTGGTCATACTTCTTTGCGTCTTTGAAAATTGTAGGCCAATAATAGCCTAATTGCAACACTTTATGCCATGTCTATCGTTCTGTGAAATGGCCACCACAAGGTTCATCATGATAGGCTCGTAAGATGTCATAGATTTTGTCTTCCCTTATGCATCTGCATATGTGCATATTGGCCCTTGTATGGAATAGGTATCCTACAATCCAAGAGAATCTTGAGCTGCGTTGTACAATAAATTTTCTTTCCCTTGATGTTAAGTGTCTACGTAGCTTCCCCACTACCAGATAATTTGCCACATCTGCATACCATGGTGTTTTGACCGCTACAGCAAATAGGTGTTCGTAAGGGAATTGATCATCAACTATTAGTGTGTCGTCTATCTTGGGGAATCTGGACAGGAACTCTGCCACCATGTTTTCCTTCCCTAGACGGTATTTGATTATTATATTGAATTCATGCAACAACAGTAACCAACAAGTTATTCTCCCATTCATGATTGGTTTATTAGCTAAATATCTAATAGCAGAGTGATCAATATATAGGAACATTGATATCCAGTTATATAGTGCCTGAATTTATTGATAGCATAAATGACAGCCAAGAATTCTTTTTCAGTCACTGTATAATTTAATTCGGCAGGAGTAAGGTTTTTTCTGAAATAATAAATAGCATAAGGCTTTCAGTCTTCTTCTTGGCCAAGCAATGCTCCTATTGTTGTATCAGATGCATCGGAAGATATGTGAAAGGCTAGTTTCCAGTTAGGACCTCGCAGGATTGGTGCTGTTGAGAACAACCTCTTCAAGTCTGTAAAAGCGGTGTCAAATTTGTCAGTCCAATGGAATTCAACATTCCCAGTCAATGCATATAGAGGTGCAACTATCTGTGAGAATTTTTTTATAAATCTGCGATAATATCCTGCATATCCCAGAAAATTGCGCACCTCTGTTTGTGTAGAAGGTGTGGCCAACAGAAGGATTACCTATATTTTAGCCGGATCTACCTGTATTCCTGCTGCAGAAATGTAGTGACCTAGGATTACCCCCTCAGTCATCATCATGTGACATTTTTTGTTGCTTAGACATAGTCTAGTAGAAATACATCATTCTAACACTTTTTCTAGCATTTCTAGAGCTTGATCAAAGTCTTCCCCATAGGGTGTAAAATCATCCATATAGATTTCAAGTCCTTCAATTAAGTCAGAAAAAATGCTAATTATGGCTCTCTGAAATGTTGCTGGGGCATTACATAATCCAAATGGTAAAAATCTGTAAGAAAAAGTGCTCGATGGGCAGGTAAAGGTTGTCTTATTTTGGTCTTTGGGAGCTATTTGGATTTGATTGTATCCGTTGAATCCGTCAAGAAAGGAGAAGAACCGTTTCCTAGCCAATGTATCAAGGACTTGGTCAATGAAGGGGAGGGGGAAATGGTCTTTCTGCATTGCCTTATTTAATTCTCTATAATCTACATAGATTCTCCACTTCCCATTCTTTTTAGGGACGACTACCAGAGGGGAGACCCATTTGTTGTCTGAAATAGGATAAATGAAATTTACATCTAACAGTTTTTGCAGCTCCTCTTTTACAATCTCTTTTAAGTGCAGGTTTAATCTTTGTTGGGGTTTTCTAATGGGGCATGTTTCCCTATCGATATAGATATGATGCATGCACATTTGTGGGTCCAAACCCTTCATGTCTTGGTAGTCCCTCGCAAATGCACCTTGGTGCTTCCGGAAGACTTTTATGAGTTTCTGTTTTTGGTTGTCATCCATACTGCCATTAATATTCAGAACCTTTCCTGGCTCGATCTCAAGAGGTATGTTGTTACAAACAATGGTTGTGGAGATATCTTGAGTCTCGAAGTTTGTCACAGTATCCTCTTGATCTTCATGTTCGAGGAATGTTTTCAACATTTGGAATTTTAGATTTTAAGGCATGGGTGACTTATTCATAAAATTATTGATTACATCATCTTTAGTTTGATCCTTGAATTCGACAGCTTTTACTAGTGTAAGAGGTGAACAGATGTTTTTCTCCCAATATGTATCTAGATGTTTGTGAATTTTTACCGTGGGTAGGCTTGGTTTGGCAGGCGGATAAATAATGATATTTTTTATAGAATCTCCTCTAGTGATAGTCATGCTACATGCTCGACAGCCTATGTAAGCATCTGCTGTGGCCAGCCAAGGTCGCCCAAGAATCAATGGGTGCCCTTCCATCCCATTTTTTGGATTAATGACTTAAAAATCAGCTAGGTATTCCAATGAGTCCACAGAGACCATGATGTCTTGCACTATACCTTCTAGTCTGATAATAGACCTGTAAGCTAGTTCCATAAGTGTGGTCGTAGGTTCTAAAGCTGATATGCCTAGTTTTTTGCAAGCTCCAGTAGTTAAGATGTTAATAGCTTCCCCCAGGTCAACCAATGTGTTTGAAAATGAGTGACCAGAGATTTGTACAGTTACAATGGGGTTTCCTGGGTCTTCATATTTCACAGGTGATTCCCTACCTAGAAACAAGTCAGATAGAATTCCTACCACATGAATGGTGGGTGCATCCTTTGTTTTCTTGACTTGTTTTTTTCCACATAATTATTTGATTTTCTTTGCATAGATGGGAATGTCTTGGATGGACTAGAGAAGAGGAATTTTGATACAAAGGTTTCTTAATTCCCCCAGGATGTCAAAAACTGGAGTGATTATAGGCCCGGGTAGATTTATATTTTAGGAAATGGAGGTTGAGTCACCCTAAGTTTTTGAGGCCTTTGTTGATCATTTTTTTCCTTATCTTTACCTATTTCTATTATATTTGTTAAACTAGTTTCTATTGAGGTTTCAACTTGGGACTGAGGTGGAATTGTAGCTTCTATAGGTAAGATGGTATGTCCTGATCTTAACCTCAATTCATTGCACTGTTTTTGTTCGGCATTGGGTTTTGGATTTTATATGATCTAAATTAGTTGAACTGGTATGTTATTGGGATTAGGATTGGGTTGGGTTGGCAATTGAGGGCATATGGCAGGCTGCTGGTTATGCTAAACTGGGTAGGGAGCTGGCAACATAGGTTGATTTTGGGTCCCTGCTCCTATTGGCATATTGGCCATTCCCATGGGTCACTGCCAATTCCAATTAATGTTTTGAGTAGGTGGGTTTGGCCACTGGCTTTGATATGGGATATTTTTCCAATAAGGGGAAGAGAAAGGAAAGTTCTGCCAATTATTCCCTAATGGAGGTTGTGTAGGCTAGGGTGGCACAGGAAACGCTTGGTTTGGCCATGTTGGGAAGGAGTTTTGGGTTTTCCAAGTTGTTGGAGGGTTTTTCTAGCTAAACTGCGACGAAAAAAAGTATTGAGGCAAGTCTTTTGGTATGCCAAGTCGTGCTTTCCATTGCCGACACTGATTCATTAAATAGACTGGCTCTGTTTCTTCTTCTTCTTCCTTGTAGACGGCTTTCAGCCTGAGAAGTGAAGGACACTAGTCTGTGGTATGATCCTTAGTGTAGATAGCACAAGTCTAAACCATGTCTAAAGGAAATTCCCTCTGGTTGTTCTTCTTCCGACATCTTGGGAAAAAGATGGCTAGGTTTTTTTCTTCTATAGCTTGTTTCTGTTTGGCTTGTAAAACATCAAGTTGTGTTGTCAAAGTACCCAGGATGTCAGTTTTGAAATTTTCTAACAAATTTCCAAATTCTACTCTGGTTACATTGCCATTGGTCTGCTTAAGGTCTTTCTTCATAGAATCACGTCCAACAGGTCTATTGCGTGAGCTACCCCGTGAGAATCTAATACATAAGGAAATAATCTCATTGTATTCTTCTTGGTAAATATCTCCCTTCTCCATTATGTTAAGCATTTCAACCCATTCTTCCTTCATCCCTTTAAGCATCGTGGATTTTAAAATGTCCTTGGATAGCGTGGTATATGGGGATCTTTGTAAATTGTATTGAAATATTTCTACATATTCCTCTAATGTTTCATTGTCTTTTGTAGACATGTTGAAGATTTCATCTTTTAGATCTCGGGTTCAAAAATAGTCTTGGTATTTGGTAAGAAAAATATTCTTCATTTGGTCCCAGTTGTTTATAGTTCCCCCACCTAATCCCATGAACCAGCGGACCACAGTTCCTTTTCAGGTAGAGGGAAATAGTTTTAGTTTCTGGGGATCGGTGGTGTAGTCATATCCTCTGCATAAGACATCAAATTCAAATAGGAATGCATGAGGATATTTTGTGGTTAATCCATGAAAGGTGGGGATGTTGTGCAAGGGAATGGCTATCATAGGGGCATTGGAAGAATGATCAACAATAGGGTATTATAATGTTGATGTCTGCATCTGATTCCAATTTTGATTATTTTCCATCTGATCAAAGAGATGCCAGAAATATTCGAGAACTTCTTGATCAGGAGGAGTGATTCTAATAGGCTTGGGAGGTGAATGCAGTGGGGGTTTTACAACACTTCCCTAATCTGGGATCCTAAGTACTTCTATTTTGATCACTTCTTTAGGGGACTTAGGTTCTGATATTTCTATATGAATTCCTCCACTAGTTTCTCCCCCTCCTTCTTGTAGGTTGCAAGAGCCTCCCTCTTTTGAAGGGTTAGTGCCTATATGAACGGAAGTCTACAGGATTTTCTCAGACCCCTATATCTCGCAGTGAATCTTGAAGTAGGCTACAGATGGTGAGGTTTCTCCCTGAGGGAGTGTATTAGGACTTTGAATGGAAATATTTCTGGGTCCTATAGATGCCTGACATTCAGCTTTCTTAATGATTTCATCTATATATGTTGTTCTTCCAAGGATCACCAGTCCTTTAGATTGTGAGGATGGTTGCGAGTGATTTCGGATTATTTCTATATTTTTCTTCACAGACATAAAACAAAAGCACCTATCCTATGGTTCTTTGCATGACTTGCTGGTAAGCGGGCTAGAGGGAAAACATGTTGCTTACCGGTACGCAGGTTCTTACTTCTCGTTTTCAATACCCGATTCTTCACAGCAATGGAGAAAGATGAATAAAGGAGATTACTCTTAAAACTCTCCCCGGAAATGGCGCCAAAATGTTGGTGCTCAAAGAGGTGGATTATTATTGAAAAATATAGTGCTTTCTCATTTAATTATCAACCTGGGGTAAGTCTTCTTATTTCAAGGGTGTTGGCATAATATATGAGAGTCAGGTCATCTAATATTTATTCCTTGTCTCTTATGAATAAGAATTTTCTAACTTCCTAAGTTTTCTTACCTTATGAGGGGTGGCTTGGATTGATTGGTAACCTAAGATTGAGCAGCAAGATTGAGCAGCTATCTAATTGAATTAAACAACAGTCTAACTGAACTGAACAACAATCTAGAGAAATCAAGCAGCAATTGAATTGAATTAAACAACGGTCTAAATAAATTAAACAACAATGGAATTGAATGGAACAACAGTCTAACTAAGCTGAACAGTAATGGAATTGAATTGAATTAGCAGTCTAGCTAACTAAGCAGTAATGGAACAACAGTATAACTAGTTGAGTAGTAATGGAACGACAGTATAACTAACTGAGTAATAATGGAAAAACAGTATAACTGAAGCAATTTAAATAAATAGTACAACAATTATTTAAGTAAATTTGCAATGGAATTCTCTTTATGACTTAATTAATCAACATTGATTGATGGTTGAATGCTTCATTATGCTAAAAGTAGAATGCAATTCATAAAAATAGATAACATTTAAATCAACTTATTCTACGATATGTAACTCAAATGCAATGGCATTAAAAGAATTGGAACTATCTATTGATAATGAAATATTGCCATAAGTCGGAAAATACGATTGTGATTGTCCTAATTCAAGAACGTGATCTCTAAACATCCTGAAGAAAGAGAACTGTAGATTTATTGAATGGAAATATACTTTACAACTGCATCAAATACCTAAGCATTGGTTCTGCAACTACACAGAGTATGAAAACGTGCGAGGAACTTCTAGAGGTTGGGCCCATACCACCAGAAGCTCTAGCATAGTAGAAACTTCAAAATATTATTGTTCAAATCTCTATATTACATCCAATGATGCTACAAAAATAAAATTAGATAGAATGTTTCTGACGCGTCGATTACATAATGAATTTCCTATCCTTTCTCCAACTCCCCTTATCGTCCGTCCTTCGCCCTTTTAAAGGCGATTTAAAAAATACGAAAGTATTTCCCAAATGATAGCCTGCTGTGTGTGGCTGTGGTTTGAGTTCTTAGACTCGAATTCATCTTTTTTCCTTCTGCTAGCCGTTGGGAGTTACCAAAATCTGATATGTTTGCGTCCGTTGGTTAGCTTCCATTTCCTATTGGTCTAGCTATTCTTCCTTCCTGCATGTGGAGATAAGAGAAGTCATTTTTTTGTTACAAAAACATCCTTTTCATCATTAGTCTAATTGTTCTCATTTTCATAATATTTTATTCTCTTTATTGTTAATATGAAGAGGAATCCCCCCAAAATTTAAAAATAATTCGAATTTGGTCCTAACACCTTTCCCAATGGAAAAATAAGAATCAACTATCCATCTTAATCATTAATTCCACCAACAAATTAGAATAAAACCAAATCAATCTTACATAACTAGCCTAAAATAAATTAAAACAAAAAATTTAAATCATAAAGAGAGAGCCATATCTGAGCAGTAGGAAGGCTAGATCCTAATCTCCAGAAGTGGTTGATAGTTACCTCTAATATTTCTTGAACACGCATAAAAACCTTGCAAAATTTTGGAGAGATAACAGGTTGGACATAAACAAACCCTTGGCAATGTCAGTCTAGTACCAACCCACCTCACCTCCTTTATAATGGGGTAGAAAGGGAGGCCATCTCCATATTCTTGGATCGCTTGGAAAACTAGGGCACACACATGTAATCAAATGCAACATCACCACCCTATCAGAAGCTACGGAACTCACCTCGCACCACCTGTAACAACTGCATCTTCATCCTTCAATGTAGAAAACCCACCCAGTCAAAAAAGTTATCCACTCATAACCTCTCTAACACCACAAGTTTCACCCCTATAATATGGTGTGGGGTCATCGTCCCATAAATGCGAATAATCATAGCCACCACTAATCATGTATCTAGGTCCAAAATAGAGATATATGTGATCTTTCCTACATCAAAAGCATCAACCTAATAGTACTAATTCACCCAAGAAATTAACATGGGTCCTCAATGTGGAAGCTTAGTAGGAAGTACATCCCCCTAAGGTATGAATCCAGTCACAATGTACACATCCACCTCAGTGGTGAATACCAAATATGTCCCCCATATATTAAAACCTTGTCTTGCAGGCTACCATTGGTTGATCACAAAGTACAAGAAGTCCTCCTGCAATCTCAAGAAGGGGTTTTGCAGGAACTTCTGCGACCCCCACCTAATCAATTGGGCCTCTTTCTGGGAATTCGAATCCACTACCACTTGGAGATCACGCTAATACCTTTCCTACCATAGCACCATCCTATATATAAGACCTCCATGTGGTCATTTAAAGAAGAAAAAATCAGAAAGTTTGGAAAATTTACCAAAGTTTTCAACTTTTTTAACCTACACAACTATCCCTCTAACAACTATGTGGGCTTTGAATATGTTCCATCAATATATGCAAGGATTCCTTGTACCTATTTTCCATACAGTCGTGACTCTATTGCGAATATTTTACCTTAACACATGAGGCCCCTGTGTAGATAGTCTCACAGTTATCTGTCTCATAGTCACACCATATGCATGATTATTTTTCTGTCAAGCATGAGTCCATCACAACTGAGTCTCCCATACCCATGCAACCTCACATGAATGTTATGCAGTTACCCGTAAGGGTTTTTGGATTTCTTCCTAACATCAGTTGTACAACCCACCTGTATGACCTACCTACCCTAATACTATTGAATTGATAGAGGGGGGTTTACAATGGCTAACCTAGCTCTCCTTACTCGAAGATCAGGTACGTTGGCTAACCATAATGGAAATAAATAAATGTTGGGCTTTAGACCAAGTTCCTCAAAAAGTAAAAATGAGGTAGCAACGTAGGCCCCACGACCCTTATATTCATGAGTTATTCCATTCTTCTAGAGGTCCATACGGTATCCCACAAGCTCCTTTTGCAAAACCGTTAGGGGCATTGAGATTAGGACACCTTCATCTACCTCATGTTACCCTATGTTCAATTCATGGAAAAGGTTTTCGTTTCAGGCCCATTTCATGTTCTAGAGTACCCATCAAGTGTTCCTTTATGTTTTTTTGAATACATCTCTTTTAGTAAATTCCAGTTTTCATATTGTTATATAAATATGTTTTCACTCGGGGTATTTGATTTACCAGTTGCGGGTTATCAACATATTCACAATGATCTTAGTTCCCTAGTATCAATCGACAATTAAGGTATCATTCTTTACTCAGAATAATAGTTTTACTTAACCACTATGCATATCTAGAAATAATTTCTCTAAAATTAACCATAAGTTCCACCATCTTGGCCACGTTTCCCATCACGTTCAACTCACACACGGTAAATGTTCACATTGGTCGATAAAGCTTAACCCACATGAATTACCCAATTTTATAGTTCCCTTGATACTATTGGTATCCATGCTTACTTTCCTAGGCTTGAGAGCCATTTTGTTCACATGCCTTGAAGATAAAACTCATCTCCCTCTTGTTTGCATTTTTATTACTAACCTACTTCGGGCCACCATTCATTTTGGACCTTGATGGATGCAACATTTTATTCTGTAGTTTTCCTACCATTCATAGATATTGCAGTAGAACTTATATATCATCTCATCCGTTTCATTTATCTCACACCGAGAAAAACAAATGGGGCCTCACCCTCTACAAAAAAATCACCTACTTCATTACCCATGCCACCATTTTCTTAGAGAACCCGTCTCTGTGTTTGTACATCCAAAACAACTCTTAAATTCTTTTGGAAAGAATTGTACAAATATTTTTTCAAGAAAATGATTCTCATCCATATTTTTCTGTCAGCTACTTGGTGACAGTATTTAGTTTCCCTTGGTTGGATATTTATTTTTACCCACATAATACCCACATCATTGATCACGATCTACTCATGTATCTACTATGATAGTCAAAACATACATATACCTCCCTTGTATGTCCTAGAAACTCCAGGGGCATACACCTTGGCACTATTGTTTTGGCTACCACCATTTACATTCAATATCCAACCTTGGACAATTTTCCATATCCCTCCTATACTGTCAACTCTTGCCATCATGCCTCTTGAACCATATTATTACAACATCTTCCTCAGTTTCATATGTATTTCTCAGAATCATATTTTTGGAAATTGGCACTTCTTTTCTATTGACATAGACACCTATCTTATAGAATCGAAGTAGTACCTTGGTTTCTCCCCTATTTTGGGACAGTATTGGGTGGCACAATGGGAACCATTATTTCTCATTGATGTCATTGGTCTCCCTGAAATTCAACACCAACATAATTATTTCATTTACGGGTAGTATCGTACTATTTCACCATTGTATTTCTCTCATTTAGTCGAAGACCCATGCATATGATCGCACCTCCTTTGGCCATTCTTTGAATTTGATGCATGGGGGAACCTAGTTCAAGCTATTAGTTAGAGATGTCTGTGAGAGAGAAAGAAATTATCTTCATCATCTAACAGCATGTCAACCACTTCAATGGTGTCTTGACAAGGTTTTCCTACATTTTTTTAATACTTTAGTCATATTCATCATAACGAGCATGGGACATGCCTACCTCATATAAACACTTTCATATCAATACATTTTCAAAGAATGATTTTCTTTTAGTTCTCAGTCAAGGATATTTCCCTAATCATCTCTGTAACAAGTTTCTCTCTCATGAAGTAATTAAGACTCATCGTCAAAATAAAAAAACACGGTGTATTTTGACTATACATTTGTTACTAACCTCACACATTAAAAGGAAACTATTATCATGAGAAAATGGTAAACTTATCTCTATGCAACAAAAGACACTTAGAGTGAGTGATCAGAATATACAAAGGTTACAATTTCAGCTGGAAACATTATGAAAGGAAAAAAAACAAAATATTTCCTAAGGTTTGATTAAAAATAAGCCCTTCCAGGTTGTACACAACTAAAAATTAGTTACATCGCGAATTTTCCATTCATAGCCATGAGGGACGCTAGAAGCCTAGTCAACATTTCAAGACACAAAATTGCTTGAAAAACATTTCATTTCTTAACATGATGGGTTGAAAATTTGAGCCTTGAGCCCCATGAAGCCTTAATGGCAAGATTATGGTATCTCTCATTTCATTTATGAGGCAAACGAACTCATTGATGAACCAAAGGAGTGAAGGAGTGTTCAAAATTTATATAAATACAAGTTCATGGAGAGCCAAAAACAAGAAGAAGTTGTGAATTTTTATGCGGCCAAAACTGCTCCAAACCAATCTAGCATACCATTGTGAAGTGAATTCAACCATTTTAGATATTTTTCTATGCTACTTTGAGTATGAGAGAAAGAGCTTGCATAAGAGATTGAAAAGGGGAAATCCCTATTGAGAGTTATTCAACACCATTTCTCAAGAAACTCTCTTCAAGTTTCTTTGATACTTTGTTTGTAACTCTTCAACCACCAAAAATCAATAACTAATATTATTTTCCTACTCCTTTGTTGATTTGTTTTCCTTCAAAATATTATTCTATGTTAATCAACTTATTTTTATTTTAGTATTTTTCATGCATTGTTTCCATTCCACTCAATGTTTTGTTAATCCATATTTGCTAAATAACATCACTCATTTGTGTAATATTCATAATTAGCCCAAGCTAATAGGAATATTTAAATTTTTTATTTATTTTCCATTTATGAATAAATGACTAATGAAGGACATGTAAAAATCCTTAGATTAGTGAATAAATCAATTCTCAATGTAAACAAAGCTATATATGAGCCATTTACATAAAATCCACTTGCATAAAAAACCGGATTGATCTATTTGACTAGGTCAATAGGACCAAATCACAACATGGTCTAGGTGCATTGAACCTCCTAGATTAACAGCGCAGTTCTAGAAGGAGGACCTCAAGTGGAAGGGGTTAAAACCCCATTTTGAGGAACTAGTTTCCCAAGAGGAGGATCAACCTTTCTTTGGGAAATATAGAGGAAGCATCTACAGCCATTTATTTGAATGTTCAGCCATCTTATGCAGAGCTTCAGCCATACAGCATTATTCAGCCACAAATTTTCAACAACTTTCTCTTGTATATCTTTTCTGTCAAGAAACCCTTGCCAGGTCTTCCCGGATCTGTATAAAAGAGATTAGATCTCTGTTTTTGTACCTCATTGAGTATTCTAATAATATTATCAGATATATTTCTCTATTTTCTAAGATAAAATCTATTTATACTGCGCAGTATCTTATGCAGCAGCTCCGGCATTTTGCAGTCTTGGGGTTTTGACAATTTTAAGCTGTTTTGAGCATGGGAGGCCTGTTTAACTAGGCTAAAGGAATTTGTTTCTGAAAATATTTTGCATGCATGTCCTATATTGTCTATTATAAGGGACACAACAGTTATCTTTCATTTTTATAGCTCAATATTCAGAAAATAACGTTTTTGGTGCTAAAACTGCCACTTTTCCCCGCTTGGTGATATTGTAAAAAGGCATAGTTTTTTGTTGTAATTTTTCTATTGAAGATATGTGTTTAAATAAATTATATGATTTTATCATTTTATGCTCTCAAACTTTGGAATACCTTAGGTTATTCTTATTGTTGTAAAAAATTCCAGATTTGGAATATTACAGTGGTATCAAAGCATGATCTCTGGCTCAGCCTGTGAGATCAAACTATCAGAAGCATCAAGAGAAGAAGTAGAGATCATGATGGTCAGAATGATGTAAGAGTAGATCCCCTTACTTCTCTTTCAAACTATGAAAGGCATCGAAGAAGATCTTGAACAGATGGAGGAAGAAATATGCAAGGAAACTCCTAGAGGGTTTCAAAGAGAAGAAAGATGCAGTGAGCTCCAGAAAGCAGAGATTAGAAAGCTAGAGAAGATGAGTTTTACCTCATCATGTTTTTGATCCATGAAGGAACTCCACAAGGAGGATGAGAAGATAGAAGAGGAAGGCCCCTGCACTTCCTATTCTCATCAAGGAGACAAAGAAAGAAGCAGGAGAAAGACTCCATCTTTTGGAGGAAATAAGGAAGAGAGGCTCTCAAAGCTTCTTCCTAGAACTAAAAAGAACATCAGTGAAGATCTCAAGAAGATTAGGAGGGAGATGTATAGAGAATCTCAAAATGAGTTTGAAGATGCATCAAACTCTATATTTTCACATAGTGAGTGTTGTTAGCGCTCAAATCTACCTCAGGCTGAAATGAAGTAAAACTCAAGGCTACATCAAACCACGCTCAGCCTCGTAGCTAGCCCTACGAGGACAAGAGAGGGCTCTCTCCGTCAATCTCGATAAAATGAGCAATAGGATGCGAGATGACTTACAATAGGAACTGATTTTAGGCTAGTAAAGAGATAGGTATGTTTGATTTTTTGGTTTTTGGTTTTTCGCTGCAGAAATGGGAAAACAGATTTTGGGTCCGGGGATAAGGTCAGACCTTTGCAGATTTCAAGTTGGGGCGAGGTAGATGACTGTCTTGATGCTTTGATTTGATATATGGATAGTTTAGACCAACGAGGAGCTGAAGAGGGCAAAGAAGAATTTGGATCCTCTCCAAACAGTTGAAAACATATAGAACTAACTGAATTCAAAGGCCGAGCACTGTAAACAATGGATTCAACCTTATTCACTCATTCAATTTAATTCAGAAGCATATGAAAGGATGGAATAAATTTAAACATGAAGAAACTTACAGTAAACAAAGAGGAAACACCATCGAGAACAGAACACCGCAAGGATCCCAACAAGTGCCGCAAAACCTCTGATCTTTCCTTAGCCAAAATATGAAATAATATGTACAATGATATCAAAGTCTCCCAAGAGTCCAACCTGTAGAATGCTTCAGAAATTACAATATATAGATCACTCTAACACCTTTCCCCACCTCTAGGGGTCGAATTCCCTCTTCAGGGATCAGTTTCAACCAATTCTATTCATGGAACTACAATCTAGGCAGCTAACAACTTGCCTCTGAAAGAGTGGGAACTGATCCATTTACATGATTTTTACCCTTTTGAGAGTGAATCTTCTAGAATAGATAAAAACAAGCCAAAGTTACATGCCAAACATAAATTTACATCATAAAAACCCAAAAATTCCATCCACAAGCAAAACTGGTCCATACTAGGCGAAAATCTGAGCTGGCAGTTGAAAATTCAGCAAAAATTTAAGTGGGTCGCATTTGAGCCGAGTGGGTCGCATTTCTTCCAGCCTGAATTTGAGGCACGTCCCGGCATCCAAATTGAGCTCATGATAGCTCATTGGAAAGCCCTGGATGTTGACTATCCAACCCAAGTGGAATGTCCCAATTTGGAGCTCATTTGACCCTCCAAAACTTCTTTCTCCCAGAAGTACTTCCTGCTGGTGTAAAAGGTGGCAGCAAGGTGGTTTTCATGGTGTTTTTGAGCTCTTTGACAATCCAGATTTTGATGAAATGCTTAGGTAATGTCTGAGGATGCATAACTAACCATGAAAAATCCAAAAATGCAAAAATTTCCTCCAGCAAGTGTCCCAAAAAAAAGTGAGCATATGAGTGCGAGACCCACTTAACTGAAAAACCTGTTTTTTGACCCAAAAATTTCAAAATGACAAAATTTTCTCCGAATTTGCTCAAATTCGGAGCGGAGGTCCTCCATCATGTATCTTTCTCAGTCAACAAAGCCTCGGCCAAAATCCGAAGTGGATTAGGCCTTTTCCGCCGTCTTAGTGCTTCGCGCAACCTCCTCTTCAGAATCTTCATTCTCGCTTTGCAGACATGCATGCGAGCCCAATAATGGCCTTTAATGTGACGAAGCATGTCTTTGTCTCGATTGGCCTTCGCCAACAATTTCTCCAGATGAATGTTCACATGTGTGAGTACAGTATCTCGGTCAGCTGGTGTCATGTCACCGGGTCTCTTTCGATTCCACTGTCGGTCCTCACGGATTCGACGCAGCTCATAATATGTGAGCTCATCCTCAAGCTGTTTGTTGCGCTGCTCCAAATAATTTATCACCCACTGAGCCTTCTGCAATTGATCTTTCAGCTTGTCATTCTCTGCCCTTTGCTCCTGGATGACTTCCCTCAGTTTCGAACTAGGAGAGCTCGCATCAACATCAATGACTGTGAAATCTGTGTCCCGGCCTCATGATGGGCCCTCATCATGCATGGGCCTCTTGCCCCTGTTCTGTATCTGTACCTGCACTGAAGAAGAAGCCGAGACCCCTTCCACATCATGTGGAGATAATGCTCGCTCTGCTGATGAAGTCGGCAAGACCCCTTCCACCTCACGTGGAGATAATACTCATCGTGTCGCTGCAAATAAGGCCCTGTGGCCTCGCTGATATGTCCGAACCAAAGGAGCGCTGATATGCTCAACCTCAGGAATGTCCAACTGGTGTGAAGGCTCTCCCGCATCATGAACTGTCTCGGGAGGCGGCTGTGGCACTGTGAAAAAGTCACGAGAAATGAAATCCTCCCAAGTGATGCCCTGCTCTGCCAACTGATGTAACACTATGATCTTGATCAAAGCGTAATTATATATACTCCTGTACTGCTGCGCTGGGCTCGTCTTCTTTTGTACAAAAATCACCATCCTCTCTATGTTGCGATATATGAAGTACGGAATAGTCATCATACGTACCCTTGTGAAGTGCATCAACAAGCGAATATGGTACGCAAAGAGACGGGCATATCTGCCCTCACAACTAAAATACTGAATGATGAGTTTCATCAGCGGTGCAAACTCATCCCTCAAGAATCTGAATGGAAAAAATCTGCCCAAGTACCTCATATATCCAGTTTTAATGTATGGCTCATAGTGGAATTTCTCTAAATGCTGACGTTTGTTCCATTCCTCGCCCATGTTTGGTATGCCAATGGCTTGAGCAATAGTCAAGGGTGACAAAATGAAATCAACCCCGGCAAGATTTACCCGGCCATCCCGTAAATGTAGAACAAACAGACGGGCCAATTCACGATGAGGCCGGGTTTGAGCAATCATCTCACAAAATCTGAAACATGACAAATATCGAAAACAATCCATTGCTAATGGACATGCCTGCAACCGAGCCAAAGAAGTAGGCTCCTCTCTGCGATGATTACCACTTCTGCTAACTCTATGAGACCCCCATGGCACATTACCTTAAGTCATGGAATCACTGCCTGACCCTTGCTCATACTCTGACTCTGTCTCTGACATGGCTCTGAACAAGATATTGGCACTATGTATACTGATATAAATGCAGTGAAAACAAAGTTATGATGTGTGTTTTAACACCCAACAAATATCCCCCACCGTCAAAGCACCACAAGGAAACAAACAATGATAATATCTCTGTTTTAGGTGGATTGAAAAAGAAGCACAGTCTCTATTTTAATTGCAAGTGAAACTTGACCAAAGGAAGCAGGCAGCCTTTAGAATATTGAGCAAATCTTGTCAAAGGGAACAATGAATCATAAGACTGTGTTTGACAATGGGCATTGAACAATGGGCATTGAACAATGAGTATAAGAACGTGTTTATCAATGGGCAATGAGACACAATATGACAATGATCACCATGAAACAAAAGCCATGACAGTGGTAAAACAATAATGATGACCACGGTGGTATAATGGGTGTGAAGACAGTGGGGCTTTGAAAATACATGCAAAGGTGGATATATCAATGATATAAGGTGGAAAAATACTCATAAAACCATACATATATATTTTAAAACCCTGAGGAACAAAACTGCCATGAATGTAGTGTTTTACTCTTCCATTCAAATGTTTAAAGTCTTCAAGATACCACCAACACATTAAAATATACTGCGCAATAGTTTAGAACCTTTTTGAAGGCAGCTGGAGATGATTTAAAATGAAACTGGGCGCCCAACGCAACTTTTCTGAACTCTGTTAGCAAGTGGGTCGCATGCGATCAAGTGGGTCGCTTTGGCCAAGTGGGTCGCATGCGTTATAATTTACACTGGAGAAAACGCCCAGGTGGGTCGCATTTTCCAAGTGGGTCGCTTTTTCCCAAGTGGGTCGCATGCCACAAGTGGGTCGCATGCGTTCAAATTTACACTGGCCAAAATGCACAAGTGGGTCGCATCTGCCAAGTGGGTCGCATCCCCCTCAAGTGGGTCGCATGCCTCTTGCCACATAGTGCATTTTGCAGAAAGATTCTGGAGGCCTTCCCGGTGTCCAAATTGGGTGTGTGATAGCTCGTTGGAAAGGTATTGGAGTATAATTTCCAACAAAAGTGGAATTATGCAATTTGGATTTCATTTACCCTGTCAAAAATCAAATCTCCCAACACTAGTCAAAATGAGCAGAATGAGGCTGCCTCAAGGAAGAGTGCTGTTGCAGCCAATTTTTGAAGGTCTTCCTCAACTCCAAATTAAGCTCATGATAGCTCATTGGAAAGATATTTTTATCTAGTTATCATTTGACTCATGATGCAAGTCATTTGGCCAACCATGCTAGGAGAAAGCTTGATTTTCCCAAGGTCACTTCAGAGGTGCATTCAATTCTCCTGAGGCAACGGTATTTTTGATATTTCTATAAAACCATGATACCTGTGTAAAAAGTGAAAGAGGTGTTTCTTCCTTGGCATGTTGTGAACAAAAAACTCTCTCATTTTTCCAAAATTCATCTTTTATTGCTCTGAAACATCTTTTGAGTGAAACTTACCCCGATGTGTGAAACAAGGAATTTTGTCGAAATGAAGCGAAATGAAGGGGATAAGGGGATTCTAAATTCTTGGGGAAATTTTGGGAAGTAGGGAGGTATGTTAGGAAGCAGGGGAAAGTGGAATCTCAGAGATTGACTAAGGGGAAGGGGTCCAAAAGGGCAAAACACAGGCCTAGCCTAGAAAATTGCCAAGTTGTGGCAAGAAACTAGGGTTTGTGCAAAAATGAGGAATTTGAGGGATCTCAGTGATGGGAAGTGTTTAATAAGGTATATTAAGGATAGAAGAAGGTGTGTGAACACAGGATATGAGTTTTTCCGATGATTTGACCATCCAAGAGAAATTACCTCCAAAACCCTAGGAGAGGGAAATGGACCTTACCTAGCACAACTATGAAAAAGATGTAAAATGACTCTTTGGAACTTGACATGATGAAAACCCTGAATGATGGTACTACCGAATGGTGACATGGACCGACATTTGGACAACTTTGAAAAGAGTGAAAACAAACCCTAGACCTAATGCCTAGTGACCAAATTTTGCTTGAAGACTCATTGAAATGACAAAATTTGACCTTGACACCTTAAAATCACTTTTTAAGAGCATGTTTGATCACTGGAGGAAGGCTGCAAAGGCTGACTCTAACATTGGCTCCAATGGGGATGGTAGCTCCTTGGAGGTGCCAAGAACGATAGATCTTTGGGAGAGCAGACCAATGCCTTCATCCATTGGGCGATGGAATCATTATTTGAACGGATAACACAAAACCTTTGACACATTTATTGAATGAAAACTTGACTGAAAACTTGACTCAAACTTGACTCAAACCGACTCGATGGCAAACTGAAATAACTTGAAAAAACTGACTCAACAGACCAAACACAAATGACTCATGACTGACATAAAAGAAAACTTTACCAAGCTTTTGAAAAAAGGCAGCAATCCATCAAGATTTGGAATGATGATGAAAACCACCTGCATACTAATGAAATATGTACAATCATGTATAATTGGCTTTCCAATGTAACCAATCAAGTAGATGGCTTCTTGACTGATTTCCCTGATCAGATCTGTTGGTCAACAATACAAACTGATAACTGGGCATCCAAAAACATAGCTGACCATGATCTCCTTCATCACTGAACACTGCAATAATCACTTAACAAATCTGCCATTGCATCCTGAAAAACATGAAGATTTACCTCCTGCTGAAAGAACAAGGTGTCTTTTTCTCCTGCTTCTAATTCTGATCTTCCTTCATCATGTACTTCAGTAATAATATGTTCTTGGGCTTCGAAAAACTTTGAACAAGTAGGTGAGAAAATCTCTTCTTCAAAGAAAATTTCAACACATGAGACATATGAAAAAGAAACTGAAAGGGAATCCTGAATGTTCTGATCTTCTGTAGTCTGAAAATATGATAGGACAGCCGGATTTTCATTATCAATCATAAGGAAAGAAACTTCAGCTGATTCTTGATGCTCAAACACGATATCTCTATCATCTACCATAAATTCATCTAAAGGAAGTGTTTCACTTACTTGAATGAAGGTCTCATCTTGTTGTTCATCAACTGACTGAATTACCTCTTTATGAAGGCTCTGTTCTGATGGCATGAGAACATCTGGATCAAAAACTCTATCTATGATCTCAACAGCAAAACTCTCCTTTTCAGGATTCGGTACATGGTATGCTTGGTCATTAAAATATGAATATGGATCTGATATGACTGAGTGGACATTATCACAATCTGCATTTGAAACTTGACTTTCCTGCATGCTGTCTTCTTCTGTGGGCAGATCTGAAATGACACTTTCTCTTTCATCACTTTCAGCCATATAGACCTCTTCAACCTGCTGATCTATAAAGCTGCTTATAGGACTGTCATCCATTTCAGAAAAGGAAGAAGTTCCACCATCACCTTCTTGACCATGTGCACACTGTAGATCTGCATTAACTTGAGCTGGAACATGACCTTTCAATAGCTGATCTATCTCATCTTCAGACAGAGGAGATAATACCCTTTGTTTTCTTCGGCTCAAACAGTAATTGTCTTCATTGATTTCAAGTGAAGGAGTGTACAAATTTTCCTCATACTGCTGATCCATTTCATGTAATTCCTGTTCACTGTCAACATGCAAAATGGCTTCATTTTCCACCACACTAAAATCTTGATCTTGCTGCAAATTTTCATGATCGTCTTTATGCTGTTGAAATGGATTTTCATATAGGGCTTCCATGATCTCATCATCCATGAAATTATCATCTTCATAATATTTCTCAAGCCTTTCAATAAAAGTAGAAGCATGTTTGCAACAATCATGAACTAAATTTAACGATGGATAAGATACTTGATATCTTTCAATGAACAGGGCATGAAAATCCTTTAAACAATAAATACAGGCCAGCGGCAAATTTTCATACCAAGATTGGGCTTCACCTTCTAGAGTGGCCAGGAATATCTTCAACACGCAATCTTCAGGAAAATCCACTTTCAACTTGCGAATATGCATATGAAATCTAACCAGATGTAAAGCAGCATCTTTCTTACCATCATTGTTAAACGTAGGTAGATTCCTTGACCAATCTACCTTGGGCATCTTATTCGGAAAACCTGGAATGTGATCTCGGCTCATGGGAGCATATCTTCTCGTGATTCGGTCCATCTTGAAAATCTCACAGCTACTGATCTCCCTGCAGTGAAGTCACCATGAAGCATTGATTGTCTGGATCTTTCAGTGAATGAAGTCGCCAGGTGAATGATTTCAGCCTTGCGATGTCTGACCGTTGTTCACCATCAACAATCAGATCTGAACTTCATACATGTACTGGGGAAATTTACAAGTTAAATACTACGATTACAAGTTATACCGGAGATCGACTGAAGCAGCATTTATCTACTTCGCTGATGCATAGCAACAGCGTTTCGAAGGCTACCTGGCGTGACTTCAGACTCCGTCTATAACAAGCAAACGCTTTGAGTTTCTCCCCAGTATGGTCGCCACTATGTTAGCACTCAAATCTACCTCAGGCTGAAATGAAGTAAAACTCAAGGCTACATCAAACCACGCTCAGCCTCGTAGCTAGCCCTACGAGGACAGGAGAGGGCTCTCTCCGTCAATCTCGATAAAATGAGCAATAGGATGCGAGATGACTTACAATAGGAACTGATTTTAGGCTAGTAAAGAGATAGGTATGTTTGATTTTTTGGTTTTTGGTTTTTCGCTGCAGAAATGGGAAAACAGATTTTGGGTCCGGGGATAAGGTCAGACCTTTGCAGATTTCAAGTTGGGGCGAGGTAGATGACTGTCTTGATGCTTTGATTTGATATATGGATAGTTTAGACCAACGAGGAGCTGAAGAGGGCAAAGAAGAATTTGGATCCTCTCCAAACAGTTGAAAACATATAGAACTAACTGAATTCAAAGGCCGAGCACTGTAAACAATGGATTCAACCTTATTCACTCATTCAATTTAATTCAGAAGCATATGAAAGGATGGCATACATTTAAACATGAAGAAACTTACATTAAACAAAGAGGAAACACCATCAAGAACATAACACCACAAGGATCCCAACAAGTGCCGCAAAACCTCTGATCTTTCCTTAGCCAAAATATTGAATAATATGTACAATGATATCAAAGTCTCCCAAGAGTCCAACCTGTAGAATGCCACAGAAATTACAATATATAGATCACTCTAACACCTTTCCCCATCTCTAGGGGTCGAATTCCCTCTTCAGGGATCAGTTTCAACCAATTCTATTCATGGAACTACAGTCTAGGCAGCTAACAACTTGCCTCTAAAAGAGTGGGAACTGATCCATTTACATGATTTTTACCCTTTTGAGAGTGAATCTTCTAGAATAGATAAAAACAAGCCAAATTTACATGCCAAACATAAATTTACATCATAAAAACCCAAAAATTCCATCCACAAGCAAAACTGGTCCATACTAGGCGAAAATCTGAGCTGGCAGTTGAAAATTCAGCAAACATTTAAGTGGGTCGCATTTGAGCCGAGTGGGTCGCATTTTTTCCAGCCTGAATTTGAGGTACTTCCCGGCATCCAAATTGAGCTCATGATAGCTCGTTGGAAATCCCTGGATGTTGACTATCCAACCCAAGTGGAATTTCTAAATTTGGAGCTCATTTGACCCTCCAAAACTTCTTTCTCCCAGAAGTACTTCCTGCTGGTGCAAAAGGTGGCAGCAAGGTGGTTTTCATGGTGTTTTTGAGCTCTTTGACCATCCAGATTTTGATGAAATGCTTAGTTGATTTCTGAGGATGCATAACTAACCATGACAAATCCAAAAATGCAAAAATTTCCTCCAGCAAGTGTCCCAAAAAAAAGTGAGCGTATGGGTGCGCGACCCCCTTAATTGAAAAACCTATTTTTTGACCCAAAAATTTGAAAATGACAAAATTTTCTCCGAATTTGCCCAAATTCGGAGCGGAGGTCCTCCATCATGTGTCCTGCCCAGTCAATGAAGCCTCGACCAAAATCCGAAGTGGATTAGGCCTTTTCCGCCGTTGAAGTGCTTTGCGCAACCTCCTCTTCATGATCTTCATCCTCGCTTTGCAAACATGCATGCGAGCCCAGTAATGGCCTTTCATGTGGCGAAGCATGTCTTTGTCTCGATTGGCCTTCGCCAAAAATTTCTCCAGATGTATATTCACCCGCGTGAGTACAGTATCTCTGTCAGCTGGTGTCATGTCACCGGGTCTCTTTCGATTCCACTGTCTGTCCTCACGGATTTGGCGCACCTCATAAAATGTGAGCTCATCCTCAAGCTGTTTGTTACGCTGCTCCAAATAGTTAATCACCCACTGAGCCTTCTGCAATTGATCTTTCAGCTTGTCATTCTCGGCCCTTTGCTCCTGGATGACTTCCCTCAGTTTCGAGTTGGGAGAGCTCGCATCAACATCAATGACTGTGAAATCTGTGTCCCGGCCTCCTGATGGGCCCTCATCATGCATGGGCCTCTTGCCCCTGTCCTGTACCTGTACCTGTGCTGAAGAAGAAGGCGAGACCCCTTCCACATCATGTGGAGATAATACTCGCTCTGCTGATGAAGTCGGCAAGACCCCTTCCACCTCACGTGGAGATAATACTCGCCGTGTCGCTGCAAATAAGGCCCCGTGGCCTCGCTGATATGTCCGAACCAAAGGAGCGCTAATATGCTCAACCTCAGGCATGTCCAGCTGGTGTGAAGGCTCTCCTGCATCATGAACTGTCTCGGGAGGCGGCTGTGGCACTGTGAAAAAGTCTCGAGAAATGACATCCTCTCAAGTGATGCCCTGCTCTGCCAACTGATGTAACACTATGATCTTGATCAAAGCGTAATGGTATATACTCCTGTACTGCTGCACTGGGCTCGTCTTCTTTTGCACAAAAATCACCATCCTCTCTATGTTGCGATATATGAAGTACGGAATATTCATCATACGTACCCTTGTGAAGTGCATCAACAAACGAATATGGTACGCAAAGAGACGGGCATATATGCCCTCACAACTAAAATACTGAATGATGAGTTTCATCAGCGGTGCAAACTCATCCCTCAAGAATATGAATGGAAAAACTCTGCCCAAGTACCTCATATATCCAGTTTTAATGTATGGCTCATAGTGGAATTTCTCTAAATGCTGACGTTTGTTCCATTCCTCGCCCATGTTTGGTATGCTAGTGGCTTGAGCAATAGTCAAGGGTGACAAAATGAAATCAACCCCGGCAAGATTTACCCGGCCATCCCGTAAATGTAGAACAAACAGACGAGCCAATTCACGATGAAGCCGGGTTTGTGCAATCATCTCACAAAATCGAAAACATGACAAATACCGAAAACAATCCATTGCTAGTGGACATGCCTGCAACCGAGCCAAAGAAGTAGGCTCCTCTCTGCGATGATTACCACCTTTGACAACTCTATGAGACCCCCGTGGCACATTACCTTCAGTCGTGGAATCACTGCCTGACTCTTGCTCATACACTGACTATGTCTCTGACATGGCTTTGAACAAGATATTGGCACTATGTATACTGATATAAATGCAGTGAAAACAGAGTTATAATGTATGTTTCAACACCCAATAAATATCCCCCACTGTCAAAGCACCATAAGGAAACAAACAATGATAACAACTCTGTTTTAGGTGGATTGAGATAGAAGCACAGTCTCTGTTTTAATTGCAAGTGAAATTTGACAAATGGTAGCATGCAGCCTTTAGAATATTGGATAAACTTTTTCAAAGGGAACAATGAATCATAAGACTGTGTTTGACAATGGGCAGTGAACAATGAGTATAAGAACGTGTTTATCAATGGGCAATGAGACACAATATGACAATGATCACCATGAAACAAAAGCCATGACAGTGGTAAAACAATAATGATGACCACGGTGGTATAATGGGTGTGAAGACAGTGGGGCTTTGACAATACATGCAAAGGTGGATATATCAATGATATAAGGTGGAAAAATACTCATAAAACCATACATATATATTTTAAAACCCTGAGGAACAAAACTGCCATGAATGTAGGGTTTTACTCTTCCATTCAAATGTTTAAAGTCTTCAAGATACCACCAACACAATAAAATATACTGAGAAATAGTTTAGAACCTGTTTGAAGGCAGCTGGAGATGATTTAAAATGAAACTGGGCGCCCAACGCAACTTTTCTTAACTCTGTTAGCAAGTGGGTCGCATGCGATCAAGTGGGTCGCTTTGGCCAAGTGGGTCGCATGCGTTATAATTTACACTGGAGAAAACGCCCAGGTGGGTCGCATTTTCCAAGTGGGTCTCTTTTGCCCAAGTGGGTTGCATGCCACAAGTGGGTCGCATGCATTCAAATTTACACTGGCCAAAACGCACAAGTGGGTCGCATCTGCCAAGTGGGTCGCATCCCCCTCAAGTGGGTCGCATGCCTCTTGCCACATAGTGCATTTTGAAGGAATATTTTGGAGGCCTTCCCGGTGTCCAAATTGGGTGTGTGATAGCTCGTTGGAAAGCGATTGGAGTCTACTTTCCAACACAAGTAGAATTATGCAATTTGGATTTCATTTACCCTGTCAAAAATCAAATCTCCCAACACTAGTAAAAATGAGCAGAATGAGGCTGCCTCAAGGCAGAGTGCTGTTGCAGCCAGTGTTTGAAGGTCTTCCTCAACTCCAAATTGAGCTCATGATAGCTCATTGGAAAGATATTTTTGTCTAGTTATCATTTGACTCATCATGAAAGTCATTTGGCCAACCATGCTAGGAGAAAACTGGATTTTCCCAAGGTCACTTCAGAGGTGCATTCAATTCTCCTGAGGCAACGGTATTTTTGATATTTCTATAAAACCATGATACCTGTGTAAAAAGTGAAATATATTTTTCTTCCTTGGCATGTTGTTAACAAAAACCTCTCTCAGTTTTCCAAAATTCATCTTTTATTTCTCTGAAACATCTTTTGAGTGAAACTTACCCCGATGTGTGAAACAAGGAATTTTGTCGAAATGAAGCGAAATGAAGGGGATAAGGGGCTTCTAAATTCTTGGGGAAATTTTGGGAAGTAGGGAGGGATGTTAGGAAGTAGGGGAAAGTGGAATCTCGGAGATTGAGTGAGGGGAAGGGGTCCAAAAGGGAAAAACACAGGCCTAGCCTAGAAAATTGCCAAGTTGTGGCAAGAAACTAGGGTTTGTGCAAAAATGAGGAATTTGGGGGATCTGAGTGATGGGAAGTGTTTAATAAGGTACATTAATGATAGGGGAAGGTGTATGAACATCAGGATACAAGTTTTTCTAATGATTTGACCATCCAAGAGAAATTACCTCCAAAACCCTAGGAGAGGGAAATGGACCTTACCTAGGCACAACTGAAGCATGAAAAAGATGTAAAATGACTCTTTGGAACTTGACATGATGATGAAAACCCTCTGAATGATGGTACACTCAGCTGAATGGTGACATGGACCGACATTTGGACAACTTTGACAGGAGTAAAAGCAACCCCTAGACCTAATGCCTAGTGACCAAATTTTGCTTGAAGGCTCATTGAAATGACAAAATTTGACCTTGACACCTTAAAATCACTTTGTAAGAGCATGTTTGATCACTGGAGGAAGGCTGCAAAGGCTGACTCTAACAAGTGTGAGCATGCAGCCACACACTGTGATGTACAGCGCATTTAGAAGCTCAGATCTGCCATGAGGAAGATGGGAGAGAAAGAAGAAATGACTAGGAGGAAAAATCTTAGTGATTTCTTGAAAGAAGATGAGAATCAAGCCCTAAAACTCAAAAATTAGTTCTGTTTTTTAGAGTCTTGCAAGGCCAAGGTGAAGAGAAGAAAGTAGAGTGATAGATTTACTTTATATACCTTTGAAGGATCACCTAAAAGATAAGCCAAAGAATGTGTGGAAGAGCTAGCCACCTTCCTACAGCTGCACCAAGTCCTTAAAGAAGAAGCCATCAGAATTACAGCAGTACACTTGAAAGGTAAGGCCTATGCTTGGTGGAAATTTGAGTTCCTTCCTTTCAGAAATGTAAATACTTCATATTACATAACTTTCACTAAGGAATTAGTGAAAAAGTTTGATAAGAGAGTTCATGGGACACCTATGGTGAAGTTAAATGAGAAGACTCAAATAAAAGCTCTGCATAAAAACGAAAATCCATTTTAGAGGCCCATGGAAGAGGTTGAAAACCTACATCATGCCTTGTTAGGGGCAAGATTTCTCTCCCACACCTTTTAATAAAAGAACAGAGAGATCTCTTCTTCAAAGGTGGATCCTATCAATGGGAGGTTGACCAATTTTGTTGCAAAGATAAAGGGCAACATCGCTGTAAAATCTAGACTTGATCTAGCACCTCAAGCAGAGGAAGGAGGAGCTTTTGCTCCAACCAGAGGGATTCTTGTGGCATGGCAAGAAAATCCCCAAGATCTCATGTATGGAAATCAAGGCACATTTCATGATCTACATGTGCCATCTATGAGAAGGTGTAGGACCATGGAGACACAAGGAGGAGATAGGAAAGAGAACCAACTTCATTCCTATCCATTGTAGAAGTTTGATGAACCTAAGAAGGTGATTGGATTGCGCAATGGAAGCATGGAAATATTTTTCCATTCATATATTCAGTCATCTCATGTTGAGGATGTCTCATTGCATGGGGACATTGCACCAAGGAGACCACTAGATCAGCGAAGGAGGATGAGTGCTTCACCTGTTGAGGCACCAATCATTGATTTCAGAATATTGGAGACCTTGGAAGGTCTTGATACAGCACTGAGAGTCTTGGGTAGGCTCAAGGAGGAGAGAATAATTCTCTCAACATCATCCACACCCACTCTCATTTCAGTTTCTGCATTGTGCCAGGAGAAGCAAAGGAAGGATAGCAGCCTTCCCACTCACACATATGGCATGGGAGTTGGCTATGCACATATGAAGCAAGACATATGAGCTAGGATATGCCTCTCACTAATATTGGATAGGAGTATTTCTATGAATTACCGAGCTGGGAGGTGATTCATTTCTTTTGGATGATAGCATGGAGATCCCCAATGAAGGAGGGGAGATTTTGCAGCACTCACCTTGTCAGTTGCTTAAGGGAAAGCAAAACTTTTGGATGGGAGGACTGTAATATTCCTAATTAGCCCAAGCTAATAGGAATATTTAAATTTTGTTTTATTTTCCATTTATGAATAAATGACTAATGGAGGACATGTAAAACTCCTTAGATCAGTGAATAAATCAATGCTCAATGTAAACAAATCTATATCTGAGCCATTTACATAAAATTCACTTGAATGTGAAACCAGATTTAGCTATTTTATTGGGTCAACAGGACCAAATCACAACACGGTCCAAGTGCATTGAACCTCCTAGATGAACAACGTAGTTCTAGGAGGACCTCAAGTGGAAGGGGTTAAAACCCATTTTGAGGAGCTAGTTTCCCAAGAGGAGGATCAACCTTCCTTTGGGAAAGCTAAAGGAAGCATCTATAGAAATTTATTTTCATTTTTAGGCATATTATGTAGAGCTTCAGCCATACAACGTTATTCATCCATATATTTTCAGCAGCTTTCTCTTGTATATCTTTTCTGTCAAGAAACCCTTGCCGGGTCTTCTTGGATCTGTATAAAAGAGATTAGATATCTGTTTTTGTACCTCATTGAGTATTATAATAATATTATCAGATATATCTCTCTATTTTCTGATTTAATCTCTATTTATACTACGCATTCTCTTATGCAGCAGTTCCGACATTTTGTAGTCTTGGGGTTTTGACCATTTTAAGTTGTTTTGAGCATGGGAGGCATGTTTAACAAGGCTAAAGACATTTTTTTCTGAAAATATTTTACATGCATGTCCTATATTTTCTATTATAAGGTACACAACCATTATTTTTCATTTTTATAGCTCAATATTAAGAAAATAATGTTTTTGGTGCTAAAACTACCACTTTTCCCCGCTTGGTGATATTGTAAAAAGGCATAGTTTGTTGTTGTTATTGTTATATTGAAGCTACGTGTTTAAATAAATTATATGAGTTGATCACTTTCTTCTCTCCAAATTTGGAATACCTTAGGGTATTCTTAAAGTTGCATAAAATTCCAGATTTGGAATATTACAATTTGTTTGTATACTCCTTGTAGGAAGAAACCAAATACAAGGTAGGTGTTTTTGGGATTCATAGGAAACAAAGAACACCATATAATAAGGTTAATAATGTCAAGGAATGAGTCTCATATGAAAGTGTACATGGAGATCAAGAGGCAAGTCACCTGGAACATAGGCTCAAGATACATGAAAACTTGGGGGAATGGCAGGGTGGCGACCTTTCTCTGACCTCACCTCAAGACACATTTAGTACAACCAGGAAATGAGTTATTTTTCAAGAAAATAACATTTACACCTGATGCATGACATGGAATCATTTATAATTGAACCAAAAATTCCTTTAGGAGGTCTCCCGGTGTTGAGAGGAATCAATTGTTGGTGGTTTGGAGCTACAGAGATAGGAAGCCTCAAATAATTACAGGGCATTACATAATTATGATAATCATGGTGAGAGAGATAGCTTGAGCTTTACAGGTGGTAGGGGATGAGGTCATCAAGTTATTCCCCCCTTCCATGCTCAGTGTGAGGAGAAATTTGATGAGGATATTCCAGTGCACATTCACAGACTCATGGTTTCCATGGAGATCGAGGAGTGTCGCAACACCAAAAATTTTCTGAGTTGCCAAGAATATATTATCAAGACATCTCAGGGATCAAGAAGAAATTAGAGACAATTCTAAAAGTAGGATGGTGAACACAAATTCCTTTGTAGTGCATACATGAATGATTCTTAAGAACTTGGCTAGGGTAATGAGGATCCCATTTATGCTTCCTCGACCTCCTCTAGAATCACCCAATTCACATGATAGGTTGGAAGTGGAGGGGTATTCCCACCAAATAAATATACCATCTCTGCATAGTCACTCATAAATGAAAGAAAATAAGAAAAAGGTAGTGGCTAACCATAGCTCTCCGGAACTGCTAGAACAACCATCAAACCTAGAAAGTTAGACAGGTTTTGAGGAATTGAAGGAATCATACAGAGAACTGATTGAGTGGTAGCATATTCCTTGGCTTCTAGAGGGATACAAACACCCATTCTTGTTACTAGAGTTGCAAGAGAAATCCTGAAAAGCGAAAGGTTAATATGGCAAGGTATCAAGGGAGGCAGTTCAACCAAGTCAACCCAAATCTGACCAGGAGAATGCCCAACCCCACCAAGCATGATGAATTTCTAGGATGTTTTATTCTTAAAGGCTTTCATTTGCATGTAAATTTTCTACTATAGACTATTTAGCCTCTACCATGTTCTTTTTGGTTTTGTTGTCACATGGTAAATGTCTTGCACCTAACCTCACTATGTTGTAGCAACTACAACCACCCTCCAAAATTATTCCTTTTCTTAGATTTTGGAGCCTAACCTTCTACTCATATGATCTTATCTTGCATTTTTATCAATAATTCATGCTTTTATTGAAACTTATCTTTTCATTCATGCTTTTTTTCACTTTCTTTTGCACTTAAATCATCTTACTAAGTCACAAGTTAACCTTTGAACTTGGTCTTGTAGTAGTTTTGGGATTGCCTCCAAAAACTACACAATCCATGAGGGCATGCTTGAACTTTATGACTTGAAGCTACGCCTTCATCCCAGAAACTGTGCAGTCATGGATGGAAGCCTGAAACTGAGCCCATACACTACACAGTCCATCACTAAGCTCAGAAACAACATAGTACACTGAGCCTAAAGTTACCTAGTTCCCTAGAACTACACAATATTTCTTGGTAGTGTGCATGAAAGCTTCCTGAAAAATGCAGAAATGAAGAAAATAAAAAAAATAAAAAAGCGTACCTAAAAACTAGGGATACATTTTTAGTAACCCGAAGCAGGCACACTTGTTGCTTTTGGAAATATTCACCATGTGTTTCTTTTTCCTTGATTTTAGGCATGCACGTCATCGACCTTAATTTTCTCAAATCTATTTAATCAACACCTCTAGAGCTCATTTGAAAACTTGATCTTGGAGCTCTACCATTCCCGAGGATATCAAAGAACCTTCCATATGATCATCGTCGCTTTTTTGGGTGAGTTTCATGTTTATCGCTTTTTATTTCACTTTTTCCTGTTTGGCTTGTGTGAGTGTTGTTTTGCTTATTTATTTTCATGCATGCTAGAATTTCAACTTTCTTTAGCTTGTAGAAGTTTTTCTTCAAGTTATCATTTTCCTCTCACAAGTGTCGCATCAGTTTCTTAATTTTTGCACTAATGATCATCATTGCGGTGACTCTCCTCATTGATTTGGTTTCCTTACCATTTATTCAGTTTCTACAATTGATATGTCTTATTTCATTCACAATTAGTCATATCTACACTCCAACACTATATCTCAGATATGCTCATTTTCCACACTTCCCTTGGGCAGGTCTACCATTCCCTTGGCTCGTTTCCACATTGCCCAACAGGGCGCTATGCAATTGTTTAGTCAATTTAATGTCTTAAATTGCTTTCATAAATTATCAATAGAGGTTTGTAAATTGATGAAGTGTGATGCATTGTATGTGCTTAGTTAACCTTATTATTATTATTATTATTGTATTTTATGTTGTTTTTGGGGGTTTTATATTCTTTTATGTTTAAGAATGTTCAATCTAAACTACGAAAAGATTTAAATGAATCTAATGAATTTTAAGAAGGAAGAAAAGGAAGTGTTCCTATGTTAATCTAATTTACATAAAAATAAACCAGAAATTGTTGGCTAGTTAGAATCTAATTTGGAAAATAGAGCATCTATCTTATCTTATCATTAGTCTTATTCCATGGATCCAATTCTTAAAACTAAGATTGAAATTGCAGTGCTTGTCTTAAGTAAAAGCAGGAAATGAAAACAACTAGTGTACTTCTAGTTACTCCAACATTCAATTATGAAGTATGACCTTCTTGAGATGATGTGTAAGAAACTATATGTACTTTAATCTTCTAATGTCCTAGAAAAGTAAGCAAATTGTGCAAAGGAAAACATCTAATGTATATTTAGCTACTCCAACATTCTTCTTGAGATGGTGTTAAGTAACCAATTATACCTAATGATATATAAAATCAAGTAAAGTATGCAGAAGGTAACTCAGTAATTGCATTTATTAAACATTCAATCATTCAGTCTTGAAATATGATTAAATCAATCTCCTTGGAATGACCTTTAGGAATATCAGTGATACAACTAAATGAGGATCTGGAAGAAGAATGTGAAAGCATGTAAAACTGACTGTAAACAACTAATGTATATTTGAATTTCTCCAACATTCAATGTGAAGTATTACCCTCTTGAGATGTTGTGTAAGAATTCAATTATGCCTTAGTTTCTATGTTCCTAGAAAGCAAGTAAAAATGTGCAGAGTAAATTCAATAACTATATGAATGAGAAATTCAATCATTTAGTTCAGGATCATCATCTTGAAATGGATTTTGAGAACATCCATTGACACAATTAATTGACAATTCTATTCTAAGAAAATGAATGATAAAACAGTAAGAAGACTAGGAAACTGTGTATTTGTATTACTTCAATCTTAATTCTATTTGAAAATAGAGTTATCTATCTTCACGAAATATTTTATAAGAACAAGGTTGTACAGTTATGATTTAACGTTATTCTATTGATAAAAAAATGGAATAAAATATTAACCTAATTAGAAAACATATTTGCTAAAAATAGAGTAATGGAAATTGAACTAAAAACAACAAATGAATAACCTCCTTCAGTGTAGGGGCCCTCTGCAAATTATTTGGCGGAAATGCTAGTTGGTTAAGGATGCACTTAAGCAATCATTGGCAACACGAAATTTATATTATGATAAAATGAAGTCTTAATACAGAGTATCAGCAAAAAGCTTAAACTTAAATTTCAATTTCTTCACTGTCTTCTCAATTATGTACAACCAATATTTAAAGGAAAATAAACATAATTGTTTATGAGATAAACTTTCTACAGGTGGCTAATTCGAATTAGAATTACAATAGGGCTGTTTGACTCTTAATTTGCTACGATAGATAAAATCAAGAGTCCTGCTACTTTCAGATAACGTACTTTGACCACACCTTTGACCATATCTTAGTCCCACTTTTCAGTCGATCTTGACCGAGTGAATAGTACAAAATCCATGTGGAGATGATTCTACAAATGCCCATGTGGCTCAATTCTCCTTTTGACACCTGGAACCTACCAAACCATGAGAGTAGCTACGAAATCCACGGTTAGCTGTAGAATAGGCTGCGTTATGTAGCTAAATTGAAAAAATCTTTTCAAATAGCAAGAACATGAAAATATAATATGGAAATCATTTTGATGCATTCCTTAAGACAACCTAGCATTTATCATTGATTGGGGTATGTGATATTATGAGAAATAGAGGGGAAAAGGTGAGAAAAAATGTCAAAGAGAAGGTAATTCTGAGGTTCAACATACCCCCACTGCAAAATAATTGCATGTCCTCATGCAATTTGTCAAAAGTGTGAGTTCTCCTTTCTTACTGCATTTTCTCAGACACTTCTTCTAGCACATCCAATTTCCTTCTTTTGTTCTTATTTGATGTGACTTTCATCCTAGGCCTTCCCATAAGAAGCTTGTACTTAAGGTTAATGACTGCTCTTTTTAGTAACTTATTCTTTCTTTTCAATTTATTGTTTTTATTATCCCATAGTCCTAGATGCAGAATGGTATTATCATGAATTTTCTTTTCCAACTTGTTCTGCTGCTTCAAGGTCTCATTCTCCTGTTTGATATTTTTGTTCAATATCTCTAGTTCAAAAGTATCATGTTTGAGAGCATCAAGTATGGGTTCTTGTGGATTGACAGAATATTTTGGGTTCATTGATGCACTTCTCTTCTCTAGTGAATCTACATAATCATATATTTCTTGTTGTACTGGGTCTATGCCTTGAGATCTTCTACTGGGGCTTCCTTCAAAATTATGAATAGGAGAATTTTTAGGACTATGTGGAAGAGAAATTTTGATGGGACTATGAATTGAAAATATAGAATATGAACGTATTTTTGTGTTACTACTTATTACCGAAAAGAAATGGAAAATATAGGATGTCAGAAATCTCTGATTTGCACCCTATTTTTTTGTATAAGTATGCCAATCATTGATTGGTTTTCATTCTTATACACTTAATTTTTATTATATATATATATATATATATATATATATATATATATATATTATAGGAAAAATAAAATCTAAGTTAGTGAAGAAGAATTCTTCTTCTTCACCAACTTCATATCAGTATTATCTTGGAAAATCTTGATAAAATCCTCTCTTGAAATTGGCTTATGATATATTTTCAACCGATGACCATTCACAAGAAGAGGTACCGTTTCTTCATCTATTGTCCTTATCTCCACTGCTCCATTATCAAAGACTTTTTCAATCTCATATGGCCCAAGCCAATAAGCTAAAACTTTCCCTCAAAATATTTGAATTTAGAACCGAACGAAAGTGCCCAATCCCCTACTTGAAACTTCTTCTCCTTGATATACTTATCATTCCATTTAGCCCTTTGCTGCTGGATTATACTGGTTCTTTGAACTGCATCTTGCCTAATTTCATCTAGCTCATTGAGTTGCTCTAATCTATGTTTCTGTGCTTCTAATAAATCAAGTCCCAATTGGACTGCCATCTTGAAGGTTCGGATATGAAACTCCATAGGGAATAGTACTTGCTTCCCATAAACAAGTTCATAGGGAGTATGTCCTATTGTGTTCCTCCATGTAATTCTATAGGCCCATAAGGTTTCAAGAAGCCTTTCTACCCAATCTCTTTTGTGTAGATGCACAGTCTTAGTGAGAATTCCTTCAATCACCTTATTCGTAGATTCTACTTGACCATTTTCTTGTGGATGATAAGGAGTATACTTTCTATGCTTGATCTTGTAATCTTCCACAAGCCTTTTCACCACCTTAGATGTAAAATGAGATCCCTGATCTGTCACAATTTCTCTTAGAACACCAAAACAAGTGAAGACATCCTCAAAAATAAAATTAACTACAAATCGTTCATTAACAAAAGGTAATGCTTTAGCCTCTACCCATTTAGTGACATAATCAGTGCATACCAAAATATACTTCCTTTTTTTAGATGGAGGATTGATTGGTCCAACAAAATCCAAGGCCCATTTTTCAAAAGGTTCAATGAGTACCTGAGTTTGTAATGGAATTTCATCTGAAGGAGTAGGTTTCCCTACCCTTTGGAAATTGTCACATCTTTTGACATATTCTTT
Organism: Pinus albicaulis; assembly: GCA_034641835.2. Taxonomy (NCBI): domain Eukaryota; kingdom Viridiplantae; phylum Streptophyta; class Pinopsida; order Pinales; family Pinaceae; genus Pinus; species Pinus albicaulis. The sequence goes on along the minus strand of CM076580.1, from coordinate 1,321,730,602 downwards.
GGCATCTCTGAAGATGGATGGTCAATAATATCCTAAATGAAGGATTTTATAGGTTTTCCTCTTGTCAGGAAAGTGTCCACCACAAGGTTAATCATGACATGGCTTAAGAATTTCAAGCATTTCATCTTCTTGAACACATCTTCTGATAATGAGATCTGGACCTATTTTATATAATTCATTAGTAATACATGAGTATCTTGCACTTATTTGAATGATTTTTCTTTTCTCTGTAGGAAAAAAATGTGAATATAATTTTCCTGTGACTAAGTAATTGGCAATATCTGCAAACCAAGGCATCTGAGTAGTTACTACAAAAATATATTCATCAGGAAATTTATCTTCAACTGGAGTGTCATATTTGATATTTTGAATTATAGACAAGAAATCAACAACTATGTTTTTTTTTCTAGGTCGGTCTAGAACGATGATGTTGAATTCTTGCAGGAGTAATAACCATATTGTAACTCTACCATTAGTAATAGATTTATTCATTAAATATCTAATTGCAGAGTGATCTGTATGAACAAAGGTTTCATAGCCTATTATATACTGTCTAAATTTATTGATAGCATGAACAAAAACTAAGAATTCTTTTTCAGTTATAGTGTAATTGAACTATGTGGGAGTCAAATTCTTGCTTGTGTAATAGATGGCATAGGGGATCAAATCTTTTTGTCCTAATACAGCTCCCAGAGCTGTATCTGAAGCATCTGTTGAAATGTGAAAAGGAAGTTTCCAATTTTGACCTCTTAATATGCGTGCTTCATAAATTTTTTATTTTAAAGTCTCAAATGCCAACTGGCAATCAAGATTCCAACTGAATTCACAATATTTGGTGAGTAATTTGGAATGGGGATGCTAGTTTAGTGAAACTTTCTATAAATATTCTATAGTATCCTATGAATCCTAGAAAAATTCTAACATATTTTTGACAACTTGGAATTGATAGTTTGGAGATGAATTCAACTTTAGATTTATCAACTTTAATTCCATCTCCTGAAATGTGATGTCCTCAGACAATCCCTTTTGTAAACATCATAAAACATTTTTCATGGCTTAGTGAAAGGTTTGATTCCTTACATCTTTTGAGAACCTTTTCCAAAGTTTCTAAAGCTTCTTCAAATGTATTCCCATAAACTATAAATTCATCCATATACACCTCTACACAATCATGTATTAGATCAAAAAAAAATCCTAGTACTGCCCTTTGGAATGTTGTAGGTGCATTGCATAATCCAAAAGGAAGTACTCGGTAGGCATAATTCCCCCATGGACAGGTGAATGTGGTTTTATCTTGATCTTCAAGTGCTACCTGAATTTGATTGTAACCACTAAAACCATCCAGGAGTGAGAAATATTTCTTACCTGCTAATGTATCCAACACTTTATCTATAAAGGGTAAAGGAAAATGGTATTTTAGGGTAGCTTTATTCAATTCTTGATAATCAATGCATACCCTCCATTTACCATTCTTTTTGGGCACAATCACTATAGGGGAAGCCCACTGACTGTCTGAAATTGGGTAAATGAATTTTACATTCAGAAATTTTTGCAACTCCTCTTTCACAATCTCCCCAAGATTTGGATTCATCCTTCTTTGAGGTTGTCTGGTAGGTTTACATTTTTCCTCAATGTAGATGTGATGTATAAAATTCTTAGGAATAATTCCTTTCATGTCAGTGTATTCTAATGCATATGCAGAAGAATGTTGTTGTAATGTTTGATTATCTTTTCCTGTTGTAATTTTTCCAAGTTATTGTTTATGTTCAAAGTTTTCCCTGGAAAGATTTCAACTGTAGAGCTACCAAATTCTTCCATAGAATAAAGAGACATCTGCCTAGATGACAAATATTCAATATTGGATTTTTCTTGAAATTGATCATGTTCATATTCTGGGGATGATTCAAAATTTTCCATTGAATTTAATATTTGACTGTCTTCACCAATGGTTGAAATAGTAAAGAAAGGTTGTATATCATTTTCATCATCAATCCATTCTTTGTCATCTACCTCTATGATTGTTCTTGTTCGAGGATATAGAGTGAATTTCATAGTTGGGTTACCATCAGAGATATACATGTCACTAGATCTATAACTAATGAAAACATCAGTTGTATCCAACCAAGGTCTTCCTAATATAAGTGAATGTCCTCCTAGATTGTTCTTAGAGGTTAAGATCATAAAATCAACAGGGTACTCCCAAGAGTCTAAGGACACTGAAATATCTTCTAACACATCATCTGGCTTGATTACTGATCTATCTGCTAATTGTAGTAATGTAGGTGTATAAAGAAGATTAGGAATCTTGAGTTGTTCCATGGTTTGTTTGCTCATGATGTTTATTACTACTCCTAAATCAATCAATGTATTTGGAATTTCAACTCCATTGATATGTGGTTTTACAACTGGACTTCCTAGATCTAAATATTTTTGTATGGCAATTTTTCCCATCATTATGTCTACTATTTTTCCTACGAGCTAGATTATTTTTATTTCTTTTGTTTTTCTTCCTGGTTTCTTCATGCTCAACTCCTTTATTGTTTTATCTAGAATTGGAATATCTTTAATGGCTTGTAAAAAAGGTATTTTGATACAATCATTTTTCAATTCATCTATAAAATCATAATTGGGCAACATAATACACTTTTCTACCCCTCTATCAATTTTTAATCTTTTAGGAAAAGGAGGTGTAGAAGTAGATAGTGATGGTTGCTCTATGATAGGAGTTTAGTTTACTGATTCTTTTTTTTTCATTTTCAGTTTTATGGTTTTGAAGAGATGTTCCTTCTTCAAAAATTTTATTTCGTTGTGGAGAATCTTCCTCAGAACTGTCTTGTTCTTGAATAACTACAGAAGGCTTTTTATTTTCTAATATCCTACTAGATCTAAGTTGGACATCATTGAGATCTAGAGGAGTGATCATGTAAGTTGGAAATTGTTTTCCTTCTATCATATAGGTATTCTAAGAATTTTTATTGTTGGGGTTTGGTAATGGTTGGGCAGGTAGCTGATTTGGTCTCTGTGGGAATGGTAGTGAAAGTTGTGGATTTTGGTTTTGGAGTTGGGGTTGTTGATTTTCTTGGGGAATTTTTTGGGGAGGATAGTTTGGATATGATGGAGGATATTGATAGTATTGAGAGAATCTTACATAGGGTTTTTGAATTCATTGATTCCAAGGTTGAGTTTGAGATTGAGGCCAAGGTTGCTGCCAAGAATTCCAATTTGGTGGGGGTTGAGTATACATTTGGTTGTTAAAACCTTGAGTTTGTGGCCCTTGCCAAGGTCTTCTAGAGACAAAAAAAAGAGAATTTGTTGGATTTGAAGTTTTTTATTCTTGAAAATCAACCTTAAGAACTGGAATTGAAGGACAACTCTTAGTCTCATGTTTTTCTGAACAAATCATACAAGTCTCTATGACTTTTGCATCTAGAAATCTCTTCAAGCATGCTTCTTTTTTCATTTGGGACAAAAAATAACTAAAGCATCAGTCTCGGCTTTCTGCTTCTTTTGTAACTTAAGGGTGTCTATTTATTCACTAAGACTCCCTAAAATTTCTGTTTTAAATTCATCAAGCATGTTTCCAATTTTTGCCCTACTCACTATTCTAGTTGCAGATTTATTTACCCTAGCAAGAGAAGGATCTCTTGGACCTTTCCTATTTTTTTATTTTCCTCTTGAGAGATGAATACATAATTCCCCAATGTCAGGTAATGGAAGTTGAGAGATGCCCCCTTCCCCATCATGTTAAGGATTTCTATCCACTCATCTCTAATGGCTTTCAACAAAAGAAATTTTAAAGTATCTTGATCTAAATTATCCATTTTTTCTCTTTTTATGTTATAGTTGAATCTTTCAATTAAATCCTCCAAATTTTCATCCTCTTTTTGAATCATTTTAAAAACTCCGTCCTTGTGATTGATAGGTATGCAATAATCCAAATACCTTTCTAAAACTTCTCCCTTCATATCATTCCATGTCCTGATAGACTGAGTGATTAAACTCATGAACTATTTTAGAGCTGCTCCCTTCAATGTTGAAGGAAACAATTTGAGTTTTTGAAAGTTTTGTAAATAATCATAAGTTTTGCACAAGACTTCAAATTCAAATAAAAAGGTTTCAGGATCTTCACTTTTCAATCCATGAAAATTTGGGAGGACAGAAGGTGAGATATTTTTCATTGTGGAATTTGTATCTTCATCAACTATAGGGAATCCAAAAGAACTCTCAATTACTCTATTTCTTTTGCCTCCTTCTTCATTTCCTCTACCTCTTCCTCTATCTCCTCGTCTACCTCTACCTCCTCCGAATATTACATTTTCTCCATTTACAATTTCTCCTCCTCCTTCCCCTTCTTCTCCTCTTCCTGCCATTATAGATTCTTCAAAGATGATATAAGATTCAACTTGTAACATTAAATTTTCTTCCTCGAGTTCTTCTATCAATGGAATGTTGAAGAAAGGTTCTTCCTCTTCCTCTCCACTAGGAATTTCTAACTCTTTAGCTAGAATATGTTCCTCTATATAAGTGAAAAAGGTTGCTCCTTCTGTTGGAGATCTAGGATCTTCTTCCTCTAAGACTACCTTAGTAGATGAAGTAGGAGATCCTCCTAGTTGGATTTTAGACCTTAGAACTTCAGAAAGTCTATGGCTAGTGAAATATGGAATATGAGTTTGAGATGGAGGTGTATCACTTCTTAGTCTTGGTGGAGTGAGTGGTGTTGTAGGGATTAAACTCCTGCCTCTAGCTATTAATCTGCCCCTAGAGTCTCTTTCTCTACGCATATCATTTTTTTTAGATGTAAGAAATGAGGTTACCTAATTACATTTCCTCGACAACGGTGCCAAAATGTTTAGTCAATTTAATTTCTTAAATTTCTTGCATAAATTATCAACCGAGGTTTGTAAAATGATGAATTCTGATGCACTGTATGTGCTTAGTTAACATTATTCTTACTTCGTTGTTTGTATTTTATGTTGTTTTTGGGGCTTTTCTATTCTTTGATGTTTAATAATGTTCAATCTAAATTATGAAAAGATTTAAATGAATCTAATGAATTTCAAGAAGGAAGAAAAGGAAGTGTTCCTATGTTAATCTAATTTACATAAAAATAAACCAAAAAATGTTGGCTAGTTAGAATCTAATTTAGAAAATAGAGCATCTATCTTATCTTATCATTAGTCCTATTCCATGGATCTAATTCTTAAAACTAAGATTGAAATTGCAGTGCTTGTTTTAAGTAATAGCAGGAAATGAAAACAACTAGTGTACTTCTGGTTACTCCAACATTCAATTATGAATTATGACCTTCTTGAGATGATGTGTAAGCAACTATCTGTACCTTAATCTTCTAATGTCCTAGAAAAGTAAGAAAATTGTGCAAAGGAAAACATCTAATGTATAGTTAGCTACTCCAACATTCAATTATGAAGTGTGACCTTCTTGAGATGGTGTTTAGTAACCAATTATACCTAATGATCTAGAAAATCAAGTAAAGTATGCAGAAGGTAACTTATTAATTGCATTCATTAAACATTCAATCATTTAGTCTTGAAATATGATTAAATAAATCTCCTTGGAACGACCTTTAGGAATATTAGTGATACAACTAAGTGAGGATCTGAAAGAAAAATGTGAAAGCATGTAAAACTGACTGTAAACAACTAATGTATATTTGAATTTCTCCAACATTCAATGTGAAGTATTACCCTCTTGAGATACTATGTAAGAGGTCAATTATGCCTTAGTTTCTAAGTTCCTAGAAAGCAAGTAAAAATGTGCAGAATAAATTCAATAACTGTATGAATGAGACATTCAATCATTGTTCAAGATCATCATCTTGAAATGGATTTTGAGAACATCCATTGACACAGTTAATTGACAATTCTATTCTAAGAAAATGAATGAAAAAATATTAAGAAAACTAGGCAACTGTGTATTCTTATTACTTCAATCTTAATTTGATTTGAAAACAGAGTTATCTATCTTCACGGAATATTTTAGAAGAAAAAGGCTACATAGTTATGATTTAACGTTATGCTATTGATCAAAAACTGGAATGAAACATTAACCTAATTAGAAAACATATTTTATAAAAGTAAAGAAATGGAAATTTATCTAAAAACAACAAATGAAAAACCTCCTCCAGTGCAGGGGCCCTCTGCAACTGATTTGGCTGAACTTCTAGCTAGTTAAGGATGCACTTAATAAATCATTGGTAACACGAACTTTGTATTATGATAGAATGAAGTCTTAATATAGATTATCAGCAAAAATCTTAAACTTAAATTTCAATCTCTTCATTGTCTTCTCGGTTCTGTACAAATAATATTTAAAGGAAAATAAACATAAATGTTTATGACATAAACTTGCTACAAGTGGCTAATTCACATTAGAATTGCAATAGGACTTTTTGACTCTTGATTTTCTACGATAGAGAAAATCAAGGGTCTTTCTGCTTTTGGATAACTTACTTTGACCACACCTTTGACCATGATACTAGGCCTACTTTTCTGTCGATCTTGATCGAGTGAATAGGAAAAAATCCATGTAGAGATGATTCTGGAAATGCCCATGTGGCTCAATTCTCCATTTGACACCTGGAACCTGCCAGAACATGAGAGTAGCTATCGAATCCACGGTTAGCTGCAGAATAGGCTATGTTCTGTGGCTAAATTAAAAAAATCTATTCAAATAGCAAGAACATGAAAATATAATATGGAAATCATTTTAATGCATTCCTTAAGACAAAACCTAGCATTTATCATTGATTAGGGTATGTGATATTATGAGAAAGTGAGGGAAAAAGGTGAGAAAATATGTCAAAGAGAGGGTAATTCTGAGGTTCAACAACAATCCTAAGGCTCAAGCTGAGAGCTTGCCCTCTGGAACTACACAATGCATAGTACAAGCTAGACCAACCATGCATTATGTATTTCTAGGGCTCATTCTACATCCCTGGCCAATAAGACTGCATATTGCACAGTCTCTCCTAGAAAATTACCTAAGATGAACTGCACATGGCGTAGTCTCAGACTTCAAGCTTCAACCCTGACTGTTGGGAATGTGTAGTGTACAGTTCCCATATAAAGCCAACCCCTCTTTCTAGTTAAAATTATAGAAACATTCCCATTAGATGCCCGATTTGATGCATGATCATGCCTTGAAATTGGATTTTATTAAGACTTATGTTTTATTTCCGTGAGTGTCTGATCCAGGTGGATATCGGTGGCCTCCCACCTATTCCATTTCAGCTTCAGCACAACTTACTATTTATAGTAGGTTTTCGGGTCCTGCACACCCGGAGCCGTTTTGGGGCATTAATAATCCAGGTGGATATTGGTGGCCACCCATCGAGTCCATTTGAACCCCCACCATCAGTTATTTCAGTTTGTAAGTTTCGGCACAACTTACTATTTTTAGCAATTTTTCGAGTCTTAAACTTCCGGAGCCGTTTTGAGGCCCTAAACGACGTTTTTTGGGAAAACGGAGAGCAACATGGGTCCATGGACCGATGTTTCTCGTTCAAAAGTTGTACTCCTCGGACAGATCTTTCTAACGAGCTATTGAGCGCGTCAAACGGAGATCGGATGCCAAAGTTACGTCCCCGGGAAGTTGAACCACCAATTTACCCAAACGGGGCCCACAGTTTTGGCGCTTCATCTCCTAGGGTTAGGTTTTTGGATGTTTCAGATTCTGCATTGTTTCTCAATAATAAATAGGCCCTCGAGCCCGCACGCTCGTGGGGCCGGGAGCCGATACATCTCTTCTCAGAGATAAGCGCGACCAGTGCCCTAGCTCGCCACATCTCTATCATGTCTGCATTGTAACACAGTTCAGGGGCTGGTAGCCGCCACATCTCTTCTCAGGGATATGCTGCCAGTACCCTAGCTCATATTTCCATTATGTTTGTAATAGGCCTGCGAGCCTCAATGTAACACAGTTTAGAGGGCTGCGTACGCTACATCTCTTCTCAGAGATACGCTACCAGCGCCCTAGCTTGTTTCCATTACGTTTGTAAGCTTATTGCAGTCAGTCTTTTATTAATAAAATGAAGCATTATTTCCACTGCATCTCTGTATCTATGGTTATATCTGTATTTTGTTGTGTTCCTACATAAAATCCGGATCAGTGGTATCAGAGCGGGTCTGCTCTTTCTCTGTTTTTCTCTTCATGTCCCTAATGCGGCCAGGGTATAAGGAGTTCAACCTCGCAACCCCGAAGACCCCCCATGGCGGAAGGAAAGAAAGACGAGGGAACATGAGATCCTCTCAAAATCTTGCTCGAGGATTCCCTTGAGAAACAGAGGAACGCGATGATGGACAATTTTTTTTTCAGATCCTTTAATGGCTGCCTAGCGGTGGCACATCTACATCCAGCACGGCTGCCAACACCAAGTTCAGAAAAATTCCCCCCCCCCTTGGAGGAACTTAACGCAATGGAGACCATTGCTTCCTAAGGAGGGAGGAATGATCCAGGTGGATATCGGTGGCCTCCCACCTATTCAGGAAAATTCCGCAAAGATCAATTCTTTCGCTTTTTCTTACCAAAGACAAATTTTTTACTATTTATAAGAAAGGTGTTTTCGTCCTCGCACACCCGGAGTCAGCTAGCATTAATAATCCAGGTGGATATTGGTGGCCACCCATCGAGTCCATTTGAACCCCCACCATCAGTTATTTCAGTTTGTAAGTTTCAACACAACTTACTATTTTTAGCAGTTTTTCGGGTCTTAAACTTCCGAAGCCGTTTTGAGGCCCTAAACGACATTTTTTGGGAAAACGGAGAGCAACATGGGTCCATGGACTGATGTTGCTCGTTCAAAAGTTGTACTCCTCGGATAGATCTTTCTAACGAGCTATTGAGCGCGTCAAACGGAGATCGGATGCCAAAGTTACGTCCCCGGGAAGTTGAACCACCAATTTACCCAAACGGGGCCCACAGTTTTGGCGCTTCATCTCCTACTGTTAGGGTTTTGGACGTTTCGGATTCTACATTGTTTCTCAACAATAAATAGGCCCTCGAGCCTCATTGTAAGACAGTTCAGGGGGCTGGGAGCCGATACATCTCTTCTCAGAGATAAGCGCGACCAGTGCCCTAGCTCGCCACATCTCTATCATGTCTGCATTGTAACACAGTTCAGGGGCTGGTAGCCGCCACATCTCTTCTCAGGGATACGCTACCAGTACCCTAGCTCATATTTCCATTATGTTTGCTTAGGCCTGCGAGCCTCAATGTAACACAGTTTAGAGGCCTGAATACGCTACATCTCTTCTCAGAGATACGCTACCAGCGCCCTAGCTTGTTTCCATTATGTTTGTAAGCTTATTGCAGTCAGTCTTTTATTAATAAAATGAAGCATTATTTCCGATGCATGTCTGTATCTATTGTTATATCTGTATTTTGTTGCGTTCCTACATAAAATCCGGATCAGTGGTATCAGAGCGGGTCTGCTCTTTCTCTGTTTTTCTCTTCATGTCCCTAATGCGGCCACGGTATAAGGAGTTCAACCTCGTAACCCCGACGACCCCCCATGGCGGAAGGAAAGAAAGACGAGGGAGCACGAGATCCTCCCAAAATCTTGCTCGAGGATGACCTCGAGAAACAGAGGAACGCGATGATGGACAATTTTTTTTTCAGATCCTTTAATGGCTGCCTAGCGGTGGCACATCTACATCCAGCACGGCTGCCAACACCAAGTTCAGCAAAATTCCCCCCCCCCCCCCATGGAGGAACTTAACGCAATGGAGACCATTGTTTCCTAAGGAGGGAGGAATGATCCAGGTCGATATCGGTGGCCTCCCACCTATTCCATTTGGACCCGCAGCCTCAATTCTTTCATTTTTCAGCTTCAGCACAACTTACTATTTATAGCAGGTTTTCGGGTCCTGTACACCCGGAGCCGTTTTGGGGCATTAATAATCCAGGTGGATATTGGTGGCCACCCATCGAGTCCATTTGAACCCCCACCATCGCTATTTTGGGCTTGTAAGTTTCGGCACAACTTACTATTTTTAGCAGTTTTTCGGGTCTTAAACTTCCGAAGCCGTTTTGAGGCCCTAAACGACGTTTTTTGGGAAAACGGAGAGCAACATGGGTCCATGGACCATGTTACTCATTCAAAAGTTGTACTCCTTGGACAGATCTTTCTAACGAGCTATTAAGCGCGTCAAACGGAGATCGGATGCCAAAGTTACGTCCCCGGGAAGTTGAACCACCAATTTACCCAAACGGGGCCCACAGTTTTGGCGCTTTATCTCCTACGGTTAGGGTTTTGGACGTTTCGGATTCTACATTGTTTCTCAACAATAAATAGGCCCTCAAGCCTCACTGTAAGATAGTTCAGGGGGCTGGGAGCCGACACATCTCTTCTCAGAGATAAGCGCGACCAGTGCCCTAGCTCGCCACATCTCTATCATGTCTGCATTGTAACACAGTTCAGGGGCTGGTAGCCGCCACATCTCTTCTCAGGGATACGCTGCCAGTACCCTAGCTCATATTTCCATTATGTTTGTAATAGGCCTGTGAGCCTCAATGTAACACAGTTTAGAGGCCTGCGTACGCTACATCTCTTCTCAGAGATACGCTACCAGCGGCCTAGCTTGTTTCCATTATGTTTGTAAGCTTATTGCAGTCAGTCTTTTATTAATAAAATGAAGCATTATTTCTGCTGCATCTCTGTATCTATGGTTATATCTGTATTTTGTTGCGTTCCTACATAAAATCCGGATCAGTGGTATCAGAACGGGTCTGCTCTTTCTCTGTTTTTCTCTTCATGTCCCTAATGCAGCCAGGGTATAAGGAGTTCAACCTCGCAACCCCGACGACCCCCCATGGCGGAAGGAAAGAAATACGAGGGAGCAGGAGATCCTCTCAAAATCTTGCTCGAGGATGACCTCGAGAAACAGAGGAATGCGATGATGGACAATTTTTTTTTCAGATCCTTTAATGGCTGCCTAGCGGTGGCACATCTACATCCAGCACGGCTGCCAACACCAAGTTCAGCAAAATTCCCCCCCCCCCCCCTTGAAGGAACTTAACGCAATGGAGACCATTGCTTCCTAAGGATGGAGGAATGATCCAGGTGGATATCGGTGGCCTCCCACCTATTCCATTTGGACCCGCAGCATCAATTCTTTCAGTTTTTCAGCTTCAGCACAACTTACTATTTATAGCAGGTTTTCGGGTCCTGCACACCCGGAGCCGTTTTGGGGCATTAATAATCCAGGTGGATATTGGTGGCCACCCATCGAGTCCATTTTAACCCCCACCATCAGTTATTTCAGTTTGTAAGTTTCGGCACAACTTACTATTTTTAGCAGTTTTTCGGGTCTTAAACTTCCGGAGCCGTTTTGAGGCCCTAAACGACGTTTTTTGGGAAAACGGAGAGCAACATGGGTCCGTGGACCGATGTTGCTCATTCAAAAGTTGTACTCCTCAGACAGATCTTTCTAACGAGCTATTGAGTGCGTCAAACGGAGATCGGATGCCAAAGTTACGCCCCAGGGAAGTTGAACCACCAATTTACCCAAACGGGACCCACAGTTTTGGCGCTTCATCTCCTATGGTTAGGGTTTTGGACGTTTCGGATTATACATTGTTTCTCAACAATAAATAGGCCCTCGAGCCTCATTGTAAGACAGTTCAGGGGGCTGGGAGCCGATACATCTCTTCTCAGAGATAAGCGCGACCAGTGCCCTAGCTTGCCACATCTCTATCATGTCTGCATTGTAACACAGTTCAGGGGCTGGTAGCCGCCACATCTCTTCTCAGGGATACGCTACCAGTACCCTAGCTCATATTTCCATTATGTTTGTAATAGGCCTGCGAGCCTCAATGTAACATAGTTTAGAGGCCTGCGTACGCTACATCTCTTCTCAGAGATACGCTACCAGCGCCCTAGCTTGTTTCCATTATGTTTGTAAGCTTATTGCAGTCAGTATTTTATTAATAAAATGAAGAATTATTTCCATTGCATCTCTGTATCTATGGTTATATCTGTATTTTGTTACGCTCCCGCATAAAATCTGGATCAGTGTCTTTTTTGTCCCACAGGTACAAAAATTGTTGAGCACCTCTCCAACAGTTACTGTTACCATGACACCCAAGAGAGATGATTCAAATTAAACCAATGAAAGAAGTAATGCGGAAGTAGTTGAGAAAGTGCTAGTTAACTTGCCAGTATAGGCGAATGCTTAGTTGTTTATAGAAAATGAATCAACACTGACATGGAAGAGCATTAAATACTCTTTTTGAAAGGAATTTGGGGCATATTTAGAGGACCAACATGTTTGTATCATCATCCGGTAGTCAGGAATATATAGGGTTTCATGCAGGTATCCAACCTTCCTGTGTGCAGATGTGATCAGTTGGGTTGTCTCACACAGTGATGAGAAAACTATGACGCTGAGAAACACTAGCGGATAGGAGATTGCTACATTTCTGGAAGAATATTATAAATGCATGTATAATCTTCCCGAGCCTGTAAAGATCATGGAATCATTATTCTATGCCACCCACGGCTACACGAATACAAGAGATATTGTCAAAATATGGGTGAAGGAGCCATCTAAGTTTCGATAGACATCCACCCACACTTATAAGATAAAGTCACTCAGCAAGGCCTACCAGATCTTGGTCATATTAGCTTGTATAATATATGGTTAGTTAAGGATGGAGACCTTTCCTGAGGGGTGGGATATCTTATTGAACCAGGTGGTGAAAGGGGGGAAGTCATTTAACTAGTCATATATTTTGGCTCATCAACTTAGAGCCCATGTAGCACAAGCCAAGGATCCTCCCAAGGGTGAGAAAGCACAATTTTAGATGTCTACATACTTACTGGATGTAATCTATGCACATAATCAGTTTCCTGGCATGAACTGGACATGGTCACTGAGACAAACGATCATGCATATCTATTGTAAGCTTCTTTCAGATTGTGTCCATCGATGATTTGTGGAGAATCTAACTGATCACTTCATCATCCCTCTATACAAGCTTATCTTTCAAGAGGACCCACCTTACATGTCACAAGGAGCGATGGAGGAAATATCAGATATTGCAGATTGGTATGACTTATCGGATGACTCATTGATTAGAGTGTTCAACGAACAAAAGATGCCACATATTTTGTCAAGGTATGCCACCAATAAAATTGTCATGCAAGAAGTATCATACCATCTCTCCATAGGGTTGTCAACAAAATTGCACAGGAAGAAGAAAGCACCATGTCCCACACTTCCTTTGTAGATCAGGTTATATGAGATTAAGAATCTCAAAGTTACAGATACCGAAGTGAAAGCCATAATGAAGTTTGAGTTTGGTATAAAAGACTTCAATCTGTATGATCCAAGGGGAATTTTCAAAGACCACTGTGCGAGAATCTACTGCAACTAGATTAATGGGGCATTGCAGTGGCCAAAGGAAGAACCATGGAAGAAATGATATAATTCCTCCAAACCCCGTGAAATGATCAATATAGCTGGGACTTCACAAGCTACTCCACAAATGACAACAGTTCCAGAAGAAACAATAGCAGAAGACAACAGACTGGTACAATATAAGGTAAATAGGAAGGTTGATAATAGTGCAAAGGAGGAACAAAGTTATAATATGAAATAAGATCCGATTATTGCAAAAGAAACTTTGGACAGAATCAAAGAGGGAGCAGAGTGGAGGAAGAGAGAAAAGCATAGCTTGCATGAAGAAGAGCTGAGAGCGTAGAGAGCATAACAAGAGCTAAGGGAAGAACATGAGCTAAGAAGAATATAACAAGAGGAGAAGAAGAAGTAGGAAGAAGAAAGAAGGTAAGGTGTGACAAGAGAAGAAACAACACCTATTCAAGTCTAAGAGAAAGAACAAATCCAACCAACAACATAGGGAGAGAGAAAATAGATGCAGGATCAAGAGCTTGCTCAGTAGATTAAGGAGTTGATTGAAGTTTTGGATATGGAGTTGGGACCGAATCCACAAGATGAAGATGTTGATCTGATGCCTAGTGAACCACGGTGACCATTCAGTCTCCACCACCTCAAGCCATAGAGCCAACCCCAAGCAAGGAAGGGGAGATAGAACCCCTTGATGATGATCCAATAATGGATGTGTACAAATCATCATTTTATGAAATTTAGAAGAGAATTGTACAAGCACAGAGAATTTTTTTTCTAGATGATCAGGTATCATTTGCATTTATGAGAGAAAGGGTGACAGTGGCGAACACCAACAGTAATCCAAATTTTATTTCCGAATCCAATTTGGACTTCATGGGTGCAACGAGATATAATGCTAAATATTTGATGGTCGAGAATAAACAACTGGTACAAAATTTACATGCTACCCGATAAGAGATTGAACAACTCTGAAAATTAGTGCAGAATGCACCTTCCACACAGCTCTACTTGGAGGAGATGAGAGCATCAATACTTGCTGAAGTATCCAGAGATTCTTAGGAATGTGAAAGTTGGCATCACTATCGTGCATGATTGGACAATGCAATACGAGGGGGCACCACTTACCCTGGTGAATAAAATGGAGCCATGGGTAGAATTGGAGAAATCAAGAGTTCATATGTTTGTCCAAAACAAAAAGAATCTCACCTCTTTCATTGGAAATATTTAGGCCTCATATGTATAGATATATAAAATTTTGTATTTCATGGTGAGAATCCATAATATCCCATCATTTGGCACACTCACCAGGGATAAATGCAAACATCAAGTCATGAAAAAGATTGATAAGTACTTGAAAAAGCTGAAACAAATCTCCACCCAAGAGGACTTAGAGCTGAATAGGTCGAACATGTAGAACTACACTAATGGCCTGGTCTATATCAGAACAATGACATGCCTGCTTGAGAAATAAGTTGAGACCGTATCCAAGACATTGTACCTAGATGCTATGCAAGCAAGAGTCTGCTTCTAGTCTGACATTATCATATAGTTTGGGGAGACCATCACATAGTACCAAGCTTGGCATAAATATGTGACCAAGAAGCATCAAGTAGAAGCTGTTGAGATAGATTTCACCCAAACTCAAGTATCATAGTATTTTGTATCATATGGGTACATTGTCTCTACCCTATTTTGTATCATATGGGTATGAGTGGAAAAAGTAATATTATTTGTAATTATTGTAAAAGTAAAATACCAAGTTTCCATATTGGAATTTGAGTCATATTGTAATGTAATGAGTTATTTTTTAAAGAAGTTGAAGAGTCATGAGGGGAGTCCAAGAGTCAAAAAGGGGGCATGCCAAGAGTCACCCCCATTTTTTATAAATATATCCTCATAACTCATGTAAAGGGATTTTGGGAGCCAATATTTCGTATAGGATTAGGCTTATGAATAGCTTGGGATTTTTTTGTGAGCCTTGGCTTCTCTGTAGCGTAGAGGGAGTATACTTCTTTGGAGGAGATTGTGTTGTAGACTTCATGTTCCACTATTGGGGAAAGTGGCTTGTAAAATGTTGTATTGGCCCCAACATGGAGCCCCACAACATGAATTCTTTGAAACATGCCAATCAGCCCTCGGGACTTGAGAGAAAGAGGACCCCCTTTGTCCGGCTTGTGGTCGCATTCCTCACACACACGCGGAGAACCAAATGGATATGAATTCGAGTTGTTTTGATAAAGTCAACAAGTTAATAAATAAAATACTCAATGAAAGGACTGCATGATTGGAACTATCACTTTTAATAAAACTTAGAGCCTAAACGTTTTCATGCATATGTTGTGGATATAGTAGGACTATTCTTGTTGTATTTTTAATATATGTTATTTAACTTAAGCATATGCTTATGAACTATTCAGTTTTCATTTGTATGAATCTTTTTGGATGTGTGTTGATGTATTAATCTTTCACCTTAACTTGTGGACTATTCTTCTTGTTATTCTATGTGATGTAATTTTGCTTGTGTGTTCCTTCTAAGCTGTGTACTATTACAGGCTTCCAAGGGGAAAAATTCCTTTTCCCTTCGTGTGTTGGAACCATCATCCATTGCACTTGACTCTCCATAGGGTCACACACTTGTTCTCAGGAAAGACACCATGCACCACTGTATGCGTTTTGCAAACCAAGGCAAATCATTAACCCCCCATTGTTGGGAATCCTACTCCAAATGGTGTGAGGTCTAGTTGGGACTTCATATCAGGGATATCCCCTGAATGTTGGCATGTCCAGCACTGTCAACACACTGGGAGACCATTTGGTTTCCCTATCATGGGTAGATGGTTCTCTCCTTAGAACTCCTATGTTTTTTTGTGATATTACTCACACAAATGTTCAAATATCCAGGGATACTGTTTGGTTTCCCTTTCATGCGAAAGCGATCTCCACATGGTTTCTCTATCCACAATTTGATCTAGAACAAAGACATTTCTAATTCTTCAATTCTATTTTTTATGTACATTTATGATAATATAAAAAAAAATTTGACTTACCTACAAAGAAAATGTCAAGGAATGAAAATTTTGTTTGGATTAAAAAGGGAGTGAGTTATTAGCTGAAAAAATTCAACCATTTCATAAATAGATTTTGGGTTAATGACGTAAAGTTTCCACTAATGCACTAATTTTTTTTATTTTTTTTTTGTTCTAGGTCTTCTTAAAATAGACTAAAAATACTTAAGGGTAAAATTCTAAGGTAAAGATTCCAATTATAATTTTGACTAACAAAATTCCTATTGAATTTGGAGATTAATTTTGATTGAAGACATTAGGAGGATTTTGAGGTCTAAATTAGCTTAAAAATAAAAATGTATTATCAAAATCAACTTTAGAAAAACTAAGATGACAATGTAATATGCAAGGTAAATATTTTTGTAAGGAAAATAAGAAATTTGCTTTTTTAATTGTATTGTTTACTTATATCATTATAAATTTACATAAACTTAAAAATTTACATAAACTTAGAATTGGAAAAATGAAAATACGTGAAAACAGAAGAAAAAAATTTAAAAATAAATTTAAAAATAAATAAAAATTAAAAAATTAAAAATAAAATAAAATAAAATAAAATAAAAAATAAAATAAAATAAAAAAATATTTATTTTTTTATTTTAGTTTTGAATTATCTCCTTCTAAGTTTTATTCAAATTTAAAGTGTAACCACTCATTTGATGAAAAATTGTAACATATACCGATAACTTCACATGGAAATGCCAGGAGTTAAAATTTTTTTATACAAGTTACCCAGGGGTAACAATCCAAATTACTATTAAATATTCCTTACTCATCATTACATAGAATGTTCACCAATTCATAGTGTAACCTTAGAATAAGAATAGTAAGTTGCTTAACCATTAACAACCTATATAGTAGTACATTAGCATAAAACTATATGATGTAACCTTCCATTCATTTCATTACTCATGTAGTCATCACATACTTGACATTATGAACATCACAACAAGAAAGGAAATCAACATCATCATTTTGACACAACAATCAATCACATCATTGAACAACAATATACCCTGGAAACCCCGTAGGGTGAAAACCAACAACGTTTAATTTTATTATTAAACACTCATGAGGGTGTTCATCCCTCACTCAATGGCTTATAAGGGAGACCATCCCTTAACCATCATTATAAATATTACAAAGAAATATAAAAATATCTACCTTAAAGCCATTGCAATAAATGTGATAGCATTTACCCACTAATCTTCATATATTCATGTCTTGGTGGCATGGATGTACCTACAATGGACCATCGTACATTGGATCATCCTACACTTAGCACTTGTCTGTATGAACCATAATCATTTACCTACCACCAGGTTAAGCATAATATTTCCTTTGTACATGTCACCAGCATTCCCTGCTAATGATGCCTTCAAAATACATTGATGTCAAGATTCATAAAGTATTAATCAACCATTTCATAAATCTATACTAGAGAAGCTTCTCTATCTACTCATGTATATTCATGACATGAAAGTAAAATACCTTGACATTCTCCCTTTAATAGCACATACTGCATATGTGCTAGTTATAAGTCGTCACATTAACTAATGTTTCCCTCGCATAAGCATACATTCCTACAAGGAAATAGCTACATCTCCCAACATTTCTTTAAAACAACTGATATAACAGTTACAATGTTCGTGCATGCAATTTACATAAATTTAATCAAAATAAATAACCCCTAAGCTATTACTTTTGGTGCATGAAAGGAAAGCTAACATAACAATTGTAGTTCCCATGCATTCAAATGCATATAGATTCCAAAGGAGTCTTTCCAAAGGAATGCTTAACACAAAAGAGTACATAGCTTCCAAAAGAGTCTTCCCAAAGGAATGCTTAACACAAAAGAGCATGCAACCACAAGTTTTCTTTCTGTAACACTAATGTAAATAAACATACAAATACATTTCTTCCTTTTAAAAGATTATACTAAAAATCCTTTCCAATGTAGTTTAACACAACATGCTATCTTTCCCACATAAAAATATGTATATTCTTTCCAATGAAAGTTAATACAAATATTTCATGCCTATGCATGATCTTATTCCAAAAAGAAACTAACATCATAATCATGATAACATAAAAGTAATCACACAGTTTGTTCTTCTAAAGAAATATAACTAAATAGTTCCTTTATCCATGGATTTATTAAACGACTAATCTTTACCAACTCCATGGTAATCTATCCATATATTTATTAAATAACTAATATTTACAAACACCATGGTAATCTATTCATGGATTTATTAAATAACTAATCTTTACCAACACCATGGTAATCTATCCATGGATTTATTAAAAATTAATCTTTACCAACACCATGGTAATATATCCATGGATTTATTAAATAACTAATATTTTCAAAAACCATGGTAATCTATATATACATACTCACAACATGGTTAATGTATACATAAATATTCATAAAACTCTTCCAAGAATATTAATCTGAGAAACTTTTCTCTTTTCTTCTTCACTACACATGAAAATATTTCAAGAGTTACCCTCTTTAATCTATATTTATTTTCAAGAAAATAACTTGGATTTATTATCATTTAACACACCCTTTTCTTCTTCACTACACATGAAAATATTTCAATAGTTCCCCTCTTTAATCTATATTCATTTCCAAGAAAAGAACTTGGATTTCTTATCATTTAACACAATGGTACGAAATCTCTTTTAAAAGAAATCAAGCATCCTATCTTTTCTTAAATAAGAAGCATATATATAAAGACAAGAAAATTTACTTATTTATGTTTTATTACTACTGACATCTTTCAAGATACATAATAGCAATCTTTGCAAGAACTCACATGGGTTCTTCTCAGCAAAACTAGCATAGTAAGTTTGTCTTTTACCATGGTCTATCTCTAAGAATAATATATTTGTAAAATATTAACATAATATAAATATTTTCAAGAACTTACATTGTAAGTTTGTATTTTACCATGGTATATATCTAAGAGTAAAAGTGGCTATTTTCATACAATATTTTGTTTTCTCTCAAAAAACTAGGTAAAATATTAGTATGCAAAATATTGAATATTTTTTATTTTCTTTCAAGAATATGGTAAAAAAAACTAATATGAAAAATAATTTTCTTGAAAGTACTTATCTTTTAAATCTTGGAATCTCTTATCCCAACTAGACTCGTGGCCCTTCTCCCATTCATTCTCCAATAACTCTCGTGATGCCTCAGTCATCCTAGTTCTTCTCCTTATCACTCCATGCTGCTTCCACTCAGCAATCAAACATCTTGAGAGATCATGGATTCTAGTAGTGAACAAGATTTACAAGCGTCTATTGGATCTAAGACTTACGATATAGGTCTTCCAATCCAAGGCTTCTGCTGTAACGATCTAAGGTAAATCAATGAAATCTAATCTGATCCAATTCAGACTCTCACAGGGAAATGGTGCAAATGCGTGGTGGAACCAAATAAAATAAAACAAAAACCTCGCATAATGTGGCCATATAGCTTCTACAAACCCCCCTGCTATAAATGAATATAAAATCGATGTGCATATTGCAAGTATCCCCCACCTCTGATGCGCATCTTCTCTTGATCCATAAAATTTTCTTAATAAATGTCTCTTCCCCAAATCCTAAATTACCTCCTTCCCTCTGTCGAGAGTGAGTGGAAAATAGCAAGTTACCAATAACTTGTTCATGATTCCAACTGATTCTTGATTAAACAATTAGAGTAAGATTGATTTAACATGTGTAAATATGTAACGTTGAGCAGGTATGTTACATACTCCCCCCCTTGAAGAGAACACCGTCCTCGGTGTGCTTCTCTCACTAAAACTTAAACCTATACTCATGATATAATAATCTAAAAAACCCAAAGGGGGTCCTTCCCATTCACATAAACACTTTCTTTTCCTTAAATTCCATTAATTGAAACAATAATGTTTTTATCCATAGTCATAAGCATGTATAGCTCAAAAAAATATTCCATTTCCATTTTTAACCACTTATCCATTATTCAAATTCATTAAAATATAGAAAAATACTATACCAACTTACCATTACTTACCAATTACTATTGGAAGTAATGATGCCTTTTACACAAGTTCTTTGAGAATGGTTGAATAACCCATCAACACTCCATGGAAAGAGCCTGTAATGTATGACTAACAAATTCAATCACATTAGTCACATAGTTTCAATAAAATGAGATACTTGTAACTATCAAACATTCATGCAATATCAATAGATGTTTTAATCAGAGTGCCTCCACAAGTACTCAGAGAATACCAACCCTCTAATCAATGCATCATGTGCACATTGTCTTAGCTCCTGCTAAATACATCCACACAGTACTTCAAAAAGTACTCAGAGAGCACCTAGCTCTCTAATCGTACCAATGGTCAATCAATGCACCATGGGCATATCCTAGCCTCTGCTAAGACATTCAAACAAATTAGTAATAAAATAAATAAACTTATACATTCAGTAATTCATTTTCCGAGTGCTAAGCTCCTTTCCTCTTAATATCTACATAAGATATTTACACAATCATATAAAAATTAATTTTAATATAACACATAACTTATTACTTAATTTTTTCCGCTATGTGAACCACAATGGTAAAAAAAAATGCTCCTCCCAACCCATGGGAGTTGGTTTCCGCAACCAAATCGAGTCATTTTCACATCGAGATAGTTATTTGACAAAATAACATTCTAGGTCCAGTATGGAATCCTCTTGGCAACATCATGCATATTCCTCTGACAACGTCCCGTCTATGAGGAATTTTGGACCTCTTCCAACATACTCCAAAATCAATAGATTTGCCTCAAGTTTTCCCCTCTTCACCATCTTGGCCAACTATTTTCCCTTAATGAGATCATATATCTCTAGGGAGAGGAAATCTGGGCAGGTAAGCGCCATCAACCCCTCCGGGCAGGCAACCACCATCAACCCAAGGCCTTTAGCCTTTCACAATTGTTCACAACTATCTAGCATGTTAAATTTCTCTTTTAGCATTCTTTCCCATAGTAAATTACATAATGAACTTTATGCACGTTATACATAAAGAAAAAGAAATTTTATATACATCAAACATCATACTTGGCCCTCCACATGGATCTAATGATATCTAAATTAACAGGAAACATAACTAACATACATGTGCTGTACATTAATATTTCCCAAATAACAAAATCATGCACATTAAGACATGATACCATGTGTTTATACATTCTATTTCCCAAATAACACAATCATGCACATTATAACATGATGCTTTAACATTTACTGTTGCAATTTGCATTGCAATGTTTGTGATGTTTTACTTTCACAGGTTTTCTGTTTCCATTAAGCTACCCATGCTTACTATAAGCAACAATGCTAATCGTAAATATGCATTTCTTAAGCACATATTATCTTATGCAATCATTTTAATTTCTTGCTTACAATGTTTTAATGCATATAATTATACACAAATATTCATTAATGTGTTTATATCAATAATGGTTAGGGTAACATTCCAAACATTTCCATTTCCCACAATGTTTTGTTACCAACAGAAAGATATGTGAAGTAACTACTTGTTCACAACTTGCAATAATATTTAATCAAAATCAATTCATGCATATAGGTTTTAGTAGTTAGTCATACAAAACTAACTAATCAATGCCACTAATAATCTTAATGCATCCATGAAACAACTCATTAAAAAACTAGTCATTCGACAACTAGTCATTATAGTCAAGTCTCACTACTTGACCCATTGTGTATTTTTAACATCTGAAAGGGTTCATTCAATTTCATTTTAAAACACTCTCATCCTCTTCAGGGAATTTCCTCATCTTTTACATTCATGCATTAGTTTCACACAACATCACTATATATATTCATATTTTTCGAGTAGTGCATGGTAGCTTTAATTATGTTTATTAAATGTACGAGTAATATGTTGATCTAGGTGGATATCAGTGGCCTCCCACCTATTCCATTTGGACCCACGACATCAATTCTTTCAGTTTTTCAGCTTCAGCACAACTTACTATTTATAGCAGGTTTTCGGGTCCTGCACACCCGGAGCCATTTTGGGGCATTAATAATCTAGGTGGATATTGGTGGCCACCCATCGAGTCCATTTGAACCCCCACCATTAGTTATTTCAGTTTGTAAGTTTCGGCACAACTTACTATTTTTAGCATTTTTTCGGGTCTTAAACTTCCGGAGCCGTTTTGAGGCCCTAAATGACGCTTTTTGGGAAAACGGAGAGCAACATGGGTACATGGACCGATGTTGCTCGTTCAAAAGTTGTACTCCTCAGACAGATCTTTCTAACGAGCTATTGAGCGCGTCAAACGGAGATCGGATGCCAAAGTTACGTCCCTGGGAAGTTGAACCACCAATTTACCCAAACGGGGCCCACAGTTTTGGCGCTTCATCTCCTACGGTTAGGGTTTTGGACGTTTTGGATTCTACATTGTTTCTCAACAATAAATAGGCCCTCGAGCCTCATTGTAAGACAGTTCAGGGGGCTGGGAGCCGATACATCTCTTCTCAGAGATAAGCGCTACCAGTGCCCTAGCTCGCCACATCTCCATTATGTCTACATTGTAATACAGTTCAGGGGGCTGGGAGCCGATACATCTCTTCTCAGAGATAAGCGCTACCAGTGCCCTAGCTCGCCACATCTCCATCATGTCTGCATTGTAACACAGTTCAGGGGCTGGTAGCCACCACATCTCTTCTCAGGGATACGCTGCCAGTACCCTAGCTCATCTATTTCCATTATGTCTGTAATAGGCCTGCGAGCCTCAATGTAACACAGTTCAGAGGCCTGCGTATGTTACATCTCTTCTCAGAGATACGCTACCAGCGCCCTAGCTTATTTCCATTATGTTTGTAAGCTTATTGCAGTCATTCTTTTATTAATAAAATGAAGCATTATTTCCGCTGCATCTCTGTATCTATGGTTATATCTGTATTCTGTTGCGTTCCTGCAGGCCTATTACAGACATAATGGAAATAGATGAGCTAGGGTACTGACAGCGTATCCCTGAGAAGAGATGTGGTGGCTACGAGCCCTTGAACTGTGTTACAATGCAGACATGATGGAGATGGGGCGAGCTAGGGCACTGGTAGCGCTTATCTCTGAGAAGAGATGTATCGGCTCCCAGCCCCCTGAACTGTGTTAGAATGTAGACATAATGGAGATGTGGCGAGCTAGGGCACTAGTAGCGCTTATCTCTTAGAAGAGATGTATCGGCTCCCAGCCCCTAAACTATGTTGCAATGAGGCTCGAGGGCCTATTTATTGTTGAAAAACAATGTAGAATCCGAAACGTCCAAAACCCTAACCGTAGGAGATGAAGCGCCAAAAATGTGGGCGCCCGTTTGGGTAAATTGGTGGTTCAACTTCCCGGGGACGTAACTTTGGCATCCGATCTCCGTTTGATGCGCTCAATAGCTCGTTAGAAAGATCTGTTTGAGGACTTCAATTTTTGAATGAGAAAAATCGATCCATGAACCCATGTTGCTCTCCGTTTTCCCAAAAAGCGTCGTTTAGGGCCTCAAAACGGCTCCGGAAGTTTAAGACCCGAAAAACTGCTAAAAATAGTAAGTTGTGCCAAAACTTACAAACTAAAATAGCTGATGGTGGGGGTTCAAATGGACTCGATGGGTGGCAACCAATATCCACCTAGATTATTAATGCCCCAAAATGGCTCCGGGTGTGCAGGACCCGAAAACCTGCTATAAATAGTAAGCTGTGCTGAAGCTGAAAAAATGAAAGAATTGATGCCGTGGGTCCAAATGGAATAGGTGGGAGGCCACCGATATCCACCTGGATCATATGTCATATAACCAAATGGTAATAGTCAACTCTCACTTTCACTAGTGAGGACTCAGGTTTTTCATAAGTACAAAAAATGTTTTATTGTCCTTTCTCCTCAACAATATTCCAATGTTATGAAAACCATTTTGCCACAACATTTATTACTTTTTACTCTTCAATGTAGTTATAAACATGAATCACACATCTCATGTCAAGAGTAGAATACTGCATATATCATTCAATATGTAGATTGCTAGAATCATATATCAAAAAATATGTAGATTTCTAGAATCATAACTTAACTGATGTTTGTTAGTAGCATACCTCAATTTTTTTCTCTTAACAAATCCTGAAGGTGCCAGTGCTGCAACCTTTAGCTCTGATACCAATTGTAACATACACTGATTTCTTCACATGGAAATTCTAGGAGTTAAAAAATTTTATACAAGTTACCCACGAATAACAATCCAAATAACTATTAAATATTCCTTACTCAACATTACATAGAATGTTCACCAGTTCATAGTGTAACCTTAGAACAAGAATAGCTAGTTTCTTAACCATTAACAACCTCTATAGTAGTACATTAACATAAAACTGTATGATGTAACCTTCCATTCATTTCATTACTCATGTAGTCATCAAATACTTGACATTATGAACATCACAACAAGAAAGGAAATCAACATCGTCATTTTGACACAATAATCAATCACATAATTGAACACCAATATACCCTGGAAACCCCGTAGGGTGAAAACCAACAACGTTTAATTTTATTATTAAACGCTCGTGAGGGTGTTCAGCCCTCACTCAATGGCTTATAAGGGAGACCATCCCTTAACCATTGTTATAAATCTTACAAATAAATATACAAATATCTAGCTTAAAGCCATTACAATAAATATGATAGAATTTACCCACTAATATTCATATCTTCATGTCTTGGTGGCATGGATGTACCTACAATGGACCATCATACATTGGATCATCCTACAGCTAGCATTTGTCTGTATGAACCATAAACATTTACCTGCCACCAGGTTAAGCATAATAATTCCTTTGTACATGTCGCCATCATTCCCTTCTAAATATGCCTTCAACATACATTGATGTCAAGATTCATAAAGTATTAATCAACGATTTCATAAATATATACTAGAGAAGCTTCTCCATCTATTCATGTATATTCATGACATGAAAGTAAAATACCTTGACATTCTCCCTTTAACAACACATATTTCATATGTTCTAGTTATAAGTCGTCACATTAACTAATGTTTCCCACGCATAAGCACACATTCTTGCAAGACAATAGCTACATATCCCAGCATTTCTTTAAAATAACTGATATAATAGTTACGATATTCATGCATGCGATTTACATAAATTTAATCAAAATAAATAACCCTTAAGCTATTACTTTTGGTGCATGAAAGGAAAGCTAACATAACAATTGTTGTTCCCATGCATGCAAATGCATATAGATTCCAAAGGAGTCTTTCCAAAGGAATGCTTAAAACAAAAGAGCACATAGCTTCCAAAAGAGTCTTCCCAAAGGAACGCTTAACACAAAAGAGCATGAAACTGCAAGTTTTCTTTCTATAGAACTAATGTAAATAAGCATACAAATACATGTCTTCTTTTTCAAAGATTATACTAACAATCCTTTCCAATGTAGTTTAACACAACATGCTATCTTTCCCACATACAAATATGTATATTCTTTTCAATGAAAGTTAATACAAATATTGCATGCCTATGCATGATCTTATTCCAAAAATAAACTAACATCATAATCATGATAACATAAAAGTAATCACACAGTTTGTTCTTCTAAAGAAATATAACTGAATATAACTGAATAGTTCCTTTATCTGTGGATTTATTAAATAACTAATCTTTACCAACACCATGGTAATTTATCCATGGATTTATTAAATAACTAATATTTACAAACACCATGGTAATCTATTCATAGATTTATTAAATAAATAATCTTTACCAACACCATGGTAATCTATCCATGCATTTATTAAAAACTAATCAATCTATCCATGTATTTATTAAATAACTAATATTTTCAAACACCATGGTATTCTATATATACATACTCACAACATGGTTAATGTATACATACATATTCATAAAAATATTCCAAGAGTATTAATCTGAGAAACTTTTCTCTTTTCTTCTTCAGTACACATGAAAATATTTCAAGAGTTACCCTCTTTAAAATATATTTATTTTCAAGAAAAGAACTTGGATTTATTATCATTTAACATACTCTTTTCTTCTTCACTACACATGAAAATATTTCAAGAGTTGCCCTCTTTAATCTATATTCATTTCCAAGAAAGAACTTGGATTTAACGCGTGTCCTATATTTTCTTGAATAAGATGAATATATATAAAGACAAGCAAATTTACTTATTTATGTTTTATTACTGTGACATCTTTCAAGATACATAATAGCAATCTTTGCAAGAACTCACATGGCTTCTTCTCAACAAAACTAGCATAGTAAGTTTGTCTTTTACCATGGTATATCTCTAAGAATAATATATTTCTAAAATATTAACATAATAGAAATATTTTCAAGAACTTACATTGTAAGTTTTTCTTTTACCATGGTATATATCTAAGAGCAAAAGTGGCTATTTTCATACAATCTTTTGTTTTCTTTCAAAAAAAAAAACTAGGTAAAAGATTAGTATGCAAAATATTGAATAGTTTTTATTTTTTTTCAAGAATATGGTAAAAAAAAGCTAATATGAAAAATATTTTTCTTTCAAGAGTACTTATCTTTTAAATCTTGGAATCTCTTAGCCCAACTAGACTCATGGACCTTCTCCCATTCGTTCTCCAATAACTGATGCCTCAATCGTCCTAGTTTTGCTCCTTATCACTCCATGCTGCTTCTACTCAGCAATCAACAATCAAACATCTTGAGAGATCATGGATTCTGGTAGCGAACAAGCTTTACAAGCGTCTATCGGATCTAAGGCTTACAATCTAGGTCTTTCGATCCAAAGCTTTCGTTGTAATGATCTAAGATACAAATCAACGAAATCTGATCCGATCCAATTCGGATTCTCACAGGGAAATGGTGTGAATGTGTGGTGGAACTAGATAAAATAAAACAAAACCCTCGCATAATGTGACCATATAACTTCTGCAAACCTTCTTGCTATAAACGAACCCTCCTGCTATAAACGAATATAAAATTGTTGTGCATATTGCAAATATCCCCCACCTCTGATGCACATCTGCTCTTGATCCACAATCTTTTCTTAATAAATTTCTCTTTCCCAAATCCTAAATTACCTCCTTCCCTCTGTCCAGAGTGAGTGGAAAATAGCAAGTTACCAATAACTAGTTCTTGATTGCAACTGATTCTTGATTAAACAGTTAGAGTAAGATTGATTTACCATGTGTAAATATGTAAAGTTGAGTAGGTATGTTACAAAAATTAAGGAAAAAAGAAAAAAAAATCTCAATAGAATCTACTAAAAAAATATGTAGAGTAAGTACTCATTAGACATGTAATTTAATTCTACATATAATAAATACCTGTACATGAAATTTGAGTTAAAAAATACAATAAAAAAATAGTTTTCATTGTTTTTTTTTAACGCTTCATAAGTTTTATTTTTTTATTTAAAATCAGTTTAATTTATCATAAAATTTACTATATTAAAAAGGATTTGAAAAAATAAAATAAAATTTAGAAATATATATATATATATATATATGCTATGTAAAAATGTAATTAAAATAAACAAAGTATATAAATATAAATAAAATGAAATGAAAAAGATAATGAAGAAAATGAAATCAAATCTATGAACTTATGGGATAAATATAAAAGCTAAAGGGGCTGGGAGAATTTTTTTTAATGAATTTATGGGATAAATAAAAAAGCAAAAGGGGTTGGGAGATTTTTTTTTTTTTTTTGGGAAACAAACAAAGGATAGATGGCTTTAAAATGCACATGAAGGTGTAACATGGATTTAAAAGTAGTTTATTTTCAATTATTTAGTTTGTTCAAATTATCAGCCATTATCTAGAAAGTAAGGGAAGGATGTATGAGTTTAAAGTACAAGTTAAAGTATAATAGTGAGTTAAAATTTGTTTATTTTAAAGTTGTTTAAATGGTTAAAGTGCTTTGAAATTTTTAATAAGATTTTTAATCAAATATATAAAATAATGTTGAATTATCGTTGGAATTAATTTTATTAAATAATATTTAGTATTTTTAAAATTTTTATTTTATTTAAATAAATATAATTAACATATCATTTTAAGAGAAGTTTATTAATAAATATCTTGTTTTAATGTCATTTAAAAATGTTACTCAAATATTTTTTTCATACTTTTACAATTTAATTTATTAATAAATATTGTATTAATAAATATCATTTTCAATATCTTCTTCATTAACTACACTTTCTTAACCACTTATTTACACCATATTTTTATGATCAAATTTATTAATAAATATCATTTTCAATATCTTCTTTGATCGACTACACTTTCTTAACCACTCATTTAGACCATTTAAAATATTTATGTCAATCCTTTATGCCTTAAAGTTTAACCAGATTTTAAGCATAACTTTGCAACTTTCATTATGCTAATTGTTATATAAAGCCAATGTATAGTGGTTTTTCAAATCATATCTTACTAAATTTACAATGCGAATGTGTTCATTAAATAAGATCATTTTTATTATTATTATTTATATAACAAGTTTAAATTTAATACATATAATATTTTTTTGTTGGTTGGTTAACATTTAAGGAAACGTTGATGCATGTTCAGTACTAGGTATGTCTGGAGGTTTAGGATCGTCGTGAACATGACACTCCAAATGAGCCAGCCAACCCTCTATCTATTCAAGCTTGTCACTCATTCGCCTTTGAGTTTGTCTAAGAGAAGCCAAATGATCAAGGATATCCTACTTATTATGTTGGAGATCATTCATAAAAGCTATCACTTCATTATGGTCATCATGCCAATGTTAACCCAGTTCCTCCAATATTGCAGTAACATTATGCAATTGCAAGTCCAGAGAATCCAAAGAGGGTGGAATGTCCATGTGGCTAGGAGATGGAATATGATCATGAGCCAATTTTCCCTCAATAGCTACCTCCATGCCCCCACCACCTCCAATTTCCCCTCCTCGTCCTCCATGGCCCACTCATTGACCATGATGTCCCAACCCCTGCCCACGTTACTAAAGCATCACTCCAATTACACCAGAGCACCGACCAACTTCAAACTTTCACCCAAGCACAGAAAATTGACAATGTTATCTGGCTTCCAAGTTCAACAACGAGAGTGCCTCCAAGCACTCCACAGTCTGCCACTAGGGTCATATAAAAACCCACCCTAGAATTCCAAACACACCCCTTGTCTACAGTGCACCGAGAAGTAAAGGGATTGAGCACCCAAAAATAGAAATAAAGAACCCAAAACTCTAAAATATCACCCTCGACCCCAAAAGTGTCCCAAAACAAACAAGGGATGAAGACAAATAGCAGTTACCACTACAAACTAAAAAACCCTAGAGTAATTTTGTGAGGCATGAGAATTGAAGGATAGAAGTAAAGAAGAAAAACACCACACCGAAGCTTCATGCATATGCAACACTATAAGGTCCAAAGAGCATGGCAAGAGGACCTACCAAATGGCACAAGAAGAACCCCAATCCCCCTTGTTTCAGACAACAGACCATTGCAGAGAATTGCGCTCTCACTCTAGTCCTAACCAACAACAAGGCAATACATAGCAAGTTGTCGCTCTAGGATCTCACACCTCGCTAATTGGTTCACCAATGACACTACACCATAAACCCCTCAAGCCTAATAAAGTATTATACGCATGTATTACCAATCTAAATGACATGCACAATTTGGTAACATGTACATACTCATTGTTTCCCTTACCACCCTCACAATAACCCATTACTTGAAACACCAACTACTGAAACAACAACTGCAAGATGCAACCCACCAACCTAAACCTGACATTTTGCATCTCAAACTTTCAACGCCTCTGCACTCATAATCATATGGGAAGGTCAAATCTCCCTATCATTCTATTATTGCCAAGTTGCATCCACCCATTAAGGCAATATAAAAAATATAGTATAAATAACATTGAAAATATTAATTTATTTCTTTTATAATTATTTTAATCAATAACTAAAAAAAAATATTGGAGCAATTTAATAAATAATAATGTAATAGGATTAATACAACTCTAAATTTAAGAAAAAAGTTGATTATGCATATTTCCGACTTCCATTCCATCTGCATTGTAATTATTATTTCTCAAGGAAAGTTTAAATATCTCAATTGTTTGCATTGCATTCGTGCATGTGTTATAACAATCCGCCTGTACTCCGTACCATGTATGTAATGTCTTTTGTTAAAATGCCTTTTAAGTTATGGTATTTACCTTTTTTTTCCCAAGAATTTTTTATTTTTACTTAAAAAATTTAAGAGTTATCAATTATATATTAATGAGTTAATATTAAAATTTTATTAATTAAAAAAAAAAAAAAGATTTCAAGCTTCCTCATCAGTATTTTTTAGTGGAGTATTTTAGGGATCTATTGCATTGAGTTAAAATTCTTATTGACTTTTTGAACCTTTTACTGAGGTTCATTATTCTCATTTATCTTGAAGATGAACCTTAGTAGAAAGTTCGAAACATTGAAAAGAATTTTAACTCAATGTGATGGATCCAGAAAATACTTCACTACATAAATATTTATGTTAAATTATTTTTCAATAAATTTGATAATTATGATGATTAAAATCTGCTTTCAAAAAAAATTGTTTAATGGATTTTGAGAAAGTTACATATTATTTGAATTTTTTTTAAGTTTATTTTTATATTTGAATTGTTAAGACCTACATTTTGGGGTGTCTTTAACCAAGCCAAGCGTCAACAGCTAACCCGACGACGAACAAAGGGCATGAGTGAATATATATAGCCACTTGAATGAGAGGAGAAAGGAATGAAGGAAGCGGAGTCATAGCACAAGATGAAGTGTGAATAAAAGAGTCGAGCCAAAGGGTAAAGTAGCTCGGGTAGTATGTGGTCATGCAAACCCACACAAGGAAGGAGAATAAAACTGAATGACCCAAGACAAGTGGACATGTGACCCACATAAGGTGACTTGGGTACACAAGTTTCTTTCTTGGGTTACATTTGTTCTTTGACTATGTGCTTTTTTCCAACCCAACTATTTTCTCGGAGTTTGATGTAATCTTGTGAATATTATAAAAGAAAAGTTCCCTAGGGTTGTTTCCTATATCTTGCGCATATGTATGATGATGTTGATCTGTATGATGATGATGTTAATGGTTTAATATTTTGCATATGATGCTAATGTATGGTTAATGAATAAAATTTAACAAAAAAATAAGTGAAGCTAAGATTTATTTATACTATATTGAAGGATTATGATATTGTGTCAAGTAACTCATAATATAGAGATTATATAAGTAAGCTTATTGTGAGGCACAGTTTGGGAGGACTAACTCTATACTATACTACAAAATAGTGAAACACTATTTGGTGTCCCATGCTCAAGGGGTCATGGTGCACTAATGAAGGTGCCTTGTAACCTTAGGAGCCCCTTGAGTTGTGATGGGAGAGGGAAGAAGATTGCAAAGATAGTTGCCTTTTTGCTTTATAGGTTGTTGGGGGAATGGGATTTTTTAAATTATTTCCACATGGCTAAGGGGATTTTTCCTATTGGTTCTTTGCACAAGCTGAAATGGAAAGCTCCCTATTGATTCCAATCACCAAGATGGTGAATGAAGAATGATCTTGGTAAAAGGATGCAAAAGAGTGTTTGAAGAACATTTGAGATATTACTAAAAGATTGTGCAAGTAGTTGGACAAGTTGAGGGAGTTGGCATCTGAAATCTAAGGCTTCCAACTAAAAGTGGAATAAGGGATGAAGATACACCCCATCATGTCAAGAGAATTAAAATGTTTTCTATGCTAAAAAGAACACTTTGTGGAGTTTTTCTCGGGAGAGGAAGAAGCTCGTGACAATCCTAGAGTGATCCAAGTCGAAGAAGAAACTCAAGAGTGAAGGAAATAAACTCCTCCACATGAAGGGTAGTCAAGGATTGACCACTTGAAGGGACTCGAGGGAATTTTATATGGGACACCTCCATAAGTATGAGAAAATCAAGGCACCATGAAGGAATCCTAAGCAAGGGTTATATTATGTTACTAGCGCAATCTAGAAGAAAGAAAAAACAATAACTATGAGTGATAAGGTGGTCCTTATGGATCAACCAAAGAAAGATGCATAAGACAACCATGATGCTCACAATAATCATTCAAGATGATGGAATTATCAAGGGTGAATTAGTCCTTTCAATTTTTTCAAGTGGTAGTGAAAGGGAGGAAGTTAGAAACCCTTATGGATTTTGGAGAAACTCATAATCTCCTTGGTGAGAAGGAAACAAAGTCCATCGACACAATAGAGATAGTGAACAACGTATGTTTAAAGAAATTAATTTAGTAGAGAAAGTAATAAAAAATTTGTTTAGAGTAGTTTATATTAGAGCGAAACATTGGTTTGGAAGGACGGATTGAGGATAGCTCTGTTAGATTATTATACCTGGAATTGGGAATAGATTTCTTGGAGGTATTCTAGGAACCATCAATACTTGCTAGAGGAGAATTGGTTTTTCTAGGAGAAGAAACGACCATACATGTTCCACTAGCAAGGAAGAGAAAATTGGGATACCAACCAAGGATTACAACCATCAAGGCATTTAGTGACGAATTATATGCAACAACAATTCAAAAAGAAATGGGTCAACAATGCCAACCTAAGAATGGAATAAAAGTAGTGGAAAAAACAATGAGTATTTCCAAAAGACTAACCCTTAAGGTGAGGAGTAGAGTGTCCTTCTCATATTTGTGCCTTATATAGAATGGATGACAAGTAGTGAAAGGAGGGATGACCTAGTGATTGGAAGGAAGAGGAAGGAAAGCATCCTACCTCCATTGTAGAATATTACAGGTACACCATTGGTGTATATGACTTCCAATTGATACCAAGAAGATTAAAGAGTATGGGATGTACTAATAAAGAAGTGGAAGTAGTTATGATTATCATGATGAGGATCACTCTTCAAATATAGTGATATCAAATAGCCTTGAAAGGGTGTTCTGAGCCCCCTCCCATTAAAAAAAAAGGAGCAGGGTGTTGAAAATGCAGTGGTAAAGTATCAATTTTTATTTTTTCCTTAATTAAAATTGACAAAATTCGAATTTCCACATCAATAGACAACTTGGAGGAGCTAACTAAGGTGATGTAGCACTTGTCACTCAATCAAGAATAGTAAATTCGAGTTAATGAGTTGAAGTTCAGTTTACTTGAGTTTATTCCCAAAAAATAGGAGTCTATCTCAATTAATTCGAGTTAGGGACATGAAGTTCAGTTGTGTGTAGTGGGTTCCAAAATTTCTAAGAGCCTAGGTTGAGTTAATTTCAGTTGTAGCAACTTAGTTTAATTTAATTGAGTTATGGTTCATTAAACTAGTTCCAATTGTTGGAGAAACTAGTGGAAGGTCAAGTTATGCAATGTAACTTCAATCACACTCAGTGATGATCTAGATAACTAATAAATCAAGCTAAATTAGCTCATGCATGCAGAGAATTCGAATTACCTAGTTGGGATGGGTATTCCAAGGCAGCGTACTATTAGTTGTAGCATATTCTAATGTGTACAGATAGTGCATGCATTCATAGGATCAATCCAGATGAGGGAATTTCCTAATTAATAGGGGCCTAATTCCTAGAGGAACAACACAAGGAATTAAGAGCTTGGAGGCTTGAATAATTGGCTAAATATTGTCCAGGATTAGTCAGTTAGGCAAATAGATAGACTATACACTTGCAGGTTGTGCTAAGGATTGAACAAGAATTGTATTTCATCTATATTATTTGACTAATGCAATACAAATAGTAATGGGTTTTGAGCAGTTTCCTTCCCCTAGAAAAATATTTGTGTATGTCTAATGTTTATTCTTGATGCATGTTAATGATTTTTGTTCTCGATTGTGAATTTTCTTCCTCAAATAATTATTTTAGCTTCTAGTGTTTTGATTTAGTAAATTTCATGAGCATTTTAGAATCTACACATTAATTTCTACATGGTATCAGAGCTAGATTCATGGTAGAGAAGAGATTTTGAAGTTTACATTGTAGGAGGTTCAAATTTGAAGATCAATGTTGCAGGATTTCTCCGGGACTGAGAAGATGAATCTCAATGGATTCGGGCTCAAGTATGCTTTGGAAGGAACCACAAACTTTGTGGCATGGAAGATCCACATGGAGGAAGTATTGGATGTCAATGGGCTGCTAGAATACATCAAGACAGATGTAGGAAAACCCCAAGAATATGATGCCCAAAATCTTCCTTAATGGAAGAAATATGTTTCCAAATTGAGGATAATCATATTGGAGGGAGTACGGGATCATATCGTCTTGAACCTCCATGGGAAAGAGACTTTGTTTGCGATGTGGAAAACACTAACAGAATTGTTTGAGAACAATAGTGACCACAGGAAGCTGACACTCAAGGACAAGCTTTGAAGTATCAAGATACAAAATAATGACACAATTCCGTAGTACCCGAGCAAGTTTACACAATGTCTTCATGAATTTTGCGAGTTCGGTGTTAATGTCCTTGAAGAATACTTGGTATCTATAGTCCTTTTGGGCCTTCCCAACAACTGGCATAGTTATCAAGATTTGGTAAATGGTAGAAAGAAACTACCAAGTTGGGAGCGTTTATGGCCTGATTTACTACAAGAATAAATTAGGCAGAGTAACAAAGACGAGACTTCATCCAAGGGCAAGGATGAGGAGAACTATTCCTTAGATTAAAATGAAAAGAAAGATAAAGGGAAAAAATTCAAATCCAAAGTAGAATCTAGTCAAGGGGGCAAGAAGAAAGACTTGTCCAGAATTAAGTGCTTTCACTGTGATGAATTCGGGCACTATGCCACGAAATTCCCGCACAAGAAGACAAGAAAGAATACCTAAGGAGAAGAAGCAATTGAAGCTCAAGCTTCACAGTTCAATCTTGATTTTACTCTCATTGTATGCATGGAAATCATAGTAATGGGAAGCATGTGGTATCTCGATAGTGATGCCTCGTTCCATATGACAAGGAACAAATATTTTTTTAGTTACTTGGAGGATAAATATCTTCATGTGCACATCGAGATGGGATAAACAATGTTACCGATGAAATAGGTAACCTCAATGTTACCTACTTTTTGAAGTATCAAGAAAAACACCTGATTTTGAAAAAGTGGCGATGCAGAATCAAGAAAAGAAATTTTGAGCATGTTTTTGGCACTTTAAATTTTTTTCATTTTGTTTTTTTTTTTTAAGTGGTGTTTTTTATGTCGATTTTGAATAGTGGTGGTGTATCATCACCAACGTTTTTTTATAGGATTGATTTTGACACTATAAATTTTCTAATGTCTTCTTCTTCTGTGAGATGTTTATTTTTAAGTGCATTTATGTACTTGTGTTTTAATAATAAAAAAATAATATTTTTTAAAATAAAAACTTGTAATGATATCTTCACTTTTTCACATACATAAAAGATGGAAAAAGGGTCAATATTCTAAAGTTTATATTTTCTACATGTTTATGTATTGTTAAATAATTTTTCAATGCACATCAAAAAATTGTCGCTAAAAAACCAATATTTTGAACCATATAACAAAAAAATACAATTTTTCAATATAAATACAATGCAAAAAATACACTTTTACAGAGTTTTTGTTGAAAAAAACATGTTAAATAAACTAATTTTTTGGGAGAATATTAACAAAAAAACTTAAGAAAATAACATTTTTATTGAATTTTATGTCAAAAAATAATAGCAATCACATGTTTTTTGCAAAAAAAAAGGGTTGTTCTCATAAAATATCAAAGTCTAAACATTACAAGTAAAATTGATTAATAGTTCTAAAAAATAAGCTTTGTTTGCAAGCATAACTTAAACATCATCAACAATATCAACTAATACATCTTCAACATCATCTAGAACAACATTGATGGCTTCTTCCGCAACATTTTCTTCTTCATTTTGATCATCGCCGTCTTCTAATGGATCTTTCATGTCAGCAAATCTTCCAAAATGTCTCTTTCCAATCATTCCATATAATAGTGGTTGAGGTTCCTTTGCTTTTTTGCCACACGTGATTCATTAAAATCTCCTTTCCTCAAACCAACTTCTTGCTTCGCATCTGGAAGGAATTTAAGAGCGTTAATTATTTGTTGAATAAATTTGCATTGAACTGGGTCTTTCTCAATGGCAATGCAATTTCTTCCTTTTAGTAGGCAACATGCTAGTGTTGTACCTAATCATCAAGCACAAAAAAATAAGTAAGAAAATTAGTATGGAGACATAAAAAGTGAAAAAGACAATATTTAAATTTAAATTTGTATATTAAAACTTACCTGAACCTGAGAATAAATCCAAAACCCATTCTTCTTCATTTGAACATAGATCTATAAGATAGTTAATCAATGCTTGTGGTTTTTGATAAATGTTAACTATATCTCATTTTTCATCTTTATCCTCATATGTTAGTTTTCTTACCACTGCATCATAAACCAATACTTGACTATGACTCTTCCCATCTACTCGATTCATAATAATATGCTTATAGCTATCGTCTTTTTTCCAACATTCAACATGGATGAACTCACAATCATTTATAATAGGCTGATCTTCGGAAGAAACAATATTTGACTTTTTCCTGTTACATAACATAGTAAAAGTTCAATTAAATTTTACATGAATAAAAAAATTTAGGAGGAATCAAACATACAATTTCAAAATCTTACCATGTAAGTTTCATCCTTGAGTTTGCTTTACCCTTGAAACTTGTTAATAACATTGGAAACTGTGTGTCTGAATGAAATGTCACAAATCGCCAAAGTGGTGATGTTGTCACTTCTTGAAAACCCGTAACCACTTTACTAAAAGCTTGATAAGTATATGGTTCTCTATCATATTCAATGTCTGGGAAATTGAAACCATGAGGAATATCTGCAATAATTAGGCCATATTCCCTTTTAGGTATTAGTGATGCAATGTCTTCACAGTCACCTTGTATTATTTGATATTGGACACTATCGAGCCCATTCCAAATGTAATGATTAAGAGTAGGATCTAGTTCAAAATTCATAAGACGCTTCCTTCTCATGTTCTCCATCTTAATTTTTTCAATAAAGCTTTTGAAAGTATCTAGTATTCCATTTCCATCCTTCTTCAACATCTTTAATGACATAAAAATATATATATAGATATGTATAAGTAATAAAATAAAAATAGTTAAAATATGAATAAAATAAATTTATAAATCAACATACCTTATTGAATGCAATATAAAACTCTTTTAGTGTTGATGTAGAACTTGCTTCTGGGTAGTTGTGTACAACATCATCCCAACTGTCTTCATTCAACATTTTAACCATGTGTTCTTGTATTTTCATAAAAAATTTCTGACTGAATAAATCAAGTTAAAAACGTTAATATATTGATATGTATAACAAATTCTACCAACATCATTATGTTTTATTTAAAAGAAAATTATAATGAAAGAAATAATTCAATAAACTTACTTTTGAAATTCTGCACACATTTCTTCCATTGATAATTCACCCGACTTCACACGGGCTAATACTGATTTGACTAATTTATCATCCTTCACACCTTGCATTGTTCTCCAAGGTGTAATAGTCATATCCTCTGGAAGCTGCTTCATTTCAGGACCCCCCTTACTGTTGGTACATATTATGGGTTTACTCTTTCTAACCTTATGATTTTTTATGGAAATATTCTCCCACCGATCAAAAATCTCATCAATCAAATCCCATACCTCCCTAGTTCTAAATGCCAACTGAAAAATGTTATATGTGCCTCTGAAGAAATTTGTATTCAATTTTCCATCTTTTGCTTTTTTTTTCATCAATTTGATAACCTGTTTCCATTAAACATTCCTTTCGAAATGCTACACTAACTTGTGTCTTATCCCCACGACATTTTTCTATGAATTCATTATGAATAAATCTGACCCTTTGGATGAAATTCATTTTCATTCTGTACTCATTATCTGCATTATGATCCCATGCCAATAACTTTGATTCCACTTCTGTTAAGCCAGAGTAAATGATGCATTTCACTCTTTGAAAAAGATAGTTATTGGGATATTCTGCAATCAATTGTCTCTTAGCCTCTATTGAATGGTTCCCTCCAATTACATAATATTTATAATCAAAACATTTTGTCTTGTCAAATGCTTGTTTGTTGGGAACCTGACATGGATCGACAAGAACCACATAATCCACCACATGCGCATATGGATTGAATCTGAACAATGTTTTCAGATTATGTACATGTAGGTGATGGGCCTTTCTAATTTGATATTGAGATTGTCCTTAATATGGGCCATAAAATTGGTTAACATTAAGCTCAAATGTTTGGCCACCAAGAATTAATTTATTCTTCCTCAACTCTTGTCGAATAACATTTTGTTTTGTTTTAATAATGCCATCCTCTAACTCAGCACCTGGTGTTATGATTTCTATGCTTTTGTAAGAGCTTTCAATTTGTTCTTCACTGCTTCTCACGACCTTTACAGGTTCACCAATATTTGATTTCCTAGTCTTATTGGATAACATATCAGTTTTTTTATAAACAAGCTCTCCTTCATGAGGTACAAAAGAGACATCTTTGGCAATTTTTCTTTTTGGTGTCTGATCTTTTTTCTCCTTTTGCACAATAGTTCTCATCTCCTCCTCACTAATTCTATCATAATTTTCTATTTCATATTCGACACCTTCAAAAGAAACATGTTTAAGTTTACTAGATTGACCCACCTTAGTGACTCTTGGTTGATCCCCTCTTTGTACTGTTGCAGTCTCACGAGCTATTTCTCTTTGCTTCAATCTCCTTTCCTCTGCTTTGTCTTTGTGGAAAGTTTTGATCACATCCATAACATTTGGCACCAACATATAAATACCATCAAACATGTTTGAAAGACTCGAAACAAAATCCTATGAAACAAAATAAAACATGTCAATGATCAATAATTTATAAAAAATTGAATCATCCTTACAATAATGCTTAGAGGAAATAAAAATAAGCATACTTACAATGTTAGTTGCAATGTTGCTTGCTATTTCTTCAGAAAATTTTGAAGTTATTTCATCTGTGTCATACTTGACGATTGATAGACGATATCTAACCCTCTCACGTTTCTGAGCCTTCCTTGCAAGAACATAAATAGTGTTTGTATTTGGGACCATACATATGTCTCGTACTCTGCCCATCACATCATATTGCTCATTTAAGTCAATCATACCACAAATCAAATAGATGTGTATATCAGCCTCCGTTTCACTGTCTTCAAGATACCATGAGAAATCAGTTTTATCTATTTCCTCGACGTTCTTCCAATCAGAAATAAGCTTTAATGAACCTGGTGCCCCACTTGCTTGACTTTTATTAGTGTGTGCAACAATGTCCTTATTGCGTCCAACAGTGTCCATAGTGCGTCCAACTACAACTTTAGATTTGGGAGTTGTATCCATCGTGCGTCGAGCTGCAGCTGTAGATTTGGGAGCTGCTGCCCTAGGTGCAGAAACATTCACATAAATCTTTTTTGATGCCATTTTCCTGATAATATATATATATATATATATAAGTTAATGGAAAAATAATGCAGATAAAATAAATTTAATAAACAAAATTTATTTCTAAAACTAAATAGCTTGAAATTAAAGCAGTAAAATTAACTATAAAAATTTTCATTTAAAAACAAAATATTATAAATCATATGTATATATATCTATATAATATGTTTTAAATACATTTTATAAAAAATTTAAAAATGTGTTTAAATTGTATAAAATAATTAAAAAAAAATAAACTAGTATTTTCAAACTTCAGTTTTTGTTTAATATTTAAAAAAAAAACAAAAAAGTTACTAACTATTTATAACAAATGTTATAATATTATATATATTTTTTATTTTTTTAATTGTATTGTTATATAGTTTTTTTTAATTAATTTATTATATTGTTATATTAAAACAAATGTTTTTTTTTTAATTTATTATATTGTATTTTTTTTTTAATTATATAATGTTTAAAAACAAAACATAAATGTTGTTTAATGATTTTTTTTTTTTCATATATATATATATTTTTGTTATATTTTGATATTTTTAACAATTATTATTTAACAATGTTTTTATTATATTATATAACAATTTTTTTATTTATTTTTATATATAACAATGTTTCTATAAACTTTTAATTGCTTTATTAAAACAAATTATTAAAAAAAAAAAAAATTAAGAAAAAAAAATAAAAAAAAAATCAAAATTATAAAATGTTTTGTTAAAACAAATTCTTAAAAAAAAAAATTTAAAAATTTAAAAAACAAAATTAAAAAATTAAAAAAAAAACCAAAATTAAAAAAAAAAAAAAATGTTAAAAAAAAATTAAAAAAAACAATTTAAAAAACAAAATTTTAAAATTTTAAAAAATAAAATAAAATTTTAAAAAATAAAAAAAAAAATTAAAAAAAAATATAAAAATGAATCGTAGCCGTTGGGCAGCACGCGGCCCGCCCGTTGGGCACCGGGGGCCGGCCGGGCAGCGCCATGGGGGTGGCCCAGCCCGCCTCTCGGCTCCCCCCCGGTCAAGTGCCGATTCCAGGAATCGGCCCTTGGCCGAGGGGGAGCCGGGAGGCAGGCTGGGCCGCCTCCATGGCACCACCCGACTGGCCCCCGACGCCCAACGGGCGCGCCTGCTTAGCATGGCCCGCCCACCCGGCCACCGGCGCCCAACAGGCAGACCGCGCGCTGTATCAATGTTAAATAATATTAATATATAATGTTTTTTTATATTTATAATGTTTTAATAATATAAATATAATTATTAAAACATTATTTATTAATAAAAAAAATGTTAAAAATATCAAAATATAACAAATAAAAAAAAAAAAAAATTTATTAAATCACAATAATGTTTAGTTTTTAAACCTCATATAATTTAAAAAAAAAAAAAAACAATATAATAAATTTAAAAAAAAAAACTATATCACAATACAATTAAAAAAGAGATATATATATATATATATATATATATATATATATATAACAAAACAATAATGAAAAAAATTAAAGATTTAAAATTAAAAAGAAAAAAACAAAGATTTAAAATTAAAAAAATAAAATAAAATAGAATATAAAATAAAAAAATTCTCAAATAAAAAAAAAAATTTAAATAATGAAATCACTGATATATTTATGATAAAAAAAAAAAACAAATAAAAAATGTTATCATACTACTTTTTTTTTTTATGTGGATGGTCGTTTTATGGATTTTTCTGTCTAAATGAACCTATAAGTCTTAAAAAAGAAAAAAAAATCTAAATTTTTGTTCTTAAAACCCTAAAAAATTTAGTTTTTTTTGCATTTTCTTCACTAAAAAAATATTAAAAAATCAAGGTTTTTGAACCTAAAAACCTTAAAAAAGTAGTTTTTGGACACAAAAAAACTATAGAAAAACAGATTTTCCCCAAAATCGTCTTTAAATTGACAGAATAGAAGGAAAACTAACCTTTGAAATGCAAAAAGCTGCTGTCACCAATGCCAACACAACGCCTCCACAAAATTACCAATAGCAATACAATGCTTCCAATGCCAATGCAATGCCTTCACGAAGTTACCAATGCCAATGAAACACCTCCACAAAATTACCAATAGCAACACAACGCTTCCCATGCCAATGCAATGCCTCCACGAAGTTACCAATGCCAACGCAACACCTCCAGAAATTTGCTCTAACAAATACCAAAAAACTTGATGTGATGTGATGAATAGAAACAATCATTCCTTTTAAATAGCTTATATTCTCTGATTGGTTTACTGTTTAACAAATGTGGGATTAAAATTTCAAATTTCAAATATTTATATTTAGTTTATTATAGTTCATACTATAGTTAAAATACTTATTATTTGCATGTAGTTATCATAATTAATATTTTATTTAATATTTACATGTACTGAATGTTGAATAATTCAAATATAATCTCAGATTAAAAATTAAAATATGAAATACTTACATGTAGTTAATTATATTTAATATTATAGATAAATAGTTAATATTTGCATTTAGTTATCATAGTTAATATTTACATGTAATCAATGTTTAAAATCATGGGATTAAATTTTAAAATCTAAAATATGTACATGTAGGTAATTATAGTTTAAATAGTTAATATTTACATGTTGTTATTTTTATAAATATTTACATGTAGTCAATCTTAAACCATTCAAATAAGAAAACTATTTTAGTTTCGAAGACATGCATGAAAGGAATATTTTGTGGATATTTTGAATAGAAAGTATGGTGAAATATTTGAAGACCAACAGTTTATTAATAAATTTTGAAATATATTTTAGATGAATATAACGTAACTTTAAAATTTAAAATTTAAAATATTTACATGTAGTCATTATAGTTAAAATAGTTAATATTTGCATGTAGGTATTATAGTAATATTATAGTTAATACTTACATCTATTCAATGTTAAATCATTCAAATAAAAACATTATTTTTAGTTTGGAAGGCATCCATGATAGAAATATTTTGTGGATATTTTGAATATAAATATCGGTAAAATATTTCAACATAAACAGTTTATTAAAAAAAATGTTAAATACATTTTTTGATTAATATTTGTACCAAATATATGAAATGAAAATTTTGGAGGGAAAGTTTTTCACGAAATTTTTTGGAGGGAAATTTTTTCGCGAATTTTTTTGGAGGGAAATTTTCAATCTTTAAGCTATATATTGTAAGTGGGAGAGGAATTTGTATCATTAAACCTATTCTTGTTGAAAGCCATGGTTTCTTTTGATAACGAAGTTTTTCTTTCTAGAACATCAACATCTTCGTCACGCAACAACTCTATTCAGAGTGATGAATATAACGGGAGTTCGTTCACCATGAATAGAGAGTCAAAAAATCGACTTGGTCGTTATCCTAAAGATGATGAGAACAAAATTGATGAAGTGCAGCAAAATGAAATTTCTGTAAATTGAGCGCCAGTTATACCACTTACTCTTAATCCTAAGGATTATGAAAGCAACAGTGATGAAGGTCATGATGAAGAAATTCCAGAGTCAAAAGTTTCACTTCGTCCTAATCCCAAGGATTATAAGGACACCATTGATGAAGAGGGAGATGAAGAATATCCACTTCAGCTTAATCCTAAGTATTATGGGAGAACAACAAATGAAGAGGGGAATGAAGAATCTGTAGAGTCAAAAAATCCACTATGTCTTAATCCTGAGGAGTATGCCAGCACCACTGATGAAAAGGGGGATGTAAAATTTCCAGAGTCAAAATATCAAATTCGTCCTAATCGTAAGGATTATGTGAGCACCACTGATGAAGAGGGGAATGATAATGTTTCAGAGTCAAAACATCCACTTCGTCCCAATCCTAAGGATTATGCCAACACCACTGATGAAGAGGGAAATGAAAAAATTACAGCGTCAAAATTTCCACTCCGTCCTAATCCTAAGGATTATGCAAGCATCACTGATGAAGAGGGGGACGAAAAAATTCCAGAGTCAAAATTTCCACTTTGTCTTAATCCTAAGGATTATGTCAGCACCACAGATGAAGAGGGGAATGAAGAATTTGCAAAGTCAAAATATGCACTTCGTCCTAATCCTAAGGATTATGTCAGCACCACTGAGGAAGAGGGGAATGAAGAATTTGCAGCGTCAAAATATCCACTTCGTCTTAATCCTAATGATTATGCCAGCACCACTGATGAAGATGGGGATGAATTTTGAAAGCTAAAATTTTCACTTCATCCTAATCATAACGATTATAATTTAACCACTGATGAAGGGGGGGATGAAGAATTTCCAATAAA
The DNA here is from genome assembly GCA_034641835.2 of Pinus albicaulis. Lineage (NCBI taxonomy): Eukaryota > Viridiplantae > Streptophyta > Pinopsida > Pinales > Pinaceae > Pinus > Pinus albicaulis. The sequence continues at coordinate 1,321,686,301 of CM076580.1, read as the reverse complement.
TATAGATTCAAGCCATTCACTTATTCATAATCCTAAGGATTACGAGAGCTTCAGTGAGGAAGGGGAGGGGCAGGATGAAGAAATTATAGTGAATACAAATTCAAAGCTTCCACTTATGCCTAATCCCAAAGATTATGAGAGCACCACTGAGGAAGGGGAGGATGAAGAGTTTCTTGCAAATGATAATTTTAGAGGCACAAATCTGAACATTGCATTTTCTCCAACTGACCATTTCAAAGACACTCATGGTGATGAAGAATTGAATCCTCCCAGGGAAGAATTTGAAATCATGGGTCAAGATGGTGAAGAATTTCTTTTGAATCAGGGTTACAAAAGTGCCGATGATTCTTGTGAAATGTTTTCTTCAACTGATGATGGTAAAGAAAATTTTCCACGCTGCAATGATGTTGATGAATTTGTTAACTATGTTGAGGATGATGATAGTGGGGATAATATTCCTTCTAATGGTGATGAAACTACTTTTACAAAGGATGATGGAATGATGAAGCCGTTGCAAGCAAATATTGCAACTAGGAGTAGGAGTAGACCTTTTCATATCAATCCAAAGCATTCCATTTATACAAGGGCAAGGACAAAATATCTTACGACAAAAAGTTCTGTCGTTCATTTGATTTCAAGTGAATGTTGTTGAAGGGATTGCTTGAAAAATATGGATTTCAACTTTGCCTTGGAGAAAAGGAAAACATATATGTCAATGAATAAAAGCATGCAAAATTCATATTTAGTGGGTTGCATGCAATCTACACTAGCAGGTTATGATTATCATATTGGGAATGTATTGCTTTGCAGAAAGGCGTTCAAATTGTTGTATTCAATTGGTAATTGTCGTTTGTCAAGAATCCAGGATAGATTGGAAAAGGATCCCACATATTATTCAGAAGCACGTCATAAACGGGAGGTGGGGCCGTTTGCAAATACTGCTAAGACATGGATGAAAGACTTCTTTTCAAATCATGGAGTGTATGCCAAATAAAGACACAATACATATTCCAGATAATTTCTCGAGACGAGAAATATTCATGTTATACAAAGATTATGCAGAAGCTGTTGAAGGAATTGGTAATTTTATTACATATTCTTATTTTACAAGGATATGGAAAACTGAATTCAACAATGTTCGTATTCTTAAGAAGACAAGGATGGGGATTTGCAGCACATGTGCTTCTCTTAAAGAAAAAAGAGATAAATGTCAAGGGGCAGAAAGAGGTATGTGTTCAAAACATTGTTTTTTAAAATTTGATACTTATCAACTATGAAAATATATTTATTCATATGTTTCTTTTATTTTATGTACAGACTCCGTTGTCAAATAACTTCAAGACCATCGCAATCAGCAAACAAGTGAAAGACAAAAGTTGTATAAACATCTAAAGAAGTGTTATGATCATCCAAATAAATATCTGGGATTGATAATTGATGGTATGGACCAAAAGAAAACACTTCTTCCACATTTTGTCTGCACGCCAAAAAAATTACAGGAGGAAAATTTCATTCAGTTTCACTTGGTTGGTTGTATGGTATTTAATGAGAATATGTTTCCAAGAGTTTTCTTCACAACTCCAAATATTCACAATGATTCAAATCTGACCATAACTATAATCCTTGATGTGGTTACTCATTGGTCTGGGATTCTTCCTGAAGTTTTGTATTTACAATTAGACAACACAAGTCGTGAGAACAAAAATCAAGTTCTTTTTGGGTATCTAAACATGCTCGTTGAATTGGGGATTTTTAAAAAGATAAAGGTTGGTTTCCTTCTTGTTGGTCATACTCATGATCATATTGATCAAATGTTCAGTCGTTTTTTAGTAACATTGAGAAGGAAAGGTGTTGGGAGCCTGCCATCATTAATTGAATGTATTAAGAAATCGTACATTCCAGAGCCTATTTTTCATGTGTTGGAAGAAACTATTGACATGCAAAGGTTTATTTTTGGATCGCATGGTGAGGAGAAATGCATTGAAAAACTTAACGACATTAGCTTCCAACATCAATTTCGTATCAAAAAAATTGATGGGATAACACTTATATGGGGCAAGAAGTATTCAACTATTGAAGAATGGGGACCATCATCAGGTTTAGCATTTTTGAAGTTCATTCCAAAGCGTCCAATGTTTTCATCAAAGATATTTTTATTACAGTCAGTTTCCGAACTCCATAATGCACGAAGGCAGAAGAGAGACATAAATTATTCTGAATGTCTAGAATAAATTAAAAGATGTATTAGAGATACATATGAATACTTCGATGTTGTTGATTCAATTTGGTGGGAGTATTTTTTCAGTAATCAAAGTGATATGATTTCAAGATCAGTAAATGGGGATACGCTTTTGAAGACCCCTTTTTTTTGGCCACAAAATATGCCAAATGAACATGAACATCAGGAAACACACAATGTTGAACAACAACAGCCTCAAGCTATTATTAATTCCCCACAGGTAGAGGAAAAATAAATCTATATTGGTTCTAGAAGATCACGTGCACAATGTGAAGCCATGGAAGACCTTTACAGGGATTCTATGCAGGATCTTAAGGAGGGTTGCATGATAGCAGTGTTAGCAGATGAAGATCCACTTGGCTATCCATTCTAGATTGCCAAGGTTATAAAGGTCATTAATGAAAATGAAGAGATTACAGCTGTTGATGTACATTGGTATGCCACAAGTACCCACTCTTTCAATGGTGTGTACAAGCCAGAGATGGCAGTGGAAAAAAGAATTGGCAGAAAGAGAAAAAGAAAGGGCACAAATATAAATCATCGCCGCACAAATGTCTTAAAATTAGAGGATGTTGACATACTTGTGTATGACTTCAATTTGACAAAGAGAGGAACTCTTCGGTTGTTTGAAGAAATTGCTACCAGAACAATTACTGTTGAAATGGGACTCTGCAGAATGTATACGTAGATCTACAAGACTTTTGAACTCTGAAATGGTGGGCATGCATGTTGACTCAGATGGAGCACTAGTTGATGAAAGAGAAGAATATGGATCATCTTCATCTACATCGAGCCATTCATCTGAAGATGTAGATTATGATGGTGTGCCAGAACCTATGGCTGATTTTGAATAACTATCTAAGACACTTTTATGTAATTGATGTTTTCATGGTAACTTGAAATAAATATTTTGACTTCCATCTCATTTTTCATGAAGTTCTGAGACAGTTCTATGTTTGTTGGATTATATGTTTTAATTATGAAGAATTCATTTCTTTAGAATATCAACAATGTAACAATGAATTACAAAAATAATTTATGTTATATTCAATGTACCAATGTTGATATTTTAATTCTAAGTAAAATAGAAAATAGAAACTAATGTTGAATTTTTAGATTATGCAGTGATATTACCATGATATTATGTATTGTTACCATTTGGTATAAGATACTTTTAAAAGTTTTAATAATTATATGCGTCATTGAAACAGAAAACTTTGATTTGATGCTTGAATTTTAGGTTTTGGTTGAAATTATATTTAAATTTGTCTTAAGCTAAGATTTGAAAAAGATAATTTTTTATCCTTTAAAATTAAAATTACTCTTACTTGTTTCTGTTCAATGATAATTTTTTCATTTACTTGTTCATTTTTTTAAATTGTTAAGTCTTATAATTTCTCCATAATTTCATTGTTCAAGTATGTTGAACACTTAATATTGAAAACCTTTAGATTTACAACTTGTCATTAAGGTTTTTATGTGCTACCAAATTTTATCTTTAAGGTTATGGTTGACAATAATTACAATTTTGGGGTTGTTTAAAGTCAAGATATTTTATGTTTAACAACATGGATGAAAATTGTTCGAAATGATAAGCCCTTCAAACATGTATTTTTTTATCTTTAACATCATCTATCAAAAATGTTAGAAATTTACGATTTTAAAAAATGTCCTAATATGTTGTCTTTAATTCCATTGTTACAAGTGTCAAAATTATGACACAATTTTTTTTTTGTTATTCCAGCATCAACTGGTTTTGTTTTGAGGGTGTTTTTTCAGTCCTTTTTTCAACAAATAATTTTTTTTAGCATACTTTATAAAATGTTGAAATTTGACCTTCAAAAAAAACCAAGTGCGTTCTGGAAGACACACTTTTTTTGGGGGGGCTTTTTTTTCATGTTTTTTGAGACTTTTTGGGCTAGAGTTCCCGTTTTGAGGTCAGGTTACCTATTTGATAGGTAACAGTGTTGATATTATGGAATGTGCAACACAATCAGGATCAACACCATAACCTTTTAGAGGGATTCAAGCTCCCCTCTCAAGCTCAAGGATGTGATGTTTGTTCCTAGTCTAAATAAAAATATGGTTTCCATCTCGGTGTTGGAAGACCATGGCTACAATGTGATATTCAGTAAAGAAAAGGCATTCATGAGACGCATAGCCACAAGACAGGTGAAGCATATCGGTGCTCGATTCAAGAAACTATATGCACTTGAGGTATAATATGCATGAAAATATTTGAGGATCAAGTCAAAGACTAGAGATATGGTGGTTGCGAGGGAGCATGTTATCCCTCTCAACATGCAACCTCATAAGGAGCCTCTGGAAGTTGTGGAGCATCTACAAATGGAGAGTAAAAGAGGAGGCAAAGTGGAGACATCCACTAAAGCATAGACCTCCAGTATGGGGAGAGTTCAAGCCAAGTAGAAAGAGGTAGCACATGTATATATACCTCCAAGAGTCAGGTGGAGCAATGCAAATCCTTAGCCCAAGAGTTGCAGAAAACTGGGCAGGGTCCATTGAGACATTATCCTCATGGATAATTACCTTGTTACAGGGGCCCACAGTATTCTTTAGCAAAAGGATCAATGTCAGTTAGATATTGAGGAGTGCAAAGGTGTGTTAATAGTAGAGCATGAGGCTCAATAGAAGAGTTAACAACAACACAATCTTCCCAGTAGACAATTGTAGACACAATTGATTTAGCTTTTTTTTTTATGCTTCTCTGTTGCAGATGTTTTAGTAGCAGCAACAACAGTGAGAAGTGTTGCATGCAATACATTCCACAGGTGCAAGATAGGTTTTGTTGATAATCCCTTTCTTGCTCAGAGAGAGTGTTGAAAATGCAACAAGAAAGTCTCAATTTTGATTTTTTCCTTAATTAAAATTAAGAAAAATTGAATTTCTACATCAATAGAGAACTTGGAGGAGTTAACTCAAGTGACATAGCACTTGTCACTCAGTTAAGAAAAATCAATTTTATTTAATGATTTGACGTTCAATTTACTTGAGTTGATTCCTAAAAAATAGGAGTCTAACTTAGTTAATTTGAGTTAGGGACTTGAAGTTCAGTTGTGTGCAATGGGTTCCAAAATTTTAGGAGCCTAGGTTGAGTTAATTTCAGTTGTAACAATTTAATTCAGTTAAATTGAGTTATGGTAAGTTAAATTAGTTTTAAATATTGGAGAAACTAGTGGAAGGTCAAGTTATGCAGTGTAACTTCAGTCACACTCAATGATAATCCAGATAACTAATCAATCAGCCTAAATTAGCTCATGCATGCAAATAATTCGAGTTACCTAGGTGAGATGGAGATTCCAAGGTAGTGTACTATTATTTGTAGCATATTCCAATGTGTGTAGATGATTCATTCAGTCATAGGATCAATCCAAATGTGGGAATTTCCTAATTAATAAGGGCCAAATTCCTAGAGGAAGAGGGAAAGGAATTAGGAGAATGGAGGCTTGAAAAATTGGCTAAGTATTGTCCAGGTTCAGTTAGTCACACAGAGATATTGAATATACACTTGCAGGTTGTGCTCAGGCTTGAGAAAGAATTGTATTTCATCTCCATTCTTTGATTAATGTAATACATATAGTAAGGGGTTTCGAGAAATTTCTTTCCCCTAGATAAATCTATGTGCATGTGTGATGTTTCTTCTTGATGCATGTTAAAAATTTGTGTTCTCGATTGTGATTTTTCTTTCCCATATCAGTAGAGTAGCTTCTAGTCTTGTGATTTAGTAAATTTCATGAGCAGTTTAGAATCTACATATCAATTTCTACAACGAGCGTGCAATTCTTCCTCCAAAAGGTATAAAATAGAGGGAAATACATTGTAGACATCATATTGGTTGAAAAAAAAGGGTGGGATAGGCCAATAAGTAGGGACAAGAAAAGAGACTAATTGACAAGAGGAGCTACATTCTCATTGAGTAGGAGAGATGGGTGGATTAGCTACCTGTTCAACCTATGAGATTGGGGAGCTCAATATGCAAGCTAAGTGTTAGGGAAGAGTCTAAAATTTCAATTAGGAGTAGGATAGGTAATTAAATACAAAAAAAAATATATGGGGTGCCTAGGGTGGTACCTTTGTTTTAGAATGATTGATGAGCTTGGATGATCTGAGCCTAGAGAGATATGTTGTATAATAAGTAATATGTGCATAGGTGAAATTAGAGACATCGTACATACAAACTACACATCATGATGTTGATGTCCAGTGAGAGGTGACTAGAGGGTTATGCCTGAGCTATTCCTGTGATGATAAAAATTTTGAGTGGGGGAGGATGTTATACCCTAGAGTTGTTTATGCTTTTAAACAAGGTGTATTCCATGGGTGAAATCCCCATAAAATGATTTACAATGAATATATCACAAAAAATGTGATGAAAGTGGATGTTGGGTGAGGGCACACCAAAGTGAGGTGTTGGAAAACTAAAACTTTGGGTTCTCATCAAGCACATGTGCATGCCTTGGTTGTATGAGAGATGTGGCATGACCAAGAACCCAACTTGCTTAAACGATGGGTGGAAGTCGAGATCGAATAGTAGAGTGGTGGGTCAGTTCCAAAACCAAAATGGTTGGAGTAAGGATTGGACCCACATGACACAATTGAGTTACATTACCAAATGAAAAATCCAATTAAGAGTGTGTTTAACCAAGAAGTATTTCAAATGAGATGAGGAGGGACCAACAAAAATATGATACTACTAAGTTTTGGAGTGATGCATGTGCATGGGATGACGAATGTTGACCCAACCTAATTGGAACGATACATGTGCTGAGCTGGCACAAGGCACACGACACATGTGACAAGATGACTGAATGATGAGGAAAGGGAAGAGAGTGAATAGTTTTAAAAAGGGATACCTTATGCCATATATATAGCCACATGAATGAGAGGAGCAAGGGATGAATGGAGAAGATTCATAACACAATATGAAGTGCGAAGAAAATGGTTGAGATGAAGGGTAAAGTACCTCAGGTAGTCTAAAGTCAAAAATATATGTTACCCTAAAAATAACCAAAATTTTATATACACTAATATAAAATAACTATAAACCTAAATATTTTTACAAAAATATCATCAAAATTTTTACAATTTACATATATGGGACAAGTAAGATTTGCCAAGGTTTATAAACTTCAAGATAAACTTCCATCCTTAAAATTTTCCCCGTTTTCCATGTCATCGCCACATTATCACCATGTCACTGCCACATTATTGACACACCATTTCCATGTCACCTACCATATCACCCTTGTATTAACACCTGGCATCTGCGTGTACCTGATGTGGCCCCCATGGCACCCTTATGCCAACATTTTGTAGCAGTATTAGTATATCCAACACTAAAAAAATTTGAGCGTGCACAATTATGCAACTTCTTGACACTTGTGAATTCATAGACCTACGGATAGCATGGTGTATGATTCCACTAGGCATGATACTACTAATGGGCTAGACCTCCACCACTAAGGAAAAAAACTGATTTAATTTGTCTCTTGGTTATAGAAATGCATGTGAATTTCACCAACCCCAAATCTTCCAATTGAAATCTAGTACAACTTGCATGTGTGGGCCCCAATGTTACTTATGCATTGCATCCCCCACATGAAAAGTGAAAAGATGTTTATTTGGTTTTATGATACTCTAGAATCCCAAGAAGTGAACAACCTTTGTCACCCTTGGATGTTTCGAATCCTGTATATGGACATCACTTAGAAGAGAAATTTGGCCTTAGAGATATCTAGGCCTCCACAAGGGATGACACCCTATATGTGATTTCCATTTAGAAAGAAATACAAACCCCAAGGAATTTGAGCTATTACAACATATACTTCTCCATGTTATCCCCAAAACCTAGATTGTATTGATGTGCTAAGGAACATGGAATATGGAGAGATTCTAAGACAAAGGGAAATAACACAAATGCCTAAATTCCTAGTAGATACAGACCAAGGTTTAAAACTCAACCCTCAAAGTACCATTCCATGACCAAAGAAAAACTTGGGAACTAGCAAGGTTGAAAAACAACAAACTAAATGAGATATAAGAGCACATCCCCCATATCCAATTTACATAGAATACACATTATTTAATGAAAACATATGAGAAAATACACCCTTATTCCATAGAGCAGGCTAGTTAAACTTCGACAACAAGAATTAAATCCATCAATCATGAAATCTATAAGAATGCATACCATTCAATAGGTCCACAATATATATTTCAAGAAAAATAATATCAAATTATTTCAACTTTTATAACCATCTGTCATAGAAAAACCATAATGGTGCATAAAATCAACTCCTATCACCTTATTCATGAATTAAGAATTTATTAGCACAATTCAAGTACATCTATTCAATTCATAGCATATAAAACAATCCATAATCAAGGTCATGGTAATATATTACATAGTGCAACCAATCACTATAACCATAGGACTTTAATGTGGCTACCAATGATTATGTTAGTGAACTACAAGCATTCTATCATAAATATTCAAGACCATACACAATTAATAACATAAAAAGGAATATCATGTCCAATATTCCAACTATGCATAAATAATTATACTTATTTGAATATTATGTGTTAACTTGGCTAACAAATGAAGGAGGGACTTCCACTCTCCACCCAACCATAGGCTAGTTACATTGTAGTATTTCTTGCAGTTGGCCACCTCAAAGTGTTGGGTGTGGAGCTTGGTTATATTTCTGATTTAGAGGTATTTTTTTTAGCTTCGTTCAGATCCTAGTCTTTGGCGTGGGTTCAAGAGAAGTGCCCTCGAAAGAAAAATTTTTGTGAAAATTACCTTGTAAAATATTTTAATTTCATAGTCAATCTATATTGTTCATTAGGATGAATATTTGATGGTAGAATTTATGTTAATTTATCATTTTTTTCCCTAAAGTAAACCCTTATTTTATATGAGGGAATTGTATTGTGACTGTGTATTATTCAATGTGAGAAAAAGGGAGGAGGTTGTTTGAGAGTGAAGAGAAAGTAACAACATATGTGCTATAGGATGTATCCATTCAGTTTGTTGGATAATATAAAATGAAGGACTGGTTGTTTCTTTGTAGGCGTAGCTCATATTCGATGAACTACATATATCTGTGTCTCTCTTGTTTTATGTTATTTTTTGTGTTTCTAATATTTTCATTTCATTTCTCTTTTATTTAATTTCTAAAAATTGGTATCATATCTTAAGGTCTATTTGGATGCTAAACTCATAATAAATAAGGGTTTTAAGTTCAAGTGGGAGTAATGGAAAAATATGGTAGGTTTAGGGTTGAGAAAATCAATAGCCAAAACTACCTACAATAGAAGATGCAAATGGAGGACTATTTGTATCGATAAGATCTTTACCTTCCATTGAGTGGAAAAAAAAATAAGTTGATGAGTATGATGCACAAATAATGGAATATTCTCGACAAAAAATCATTAATAACAATACAATCAATCCTGGTAACATCGACGGGTTTCAACATTTCAAAGGAAACAAAAATGGAAGGTCTAATGAAGGAAATGGCCAAAGTATATGCAAATCCCTCAGTTTCAAACAAGGTATTTCTTATGAATTGTTTCTTTAATATGAATATGTCAGAAGGTGGATATGTTGTTGATCATTTAAATGAATTTAAAAAAATTGTTAATCAGTTAAAAAATGTAGAGGTAAATTTTGTTGATGAAGTTAGGGTTGTATTATTTCTATGCTCATTGCTAAAAGGTTGGAATGAATTATTCATGGCTATCAATAATTTTTTATGTGGTTATGTTACTTTAAATTGTAATGATGTTGTTGTTGCTATCCTTAGCAAGGAAATGTGACAAAAAAACTTAGGTGAGACATAAAGTAATGTTTTTATTGCAGAGACTAAGGGAAGAAAATTAGAGAGAGGAAAGAGCCCAAGATATCATATTAAGTCAAGGAAAGAAATATCTAAATCTAGATCGGGGATAGTGTGCCGGAAATGTGGGAAGAAAGGAAACCTAAATAAATATTGTAAATATCAAAAGGGAAAAGAAGGAGATGGACAACAAGAGAACAATTAGGAAGTGAATGTAATAGGTGAATTTTTCCAAGATGTTGTTATTCTTTCATTAGAAAATATTATTAAAGCATGGGAAGTATATTCAGGGGCTTCATTCCATGGCACAACCCATATAAAACATTTTCATGACTATGTTCAAGGATATTTTGAACGAGTTATGCCGAGTAATGATAAACCCTATAAAATTATTGGAATGGGTAAGGTACTTGTAAAAACTAGAATGGAAACCAATGGTTTTTAAAGGAGGTAAGGCATGTTTAAGGTCTAAATACAAATTTAATCTCAACAGGGAAGTTGGGAAGCGAAGGTTGTGTAACTACATTTATAGACAAAACTTGGAAGGTCATTAAAGGAGCCTTGGTAATATCAAACAGATTGAAGGTTGGTATATTGCATTTATGAAATGTTATTTATGATTTTGATAATTCTTTAACCTCCATGAGAGAAGATACGACATTGTGGCATCATAGGCTTGGGAACATGAGTGAGATGGGGATGTAGATTATTCACTCAAGAATTTTGTTTCTAGGTTTGAAGGATGTTGATTTGGATTTATGTCATATTTTGTTTATGGAAAACGAAAGAGAGTCATATTTCACAAAGTTGGGAAAGAAAAGAAGAGTGAAAAATTAGAGATTGTGCATACAAATATATGGGGACCATCTCAAGTATCATCTCTCAGTCGAAATCATTATTATGTTACTTTTATTGATGATGCAACTAGGGAAAGTTGGGTTTATTGTATTCGAAATAAATTTGATGTCTTTCATACTTTTAAAAAATGGAAATATTTGGTTGATGAAAATGAGACAGAAGGAAGTTAAATTGTCTTAGATTAGAAAATGGAAGTGAATATTGTGGTAAGAAGTTTGATAACTACTGTTCAGACTAATGATTCACAGAGAGAAGATAGTTCCAAGAACACCACGAGAAAATTGTGTGTCAGGAAGGTTGAACAGGGAAATCATGGAGCATGCAAGGTGTATGAGATTGCATGTAGGATTACCCTTACAATTTTGGGCAGATGTTGTAGATCAATACTGATGTTTATCTGATAAAAAAAGGGCCTCCAAGTTCCTTGAATAGTAGTATTCCAAAGGAGACATGTACATGTAACAAGGTAAACCACTCATTTCAAAATACTTAACTAACTCATTAACTAATTAACTAATTAACTAACTCATTAACTAATAAAAATTCTTATTTATTACGCTGTAAAGCGTCTTTACTTGAAAACAACTCCCCTAAACGATAGGTGTAAAATTATGTACCATCGATGATAGTGTTAGACGATTGAAACATTCTCCACCTTCAGATTAAAAACTATTATTATTAATCAGTTACATAATAAAACAGTTTTTCCTAGAAGCATATGGCGTTCTATGGAGTGTTCGACGGCTTCTTCCGCAAGGCTTCCACACCTGGAATACATATCCACAGTTCACAGTTCTGGTAGGTAAGATAATAAAATAGTTTGTCCCAGAAGCAGATGGTGTTCTATGGATGGTGTTCTATGGAGTCTTCGATGGCTTCTTCCGCAAGGCTTCCACACTTGGAATACATATCCACAATTATGGTAGCTAAGAACATATTTTGCTGAAACCCATTTGCGAGCATGTGGGCATGGACTTTCTTACCTTCTCCCAAGGCCTTCGAAGAGCCACATGCATCCAGCAGTGAAGTGTACATGGTGTCATCTTCCGCAAGGCCTCGTTCATCCATGACTTGCAAATAGCCCAAGGCCTCCTTCAATCGGCCTTCCTTGCACAAAGAATTGAAGTCTACGTTCATGGTAGAAATGCTTTTATTATGTGTATTTTGCTGGTGTGTAAGGCTAGATTCGGAATTAAGAGCATTGCTTATTATTGTGTTTGTCTCTACATTTCCACTTCTTTGATGTTTGAATTGGGTTTTGGTTTTCGATTGGGGTTTGTTTTTTAGTGGGAACGACAGTGCATACATTGCAATTTCGTACTGACCTCCCTATCATGGTACTGTCCCCATTTAATTCAACCTAAATATGGAGATTAAGCCATTTCATTGCTTCCACTGAAAGTGTGTGAAACCATCTAATTTCGATCTAACTCAACATAAATCTCAAGGCCATCTCTGCACTTCACTCGTACTGCTTTTACTACCAGATTTCATCCCCTTTCTCCTTCTCTATCGATCCCATTTCAATAAATTATAAATTACAGGCATTCATTGATTCTCAGTTTCAGAAAGGGTTTCCCCTGCATATTGGACTCACATGATCACATGAATAAATGAAACAGAGCAGGCTCGACTGGGGTGACCTTGCAACACATTCACAGGACTCATGGAGAAACCAAGAGTTTAGATTAACCTGGAACGTGTTCCCAGGTCGCCCCAGCCAAAACCTCCTCTACTACTGCTGTTGTTAATGGTGTCCTCTGCTTCTCCTCACTTCTTATATCAGTGAATATGTTCAAAGGTAAGGAAAGATACTGTACTTGCAAGGAAGAGAGAAACAAAAGAGTGGTAGAACTATTTGTAGAACAAAATTCTGCAACAAGCAACAATTTTTTAATAGCCTCTTTCTTTTGTTTGTGATTCTTGCAATCTCCCCTCTTTGATAGCAGTGCTGTGTTTTTGTTTGTCATTATTGCAATATCTCCTCTTTGATAGTAGTGTTGTGTTTTCAGGTGAGAAAATGTTGTTTATGGGGCAACCATGGGCATTTATACATATTGGGGAATCCCGCAACCATGGGCATTTTTACAGAGTGGGCAATCTAGGAATATGGCATATAGCAGCAAGGTTAATTGTTTGAACTTGTCTTTATTGGTAGAATTGCAAGATATTTCTAGATAGGAATAGTCTTTTAAGTGTCATTTTTGGAAAGTTTTTTATCTAATTTATTTAGAATTTGACAAGGATTCATTGAAATCACAAGCTTGATAGGTGAAATCTTCACAATGAAAGTGCCCCAGGGGTTTTTGAGGGTGCTTAATCTATATATGCAGTCAAAAAAACCACTTTAAACAACAAATCAAGATTTTTCCACAATTTTTTCTTCATATTCCGACCAGAAATATGTCAAAAAAACTCCAAAAAATCACACTTAAAACTACTCTTGCAGAATCTGCAATCGAAATAAGTTCAGCTAGCAATCCAAAAATACTCTGATTGGATATACCTATCTGTTATGTAGAATGTGCATTTAATAGTGACCTTGGTCCTCAATTCTAAAAATATTCTTGTTTCTTTGATTGATAAAATTGTATGTCACAACTTCCATAATTCAAATGCAGTAAGTTGTTTTTTTTTGCTGAATCCATCTATGCTATCAAAATCTACAATTACAACCAAATTATTTGTTTATTTTCATGATCTTGCAGAGATTAGGGTGCAGTATATGTTTATTGTTGAATCCAGCTATACCATCAGAATATACAATTTTAATCAAATTGTTTGTTCCTTCGATGAAATTGTATATGAGATCCACAGTGCATAATCAGGGTGAAGTACATATTTGTTACTGAGTCCATTTGTGCCAATCAGGGTCTACAATTTCAATCAATTTAATCATAAATTTCAACAAAAATTATGTATGTGGATCAATCATTAGTCAGTAACCCTGCTCCTCAGGAGCCAACCTGTTTTCAAGGGTTGCAGTTTAATGCACATGCTACATAGCAGATAGGTGTTGCCACGATGTTAAGCCATGGGATTTTAAGCTCACAACTTACTTTCTCTGTCAGTGAGCCATGGTACATTGATGCTTGAAGGCCTCATTCAATTAAATCAGTAGGGAAATATGGAAGGAGGAGGGGCAGCAATCTGACTATCCTAAAATTGAAAATTGTACTTTTCTGCAATGTAAAGAAAATTCAATTTTTTACATTCTCCACTGTACATGTTTACAGATTGTAATTACAGTGACCTTCCATTTTTCAATAATTTGGGTTCAATTTGTTGTGGAAGTTCTTTGTGATTAGCCATCAAACGCTAATTGCGGACACTCTTGTCCTTGTTGTGGTAGCAGAATCTTGAAATTTATACCAGGCTAGAAAATAATAGAGAACCTTGAACAAATTATGGTAGCAGACTATATAAATTTAAACCGGGCCAAAGAATAGCAGATAGAATCTTGATCAAATTTTTATAACAAGATTCTTGAAGTTTATAGTGGGCAAGAAAATAACAGATAGAATCTCCTTGATTCTCGAAGTAGCCCTGTCCGTGATTCTCCAACTAGCCCATACACGCTTTTTGGCACTTACATGTTTTGCTCAAGCAGTGGTGCAGCTTGTATTGAAAATTCTAGCACAATTTTGGAAATGTTTGATTGGAAACTGCAAATGATCCAGGTGGATATTGGTAGCCACCCGCCTATTCCACTTGGGGCCCCACCATTGCCTCTTTCAATTTTTTAGTTTCGGTACAACTTACTATTTTTAGCAGTTTTTTCGGGTCCTAAACTTCTGGAGCCGTTTTGAGGCCCTAAACGACGTTTTTTGGGCATCGCACCTCTAGTGAATATCATTCCATTTTGGAATGGATATTCATGGCAAAAGTTGTAGTCCTCAGATAGATCTTTCTAATTATGTACCATGTGCGTCAAACGGAGATAGTATGCCAAAGTTACGTCCCTGGGAAGTTGAAACACCAATTTACCCAAACGGGGCCCATAGTTTTCGTGCTTCATCTCCTAGGGTTAGGTTTTTGGATGTTCAGAGTTCTCCATTATCTATCAATAATAAATAGGCCCTTGAGCCTCATTGTAACTCAGTTCAGAGGCCTATAGCTACCACATCTCTTCTCAGAGATAGCTACCAGCGCCCTAGCTAGTTTTATTTCCATTCTGTCTGTAAGCAAATTTCAGTTCTTTGACATTAATGAAATGAAGTGTTGTTTCTGCTGCATCTCTATATTTATGGTTATATGTTTATTCTATTGCGTTCTTGTATAAATCCGGATCAGTGGTATCAGAGGGGTCTGCTTTTTCTCGATCCTTCTTTGCATGTCCCCAACGAGGTCGGGGTATAAGGAGCTAGGGCTTGATCTAGTAGAACCTTTGCAATATCAACCTCACAAAACTCGATGGATGCCCATGGGGGACGAAAAGAAAGATGAGGGAGTAGGATATCCTATCAAAATATTGCTTGAGGAGGCCCTCGAAAAAGAAAGGAATGCAATGATGGATAACTTTGCTCAGATCCTTCAACGGCTGCCCACCGGTGGCGCATCTGCATCCAGCAGCCACTCTGGAGGCGCGACTCCTTTTAAGGTACACGTAAATTTTGACATTCCCATATTTGAGGGTCAAATAGACGCAGATGCCATAGATAGATGGTTGAATCTATTAGAAGGATATTTCTCTGTTCATGACTTTTCAGACCGGGAGAAGATTATTTTTTGCACTCCTTAAAGCTACCCCCCATGTTAAGGACTGGTGGGAAACCTACTGTGAGAACAAGGACCAGACAGAACCCTCTCTGTTCTCAGCCATACCAACCTGGAATTATTTCAAAGACGTTGTCAAGGAACAATACTATCCCATGGGGAGCTATGAGGACAAGTACATGCAATGGACCATGTTACGACAACAAAGGGATCAAGATGTGCATGAGCTGACGAATCTGTTCCATACCTTGCGCACAAAGTTGGGTATCAAAGATTCAGAGAAACATCTGGTACTAAATTATCGTAGATGTCTACACAGATACATCCAGGAGGAAATGGAGTTCCTCGACATCTCCTCGCTTGGTACGGCATACTAGTATACTGCCAAGATTGAGCAGAAATTAAAACAGAAGAAGCGAGACTTTGGATCTGCAAATCAAAAGCAAGGGAAAGGTGCTTCCAAACCGCAGAACAAAGGACAGAGCCAAGGCATGGAGGCTAAAGACAACCTATTGAAGCCACAAGAAAAGAACAACACCGCAAAGCCAAAGAAGGACACAGGAAAGTGGTGTGAGTTCCATAAGAGCTCCACTCACAACACAAGTGAGTGTCAGGCCAAGCAGTCGCTAGTGGCTGAGATGAGGGCTTTTTAGTCAGATGCATGCTCCGACTCTGAATCAGAACCTGAAAAGGGGAATGAAAAAGGGAAACAGATTATTGATGCGAAGCCCAACACCACTGTTGCCACTACAAAGATCCAGAAGGAGGAGCCAGAAGATCCATAGGAGGAGGAACGTCTCTTCCAATCCCAGATGTGGGTAAAGGGCTCCCTTGTATAGTTCATTGTCAGAAATGGGAGCCAAAAGAACCTCATTTTAGTAGACGTCATGAATTGGTTGGGCTTGCCGACCACATCTCACCCACATCCATACACCATCGAGTGGTTTCACTAAGGATGAGATCTCCGCGTCAGCCAACAGTGCTGCCTTCCCTATAGCATCAAGCCCTTCACGGATGAGGTATTATGTGATGTTTCTCCTATTGATGTTTATGATCTATTATTAGGAAAACCATAATTGTGGAAGCGTCATGTTGTGTATGAGTCTCGACCTTGTGCTGTTATTGTTACTTTGGGAAATAAGTTGTACAGGATACCAAAGGTACCACCTCCTGCCGCTATCTCTTTGGTTACTGCAAAACAATGCAGTAAGCTCATTTCCCAAACCAGGAAATTTGTTTTCCTAATGATCCGCCCCCAGGGAAAGAAGAAAAATATGGCCACGACCTCCAGACAGGACTCTTATGCACGACAACAACAAATGGATAAGGTTGTGGAGGAGTACGGGGACATCTTCACCTCACCCACAGGGGTTCCTCTGCACTATCAGGTCAAGCACCAGATTGATATGACCCCAGGTGCGCCGCTACCCAATGGACTGATTTGTCGACACTCTGTTCTGGAGAATGATGAAATAAAGAGGTAGATTCAGGAGTTGTTGCAGAAAGGTCACATCAGACCAAGTTCATCGCCCTGTGGGAGCCCGATCGTGTTGGTACAGATGAAGGATGGGATGTGGAGACTCTGTATTTACTATCAGGCGCTGAACAATATCACTGTCCGGAATAGGTACCCAATCCCATGGATTGATGACCTTTTGGACCAAATTAAAGGTGCAAAATATTTCAGCAAGATCGACCTGAAGTCTGGGTATCACCAGGTACCAATTGAACCCTCTAATGTGTGGAAGACTGCCTTCAAAGCCAAGGAAGGCATTTTCGAATGGCTGGTCATGCCTTTTGGGTTGACGAATGCTCCCGAAACCTTCATGAGGATCATGGACAACATCTTGTAGCCATTCACCAACTCATTTGTAGTGGTGTACTTGGATGAAATTCTGATCTTCAACCATACTTGGGAAGAGCACCTTCACCACATCCGACAAGTCCTCCAAACACTGCGGCAACACAAGTTGTGTGCCAATTTGGAGAAGTGCACGTTTGGCATGACCCAGGTTCAATATCTGGGATACACTATTGATGAAAGGGGGGTGCATGTGGATCCAGCCAAGATCCAAGTCATTTGGGATTGGCTAGCCCCAACCACTATAATAGAGCTTCACAGCTTTCTGGGTCTTGCTAATTTCTATCGTAGATTCGTGTTGGGATTCTCTCATATCACTTGGCCCTTGAGTCAAGTCACCAAGGGAGGAGCGAGAGAAAAATTATTTTGGTCGGAACCTCAACAGAAGACGTTCACAGAATTGAAAAATCGCCTCTGTTCTACCCCAGTGCTCACATTACTAGACTTGCAACAACCATTTGAGATTGAGACAGATGCCTCTGACTATGCTATTGGGGCAGTTCTTACTGAAAAGGGACATCCAGTGGCATATCACAGTGAGACATTGTCTGACACAGTTCGCAAGTTTCCCACTTATGAAAAAGAAATGTATTCCATTTTGCAAGCTTGTCGACAATGGAAGCATTAAATTTTGGGGAAGGAAACAATCATCCACACAGACCACCAACCCTTGCAGTTCATACAGACACAAGGGAAGTTGCAGAATGATCGCCATCAGAAGTGGTCGACATATCTGCAACAGTTTCATTTGAATATCAAGTATAGGAAGGGTAGCACCAATAATGTTATAAACTACCTCAGTCGACCACCGATCGTGGCGCTCACCACCGTGCTCAACTCTTGTGGGAATGAGACTTCTGATTGGCCGCTTCTCTATGAGAGTGACCCAGAACTCGGCCACACTTACAAGGCACTCTTGGGGGGTACGCAAGTTCCAAATTTTCACCTCCAAGATGCAATTTTATGTCACCTGGGACACCTTTGTGTTCCTTCAAGTGAGCGCGCCAAGATGATATGGGAAGCACACTACAGTCGAATCACTGGGCATTTCGGGGTCGAGAAAATAGTAGAAATCTTGCAGAAGTATTTCTATTGGCCAATCCTTCAAAACGATGTCAAGAAGCACATCATATCCTACACTGCTTGTGCCATTTCCAAACTAACCATCAAGAAGCAAGGCCTATATACTTCACTACCTACCCCTAGTCGACCTTGGGAATCCATCTCCTTGGATTACATGTCGGACCTGCCTTCTACTAAGCAGGGAAATGACTGTGTTTTCGTGGTCGTCGACAGATTCTCGAAGATGGCCATCATGGTGGCCTGCAAGAAGAATATCACAGCAGAAGCCACTGCTAAACTCTTCTTTGAACGAGTGTGGGTGCACTTTGGGATCCCATAGTCTATCATATCAGATCGGGATAGTAGGTTCCTCAGCACATTTTGGTCCAACCTCTGGTCAATGTTGGATACCAAGCTCACCAAGTCCACAACTTTCCATCCCCAAACAGATGGCCAGATAGAGGTCGTCAACAGAATTCTTGTACACATTCTACGCATGTACAATTCAAAACATCCATGCACATGGGACGAGAGCCTCCCATATGTACAACATAGTTATAATTGGGCTCTCCACAGTTCAATCGGCCATAGCCCCTTTCAGGTGGGCTTGGGATTCCAGCCACTATGTCCTATTGACGTAGCCATACCATTTGCAGCTACTCAGGCCGATTCAGCTCATGTCCAGTCTGAAGTTGACAAAGAAAGTAGCTTCATTGAGCGCATTCAACACATCCGCCAACAGGTTCATGATATATTGGACAGAGCCAATGCCAAGTACAAGCAATGCCATGATCAACACCGGGTGCCACACAAATTCCAGGTGGGTTACAAAGTATGGCTACATTTGCATAAGGAGCGCCTCACTGGACCCCATCGCAAGCTTCGCCTGCTCCAATATGGGCCGTACACCATCACCAAGGCTATAGGGAACAATTCGTTCAAGCTCAGTATTCCACCATTCCTTTGTCTGCACCCAGTCTTCAATGTGGATCGCCTTCGTCCTTACTTCCCACCTCTACTGGACACCTCAGACATTGCAGAACAACTCACACCAACAGAGTTAAACCCAGACTGCATGGAACGGGCCACCACATATTATATCAGGGACATGAAAATAAAGAGAACTCGCCAATAGAACATCCAACTGTATCAGGTTGTCAAAGCTGACCAACTCCTGCACCAAGGCAAGTGGTTCACCAGGGGCCAAGTTCAGCAGAAGTTTCCTCATCTCAAGGAAGAACTCAACGCAATGGGGACCATTGCTTCTTAAGGGGGGAGGAATGATCCAAGTGGATATTGGTGGCCACCCACCTATTCCAATTGGGGCCCCATCATTGCCTCTTTAAGTTTTTCATTTTCAGCACAACTTACTATTTTTAGCAGTTTTTCAGGTCCTGAACTTCCAGAGCCGTTTTGAGGCCCTAAACGACGTTTTTTGGGCATCGCGCCTCCATCGAAGATCATTTCATTTCAGAATGGATATTTGTGGTGCGAGTTTTAGTCCTCAGATAGATCTTTCTAATGATGTACCATGTGCGTCAAACAGAGATAGTATGCCAAAGTTATGTCCCTGGGAAGTTGAAACACCAATTTACCCAAACGAGGCCCATAGTTTTGGCGCTTCATCTCCTAGGGTTATGTTTTTGGATGCTTAGAGTTCTCCATTGTTTATAAATAATAAATAGGCCCTCGAGCCTCATTGTAACTCATTTCAGAGGCCTGTAGCTGCCACATCTCTTCTCAGAGATAGCTACCAGCGCCCTAGCTAGTTTTATTTCCATTCTGTCTATAAGCAAATTTCAGTTCTTTGATATTAATGAAATGAAGTGTTGTTTCCACTACATCTCTGTATTTATGGTTATATGCTTATTCTGTTGTGTTCCTGCATAAATCTGGATCAAGAAAGCCAAGAAACTTCTTTCGACGAGATTGTACAGGCCTGCCTGTTGGAACACATAAGGTATGGTTTTGTTTTGGAGGAGGTCATAAAAAATTCCATTAGACGGAGAAGATTAACAAATCCCAATTCAGAATCCTCTTACCATATGGGTATTTCATTGGAGCATAGAAGCTGTTGGTGTTGGAGCTCAGGTAATACTCAAATCCTTTTTTATAATAAAATAAAATTTGAATGAACAAAAAAATACATTTCGTGATTTTACTCCACAGTTAGTTTTTATATCAATAAAATGCCTTAGCATAGATGCATGTTAACCCTGGATATATTATGCACCAAAAACGAGTGATGATTGTGGGTTTTTGGAGCCTATGATTTAAAAGGGTAACATTCAGTTGGTGGTTTTACATTGCAAATTCTCATGTAAGAGTCGAATTTTTTTTATTGATGAATCCAATATGGGTCTACCTTTTCATGGAAATTTAGTGGAATTTTTGCACTCCTTTATTGTTTAGTTTCTATATTTTTCATGCACGTAGGTTGCTTCAGACAGTGCTTTCTGGTCAACAGAAAGGTTTGAGCAATAGTTTTAATCTAAATGAGAGGGCAACATACAAACTGAGCACAACTTATTCCCTGGTTACCTCATGGGTAATGATGATAAACCACCCCTCATCCACCAAGGAGCTCTAACGTTGTTCCTTCATATTATGAAGTAAACAGAGTTCCAGGAAAAGGTAAATTGTTTATCTAAGTACACAATTGTCGGGACAAAGGGACATTAGTTTCATAAAAAGAGGTTTTATTTGATTAGAGATGAAAATTTTGACATTCACAGGGAAAAGTAACATTGTGTTGATATATTACATGATCAATCAGTTGCAGATTTATACAGATGCGACACAAAGTCAACTCAAGCCTATCATATTTGTGGGTCATTCCTTACGAGGGGAAGTTGCAACCCTGGCCACTCTATGGGTAATGGGAAAGAGGCTAAGGTCAGGCTCTCCCTTTTGTATCACATTTTGTTGTCCTTCAGTGGGAGATCAAAGACTTGTTGAAGCAGTTGGCCGTGAGAATTAGGGAAGAAACTTTTTTCACGTGGTTTCCAAGCATGATATTGTTCCTCAGATGCTCTGTGCACCGTTTGAGTCAATTTTTCATCCCTTTACTACTATTTTTCCATATTGGCAGGGCATAAATCTGTCTGATTCTGTTATTCAAGGTGCTTGCAGGGCTCTTTTTAATCATGTCCTTGATTCTAACAAACTCTTTGTACACCTTAAGAAGGTTATGAACCACAAAGCCTTATGTAACCTTAGTAATTCCACATAAAACTATGTCTTGTAAAAGTGATATATCATTAATTACACGCTCTTTAATGGAACAATGGAACCACGACTCATTCTTTATTTTGAATACATAAATACTTATCACTGAGGCCATCATTCTGACATTATTTGAAACTGAAAAATTATTTGTAGTGATTAACAACCTCTTTTTTAAATTCTCACAAGGGTAGTGTTTCCATCGTTCTTTACAATTTTAAGAGCCCCGATATGATCTATAACCACCTTAAAACGGAGGTATTTGAAAAGAGTTGGTAAGTATGTCCCCTATCTTCACCCAAGGAATTATTGCTTTAATTACTTCAAATTTCATCCTTAACATTCCATAAATATGTGCCAGAAAAATGTCATAGTGCATAATCAGACCACCACTCTATGAAATACTTTACAGCGTTTCCTTTGCAACATACGGTGCAATTGCTAGTTATATTATTTTTTGGATCAATATTTATTTATCACTTAATAATTTTAATCAACTAACTAACTACCTCAATAACTACTAGTTTTTAAATGGTTAGTCCTAAACGGATAGCTTTAATTCGGGGCAATGATGCATCCACACTATTTATTCAATAAGATCAATTGGCTTTTTACCTTGTGAACCACAATAGTTGGTTCAAAATGTTGACCAAATCCTAATGATGTGATTAATCCGAAAAGACATTTATCTCATTTTATTTCTTTCGTGTATATATATATATATATATATATATATATATATATATATATTATTTTTAAAATAAAACAATAATTTTTTTCTATAAATTAACAATTAAAATAATTTTATTAATAATTTCATATAAATAAATAATATATTTTTATTACGCCTTACGTTCTAATTTGAAAACAACTCCCCTAGTTGCCACTGTGCACATGTCTGAGCCATTGGATCAAATGTTGGATGATTGAAATGGTTTAGGCCATTAGATCCACAAGTAAATAGTTTTATATATTTTTTAATAATGTTACTTTTCATGAATATTTCCATTGTGCACATGTTTGGGCCACTGGATCAAATGTTAGACGATTGAAATGGTTTAGGCCATTAGATTCACAAGTAAATAGTTTTATATATTTTTTTATAATGTTAGTTTTCATGAATATTTACCATGGATATTATTAACTTCTAAATAGAATTTTTTACAATACCATCTGAGGAATACCCACAAGAGAAAGATAGAGAGAGGGAGGGAGGGAAAGAAAGGGGGGAAATCATAATACCATGGGCTAAAACCATGGTTTATCAATACCATGGGCCATCTAGGCTTTCGATAATTATGTTATGGATCTATGCTTTTAATTATTATGTTATGGATATATGCTTTTAATTATTATGTTACAATACCATAGTCACTCAGTTATCAATACCACATACTTATTTCAAAATCAAAATATTTTACAAATACTTTATTTAATCTAATTTTATAACATTTTTTAATTAAATCTAAAAAAAATGTGAAAAAATGTTATAATTACTTTTGAGGTATACCTAAACTCACCATCCTCACCACTATTAAAAATATTCCCATAGAGATTAAATCCAGGTTTTAATAAATGGAAAATGAGAATATTTTTATATATATAAATGTGAAATTTATATAATATATATAATATTATAAAGAACCACGATAGATGCATGTGCATGGTTCTTTTAAGTTTTTTGTTGTTGTATTTTATTTCATATGATTGATCCAAAATACATGTTTGATATTTTACAACCAATTATGTTTTTTTTTAAATTTATATATTGTCTTAAATAAAATACAATGGGATCATATTTAAGAGAGAGAGAGAGAAGAGGAGGAGGAGGAGAGAGGGAGGGAGAGAGATGGATTTTGAGGGGGAAAGAGAGGGATGGAAGATAAAAAACATTGAGAGATATAGGTGGAGAGATGGAGGGAGTGATAAGGGAGAGATGAAGATGGAATGAGGGAGAGAGGGGATGAGGGAATGGTGAGAAAAGGAGATGATACATATAGGGAAAGGAGGGAAAGAGAGATAAATGGCCCATATAGATATGGGGGGGAGAGAGGGGGAGATCGAGAAGGAGAGAGAGAGAGAGGGATATAGTGACAAATTTGGAGGGTGGAGAGAGAGTTTGTGCGTGATGGGGGGAGAGACGGAGGGAGGTGGGAGAGAAAGGAATAGAGGGGACTTGAGAGAGGGGGGAGAGAGAGATGGAGTTGGAAAGGGGAAATATAGGGAGGGAACAACAAATACATTGAGAGATATAGGTGGAGAGAGAGAGGGAGTAATAAGGGAGAGATAAAGATGGAATGAGGGAGAGAGGAGATGAGGGAAGGGAGAGAAAAGGAGAGGATAGAGATAGTGAAATAAGGGGAAGAGAGAGACAAGGAGACATATATATGAAGGGGGGGAAAGGGGGGAGAGTGAGAAGGAGAGAGAGAGAGATAGGTGGAGAGATAGAGGGAGTGACAAGGGATATATGAAGATGGAATGAGGGAGAGAGGAGATGAGGGAATGGAGAGAAAAGGAGATGATACAGATAGGGAAAGAAGGGGAAGATAGAGACATGTATACATAGATATGGAGGGGTGAGAGAGGGGGAGAGCGAGAAGGAGAGAGAGAGTGTGAGATAGTGACAGAGTTGGATGGTGGAGAGAGAGTGTGTGCATGATGGGGGGAGAGACAGAGGGAGGTGGGAGAGAAAGGGAGAGAGATGAAGTTGGAAAGGGGAAAGAGAGGAAGGGAACAAAAAATACATTGAGAGATTGAGGTGGAGAGAGAGAGAGGGGGTGATAAGGGAGAGCTAAATATGGAATGAGGGAGAGAGGAGATGAGGGAAGGGAGAGAAAAGGAAAGGATAGTGATAGGGAAAGAAGGGGAAGAGAGAGACAAGGAGACAAAGATATGACAGGGGAAGAAAGAGGGAGAGCGAGAAGGAGATAGAGAGGGAGATAGTGACAGAGTTGGAGGGCAGAGAGAGAGAGTGTGTGTGATGGGGGGGAGAGAGAAGGAGGTGAGAGAGAAAGGGAGAGAGAGGAAGGAAAAGAGAGGGGACTTGAGAGAGAGGAGAGAGAGGGGGGGAGAGAGAGATAGAGTTGGAAGGGGGAAACAGGGGGATGGTAGAAAAAAGACATTGACAGATATAAATAGAGAGAGAGGGGGAGTGATAAGGGAGAGATGAATATGGAATGAGGGAGATAGGAGATGAGGGAAGGGAGAGAAAAGGAGAGGATAGATATAGGGAAATATGGGGAAGACAAATACAAGGAGACATAGACATGGAGGGAGGAGAGAGGGGGAGAGAAAGAAGAGAGAGATGGAGATAGTGACAGAGTTGGAGGGTGGAGAGACACAGAGAGTGTGTGATGGGGGCGAGGGGGGAGAGATAAAAGGAGAGAGAGGAAGAAATAAAGAGAGGAGAGAGAGAGTATTTTTTGGGGGTGATAAGGAGAGACAAGGGGAGATAGAGATATAGATGGAGGGGGGTGAAAGGGAAGAAGAGGGAGGCAAAGAGAGGGATTGAGGATGAAATATAGATATTGAGAGAGAGAAGGGGGGGGAGGAAGACGAAGGGAGATATATATATATATATATATATATATATATATATATGGCGAGAGAGAGAGAGAGAGAGAGATGTGTTTAGTGGGTTGAGATGTGTTTAGGGGGTTGAGATAGAGAGACAAATAAATTACATCATCCACTTTGGTTAAAATGGTCTAGTTTTACTGAATATTATTTCTTGGATAGGTATTGATGTACATTTGGAAATTGTAGCAAGAATCATTGTAGAAAGGGTACATTAGGATTTAAAGTTGACCACCCTCAGTTTTATTTCAAATTCACATTCTACACATTGTATTACTTCACTGGGCTTTGGGGTTATTTCATTGTTATTGGTTTTTTTTAATTATTTTTCTTGGGTATTTTTGAGTTGGTCAAGTTATAGGTGGTTGGTGGTTTATTGGATTCTATGAATACTCAATGTATTCAACCATGTAGAGGGTTCGTCACCATGTAAAGTGTTACAATAGTTTGTTGCAATTGTCAATAAAAATCGATGATATATACAAGAAGTTATAATACATATTAGAATTATGGCCACCATGAGATGTAAACCCTATACTGTTGAGGGGGCAATGAAAAATAATAAAATAATCTATTGTTGTTAGTGTCAGTGAAATTCAAAAAAATTCTTTCCAATTTCCGAGATAATGTTCTTTGAGGAAACATTGGAGATATTAAACATCGTCAACTACACTGCACTAGAGTTTCCCATCGAAGTTGTAGATTTCACACCAAAAGTTATGAATAATTGGGAGCTGATGTCTCGCTCATTTTCATCTAATATGTGATGATGTCTAAAATTTGTGAGGTTGTGATGAAAATTTAGATTTGGAAATATAACCATCATATTGTTCATGAATTAATATTATTTTATTTAGCCTATCTCATGTCATGTACTACCTGTATTTTTTCAAAATCTATTAAATATTTTCTATTGGATCTTGAAAGACCATATTTGAAGATTAAGATGCAATCTATGTTGGAAAGGTTATAGAATCTATCAGTTTGGCATAATGTAAGTGATTTCTTATACCTTAAATAACATTTTTTTTTACTAATTTTCATCTTCAATGATTTTTTTATGTCACAATGCTTCTCGAATTTATGCTTTACGACGTTTCCTTTGCAACATCAGGTGCAATTGCTAGTTTATACTAGGAGGAAAAAAAAATTAGACGAATTTGCTTAGATAATTTTAATCTATTTTATATATTAACAATTTTTATATAATTTGTTTTTCCATCGTTAATTATGCATAGGCTAATCATTAAAATAAATTTTATTAATAACTTGTTATATATGTCCTTTATTTGATTGAAAATTTGAAGAGTGGAACATGACTAACATCCTTAATTATGCTTAATTATGCATAGGCTAACCATTAAAATAAATTTTATTAATAACTTGTTATATATATGTCCTTAATTTGGTTGAAAATTTGAAGAGCGGAACATGATTAACCTTTTGGGACATTTAGCTCACACGTATACTCTATATTATCTTAACGTATTGTGGTTTTTCAAATCTTATTAATTTATAATTTCTATTAAATAACACTCGATCAATTTGTTATTTATTTATTTATTTATATAACAAGTTTAAATTTAATAAATATAAAAATATAATATTTTTTTTGGTTGGTTGGTAAACATTTGAGGAAATGTTGATGCATGTTCAATACCAGGTATGTCTGGAGGTTTAGGATCGTCGTGAACATGACACTCCAAATGAGCTAGCCAATCCTCTATCTGTTCAAGCTTGTCACCCATTCGCCTTTGACTTTTTCTAAGGGAAGCTAACTGATCAAGGATATCCTACTTATTATGTTGGAGATTATTCATAAAAACTATCACTTCGTTATAGTCATCATGCCAATATTAACCTAGTTCCTCCAATAGTGCAGCAACATTATGCAATTGCAAGTCCAAAGAATCCAAAGAGGGTGGAATGTCCATGTGGCTAGGAGATGGAATACGATCATGAGCCAATTCTCCCTCAATAGGCACCTCCACGCCCCCACCACCTTCAATTTCCCCTGCTCATCCTCCATGGCCCACTTTCTAACCATGAGGTCCCAACCCCCATCAAACCCACCCACGTTGCTGAAACATCACTTCAATTACACCAGAGCACCGACCAACTTCAAACTTTCACCCAAGCACGAAAAATTGACAATGTTATCTGGCTTCCAATTTCAACAACGAGAGTGCCTCCAAGCACTACACAATCTGCCACCAGGGTCATATAAACACCCACTCTAGAATTCCAAACACACCCCTTATCTATAGTGCACTGAGCAGTAAAGGGACTGAGCACCCAAAAATAGAAATAAAGGACCCAAAACTCTAAAATCTCACCCCCGACCCCAAAAGTGTCCCAAAACAACCAAGGGATAAAGACACATAGCAGTTATCACTACGAAATAAAAAAACCCTAGAATAATTTTGCGAGGCATGAGAATTGAAGGACAAAAGTAAAGTAGAAAACAACCACACCGAAGCTTCCTGCATATGCAACACTATAAGGTGCAAAAAGCAGGGCAAGAGGACCTACCAAATGGCACAAGAAGAACCCCAATCCCCCTTGTTTCAGACAACAGACCATTGTAGAGAAGTTTCCTCCCACTCTATTCCTAACCAACAACAAGGCAATACATAGAAAGTTGTCGCTCTAGGATCCCACACCTCACTAGTTAGTTCACCAGTAGAGCCACACCATAAACCCTGCAAGCCTACTAAAATCTTATACTCATGTATTACCAATCTGAAGAACATGCACAATTTGGTAACATGTACATACTCGTTGTTTCCCTTTCCACCCTCACAATCACCCATAACCTGAAACACCAACTGTGAAATCCAACCCACCAACCTTAATATAAAATTGACGTTTTTCATTTCAAGCTTTCAATAGCTCTGCACTCATAAGTATATGGGAGGGTCAAATCACCCTATCATTCTATTATTGCCAAGTTGCATCCACCCCATTAAAGCAATAAGAAAAATATAGTATAAATAACATTGAAAATATTAATTAATTTCTTTTATAATTATTTTAATCAATAACTAAAAACAAATATTGGAGCAATTTAATAAATAATAATGTGATAGGAATAATACAACTCTAAATTTAGGAAAAAAAAAAAAAAAAAGTTGATTATGCATATGTCCGACTTCCATTCCATTCCATCTGCATTGTTATTATTTCTCACCGAAAGTTTAAATATCTCAATTGTTTGCATTGCATTCGTGCATGTGTAATAACAATCCACGTGTACTACCGTACCATGTATGTAATGTTTTGTTTTGTTTTTTTTGGTTTGGGATAAAATGCATTTTAAGTTGCAGTATTATTATTATTTTTTTTAACTTAAAAATTTTAGTAGTTATCAATTATATATATTAATTAATTAATTTTAAAATTTTGTTAATTTAAAAAAAAATTATTTGTTTTAGATTTTACGCTTTTGTGTATTTTGAGGATCTATTCTATTGAGTTAAAATTCTTATCGATTTTTCGAATCTTCTACTAAGGTTCATTATTCTTATTTATCTCGATGATGAACTTTAATAGAAGATTTGAAACATCTATAAGAATTTTAACTCAATGTGATGGATTCGGAAAATACTCCACATGAAGAGTAGTCAAGGATTGACCATTTGAAGGGACTTGAGGGCAGTTGATATGGGACACCTCCATAAGTATGAGCAAATGAAGGCACCATGAAGGAATCCTAAGCAAGGATTGTATTACGTTACTAGCACAATATTGAAGAAAGAAGAAACAATAAATATGAATGATAAGGTGGTCCTTATGGATCAACCAAAGAAAGATGCATAATATAACCATGATGCTCACAATAATCATGCAAGATGGTGTAATTATGAAGGGTGAATTAGTCGTTTGAATTCGTTCAAGTGGTACTGAAAGGAAGGAATATAGAAACTCTTATGGATTTGGGAGCAATTCATAGTCTCCTTAGTGAGAAGGAAACATATTCCATTCGATACTTTAGAGATAATGAACAACGTATGTTCAAACAAATTAATTTAGTAGAGAAAGTAATAACAAATGTGTTTAGAGTAGTTTATACTAGAGTGGAAAATTGGTTTGGAAGGATGGATTGAGGATAGCTATGTTAGATTATTGTACCATGGAATTGGGAATAGATTTCTTGGGGGTATTTTAGGAACCATTAATACTTGCTAGAGGAGAATTGGTGTTTCTAGGAGAAGAAACAACCATACATGTTCCACTAGAAAGGAAGAGAAATTTGGGATACCAACTAAGGATTACAACCATCAAGGCATTTAGTGACAAATTATATGCAACAATAATTCAACAAGAAATGGGTCAACATCACCAACCTAAGAATCGAATACAAGCGGTGGAAAAAACAAAGATTCTTTCCAAATGCCTAACACATAAGGCGAGAAGTAGACTGTCCTTCTCATATTTGTGCCTTATATAGAATGTATGACAAGTAGTGAAAGGAGGGATGATCTAGTGATTGGAAGGAAGAGGAAGGAAAGGATCCTACCTCCATTGTAGAATATTATAGGTACATCATTGGCGTATATGACTTCCAATTGATACCAAGAATATTAAAGAGTATGGGATGTACTAACAAAGAAGTGGAAGCAGTTAGGATTTATCGTGACGAGGATTAATCTTTAGATATAGTGATATCATAGAGCCTTGAATGGGTGTTTTGAGTCCCCTCTCATTAAAAAAAAGGAGTAGGGTGTTGAAAATGCAGCAAGAAAGTATCAATTTTTATTTTTGCCTTAAATAAAATTGATAAAATTTGAATTTCCACATCAGTAGACAACTTGGAGGAGCTAACTAAGGTGACATAGCACTTGTCACTCAGCTAGGAATAGTAAATTTGAGTTAATGAGTTGAAGTTCAGTTTACTTGAGTTGATTCCTAAAAAATAGGAGTCTAGCTCAATTAATTCGAGTTAGGGACATGAAGTTCAATTGTGTGTAGTGGGTTCCTAAATTTCTAGGATCCTAGGTTGAGTTAATTTCAGTTGTAGAAATTTAATTTAATTTAATTGAGTTATGGTCTGTTAAACTAGTTCCAATTGTTGGACAAACTAGTGGAAGGTCAAGTTATGCAATGTAGCTTCAATCACACTCAGTTATGATCTAGATAACTAATCAATCAACCTAAATTAGCTTATGCATGCAGAGAATTCGAATAACCTAGTTGAGATAGATATTACAAGGCAGTGTACTATTAATTGTAGCATATTCCAATGTGTATAGATGGTGCATGCAGTCATAGGATCAATGCATATGAGGGAATTTCCTAATTAATAGGGGCCTAATTCCTAGAGGAGCAACACAAGGAATTAAGAGCTCGGAGGCTTGAATAATTGGCTAAGTATTGGCCAAGTTCAGTCAGTTAGGCAGAGAGATAGACTATACACTTATAGGTTGTGCTCAGGATTGAGCAAGCATTGTATTTCATCTCTATTATTTGATTAATGAAATACAAATAGTAAGGGGTTTTGAGGAGTTTCTTTCTCCTAGATAAATATTTGTGCATGTATGATGTTTCTTCTTGATGCATGTTAATTATTTTTGTTCTCTATTGTGAATTTGCTTCCATAAATCATTAGTTTAGCTTCTAGTATTGTGATTTAGTAAATTTCATGAGCAGTTTAGAATATACACATTAATTTCTACATGGTATCAGAGCTAGATTCACAGTAGAGAAGAGATTTCGAAGTTGTCATTGCAGGAGGTTTAAATTGGAAGATCAATGTTGTAGGTTTTCTACAAGACACAATCAAATCATCTACTAGACACCTCCCCGGCAACAACGCCAAAAAGTGGTAAGCCCTAGTATTACACCAAGAGTGTTTCAACTCCCAGGGGCTGCCCTACTTTACTTTATCAACCTAGGGTTCATACAAACTTGGAGGTGACAGTGCTATATACACAGTTGATGCATTCTGTTCATGTCATCCTCTTTCGCTCTAGGAAATGGTGCTACTTCTAGGGGTTCTTAGTGAATTCTGTCACACTTCAATGTATTGAGATTCAACAAGATGATGAGCTTAGTGAAAATTAAGCACCTTCACTAAGTGGGGCCCACGGGCTATTTTTAGGTGTATGTCTATTTTTAGACATGGTGAGCATATTCTATAAGTTGCAGGATTCCATTTGTAGATGGTTGATCAAGTTGGAAAATAGATTAGATTCTATTTTTAGCATATTGGGTGAGGTCTATTTATAGATCGCTAATCTAAAAATAGGTGCATGTCGATTATTATTAGCCCTTAATAATAATCCGACAATAAATATCAACTTATTCTCTTGGAGCACTTTATTTCAGTGAAAAATTTTGGAAAATTAGTGGGCTGAAGGAATTACGCAATTCCTAGGGTGGTTGCTGACTCATGCATGGAGTACTCAGTTAGAACTGAAGTGGCAGAGTTGTGACAGAGTTGGAAGAGTAGTTATGGGAGTTTTTATTTAGTTTAACTCAGTTAAGTGAGTTAAACTCAGTTCTGCTAGTTGTATCTAGTTCTAACTGAAGATACACTAGTGATATTTTAGTGAATTAATTATTTAATTAATTCATAACTAAAGACTCACTTGTAACTGAACAAATACAACAGTTAACTACTTGCATGTCAGTTCTAGTGGAGACCCAGTGGAGAGTTTGGTGAAAGGGTGAGATGGAATATCTGTTGTGACTATAGTGATGCATTCAATGCATCTAACACACATTGGAGATGCCAATGAAGATTGTGCAGTCAAGGCAAGGCCATTCAAATTAATTTTGGGGGTCTTCTTCAGTAGGGATTGCGCAGTGGAAGCAGGATGTCAGGAGGCAAGAAATTGGTGCATAGATATGAAAATTTCTGCATGACAGTGTGTAATGATTGTTGATTATACTGAGAGCTTGATGTACTAAGATTTGTATGAGAATATTACATGATCTATTAATATACATAATATATGATAGTTGGGGTTTTTAGCTTTAAGATTTATCGTTAAACAACTATGTTTATGTGTGATTGATTTTGCTTTATGTGTTTTTCAATTGGCGATTTAATTTCCACAAAGAATTAAGTGGAAGGATTTTGTATTTAACATATGTTAATTTGTTAGATTAGGGGAGTCTGGTAATATACATGCATATTTTATAATTTCTACATGGTATCAAAGTAGTGTTAATCACTGGAGATTGCAATCTTGAAGTGGTGTTGAGTTTTGTGTTGGTGGACAATTCGAATTTGCTGCAGAAATTTCTTGGTGCGACAGTTGATTATTCATTGAAATGTTTTTCAATGGGTTGCGGTTGGAGTATGCTCTTGAGGGTAAATTGAACTACATAGCCTAGAAGGACACGATGGAGGCAGTGCTTGAAGATAATGGTCTGAAGGAGTTCATCGATAACAACGTTCCTAAGCCTACTTCTAGCGGTGCTGCATTACTTGACGCATGGCAAAAGAAGGTAGCGAAGACAAGAAGGATTCTATTGGAAGGTGTGAAGGACCATAATGTTTCAAGCCTTCATAGGAAATCCACTCCATTTTCAATGTGGAAGGCTTTGACAAATATTTTCCAAAGCAACAACAACCATAAGAAGTTGGCGCTGAAAGATAAGCTCAGAAAAATAAAAATGGAGAAGGGTGACAGTAATCCAAAATATCTCACAAAGTTTGTCCAATGTAGGGATGAGCTGGGAAGTGTGGGAATAATAGTTGTGGATGATGACTTGGTCAGCTTGGCTCTCCTTGGGTTACTGAAGAGTTAGCACAGTTATCAGGACTCTGTCAATGGATGGGAGAAATTGACGGATTGGGAGCGACTTTGGTTGGATCTAGTGTAGGAGGAGATAAGGTGAAGTACCAGGGATGGCTCTTCATCAAAGAATGATGATGAAGAGAATTGCGCTTTCTCTTCCAAAACAAGGAAAGGGAAAGGGAAGAAATCCCATCCAAAATCCGAGGCTAAAGGCAAGAATTTGGATTTGTCCAAAGTGAAGTGTTTTCATTGTCATGAACATGGGCATCTCACCACTAACTGCCCACAGAAAAATAAGAACAAGAAGGTTGTTAGAGCTGCAGCAGGTGAGGCCTTAGCCTTGCAATTTGAACTTGATTTCTCTTTGATCACATGCTTGGTTTCAAGCACAATGGGATCAGTGTGGTATCTTCATAGTGGTGCTTCCTTCCACATGACGGGAGACAAGGATTTTTTTAGTGACTTGGAGGAGAAAGATATCCAAATGCGTATAGAGTTGGAGACGATGGTAGATATAGTGCAATAAAAATTTGAACCATTACCTTTGAGAGGGATTCAGGTAAACCATTTCTGTTGAAAGATGTTATGCATGTTCTAGGTCTGAAGAAGAACTTGGTCTCAGTCACAATGTTGGAGGACAGAGGTTATGACATTATTTTCAGTGAGGGAAAATTTTTCCTGCGATATAAAACAATGGGTCAAACCAAGAGGATATGGATTCAAGTTAAGAATCTCTACAAGCTATAGGTAGATGGTTGCGCTATAATGATGGGCAAGCAGAAGAAGTGGTGAGCTGGGATGAGGGAAAAATATGGCACAAGAGATTGGTCCATCTTCACCATGACACCTTGAATATTTTGCAGCAAATTTCTACTCGACTTCCCAAGGGTACTCTTGTGTAGTCAGATCAGTGCAAGGGATGTACTATGGGTGAGTTTGTGAAGACCACCTTTCATGAGAAGGAGAACCATGCTTCGGTGATCTTGGAGAGAATTCACATAGACATGTGTGGACCTTTCTCGGTTGCTTCAACAGAAAAACATGAGTATTATGTTATATTTTTTGATGACTATTCTTGTAGATGCTGGATCTTCTTCATGCATAAGAAGAGTGAAACATTGTCAAATTTATGTGAGTTTAAAGCATTGGTGGAGAAGGAGTCGAGGAAGCAAGTGTAGGCTCTGCAGAGCGATAATGGTGGTAAATATATCTCAAAAAAATTCAAATACTTTTGTAGAAAAGAAGGAATTCGTAGAGAACTCATAACACCTCATAACCCACAACAGAATGGCATCATGGAGAGGAAGAACAAAACAATCATGGGTGTTGCACGAGCTATGTTGCATGAATAGCACCTAAAAATGCACTTGTGGGTGGAAGCATGCAACATTGTGGTTTATGTGCAAAATCGTTGTCCTCATAGAGTACTTGGCATGAGTACACCTGAAGAAGCTTTTACTGGTAAGAAGCTTGATATTTCTCATTTGAAGATTTTTGGCTCATCTGTTTACATTCATGTGACAAAGGATGCCAGGAATAAGCTAGAGCCGACTGCAAAAGTTGGGATATTTGTGGGGTACACAGAAACGCCCCATAATTATTGTGTGCATTTTCCAACTAGTCGGATGACTGTGGTGCGACGGGATATAAAATTCAATGAGGATAAAGCCATGAAGTTGTCGTTTGAGAGGGAGCTACACTTGCATGCAGAGGAGGAACTTATTATTCCAAAAGATGAGCCTCAAGATCTGGAGCAACCACAGGAGGAGGGTCATGGAGTGGAGGAGTCCACTCAAACTGAGCCAAACATCAGAACAGGCAGAAGGCATACCATAGAAGCTGAGAGACTGAAGCTTGATGCGGCATAGAATGTTGGAGTGCCTACATCACAACGCAGATAGAGACAATCACCTGACTGATTCACTGGATGCATGGATCTCATGAGAAAGTGTATCGTGACAAAGCCATCTTCTTTTGAGGAAGAAACATAGGAGCCCACATGGATGGATGCCATGGTGGAGGACTATGACTCCATTGTCAGAAACAATGCTTGGGAGATTTTTCCAAGGCCGGTTGGTAAATTAGTGGTAGGTTCAAGATGGATCTAAAAGGTAAATAAAGTTATTGATGGGAGCATAGAGAAGTATAAGGAAAGCTTTTTTTCCCAGGGCTTCTCACAGATCGAGGGGATTTATTATGAATAAACCTTTGCACCTGTCACACGGTATTCTTCCATAAGGACCATCATTGCTCTCTCAGCGCAGATGGGTTGGCACATTCAGCAAATGGATGTGAAGACTATTTTCCTTAATGGGATCATTGAGGAAAAAGTGTACATTGAGAAGCCTAAAGGATTTGAGATCTTCAACAGTGAGTCGCGTGTGTGTAGAATCAAAAGAGCGTTGTATGGGCTGAAGAAATCACCCTGTGCTTGCTACACATGGATTGATAGCTATTTCACTGGACTTGGCTTCACCAAGAGTGAGGCGGATGCAAACCTATACCAAATTTTTGTGGAGGGTAAGATTTTAATCCTTTTTCTTTATGTTAATGATTTAATACTAACGGGTGATGAGCAGTTGATACACTCATGTAAGGAATACCTTGCAAAGGAGTTTGATATGAAGGATTTGGGCCTCCTTCATTATTTCCTTGGATTGGAAATATGGCAGCGAGTGAACTATGTGTGTCTCAAGGCAAGTTTTCTCGAGAGATACTTGGTAAGTTTTACATGCAGGACTGCAAGCCCATGGATACTCCTCTTCCAGGAAATTGGAGGAAAGAGGATCCTACATCGGTAGAGGTAGTGGATGATATTGTCTATCGACATTTGGTGGGTTCACTCATGTATTTATTTAATACAAGAGCAGACATATTCTATGCGGTGAACCAGCTTAGTCAAGCGATGGTTAAACCTTCCAAGCTTTTTTGGAAGGCAGGCAAGCATGTATTGAGATATCTTAGGGGCACATCTAAGTATGGCCTATGGTACAGACAGACGGATGAGTTGAAGTTGCATGGCTTCATGGATGCAGATTGGGTAGGCATCCCAATGGATAGAAAGAGCACATCAAGAGGGGTTTTCAGTATCAAATCTACAACAGTTTCTTGGTACAGTAGGAAACAAATATCCGTGGCACTCAGTTTAGCAGAAGTAGAATACATGGCAGCAAGTCAAGCTGCATGTGAGGCTATCTAGACGAGGAAGATCCTATCAGTTTGTTCAGTTCTCATTTATATCCTACAGTGATACATTGTGATAATCATAGTTGCATTAAAATATCGATTAATCCTATGTTTCATGAAAGATCTAAGCATATAGACATCTGGTATCATCATATCATAGATTGTGTGCAGCGGAAGATCATGTTGCTTCAGTACATTCCTATGGAAGATCAAGATGTAGATATTCTGACGAAGGCACTCACCAGGAGAAAATTCGAATACCATAGAGGCAGGATCAGGGTGAAGGATAATCCCTACCCTATTGAGAGGGAGTGTTGAGATTCAACAAGATGATGAGCTGAGTGAAAATTAAGCACCTTCACTAAGTGGGGCCCGTAGGATATTTTAAGGTGTATGTCTATTTTTAGACATAGTGAAAATATTCTATAAGTTGTAGGGTGTTATTTGTAGATGGTTGATCAAGTTGGAAAAATAGATGATATTCTATTTTTAGAAGATTGGGTGAATTCTATTTATAGATCTCTAATCTAAAAATAGGTGCATGTCGATTATTGTTAGCCCTTAATAATAATCCAACAATCAATATCAAATTATTCTCTAGGAGCACTTTATTTCAATGAAAAGATTTAGAAAATCAGTGGGCTGAAGGAATTACACAACTCCTAGGGTGGTTGGTGACTCATGCATGGAGGACTTCGTTAGAACTGAAGTGACAGAGTTGTGACAAAGTTGGAAGAGTAGTTATGGGAGTTGTTATTTAGTTTAACTCAATTAAGTGAGTTAAACTCAGTTGTGCTAGTTGTATCTAGTTCTAACTAAATATACACTACTGAGAGTTTAGTGAATTAATTATTTAATTAATTCATAACTAGAGACTCACTTGCAACTGAAAAAATATACCAGTTAACTACTTGCATGTCAGTTCCAGTGGAGACCTAGTGGAGAGATAGGTGAAAGGGTGAGATGGAATATCTGTTGTGACTAGATGCATTCAATGCATCTGACACACATTGGAGATTCCAATGAGGATTTTTTATTCAAGGCAAGACCAAGTCGAATTCATTTAGGGGTCTTCTTTAGCAGGGATTGCGCAGTGGAGGCAGGCTGTCAAGAGGCAAGAAATTGGTGCATAGATATGCAAATTTCTACATGATAGTGTGTAATGATTGTTGATTGTACTGAGAGCTTGATGTACTAAGCTTTGAATGAGATTATAACATGATCCATTGACATACATAATTATATATGATAGTTGGGGATTTTATCTTTAAGCTTTCCCTTTCAACAATTATTTTTATGTGTGATTGATTTTGCTTCATATGTTAGTTTTGCAATTGGCGATTTAATTTATGCAAAGAATTAAGTGGAAGGATTTTGTATTTAACATAAGTTAGTTTGTTAGATCAGGGAATTCTGGTAATATACATGCATCTTGTATAATTTCTACACAATGAAACTAAAATAAATTGCAGAAAGGAAATGACAGAAATGAAACTATTTCAATTTGCAAAAAGGAAACTAATTTAGACCACACTTAACTTGGCCAATTGTCTAAAAACACCCTACTCTATCTATCATGCTCCTATATATGTATTTATTCATGACCTAATTCTAATTTTAAGAAGTGTGCTTGTAGTTTGGAGGGAAAAGGGCTAAAGAGGCTAATGGAGGGCTTAACGCATGAAGCAAGGCTTAGAAGTGGAAAGAGCGGGGTTAAACCTTATAAAACCTTATTATAGCACAAAAATGGAATTGGAGCAGAATGTTTTAAAAATTTCGATGCCGAAGAAGCGGGGGTACATTTCGGAAGTGAGAGCAAAGTGCGATTTGCGAAAAGGTAAAATCTGCAAAGTGCGAAGTGCGACAGGGTAAACATTGCGATTTGCAATGTGGTAAATGTTGCGAAGTGCGATACGCAATATCGCAATATTGTAATCTAATGTTAGAAGTAGTAATTGTTAAAGAAAACCAATTAAACGGTGTGAAGTGTGAAATGCGACGAGTGACATGGCAATGGGACCAACGGTGGAGCACAATCGCAGTATCGCAATCGGTGAATCTGAGCGGTAAGTCTTAAAAGGAAAGGGTAAATGTTGCGAAGTGTGATTGAGATGTACGATAGTGGGAAAACTAAGAAGAAAAGGGCAGAGGTAAAACTTTCATGGTTTGTTAAGAGTTTTGCGTTGAAATGGTGGTGATAGTCGTAGAACGTGAAAATAAAGGAATAGAAGGTAGACTTAGTCATTTTGAAGTGTTTTTGGGAATAAAAAGGGTTTGGTAGCTGCAAATAAGTGAAAATAGAAGGGTATAGAAGCATAACATCAGATATGGAAATGAAGCGAGAACGCGAGGGTGAAATTCTTTGGAACTTTAATACTGCTTCCTGCAAACAAACCTGTGGATTCATGCATGGGAAAACCGCAAAGAATGTGTGATAAAAATAATGAACAAGAATCAATTATTTTGGCCTGTGGGAAATCCTACCCCCCTCGAGCTCTATTGACAGAGATGAGAAGGGAAGTATAGATCCATAGCTTTTATATTTTTATCCTCCATTCTATTAATCAAATGAAAACCTACAACAACAATTTGAAATAGCAACTTGAAACTATCAGAAGAAAGATTAACTAAATGACATAAACAAAAAATAACTAATGGACATAAACAAACTAGCTAAATGATAGAAAGGAAAGAATGGTAACAGTGAGAGAAGTTGAGGCACATGGATTGGGCCCTAATCCATGATCCCAACTCTCTGGAACTAGATCAATGAAGATTCATTTGAATACTCATTGAATTAAAATGAAATCTTATTACATCGCGAAGGTCTTAAACAAAAAAGCCTAATAGAATGTTTAAATGGATGGCATGGGATGGAATGGAATGAAAATGGAATGGAATGGACTGTATTGAATGGACCAGAATTGAATGGCCGGGCCGGAATGAAATAGAATCGACCCTAATTAGCTCTTGATTAGCTTTATTTATCCTCAAGGGCAACTACCAATAGCTCCCTAAAAAATAAGTAATGAGCCCACTTGACTACAAGTGAAGTATGGCTTGAGTGCACTTAGTCTTGAGTCACTTGGCTCCCTCTAGAATTCGAATTGCTAGAGGGGATCTCATGAGGATCGTTTGACTGCCTTTGAGAGTTAAGGAGGGTTGATCTGACAGGACTATATTAGTTTGTTGTAATAAGTGTCTTTTCAGTCATAAAACATGTAAAAATTTGTCTCCATTTGTTTTCTTAAGGAATGAATAATTTAACCATGAAACATAGATGAATTTGTGAGTTTTAAGCATGTAAATATGCCTAAATAAAACTGAAAAACAATGTATAACAGAGAAATAAAATCACACATAATATTTACACAATAAGCATGATGAAGCAGTTCACCCCTCTTGGGCTACATCTACTAGTCCAGCTCCCAATGGCATGTCACTCTTTGTAATTATGCTCAAAATTTCAAATACATATGTTTACAAGCCTCCAATGGTTGTTTTCTCTACAGAAATGGCTCTAGAATGCTCAAATTA
This sequence comes from Pinus albicaulis, assembly GCA_034641835.2. Taxonomy (NCBI): domain Eukaryota; kingdom Viridiplantae; phylum Streptophyta; class Pinopsida; order Pinales; family Pinaceae; genus Pinus; species Pinus albicaulis. Next base: position 1,321,646,431 of record CM076580.1, on the reverse strand, counting down.
GTCTAGGTAGACTCTTTTTTCACCCAAATTGGTCGAAAATTGACCTCCCTAACCATTTTTCCAATGGCAGCTACAAATGCTCCACTAAATGTGGAGAACTATAGTTTAACTATAGTTAAAATATCAAAATCCGCCTAATTTAAATGGTGCGCTAAAATCCCGCCAGTGGAAATCATTTGAGTTTAATGTTTATGGTTAAGGGAGAGGGTGGCCACATGCCGACCCCCCCAAACTTTGCAGTTAGATAACTACGCATTTAAAAAGGTTGGAGTGGAATCGAGAGTGCAGCAGAGTTCTGAAACTATCGCACAGGGGGTTATGCATGTGAACGCATTGAAATTTAAGAGCGCCAGTTGTTACGGGTTAGAAAAATGGAGTGATAGTCTCAGATGTCGCGGTTTTAACATGTGTTATGTGACCAGTCGTTGTTATCTGTCAGAGTAAAAATTGTATGGAACCATTGGTATTACATTTTTATGTCACGGTTATGTCATGTGAACACAACAACAGGGCCATCGGTGGTTCCCCCCCCCCCAACTTGCACTTCAATACTCTTTAAATTAAACCAACGAACTAATAGGTTAAGTATCAATGTGTAGCGGAATTGGTCGGAGGCTTGCAGGCGCGCATGGAGGTCATGGGGTCAAACTCCCTGAACCCAAACAAAAATTTGATCCATCATACAGGGGATACGTGGCAGCCTCTGGGCTGGCCTTGTGTAACCCATCCAATGGCCCATAAATCAACTCGTACAACCAAATCAATGAATCACATAACGCCACTTGGCATTCATTGGTTGGCTTGGGAAAACATAATATTCTTAGGAATATTCCACTTTTTGCTGATTGGGCATCCCAATCACCCCTATCACAAAATTTATTTGTTTGGGAAATTTACTAGAACATGATATCTCCTTCATACGACATCGACTTTTCAAACTGTTCAATGCACCGAAATCAAAACGACGAGATCTACCTGGTCGCTCAGGTTCGGTACAATTTCAAGCACTTTCAATTTTGAGCAAAATTCATGATCTCCTGATCACACCTCCCCATTGGGAAGCTTTCGGACCCAAAAAACTCTCTTTATTACTGAATATGAAGATGAGGAGACCGTGTCCTCACTCTTCCAGTCTTTATCCACTGAAATTTCCCTAATTTCATTAATTGGAGCTTTTCATGAAAACACAAATTTTTCCTTGATTACGTTGACCATCCATTGTTGTCTTTGACACCATCATGCTACAAATTTTCTGAATTTTTAGAAAATCAATCTAAATTTGTAGTAAAAATCTTGTTTCTACATTGGTCAATAATCATAGGAAACTTGGAATCTTTTTCACCTTGCACTATGTCCTTATGGTGAATTTTTACTGCTTTTGCCTTGAACTTGTGTCAACTTTTGACCAAGTTTCTTCGCCATTGTACTATGCCTTTTGGAAAAAAGCAATGAACATTTCTAAAACCCATGCCTTCTTTTCCAAGTTTCTTTTTCCTCTCTTTGACCTTTGCAACCTCTTGTACTGACACCTTGTTTTCAACACCGTTCAACACCAATGTTGAATGTTGCAACTGCTTGTCACTTTATTTCAAAGACAACCTATTTTCAGTTTGAAACAACTCATTACATATATCAACATTTGTTTGAAAAGTATTATGTAAAACATCTCTTTGTTTTATCATCATCAACGTCAAGTTTTGGCTTGCATTGACTAGCCTCTTCATTTTCCCTGCATTAACTAAAGAAGTATCTAGTTTCTTACGATTAGTTCTCACAATATACTCCTTGCCATCTTTGAATAAATGGTATTTTTTCTCATGACGATGGAAGATTGCTTTCCTGTCATACAAGTAAGGACTTCCCAACACCATACCTGTTATGTCAAGTGGAACCACATCTAATTCAACCGTGTCAATGAAATGTGCAATTATTGCAAACCAGAATATGCACTTCTTCGAAACCTTTAAATTTGCATCCTTACAAATTGGACCAAGTGGATATGGTTTAGGATGTGGAATGGTCTCAAGATTAAGTTTCTTTACCAAGTCTTTAGAGATTAAATTTTCTTGTGACCCACTGTCAAACAATGTGTCAATCTTGGTATGTTTGGATATGACCCTCACATGAAAAAGTTCAATTATCTCCTCTTCATTTGGAGCTTGTATGTGACAGTTTGATGTACTAAAACCGGGTTTAGTTTCAATCTCTTTCCCCTTCATGTTCTTTAGTCCCATGGCTATAATTTGTGTTTCATCTCCTAAATCTGACCCTAAGTATTGTTCAGCTATAGCAATAGTTTTTCCTTTCTCCTTGGCTTTCTCTTTGTCTTTCAAGCTATCGGGTTTCAATTCTGGATGAATTTTCCAACAATGGTATTCAACATGGCTAGTTTTTGAAAAAAAATTGCAAAATAATTTTCCCTTCTCTTTCCTGATATTTGCATTCCTCTTTTTCTTCCATAAACTCATTTTCCTCATTCTCATCTATGTTTTTTTTCCCCTTGCCTTCAAGTGTGTGGCTTGTTGTTGAGGAGGTAAATCCCCTCTGCGGACAGAGGCAATCCCTACTAGCCCATCATGGGTCTAGCAACAATCATCAAATGCTACAGCGAAAGTTCCTAATTGCGAATAAATAGACCAACGATGGAGGCCTACCTGGAATCCAATGCTATGATCCATAAAAGAGACAGTGTTCTCGTTCCTCAGCCTCGGCAGATCACGATCCCCACAATCTCCATGAATGGACACCTGCACATGCCAGAAACAACACGAATACAAGCATAAAATCCAGAATACACAACTATATATCAGCCAGAAAGGATATAACTCATCATTATCATAAGTGAAAAACAGAGTGGAACCATAACTGGTATTCATTCATTAATAAGCAATCGAAAGAGAGTACAACCAATGTTCTGATGCTGCGGTCTCCTTCGGAAGGGTCTCCAGTCATTCACGTCTCACAAAGCTCGCCAGGGAAGGGGCAAGCCTCTCTAGAGTCTCTCGACGATAGTCTCCTTACTTGAGTCGGCCTTAAGGGAAGAATGAGGGCTCTTACAGCATGAAGGCTCTTGGGAATTTGGAGATTCAAAGCTTAGGCACTTCAAGACTAGCTTGCAATGGAAATGGGCAAGCTTTTATAGAAGGAGGAAGGGGAGTTGGGATCCCTATAATTGTGGGATTGGCCCTATCATCAATGAAGCTTCCATGAGAGGTGGAAAACCACCTCCCTTCCATGGAACTCCCGAGGCCAAACCTCCCAACTTAAGATAGATAGCAGTTTCTAAGTTTGTTGAAACAAAACTTCCGCCTTTCTTATTTAAAAAACACTCCTTAAATAGGCTGGCGCGACTGCGACTCTGGGACAGAGCGCCAGTTAGTGCGGCCTCTTTGTAGGATTTTCCTCATTGGCGCGAGTGATGAACTGGCTGCCCGCGCCAATGCAAAAAGGGATGTTTTTATGGTTTTTTGCAAGGAGATGTCTTTAGGGAAATTGAAGCTCATGTTTAGAGGAGTGCAATGATAATGGTTTCAAGGCATGACATTGCTCACAGGTCACATAATGGGCCCTCCAAAGTGCGGGATGGGGAATGGTAGGGACGGTGACAAATTACTGTGTAACAGATGCCCCCTAAAGCATGAGGCCCGAGAGAGAGAGAGAGGGGTGAAATGCTTTACGAGAACGTGTCCAACTGAAGCTCCGCCGTCGGAAAACCTACGTGAAGAAATAAAACTGATATCTCAAGTACATGATGTATATGTGGTATGGACGCAGCCATCCAAAACAGAGTATACAATAATCCAGATCCAGGGTATGGGCGCAGCCATCCAATGAGGATCGATAAATAGACTCAAGTATGGTTGCAGCCATCCAGTGAATAAGTCATGTAAATAATCATAATAATCCACAATATCGCAGCCTGGATTACAACAGACACAATCCAAGGTCTTGCGCTCCATCTCGACCCAAACAAAGTACAAGTTCAAGCATGCGAATATGTGAGATGAAGTCGAACATGCAAGAACATCGTCTAATTACCAGCCAATGATGAGAGCTGTTAACAGATGTGAGAGGAACCACCAATGATGATGATGGCCCTCAAGGTACTACAGGTACAATCTACGGCATGTGAATCAATGAGCTGGTGTCGAACACCCGTAGAATCACTCGATCGGAGGCCAATGATGAGAACCTCACGTCGAATGCGACGAACCTGCCATTGAGGCATGTAGGCTCCAAGGTACCATAAGGGAGTCTCTAGATCAGCTTCCTGGATAATGAGCTGAAGTCAATAGGAAGTGACCTTGATCGAAGGTGGGACATAATGTTTCCCACATCATCGACACGAGACAGAGGAACATGATGTTTTGTTGTGAATCGGAATCATATGAGAATCAGAGGAAGGTTGATATTTGCAGAGGTCAACTTCTCTTGAACATATAAACGACACGACAGTGGACTTGGCAGTATTTGACATCAACGGATCAGAGGTCATGGTGACAAGGAAATGAGCAGATGAGAGGTCAAAAGGGATTATCCAAACCCACGGAGGCAAAGTGGAGAAACGAGATGAGATGTCCCCAACCCGACACAAATGCAAACAAGTGCCATGTTCAAGAGCAACATACTGCCGACACGACAATGATGATGGTTCCATTTTTCCCCCACCATTTATGGAAAGTACCCCAATTATTTTTGATAACAAGCTTGAAGGGGATAGCATATGATTGTAATGTAAGTCCGCCCTTCGGGTGAATCCATCCTAGTACATTTAATGAGCCCTAGGAAGGAGGAACTCAGAGAACATCATTTTGACTGAATCCGATGTCATCAGGGTTTAACGAGTCTGACAAAGGAAGAACTCGACATCTTTTCATGTTTAGAGAGTTTGAAAAGACAGCAGAAAAGTAAACTCCAAAGGTCCCTTTTCATAAATAGTTCCTCGGACCCAAAAAGGTAGAAAACAATACCCGAGAAAACCTCATAGTCGCGATAGGCTAGGGTATTCCTTTTTCGTAATCAATCTATCCCAGCCCGAAAAAGGGGTAAACGTATACTGGGTAGATGTTGATTCGTGTCCATTTTAACGAGATCAAAACGACAAGGGCCTCGGCAATCTTTTCATGTTTAGAGAGTCAGAAAAGAGCTGAAAGATGACTCCAAAGTGACTTTTTCGTGTATTTACCGAGTCCGAAAAAGTATAAAATACAACTCATTTCACCGTGAAAGTCGCGTAAAACCTGTTGCTGCACATACCAAGCAAGCGTAAAACCCATTTTCGACATAATATATTAAAATATTTGAGAAAAATAATTTTTAAAATCTATCTTGTGTCGAAAAAGTTATAAATATGCCAAAATGGTAAAAACAAAATTACATTTACTATTTACCTTGGTGAAAAGCAGCAGTGGTCCATTTGGTGTGCAAAAATTCTGACGGTGATTGCGACAGATCCGGTTTACCATTTAGATTCTCGTCTTTTACAGGTAAGGGGCGCTTCCCTGAACTTCATTTCAATCCATTTTTTGATAGTTTTCCCTCATGTATCAGATTCTTGTGGCAATTTTTTGAATTTTTAGGGCTGAGCTCATTGGCGCGGGTATCGGGTACGAACCCACGCCAATGGGCTTTTCCATGTAAAGGCCTCGCGCCACGTGGCGCGACTGTTCACAAAATAGCCGCGCCAGCGGCCGAACCCAAATTTCCGCCTACAAATTCGAAATTTTAATCAATTTAAATGAATTTTGAAGCCTACCAGAGATCTAATTAAGGGTTTGTGACCATGTGGATGCAGGAAATCAAGAAAAATGGTGATTGAGTGGAAAGAAAGAGAGCATGGAGAAGAGGATGAACAGGCCATAGAAAGTGAGGCTTGCATGAATGCCCTTAGAAATTGTGGGCTAAATAAGTTCTTCCTAACACCCTGTTTACGAGCTCAGCCCAAGCTCCTCCAGTATCTGATCAGTATTTGGGATGAACAGGAACAAGTGTTCAAGTTGCGAGACCAGGTATTGGAACTGGAGGTTTCTGATGTGTACTTTATAACCGGACTGTCTTGCAGAGGTCCGGTGCCCATCTTGACTGGGAGCAGACCATCTGGCGAGAAGATGGAAGAGGTGATGGCACGAGTGTGCCCAAGGGCACAAATGGGATCAGGGAGTTAAAAGGTGGATATCCACACCATCCCCAATCTGGCATTGAGGGTTGTCCTACATACCATCACGCGGGCTGCAGGGTTGCAGGCACCGCAAAAGGCCACAAAGGCCCAACTCCTGCTGGCCTCAGAGTGCATGACTCCACTTTTCTTTGACTGGGCTACAGCAGTAACAATCAACATGAAGAGACAGCTCACGAAATGCAAGCAAGCCAAACTGAAACAGTTCGGTTACGGTTCCATCCTAGTATCGTTTATTCTGGAATGATTACCAATCTTCCAAGGCCAAGGGGCCATCATAGCTGAGCCGATTCCACGAGAGCCAAGAATGGCTCGTTGGGCAGCACTAATGCCCAGCGCTGGAGGAGGCCAACAGATGTCGTGGAGGCCGGAGTTTTTTGGGTGGTTGCGACGCCAGTTGATTGTAGTGGAGGACTGGCCATATGCAGGAACCGATTTCACTAGAGACCCAGATCTCCCACTGCCAGAAGGAGATGACTGGGACGAGGAGTTGGGTATGACCTCATCTCTTTTGATTTTTATGATTTATGATTTTTTTGTTAATACACATTCGTCTTAACACATTTTATATGAATGCAGATGTGGGCCTCGAGAGACCAGCCAGTATGTCTCCAATCGCGCGGAGGACCCTTCTCGCCCCTCATCCTCAGGCAGAGGGCACAGGAGGGGAGGAGTTGATCCAGAATCTCGAGGGTATTGCCCGAGGGATCCCGGACTATGCTCGGCTGGCAGATGTACCGATGGCGTACCAGCGACATACGGTGGGAGTACCTAGTCGAATCCACCGACTTCTGAGACGCTTAGTGCGTGCAGTTACATGTTATCATGAGTACGATGCGGATTAGACTCTTAGGGCTTTTACCACACATATTTTTTTGAGATACATATCGTATCCAGATGTATTTAAGATGATTATGTATATTTTTGACTTTATGTGATGCACACTGTGCAAACATTTTGACACACACACACACACACACACATATATATATGCATATGAATGTTTTGGATGGATCTTTTACATGTGATGATGTTTTCTATATGTCATGCAAATGTCTATTACAAATGTAATCTAATGTATCAGTTACATAACAAACAACCCAATGCGAAATGTATTCACACAATGTATCTACTCACACACTTCATTTTTATGCAAGCTTAAAAGCACACATGAACACACACATATGCAAACTATGCTTGAAATGAGGAAGACGAGCATGCCCCCCAGCATGGTGCCTCAATTTGAGGTGCATGCCCTCCAAGCTTCAGTCCATTGAAAATGGATTGAAGGTTCAAAAAAAAAAGGCGAATTGAACATGCTATTGTTTCATTATTTTAACGAGGTTGACACACTTAAAAGAACTATCCTCAAACAACTTGTTTCATTGTTTTAGGAGCTTGACACAAGTGGAGGAACTATGCTCCGAGAACCTGGTTTCATTTTTTAAAGAGCTTGACACAGGGAGGAAACCGTGCTCTAAACGACTTACATCAAAATGAACAAGAAGGTGGTGCTTCCAAGAGTTCCACTCCCGATGGAAGTAAAACATCATGGAAGTCAGGACCCAATGCCCCCAGCACACTATGCACGACGGTGTCTTCACTGAGTGTGGGCACACGGTAGGTAGACACATAGTTGACCTGTGGTGGAGCAGATACAAGGGGTGGATAAAAACCCGGAGGGGGTGATGGTGGACCAGTTGCCACATTAGGACCAAAGAACGAAAGCTGGTCAATGGTCACGATCCATCCTTCATGCGGAAAACAGGCCACACGAAAAAGGGAGGAGACAAGCGCTCCCATGGCATAGGTGTAATCGCGCCCCAGGAGCAGATTGAAATCCAAGGGGCCTGGAACGACCATCATGTCCATATGGACGGTTTTACCTCCCAAAGTAACAGGTAACCTTGGGAGGATTCCCAATGGTTGACTCGTCCTTCTGTTAAAAGTGAGAATATTTTGCGTAACAGGCGCAAGCGGCAGTGAACCGAAAGCTTGCAAGGTAGTTGAGGATAGAATACTAATAGAGGCACCTTCGTCTATAATGGTGTTGGGTACGACCAGACCAAGAGCCTGTACTGTGATCTCGAAAGGCACGTAAGATAGAAGGCGGAATCCTGCAAATCGACTCCAATCAAAGGAGGCGACCAGACTACTTGGAGGGGATACCATCGAACTGAGAAGGTCTTCCCCTAGTGTTACATAAGAAGGAGCATCCTCCATAACCTCCATCTCGAAGGTGGGAGGGATATCCTCCGTAGCCTCCATCATGGGAGGCGAAGGAGCAGCTTCTTGAAGTACAAGGACAGGAGAATCTTTCTCCAAGTCTGAAGAATATGAAGAAATTAGAAGGACATGGGGGTGTGAGATCCACTCTTGATAGAAAAGACCTGGTGCACTGCGGACGGGGCCAGTTCAACCGATCCTATGACAAATGGTTGGTCAGTGACGGATTCGTGAATTTGAATTTCTGGGGGAGTGGGATCGACCAAAGATGACTCTTGACCAATCGTAAGATCAGCTAGTGGAGGACTCAAAGAAAGTTGTTTATAACCAGCCGGGAGGCGTGGTGTAGAAACAGTTGAGTTGTCCAAAACTCACTTGGCTTCATCCCTATAAGGACAAAGGTGAATGGCATGATGCCCTTCACACAATTTACAGGGATTGGTAATCTTACCCTGCTTCTTAGGAGTCTTACCAGTAGCAGCTGAAGACATGCCCCCAACCTGACTCCCAGAAGCCAAAGGAAACGGTGGGCAACCATTGGACCATATTTCGAGTACCTTGGGAATGCTAGGGCAGTCTCGAAGAAGATGGTCTCCTATGCACAACATGCAAGGGAAATTGACTTTCTGTGGAGGGTTGGAAGGTTTATCAGGAGGAGATATTTCAGAAACAGTGGCTGCACTTTTAGCCTCTCGCTTATTAGACTTCTTCTTCTTTGTCTTCTTCTTCTTCTTCTTAACCACCTGGTTACTCGAATCCAGGCTTTCACCAGGCGAAGTAGAAGAGGAGGACGCAGAAACAGGCGAAGAAGGGGAGAGGTCCACCTTGGAATCAACATGATGTTGTTCAGGTGGAGGAACTGATTGAACAGTAGCAGAGATATTCGAGACCATAGAGGTTGAAAACAACCAAACAGGAAACCCAACAGTTAACCCAGGAAGGGACAACGTTGCCATGTAAGGAGCACCAACATCCCCAAAAGGAGGAAAATGGCTAGGATTCCCTTCTAGGGGGATTCCTTGGTTGGTGAGCTCTGAGAAAGTTGCCATCAAAACTCAAAACCACACACGGGCTGAAAAAGAGTCAAGACACACGATCAAACGGTCAACAAGAAAAATCTAAGAGGGCGTGTAATCGTGGGTGATTAATTTTTACCACATTGAAAAATAAGAAACTTTACTGTTTCATGTCTTAAGAGTCGAGAAACGATAAAAAGATGACTCTATCTCTTTTAGATTTGACACAAGAGTGAAAGGACAAGCGCTTGGAGATCTTTTCAAGTTTAGGGAGTCAGAAAAGATCAAATGACTGCTCAGGAATACTAGGCAAAAATGGTGTACCAAATAACCGTGAACTGCAATATACACCTTGGTTTCAATAATGAAAGAGAAATCAACCAAGGACTTTCCGTACGTGCAGGCAATCTCCCCGAATGTTGTGTTCGGTGTATCACGGGTATAGGGCGGTAGACTCGGCTTCCTACGAATAAAGGATTGAAAACCTAGAGGGGTCTCCCTTTATATACACGACGGTACGGGGAGCACAAGTCCGTACTAGCACTGTCTAAATCCAAAAGGCGAACGACAGCTACTAGGTTTAAAGACGCCGGAACACGTCTCTAGCTTAGACTTCTAAATGTGTTTCGTTAGATTTCAATGCTGCCTTAGTGTAAATTGAGTAGATTTTAAAGTTGATCTTCAATTACATTTCAGTTTTCAGGCCCTAACGAATGTGATGTCTCAATGACTCCTAAATGCAAAGCTACATTCCACAGTACATCATTTCGTTCGATGAAAACTAGCTACAGAAGAGTTGAGAGCTTTTGCACAAACAAAATGATCGGAAGACAAACAATGATATCTCTAATGCAACTAATGAAATTGAAAAATTTTCATTCAAATCACTAATTACTAGTAAAATCGAAAAGATTACAATTTGCACTAATCAACCAAAAGCAAAAGAGATTTTTTTTTTAAATTTTCAACGTTTGATGGCTAGATGCACTAAAAAAACTGAAAACAAACGGAACAACTTGAGAAACGATATTAAGAGAGCAAAAAAAACAAGTTTCACTCAATGACACCAACAATCAGATCTCAAATCGACCAAAGTCTCTCAAAACCGAGAAAAAGTCTCAAAGGCTCCAATGGACCGTGTGATCTAGGCCCAAAGCAAGACCAAAATTAAATTTGAATGAAGAAAAGAGGAATCACCCAAAAATCACAATGAAATGGTGAAAAACTACTAAGAGAATTCAGAGGAGCAATCAGAGAATTGACTGGATTAACAAGACACCAAAACTCCTAAGGAGGGCTCGATACACAAGGCCACTAGATGCCCTAGGGCTTAAAATGTGAAATCGATGGAGAAAAGCAAACAACCAAAGGACGAAGGCAAATTCCCAGTCAAACAGGACTCCAGCACACTCAAGTAGCCGAAAAACCAAGAAGAAAAACACTGACCAGACCCAGAGAGCTCAAAACTGAGAAAGCCCTAATGCCTCACAGGAGTGGCGCGACTGTGAGATTGAAACTGGCGCCAGAAAGCAATTGGTGTAGGCTATACAAAAGCAACATGCGCCAATTGGCGCAACTGTCAAGATAAAAAGCACGCCAGTCAAGTTCCTCAGCCAAAAATAAAAAAGAACTACTCCAGAAGCAGATCAATGATATCCAAGCAAACCAAGAAGCAAAAAACAACAAAAGAACCCAGCCCAGAAGGCTAACCAAGAAAGGAAAACCACGAAACAATCAAAACGAGACAATCAAAACTAGAATATTCCCTAGCGGAGTTGCCAAATTTTTGAGGAGGTAAATCCCCTCTGTGGACAGAGGCGATTCCTACTAGCCCAGCACGGGTCTAGCAACAATCATCAAATGCTACAGTGCAAGTTCCTAATTGTGAATAAATAGACCAACGATGGAGGCCTACCTGGAGTCCAATGCTATGATCTGTAGAAGAGACATCGTTCCCGTTCCTCAGCCTCGGCAGATCACGATCCCCATGATCTCTGTGAACGGACACCTGCACATGCCAGAAACAACACGAATACAAGCATAAAATCCAGAATACGCAACTATATATCAGTCAGAAAGGATATAACTCATCATTATCATAAGTGAAAAAAAGAGTGGAACCATAACCGGTAGTCATTCATTAATAAGAAATCGAAAGAGAGTACAACCAATGTTCTGACGCTGCGGTCTCCTTCGGAATGGTCTCCAGTCATTCACGTCTCGCAAAGCTTGCCAGGGAAGGGGCAAGCCTCTCTACAGTCTCTCGACGATAGTCTCCTTACTTGAGTCGACCTTAAGGGAAGAATGAGGGCTCTTACAGCATGAAGGCTCTTGGGAATTTGGATATTCAAAGCTTAGGCACTTCAAGACTAACTTGCAATGGCAATGGGCAAGCTTTTATAGAAGGAGGAAGGGGAGTTGGGATCCCTATAATTATGGGATTGGCCATATCATCAAGGAAGCTTCCATGAGAGGTGGCAAACCACTTCCCTTCCATGGAACTCCCGGAGCCAAACCTCCCAACTCAAGATAGATAGCAGTTTCTAAGTTTGTTGAAACAAAACTTCCGCCTTTCTTATTTAAAAAACACTCCTTAAATTGGGTGGCGCGGCTGCTGCTCGGGACAATTGCCGGTTATACAGCTTCTCTTTGTGATTTTCCTCATTGGCGCGAGTGATGGACGGTTGTCGCGCCCAGTAAAAGTTGTTTTATGGTTTTTTGCAAGGAGATTTCTTTAGGGCAATTGAAGCTCATGTTTAGAGGAGTGCAATGATAATGGTTTCAAGGCATGACATTGCTCACAGGTCACATAATGGGCCCTCCAATGTGTGGGACGGGGAATGGTAGGGACGATGACAAATTACTGTGTAACACTTGTACACAAACTTCATCTAGACTTGTAGGATTAAACATGAGGATAGTATGTCTTAGGTAGCTATGTAAGCCTCCTATATACTTGAGCAAAGTGTCTTGGCTATGCAAATCTACCCCTAATAAGAGAGCTCTTCTCCTAAATTCTTGGGTGTAAACTTGTACATTTTGTCCTTTCAAATGTTTAAAATTTTTCCAGTCCATTATGACTTTATGCATGTGAGCTAATGAATAAAACTATTGTTTTATTGTAGAAATGAAATTAGCCCATGATAGAATAATCTTACCATGCTTCTTGATCTCCTCCTTTGTCTTGGCTTCCCACCAAACAAGTGTTGCACCTTCCATTCTCAATGAAGCTAGTTGGATTTTGGTATCATCATCATGAAAGTTTTGGATTCTCAAATAGACCTCCAGTTTCCTTGTCCAATTATCAAGATCTTTTGCATTGATTTCACCATCAAACAATGGCAATTCAAACTTAACATCAAATTTTAGAAAAGTGATTTTACTAGTGTTCTTTGACTTGTGTGGCTGATGTACTGAAGATGAAGTACAGGATGATGATAATGAGGGTGAGGATGGTGACTTTCCACTGCCTCCATTTACTCCATTGCCCTTCTTTGACTTATCTTAATCATTGTGACCTCCTGATGATCCCTGCCCTTCCTTGTGAAGTTTGGACCATTCTTCTTTTAGTTTCTCATTCCTTTCTTGATAAAGACTCTAACCATCTCTGTCAAGTCAAGAAATTATTTTCTGTACACTCTTTCTTCCTCTTTGGGATCCACTTCTTCATGGATTTCTTCTTCCTCTGAAGGCATGCTTAATGTTGCTTCTACTTCTTTTGGAGGTGAAATAGGTGGCAGAGAATGTGGGAATCTTTCCCTCCTTTTTTGTGCCTCACTTTGAGACCCTCTTGCTTCCACTAATTTGCCTTCTCCTCTCTTATGCTTGAGCCTAGTAAGCATGTGAACACTTGCAAATAGTTAAACAAACATTTGCACTCAAAAACACCATAGAATAAACTCTAGCTCTGATACCTACCTAATCTAAAAGGACTATATTAGTTTGCTATGCTAAGTGTCTTTTCAGTTATAAAACATGTACAAATTTTTCTCCATTTTTTTTCTTAAGGAATGACTAATTTAACCATGAAACATAGATGAATTTTTGAGTTTTAAGCATGTAAATAAGCCTAAATAACGCTGAATAACAGTGTATAATAGAGAAATAAAATCACACATAAGATTTACACAGCAGGCATGATGAAGCAGTTCACCACTCCTGGGCTACATTTGCTAGTCCAACTCCCAATGGCATGTCCCTCTTTTTCATTATGCTCAAAATTGAAAATAAATATGTTTACAAGCCTCCAATGGTTGTTTTCTCTACACCAATGGCTCCAGAATGCTCAAAATAGTCTAGGTAGACTCTTTTTTCACCCAAATTGGTCGAAAATTGATCTCCCTAGCCATTTTCCCAATGACAGCTACAAATGCTCCACTAAATGTGAAGAACTGTAGTTTAACTGCAGTTAAAATAGAAAAATCTTCCTATTTTAAATGGCATGCTAAAATCCTACCAGCAGAAACCGTTTGAGTTTAATGTTTACGGTTAAGGGCAGGGGTGGCCACATGTCGAACCCCCCCAAACTTCGTGGCTAGATAAATCTGCATTTAAAAAGGTTGGAGTGGAAACTGGAGTGCAATGGAGTTTCAAAACCGTCACACCAGAATTTATCCATGTGAACACATTGAACTTTAAGACCGCCAGTTGTTATGGGTTAGGAAACTAGAGTGATAGTTTCAGATGTCACAGTTTTAACATGTGCTATGTGACCATTCATTTTTATCTACCAGAGTAACAATTTTATGGAACCACTGGTATTGTAGTTTAATGTCATGGTTATGTCATGTGAACACAACCACGGGGCCATCGGCAGTCCCCCCCGGCCCAACTTGCACTTCAATACTCTTTAAATTAAATTGACGAACTAATAGGTTAAGTATTAATGTGTAGCGGGATTGGTTGTAAGCTTATGGGTGTGCATGGAGGTGATGGGGTTGAACCCCCCGGACCCAACCAAAATTTTCATCTGTTGTACAGGGGACACGTGGCAACCTCCGAGCTGGCCATGTGTCACCCATCTAATGGCCCATAAATAAACTCATACAACCAAATAAATGAATCACATAATGCCACTTGACATTCACTGGTTGGCTTTGGAAAATAGAATATTCTCAGGAATATTTCACCTTTTGCTAACAGTATCTGCATGTTCACTGAGCATCCTAGTCACACATGTCAGAAAAAAAAAAAATTGTTTTGGAAATCGTTCAGAACGCGATATATTCCTCATATGACATCGATTTTTCGAATCGTTTGTGGCACCGAAATTAGAATGACAAGATCTACTCATTCGCTCAGGTTTGGTATAGTTTTGAGCACTTTCAATTTTGAGAAAAATTCACGATCTCCTGATAAAGGGTGGAAAAAGCCCTTGAATCTCTCCAAGTTTTCTCCCTAATTTACTGATATTGTGCTCATTTATTCTCCAACATTGATCTTCCAGTGGTAGGGAGAAAGTCCCTAAATCATCTCCTTCTCCAAATCTGCATAACCTACCAAATATTTTCACAATATTCTACAAAAATAACCAATATTAGGCACAAATATGCAATTACCTTTAAACCTTCCTAAAAAAATATTGAAGCATAAGGAAACATTATTAAGTGTAGAAGGAGAGATTATATATATATATATTCATTTGCATAAGGTAGATGGGCTTAATAAAGGTTAGATGGGCCTTATTTTGTGTCTAATTTAGAGGCCCATCACTTTGTATTTGATGCAATATGGGCGCACCTAGTTCGGCCTATTAGTTAGAGACGCTCGTGAGGGAGAAATAAATTATCTTCTTCATCTAACAACATGCCAACCACTTCAATGGTTTCTTGACAAGGTTTTCCTACATGTTTTTAATAATTTATTCATATTCATCATAAGGAGCATGGGACATGCCTACCTCGTATAAACACTTTTGTATCAATATATCTTCAGAGCATGGTTTTCTATAGTTCTCAGTCAAGGATATTTCCCCAATCATCTTCGTAACAAGTTTCTCTCTCATGAAGTAAGTAAGGCTAATCGTTAGAATAAAAAAACACGGTGTATTTTGGCTGTACATTTGTTACTAACCTCACACATTAAAGGGAAACTATTATCAGGAGAAAATGGTACACTTATTTGTATGCAGAAAAAGACACTTAGAGTCAATGATAAGAATATACAAAGGTTACAATTTCAGTTGGAAACATTATGAAAGGAAAAAAAGAAAAATATTTCCTAAGGTTTAATTAAAAAATCAACCCTTGCAGGTGCTACACAACTAAAAATTAATTACATCGCGAATTTTCCTTCGATGTCTATGAGGGGCGCTAGAAGCCTAGTCAACATTTAGGACACAAATTTGCTTGAAAAAAATTTCTTATCTTAACATGATGGGTTGATCATTTGAGCCTTGAACCCCATGAAGCCATAATGGAAAGGGTATGGTAGCTCTCATCTCATTTATGAGGCAAACGAACTCATTGATGAGCCAAAGGAGGGAAGGGGTGTTCAAAATTTCTATAAATACAAGTTCATGGAGAGCCAAAAACAAGAAGAATTTGTGAATTTTTATGCTACCAAAATTGCTCCAAACCAATCTAGAATACCATTGTGAAGTGAATTCCACCATTTTAGATATTTTTATATGATACTTTGAGTATGAGAGAAAGAGCTTGAAAAAGAGATTGAAAAGGGGAAACCCCTATTGAGAGATATTCAACACCATTTCTCAAGAAACTCTCTTCAAGTGTCTTTGATACTTTATTTGTAACTCTTCCACCAACAACAATCAATAAATAAGATCGTTTTCCTACTCCTTCGTTGATTTTTTTTTCTTCACAAGCTTATTCTATGTTATTCAACTTAGTTTTAGTTTATTATTTTTCATGCATTGTTTCCATTCCACTGAATGTTTTGTTAATCCATATGTGCTAGATAAAATCACTCATTTTTTTTCATACTCCTTGTAGGAAGAAAATAACTACAAGGTAGGTGTTTTTAGGACTCATAGGAAACTAGGCACACCATATAATAAGGTTAATAATGTCAAGGAATGAGTCTCAGATGGAGGTGTACATGGAGATCAAGAGGCAATTCACCTAGCACATAGGCTCAAGCTACATAAAAAATTGGGGGAATGGCAGGGTGGCGACCTTTCCCTGACCTCACCTCAAGCCACATTTAGTACAACCATGCGATGAGTTATTTGTAGAGGAAATAACATTTACCCCTGATGCATGACATGGAATCAAGAATAATTGAACAAAAAACTCCTTTAGGATGTCTCCCGGTGTTGAGAGAAATAAATTGTTGGTGGTTTGGAGCTACTGTGACACATAGGAAGCCTCAAAGAATGACAGGGCATTTCATCATTATGATAATCATGGTGAGAGAGATAGCCTGAGCTTGACAAGGTGGTAGGGGACGAGGTCGTCAAGTTCTTCCCCCCTTTCATGCTTAGTGTGAGGAGAAATTTGATGAGGATATTCCAATTCACATTCGCAGACTCATGTTTTCCATAGAGATCAAGGAGTGTCACAACACCAACAATTTTATGAGTTTCCAAGAATATATTACCAAGACATCTCAGGGACCAGGAGGAAATTAGAGATAATTATGAAAGCAGGATGGTGAATGCCAATTCCTTTGAAATTCATACATGAATGATGCTTAAGAACTTGGCCAGGGTAATGAGGATCCCATTTATGCCTCCTCCACCTCCTCTAGAATCACCCAATTCACATGATAGGTTTGAAGTGGAGGGGTATTCCCACCAAATAAATATACCCTCTCTCCACAATCACTCATAAATGTAAACAAATAAGAAAAAGGTAGTGGATAACCATATCTCTCTGGAACCACTAGAACAAACATCAAACCTAGAATGTTAGACAAGAGTTGAGGAGCTAAAGGACTCATATAGAGAACTCATTGAATGGTAGCATCTTTCTTGGCTTTTAGAGGGATACGATAACCCATTCTTATTACTAGTTGCAAGAGAAATCCTGAAAAGCGAAAGGTTAATATGGCAAGGTATCAAGGGAGGGAGTTCAACTAGGTCAGCCCAAATCTAACCAGGAGAAGGCCCAACCCCACCAAGTATGATGAATTTCTAGGACTTTTTATTCTTAAAGGCTTTCATTTTCATGTAAATTTTATACTATAGACTGTCTAGTCTCTACCATGTTCTTTTTGGTTTCTTTGTCACATGGTAAATCTATTTCACCTCCAAAATTCTTCCTTTTCTTATATTTTGGAGCCTAAACTTCTACTCATAGGATCTTATCTTGCATTGTTATCAATCATTCATGCTTTTATTGAAACTTTTATTTTCATTCATGCTTGTGTTAAATTTCTTTTTCACTTAACTCATCTTTCTAAGTTACAAGTTAATCTTTGAACTTGGTCTTGTAGTAGTTTTGGGCTTGCCTCCAAAAACTACGCAATCCGTGAGGGCAGGCTTGACCTTGATGACTGGAAGATATTCCTTGATCCCAGAAACTGTACAATCATGGATGGAAGCCCGACACTGAGCCCATACACTACACAGTCCATCACTGAGCTCAGAAACAATGCAGTACACTAAGCTGAAAACTTAACCACTTCCCTAGAATTGCACAATTCTTCGCAGAAGTGTACATGAAAGCTTCCTAAAAAAATAATAATAATAATAAAATAAAATAAAATAAAATAAAATAAAAAATGAAGAAAAGATAAAAATTAAAAAACATACCTAAAAACTAGGGATATATTTTTAGTAACCTGAAGGAGGCACACTTGCTGCTTTTGGAAACATTGACCATGTGCTTATTTTTCCTTGATATTAGACATGCACGTCATAAACCCTAATTTTCTCAAATCTATTTAACTGACACCTCTAGAGCTCATTTGAAAACTTGATCTTGGAGCTCTAGCATATGTTGGCAATATTATTCTTATGTCTTAATATGTTGTCCTTGATGGAAACTCTTTGTCAATCGATATAATATATGTCTTCTGGAGAAGCTCAATAGGTTGTAAAAGTTCCATCAAAAGAAATGTGTAAAGTCCAGCAGAAGTTGGTTAATTTTCATAGTGAAGGTTCTATACATGGGTTTGTACATGACAAGTAGTGTATACACACAGATAAGAACAATCCAAGTCGCATATGCCTTTTGAGCTCTAAAAAATTGATACCAGGGTCTTTACCATAGTATTAGCCCACAGTATTGAGCGCTAGGTTGTCTATTTTATTCCATCCAAGAACACCATCGACAATTGTGTGGTTTTGACTCATCGTATTGGTAAAGGCTAAATATATATAAGGAGAATAATATCATAGTGCAAGTAAGGAATAGGTGAGGGTTGTTACTGAATACTTCTCTCTAAAGTATATTTGCATGGGGTGAATTATGTATTATTGGTAGCTCTGAATCTATGATGCACCCTTGGACACAATGATGGATCAAGATATCTTGACCTGAATAACTATATACTTGATATATTGAAGAGATGATTAGATTTGTGACCTGGTACATGTTCGTTGAAGTGAAGTGAAGAAATCTGGGTATGTTCTATAGATTTGAAACATTCTGCAAAATTAATATTTACAGATCTATACGCTAGTTCGTCTTGGTAAATGCGCGTATATACACGGATTTGTCTTTAGAAAAGTGTGTATGGAAGTAAGGTTTTTATGGAGCTTACTGAAGAGGTTATCTATTTAATGTTGTTGTATTTCTAATGTCTACCAATGAAGTCTTCATGTAGATCTGGGTTGTTTGAATACTATATATGGTGCTAAGTTGAATATGTAAAAATTAGATTAATGAGTGAGTAAATATGTTGAATGGTGACTGACTAATTATGGGTTCTGCAATTCTAGAAAGATATCTGACTGGAAAACCTCAGATTTGGATCTGAGATTGATCACATTCTGTGAAAACACTTTCTCATATCTATACGCAGGTTGGTGTGAAGGGAAGTGCGTATATACACGGGTTCAGTGAAGTAAAGTAGCGTATGTATCTTATGATTATGAATGCTCAGGATTGAGACTGATTCTGCGTACTGATTCTAAAGTCTAGGTTTATTACTGTGTCCTAGCTACAGTAATCTCACAGTTCTGATTTAAGTTTGGGTTAAGTATATTATTGATGATATTTATGATGAGTTGTGTTGAAGCTATGGGATCTAGTACGAAAATTGTTGAAACGTGGTCTGTAGTGGTTCTGAGGGTGAAAGCCTTCAGTGTGTAAGTAGAAGCTTCCTACTAGTAGAATTCGGTGTTCTAATCAGGGGGTTTAAGCTCCTTCCCAGTAGTAGCTGTTAAATGCGATAAGAGGGTTGTAGCTCCCTTCCAGTAGTAGCTGGAGAAAGAGAGAGGGTTGCAGCCTTCTGCAAGTGGATGCCTGCGTACTGATATGAGTCTGCATCAGTACAATATTGTAAGCAGTTTTTCATATAATAAATATTGAAGACAAAGACAACAACAATGGTGGTTTTCTCCCAAATTTGGTTTCCACCTTAAATCGTGGTGTTCATGTGTGATGCTCTTAAGTGATGATTTATTATGTTGTTACTGCACATATTTACTATTTAACTAACTATTGCATAACAAATAGGTTGAGTTAAAGATTATTTCTGAAATTTTATCTAGCATTAAAGATATCTCAGTATATGCATGTTTATGTTGGTATATCCACGTGCATACGCGAGTTGGTTTCATTAAAGTCACGTATGTAATTCAGTAAAGAAAAAATTTAAAGTTATCAATGATCTCTAAATATTGATTCAACCCGCGCCCACCCCCTCCCCCCGCCCCCCCCCCCCTTTTCCCAACAATTGGTATCACAGTAGGTCCTTTTGTAGAAGCTTAATTGCTAGAAGGAAGATCAACTAAG
Source organism: Pinus albicaulis (assembly GCA_034641835.2). Lineage (NCBI taxonomy): Eukaryota > Viridiplantae > Streptophyta > Pinopsida > Pinales > Pinaceae > Pinus > Pinus albicaulis. The sequence goes on along the minus strand of CM076580.1, from coordinate 1,321,626,149 downwards.
ATGAGAAATCAAGATGGGACAACATCTATCAGTCCTCCTCTCTTCAACGAGAACAAATTAATCTTCTGGAAGACAAGGACAATATCCTATCTTCAGTCTCTTGGAGCAAATGTATGGTCTATAGTTGAAGGAGGTTATCAATATCCAACGTCAGTTCCAACAGATCTAGCCACAAGAGAGAACTATGAAACTAATGAAAAGGCAAGCAATGAATTATTGGGAAGTTTGACTGAATCAAAATTTGTCAAAGTCATGTAGTTGAATACAGCAAAGGAGATATGGGACAAAATAATTCTGAGCTATGAAGGTGATTCCAAGGTAAAAAGTGCTAAACTCCAAACTCTTAGAATTCAATATGAAAAACTCAGAATGCATAATGAGGAAAGCATTTCTAGTTTCTTTTACGTCTAGATTATATTGTAAATCGTATGAGAAATCTGGGTGAAACCATAACTGATACTACTCTGGTAGAAAAGGTCCTAAGATCTCTAGCTCCCAAATTCGATTCAAAAGTGTCTGCTATTGAAGAGAATCAGGATCTACAAATATTATTGTTGTTCAACTTCATGGGATTCTGAGTACTTGTGAAATGAGAAAAGGAGGCCCATCTAAAGTCAAAGAAGTTTTCTTTAGAGTTGCTGCAAAAGGAAAGGAAGTAGAAGAACAAGAAGGATCAGGATATGTTTCCGAAGAAGATGAGATAATTTTTTTAAAGAAGCTACAACTTGGCACTGGAAGGTTCAGAGGTAAGCTTCCTTTTAAATGTTTTTCTTGTGGAAGAGTTGGTCATTATGCTACTAAGTGTCCCCATAAAGCTAATTATGAAAAGAGAAAGGAAGTGGAAAAATGAAATAAGAAATGGTTTATCAATAGAAAAATTTGTTATACTCATGAAGATAGTGATGGTCTATCAAATAGTGAAGAAGGAGAATTTAATCAAGATATAAGACTACTCATGGCTTTTGAAAAAGACTCTAGTGATGCTAAAGATAATTTTATGGATGCATTAGAAGAAAATGATTTTCTTGAAGAAATAAATTAGCTCAAAATATGTTTGGAAGAAAACAAAATTTCCATAGATACTCTAAAGAATCAGCTTATAGAAAAGGAGAAGCACAATGAGAAATTAGAATGTGAAAGAGTAAGTATAAGAAAGGAAATTAAGAAAGAGAAAACCTTAAATCTTATATTTTCTAAAGGAACTGAAACCTTAGATGAAATTATCAGGGTACAATGCTCTCCTCTTATAAATATAGGTCTTGGATATATTGAAGAATTCTCTCAGTCTTCAGCACCAAGCTATCTAAATGCAGCTAAAGCCAGTCTGCAACATTTTGAGACTCAGAAAAAGAACAAAGAGACTACATAGGTAAAGCATGACCACTTCAATACAAGGAAGAACAATAACATAAATATCAATCAGCAGGTAAACACAAATAGAAGGTTTCATGATCGCAAAAATTTCTTCTTTAATGGAAAATGTTTCTCATGTCATAATTTTGGTCATAAAGATGCTCAATGTATTGCATACAAAACCATCATGACCAGAGAAGAAAGAAAGAAAAGAAATGGGACAAGAATAAAGAAGAATACTTCTAACAACTCTGCTCCTTTTCAAAACAAAATTGAATGTTCTTATTGCAATAACTTTGGACATGAAGAATATGAATGCAGGAGCAAACTTTAGCCAAAAGAGAATATACCTTCAAATTCCAAGTTATGGAGAAAGAAGGACTTACATGTTGAAATCTGTGGCATAGCTTTATTTGCTTAAGGGGGAGAAAATCAATGGTACATTGATAGCGGATGCTCAAAACACATGACAGGTGATAAAAATAAACACCTTTCATACAATGCTCTAGAGAAGGAAAATAATGTTACCTTTGGAAATGACTCTGCTGCTATCATTAAAGGAAAAGGTTCTGTTTTTCTAAAAGAAAAGGTTAAAAATAATAATTTTATGTATGTGTATGGATTAAAACATAACCTGTTAAGTGTGAGTCAAATGTGTGATCAAGGAAATGAAGTTGTCTTTAGTTCAAAAGAATGTGTAGTATGCGAACTGGACACAAGAAAAATGGTAATAAAAGGAACTAGAACATCAATCAATATGTATGTATTGAAAGGTGGCCAAGAACAATGCTACTTGGGTGAATCTTTAGAAATTTGGTTATGGCACTGAAGATTGAGAAATTTGAGCTTCTCTCAAACAAGAAAATCTAGCAGACTCAAAGTCGTTCATGATCTTCCCAGCATCACTCTGCCCGGAAATACCATATGCAAGTCATGCCAATTTAGTAAGCAAACCAAGGTGAAATTCAATGCCAAATAAGGATCAGAAAGTAAGCCTCTTGAACTTATACATAATGATCTATGTGGTCCTGTAAGGAAAAGGTCACCTCATGGAGAACAATACTATATTTTATTTATTGATGACTTCTCTAGAATTTGTTGGATCGGTTTAATGAAACATAAAGATGAATCATTTGAAAAATTTAAGATCTTCAAAGATTTTGTTGAAAATGAATTAGATATAAAAATCAAATGTCTTAGATCTGACCGAGGAGAATATATATCAGATGAATTCTTTTATTTTTACGAACATCATGGCATAAAAAGACACTTTTCTATAGTGGGAACCCCACAACAAAATGGTGTGGCAGAAAGGATGAATAAAATAGTTCAACAGATGGGTCGGGCTATGATTTATGAATCTAGAACTCCCGATACCTTTTTGGGAGAAGCAACACATACTGCAGTAAATATTCTTAACAATGCTCATGTTCGTGTGAACAGTGATAAAACTCCTTATGAACTCTGGTATGGAAATATTCCCACTGTAAAGCATTTTAGATTTTTCAGCTGTTAGGTCCCTATATTACTAGTTTAGTCCCTTATTTTTATTAGTGTAGCCCCCTTATTGTTATTGTTGTACCCCTGTAACCCCAATATTGTTATTATTGTGCCCTTGAATTATTATTGTTAGGTCGACTAGGATTATATTGTGCCCTAATGGACTCCTATATATAGAAGGAGGTTTTGGTCATTTGTATCATCCAAGAATTGTTCATTTATGTAATATATTGGAGGTTTCCCCCTCGAAGTGGCTGATTTCTAAGGCGTTGATCTCTCTTTTCTTCTATTTTTGGAGATGTTTTCACAACATTTGGTATCACAGCTTTGGATTCTAGGGTTTCGCTGCTCCAAACAGGTCATTGTGGCATTTTTGCTATAAATTTGTTTCTACAAAGTTTCAGAAGCTGAAATTTTTAGACCGAGAAGAAGAAATTCTGAGTAACATCGTTGCAAAATTTTAGAGCTTGGTTCGTAATATTTTCAAAGATATGATCTGTGGAAGTTAGGGCATTTTGCAGACTCCCAAATTTATCCTAAACAGGTCATCACGGAATTTTCGCTATAAATATTTTTCTACGAGGCGTCAGAAGCTGAAATTTTCCCAGAGCGAAGATGAAATCCAGAGGAATGTCGTGGAAAAAATTCAGATATTTATTCGCATTATTTTGGGAGGTATGATTTGTGGAAGTTAGGGCTTTTTCAGGCTCCCGAATTTCATCTCAAAGAGGTGATCGTGGGAAAATATTCATAACTCTCTCTCTGAACATTGGATTGGAATTCTATAAAGAGTGGCAGAAAGTGCACGGTCTGTAAATTCTTGTCCATAAATTTCAGAGTTGAAGGAGGAAATAGTGACACATGGCAAGTCGTACAAGTTCGCTTTACTGAACCAATCCATAATTAGATCATTATGGGAGGCTGGACATAACTTTGCCTTGAAGAATCAAAATTAGGTTAGAACTATGGCATTTGAAAGATGATTCAGAGGGCTAGCTCAAGGCCAAATTTCAGATATTGAATATTCGAAATCACAGAGACAATTCAGCTTCAATATTGAGCCCATAAATAGCAAGAAAAAGGTGTGTATTTTTTTTCGAATCACATAAGTCTCATTTTAAAAAATTAGTTTGAATTTATTCCAAGGGCATATTGAAGAATAGATATTAGTATTGGGTTCTAAAATTCCCCCTAAAAATAATTCAACACCCATCAAGCCTTCAGAAGGCTCTACTATGACTCATGAAGATGAAGAAATGCAACATGAGATGTCAAACTTATAAGAGCAAGTGCACCTATCGCAAAAAGCAACAAAAAATGAAATGGAAGTTTTGAAGAAAGGCGTAGAAACTAAGATGGATAGTTTGAAGAAAGGAATGGAAGCTAAGATGAATGGTTTGGAAGCTAAGATGGAGGGCATGGAAGCTAATATCGATGAAAAAATGGAAAACATGAAGAATGATCTAAAAGTAGACATCAAAGGTTTGGCAAAGTTGATACAAGAAATGTTTCCTAATAGCGAAAAGAGAGTAGAGGAAACTCATGATGAGAACAAAATAAATGTTAATCGTGATTTCATAAGCTCTAATGTTGGATGGAAGAACCACCATATTCCAAAGATGGATATGAGGAAGTTTGATGGCAAGGATCCCGTAACATGGATACTACAGATGGAGCAATATTTTGCTCTAAAAAATGTGCAAAACACACAAAAGGTATGCATTGCAACTTTACATTTAGAACAAAATACACTTGTATGGTATCGATGGCTTTGCTCCCGTAAAAAAATTTTCACTTGGTCAATTTTTATGGAGGAAATGATAGCACATTATGAGGATACAAAAAGAAGAACCTTATTTAGCCAATTGATAAATCTCAAATAAAAGGGTTCAGTGGTGGAGCACATTGAGGAGTTCCAAAAATTGAATATAAGGGTAATTGATATTATAGAGGAACACAGGATTGATGTATTCATAGGGACTTTAAAGGATAACATCCAACATGAAGTTCGTGCTTCGGAACCTGATTCATTGGAGAAGACATTTAGGTTGGAAAGAAAAATTGAATGTAAAATTATGGCGACAAGGAAGCCTACCACTCACATCTATAAAGATGGAAGTATTCCTACTCCTAGAATTCCACAACCTACAAGGTTGACACCACAACAATTGGAAGAAAAAAGAGCAAAAGGGCTTTTCTACAGTTGTGATAGCAAATACACTAAAGGCCATAAGTGTGCTCAGAAGAAATTATTTTACATAGATTGTGAAGAGGAAGAAGAAAATGAACAAGAATCTTCAAAAGAAGAGGATATACACTAGGGACCAACCCTAGAAGAGGAAGAAATGAATCCGACCATATCGTGTAATGCATTGGCAGGAATTACCACTCCTCAAACTCTCAAGATAGAAGGACATATCAAGAAGAAAAAGTTAATAGTGTTGATTGATTCGGGTGGTACTCATAGTTTTATTCATTGTAAGGTAGCCAAGGAATTGAATTGTTTTCTATACCCATCACCAGAATGTCAAGTTATGGTTGCAAATAGAGGAACTATAAATTTCTCTGGAAAATTCCATAATATCAAGCTAACCATGGGGGAATATGTATTGAATAATATAATGTTTTCCATTCCAATGGGAGGTGTTGATGTTGTTCTAGGAGTACAATGGTTAAAATATTTGGGGACAGTTGCTTTTAATTTTCAAGAACTTTTCTTGAAAAATTTTTCAGAAGGAAAGGAAGTCGAATTACAGGGTATCGCAGGGAAGTCAGGAAAAATAATAAGCTCTAATTTCATGACAAAGCTTCTGAAGAAAGAACAATGAGGCGTAATTTCACAATTATGCTCACTAATGCAGAGCATTAGACACTAGCCAACAATGTAGGAGGTTTTTTCCACATGTTGTGGCTAGGAGGGTTCGAAATCATTTGAATTTGTAGTAGCAAGGTGTCAATACCTTAGCTGCCTCTTGCATTTAGATTAGTTAGAGTCAATAGAAGTCGAATAGTTTAGTTCATTCCATCTGTCAAGTTCAGTTATTCGAATAATGTAATTAAGTTTTGTTAGAAGATAAATGGTCCTCACCGAGGAACTGAAGAGACACCTTGTAATGCATATAAATTGTATCCCCCGGATGTATTGAGGGGAGGAGATTTTCCGTAGTGAACTTGTGTGTTAAGCAATTACTTCCGATTGAATAAATTTCAGTGCTCGTTGATTATCAAATTGTCTTGAATTGATATTTGTGAGGGAAATTGTTTAATTGTGAGGCGATTGAACATTGTTCTGTGTATAATTTTTGAATTGAGTTGTTGTATAATCTCTGCACCTCTCTATCCATTGTTTTCTCTTTAATTTCCCGAACAATTGAAAAAAATCCCACTCATAGAATAGGTATGTGCATGATTGTGGTTGTCAAACTCTATTCTGAGGCCGTGAAGTCTCTGCTTACGAAGAATTAGTTCGGTTGGTTGTGAACTGAGAGCGTGGTCCAAGATTAGACCCTGATTTAGTGAATGGGAGAGCACAGAAAGGAAGGCTTTAACCCCACACTCAATCACTGTTCAAAGGCTAGAAGTAGTTTTGATCGCACCGCCTTTGTGGGACAAGCGGTATTCAAGAATTTGGAGCGATCATATTTGTTGGAGGACACGTGGCATAAGGCGGGTTTCCAAAACCGCCCTCATCACGCGTTAACCATCGACTGAGGAGGCATCATGATATCTATGTACGCCATCTGATCTGGAGGCTAGCGATCGAATGGTGATCTCTCTCAGATATGCTCGAGAGATAAGCCCAGGTATGGACATTGAATCACATTGAATTACGTTGACTGTACGGTGGGGCTGAGGCCTAAATTTGTTTATTTATAATGCATCGAGGTATCAATCTTAGATTCTGAAGGGTGACAACCTTAGTTCTAAGTTTCAGCGGTAGAATTAAATTTCAGAGATATATATTTAAATTTTACCAAGTTTGCTTAAAGTATTTATTTGTCAATTTCTCTGAAATTGATAAATAAAATTACAAAAGAGTTGAGGAAGACTACGTGGAGATGAACTGAGTTAATCCATGGGAAAATTCTGACAAAGCTACTATTGAGGCCAACTCTCCTGGGGCACTAGAATTTCAATTTTGTTGATGTCAATTGTGGTATCAGAGCTGTTTTTGAGTTTTTTTTGTAGAGAATTAACATGGCAATCCAAGTTGGTAGAGGTGCTGGCAGAAGGAGACCCATTGCCAATGCAGAAGTGTTGGAGACCTTGCAGAGGGTCCAAGCCAGAATGGATTCCATAGAGCGAAGATAGCCCAGAGATCCTGAAGACATCAGTGAACCTGAGATAGAAGAAGCTAGAGAAATTGTTGAGATTCCTCCTGACATGAGGCTCCTCAGAACTGTTATTGGGTCTGCAGTTAATCCCAAGATTGAAGTATCAAGTTTTGCAGGAGGAATGAATCCAGAGGAGCTGGTGGACTAGATTAATGAAATGAACAAGTGCTTTGAATATGAAGAAATGAGCGAAGATAGAAAGGTCAAGTTTGCAGTAACAAAGATGAAGGGACATGTTGCACTTTGGTGGGATGGAGTGCAAGTAGAAAGAAGGAGAGTTGGCAAGCAGCCTATCAAGAGCTGGACCAGAATGATGGCTAAGTTAAAGGGTAAATTCTTTCCTAGTGATTATTAGCTAACATTGTTTAGGCAAATGCAGAACCTGAGACAGAGGTTGCTGACAGTAAAGGAATACACGAAAGAGTTCTATAGAGTAAGCATAAGAGATGGGAAATTTCAAGACGCACTAGAGAAGACTGCCAGATATGTGAATGGTCTCAAGCTAGAGATCCAAGATGAAATGGGTCTTCTATCTCTGAAGACAGTTGAAGAGGCCTATCAGATGGCCTTGAAAGCAGAGGAGAAACTCTCGAGGAAGTAGTCTGCCAAAAGGAGAGGCACTTTCCGTGGAAAGGGAAGTCAAGGTGGTAGAGGAAAGCCTACTACACCTGGAGATGGAGCTAAGAGTAGCTCACCTCATAATGCATCTACAGAGGTTGATGCAAGAGGCAGAAGGGGTTCTTACAGAGGAAGAGGAGGCAGAGGCAGAGGTAGAGAATTGAGGTGCTATAGATGTCAGCAAGTGGGACACAAGCACTATGAGTGCCCAGAGAATGTGGGTGTTGGTCCAAGAAATGTTGTTGTTGTCCAGGCTAGAGAAGAGGAAAAAATTGAAGAAGAAATTCTACCAGAGAGGGGAGAGTCCTTGGTGGTTAATAAGGTCTTGTTGAAACAAGCCAAAGAGGTTACTGAGCCTGCAGAAAGGAAGACTTTGTTTAGGAGCATCTGCAAAGTCCAGGGGAAATGCTGCCAGCTAGTCATTGATAGTGGCAGCACAAACAATCTAGTTTCCACTGAGGTGATAGAGAAGTTGAAGCTGAAGACAAGGGAGCATCCAACTCTCTACAGGGTGTCCTGGCTGCATAAAGGGCACCAGCTGATTGTAAAAGAACAGTGTGAGATAGAGCTGCAAATGGGAAACTACAAAGATAAGGTCCTGTGTGATGTGATGCCCGTGGATGTGTGTCACATACTGTTGGGTAGACCTTGGCAGTTTGACAGAGCAGCAGTGCATGATGGCAAGAAGAACACTTACAAGTTCTTCAAGGATGGGGTACATCATACATTGATACCCATGGAAGAAGGAGAGCCATAAAGCAGATTGGTTGATCCAAATACCTTGTTGCTAAGTGAGAAGGAATATCTACAACGGATTGGAGAAGAAGAGGTAAGATTTGCTTTAGTTTGCAAGCCTAAGGTAGTTCTTACTTCTACAAATATTTCTGATTTGCCAATAGAAATCCAAGAGATGTTAGATAGTTATTGTGACATTGTTGTGGATGATTTACCTGATGAGATGCCACCTATGAGGAGGATCAACCATCAGATAGATTTTATACCTAGTTCAAATCTGCCAAATAAGGCAGCCTACAGAATGACTCCCACAGAAAATGAGGAAATCAGGAGACAAGTACAGGAATTGGTGGACAAGGGACTGATCAGAAAATTTTTGAGTCCATGTCCAGTACCAACAGTATTAAGCCCAAAGAAAGATGGAGGCTGGAGGATGTGTACTGATTCCAAAGAAATCAATAAGATAAAAATCAGGTACAGATTCCCTTTGCCTAGAGTTGAGGATTTAATGGATTGTTTGAGTGGTGCTGAATATTTTTCAAAGATATATTTGAAGAGCGGATATCATCAGATTAGAATAAAAGAGGGTGATGAGTGGAAAAATGCCTTTAAAATGAATGAAGGACTGTATGAATGGATGGTAATGCCTTTTGGATTTTCAAATGCACCTAGCACTTTCATGAGACTTATGAATGAAGTATTGAAAGATTTCATTGGTAAATTTGTGATAGTGTATCTAGATGATATATTAGTTTTCATCAAAACCAAAGAAGAACATCTAAGGCATCTAAATTATTTCTTGAAGAAGCTGCACCGAGAGAAACTGCTGATAAACTTAAAGAAATGTTCATTCATGAAGGAAGAGTTGGTGTATTTGGGCTTTGTTGTTTCTGCAGAAGGATTGAAGATGGGCTCGGAAAAGGTTAAGGCAATTGTGGAGTGGCCTTCACCCAAAAATGTTTTTGAGGTAAGAAGTTTCCATGGACTTGCCAGTTTTTATAGGAAATTTATAAGAAACTTCAATAAGATTAATGCACCCATAATTGAGACAATAAGAAAGAGCAAAAAACCATTTAAATGGATTGTTGAAGCTGAGAGAAGCTTTAAACTTTTGAAGCAAAAGATAACTGAAAATCCTGTGTTGATTCTGCTTGATTTTACTAAACCATTTCAAGTGAAGTGTGATGCTAGTGGAGAGGCCATTGGAGCTGTGTTGAGTCAAGATGATAGGCCTGTAGCCTATTTCAGTGAAAATCTGAATGACACCAGAAGTAATTATTCCTCTTATGAGAAGGAATTCTATGCAATTGTTTAGGCACTGAAAAAGTGGAGGCATTACTTGATGTCCAAAGAATTTGTATTATATTCTGATAATCATGCTTTGTAGTACATTGTATAGCCACCCAAGTTGAATCATAAGCATGCCAAATGGGTTGAGTATCTCCAAGGTTTTAACTTTGTTTTGAAACATATAAGTGGCCAAGCAAATAAAGTAGCTAATGCTTTGAGTAGGAGGCACATGCTTGTTCAAGAAACCAATTTTGAAGTTGTAGGATTTGATTTTCTCAAAGAATTGTATAAAAAAAATTCAGATTTTAAGGAAGCATTTGGGGCATGTTGTAACCCTATTCTAACAGATAGAATCCAGTGGCTGGATTATTTCTTGCAGGAGGACTTACTATTCAGAAGAAACCAATTGTGTGTACCAAAATGTTCCATGAGAGAAAATTTGATCAAGGAGAAGCATAGTGGTGGACTTGCTGGACACTTTGGTACTAAAAGACTTATGAGCAGTTGAGTCACTTCTACTATTGGCCCAAGATGAGAGCAGAAGTGGAAATTTTTTTGAAAAATTGCAAAATATGTCAATATGCCAAAGGAAGGAGCCAGAATGCAGGATTGTACACTCCCTTGCCTATTTCAGACAGGCCTTGGGACATGGTGAGTATGGATTTTGTTCTAGGATTTCCCAAGACTCAGAGAGGGAATATTACATTCTTTGTTTTAGTGGAAAGATTCTCCAAAATGGCACATTTTATTCCATGTTATAAAACTAGTGATGCCACCCATGTTGCTAACTTTTTTTCAACATGAAGTTCATAGGGTAACTGATATTCCAGAGGAACACAAGATTGATCTCTTCATAGGAACTTTAAAGGATAACATTCAACATGAAGTTCGTGTTCTGGAACCTGATTCGTTGGAGAAGGAATTCAGGTTGGCAAGAAAAGTTGAATGTAAAATTATGGAAACAAGGAAGCCTACCACTCAATTCTATGAAGAAGGAAGTGTGTCTACCCCTAGATTTCCACAACCTACAAGGTTTAAACCACAACAATTGGAAGAAAAAAGAGCAAAAGGGCTTTTCTACAGTTGTGATAGAAAATACACTAAAGGTCATAAGTGTGTTGAGAAGAAATTATTTTACATAGATTGTGAAGAGGAAGAAGAAAATGAACAAGAAGAGGATATACACCAGGAACCAGCCCTAGAAGAGGAAGAAATGAATCCGACCATATCGTGTAATGAACTGGCAGGAATTACCACTCCTCAAACTCTCAAGATAGAAGGACATATCAAGAAGAAAAAGGTAATAGTGTTGATTGATTCAGGTAGCACCCATAATTTTATTCATTGTAAGGTAGCCAAGGAATTAAATTGTTTCCTATACCCAGCACCAGAATGTCAAGTAATGGTTGCAAATGGAGGAACTATAAATTGCTCGGGAAAATGTCATAATATCAAGCTAACCATGGGGGAATATGTATTGACTAGTCCAATGCTTTCCATTCCTATGGGAGGTGCTGATGTTGTACTAGGAGTAGAATGGTTACAATCTTTGGGGACGGTAGCTTTTAATTTTCAAGAACTTTTCTTGAATTTTTTTTCAGAAGGAAAGGAAGTCGAATTACGGGGTATTGAAGGGAAGCCATGAAGGATAATAAGCTCTAATGTCATGACAAAGCTTCTAAAGAAAGAACAACGAGGCGTAATTGCACAATTATGCTCACTAGAAGTTCCGACATCAAAATCATCTATTTCTGCAGATTTCCAACAAGTCTTGGACAATCATTCCAAGGTGTTTGAAACTCCCAAAGGACTCCCACCTATTCGTGATCATGATCATGCTATTCATTTGATTCCAGGAAGTGTTCCTCCAACCATCAGGCCTTATAGATATCCTTATGTCCAAAAGAGCGAAATTGAACGTATGATTGCAGAAATGTTAGAGGTGGGTATAATTCAACCTAGTCAAAGTTCTTTCTCTGCTCCTGTAGTATTGGTACACAAGAAGGATGGATCATGGCGAATGTGTCTGGATTATAGGGAGCTCAACAAGCTCACCATTAAAGATAAATTTCCCATTCCTGTGATTGATGAATTATTGGATGAATTACATGGAGCAATTTATTTTACCAAGTTGGATCTTCGTTCAGGATATCATCAAATTAGAATGAAGACTGAAGATATTCCAAAAACAACATTTCAAACTCATGAGGGTCATTATGAATTTTTGGTCATGCCTTTTGGCCTTACCAATGCACCTTCTACATTTCAATGGTTGATGAATTCCATTTTCAAACCTTTCCTTAGAAAATTTGTGCTAGTATTTTTGATGATATACTAATCTATAGCAGGTCTTGGAAGGATCATGTTCAACATGTTGACAGGGTGCTCAAACTATTGGAGGAGAAACAATTATATGCAAAAACATCCAAATGTTTCTTTGGAGTACAAGAGGTGGAATATCTAGGTCATATTATATCTCATGAGGGTGTTAAGGTAGACCCTAACAAAATTAAAGCCATTAAGGAATGGAAAGTCCCCACAACCATAAAGCAGTTGCGAGGATTTCTCAAGTTAACAGGGTATTATCGCAAGTTTGTTAAGAATTATGGGAGAATAGCAGCACCTCTAACAACATTATTGAAGAAAGATGCATTTTCATGGACTCCTGAAGCAACTAAGGCCTTTGAACATCTTAAAGAGGCAATGTGCCTGGCACCGGTCTTAACTATGCCAGACTTCACAAAAACCTTTATTGTGGAATGTGATGCCTTGGGAAATGGAATTGGTGTAGTTTTAATGTAGGAAGGAAGACCCATTTCTTTTGAAAGTCGTCCAATCAAAGGAAAGTATTTACAAAAACCTATTTATGAGAAGGAAATGTTAGCAATACTGCATGCACTAAAGAAATGGCGAACTTACCTAATGGGAAGACACTTCAAGGTAAAAATCGATCATGATAGTCTTAAACACTTTTTGGAACAAAGACTATCGTCAGAAGGGCAGCAAAAATGGGTCACAAAGATGTTGGGTTATGACTTTGAAATAATCTACAAAAATGGAAAGCTTAATGTTGTTGCAGATGCACTCTCAAGAAAGAATGAAGAGGTGGAAGCATTGCTTTGTGCCATTTCTATTATCCAACCAGATTGGATAACCGAAACAAGAGATGAATGGAAGAAGGAAAAAGATGTATGGACACTCATTCAAAAGTTGCAGCAAGATCCTAGTACATCTGATACATTTAGTTGGAAAAATGATTCCTTATGGTACAAAGATCGCTTATATCTTTGTAAGAATTCCCAACTAAAACAAAAGATTCTTCCGGAATTGCACACTTCTCCTTTAGGAGGACACTCAGGATTTTTAAAAACTTACCACAGGGTGAAGAAAGAATTTTTTTGGGATGGCCTTAAATCTCATATTCAAAAGTTTGTGGCGGAATGTTTGGTTTGCCAGCAGAATAAAGTGGAAACAATTAAGACCCCGGGACTTCTACAACCTTTATCCATTCCAAGTCAACGTTGGGAGTAGATTTCAATGGATTTTATCACAGGTTTACCTAAGTCCAAAGGAAAGAGTGTCATCATGGTGGTAGTTGATAGACTTACCAAGTATGCACACTTTTGTGCATTATCTCATCCATTTAAAGCAAGTACAATTGCTACTACATTTGTGGATAGAATTCAAAAGCTACATGGAAGCCCAAGGGTTATTGTGAGCGACAGAGATCCCATTTTTACGGGAAATTTTTGGATGGAGTTATTTTCTTGTTTGGGTACTCAATTAGCTCATAGCTCATCGTATCATCCTCAATCTGATGGTCAAACTGAGATAGTAAATAAATGTTTGGAAGGATATCTTCGTTGTTTTGTATCTGATAAAAAAACACAATGGGTCAAGTGGTTACCTCTCGATGAATGGTGGTATAACACTTCCTTCCATACTGCAGCAAAAATGACCCCATTTATGGCACTTTATGGATATCATCCACCATCGATCACATCATATTTAAGGGAAAATTCGAAGGTTCAAGCAGTGGAAGATCACATCGAGCATCAGCAAGAAGTTCTCCAACTCTTAAAGGATAACCTGAATTTGGCACAAAATCGAATGAAACAACAGGCAGATCAACATCACAACGAGAGAAGTTTTGATGTAGGAGACTGGGTATTTTTACGGCTACAACCATACAAACAAATGTCCCTCAAGCAAGCTAAGAAGGATAATAAATTTTCGCCAAAGTACTATGGTCCTTACAAGGTGTTGCAAAATATTGGTACTATGGCATACAAATTGGAGCTTCCTGCTTCTTCACGAGTGCATCCAGTTTTCCATTTTTCATGCTTAAAGAAGGTTATAGGTGAAAATCTTCCAGTTCAAACAATATTGCCAGAACTTGATGAGGAAGGAAAAATCATATTGGAACCGGAAGCGGTCATGGAAACAAGAACTCGACAACTACGGAATCGATCAATTTCAGAGTATCTCATCAAGTGGAAGAACTTACCCACTGAAGATTCTACATGGGAGGATGAGAATTTTATACAGAAGCACCCGTAGCTACTCAAGCATTGAGGACAACACTTTTTTTGAAGGAGAGGGGCATGTTAGGTCCCTATATCACTAGTATAGTCTCTTATTATTGTTAGTGTAAACCCCTTATTGTTATTATTGTACCCTTGTAACCCCCATTTTGTTATTATTGTGCCCTTAAATTATTATTGTTAGGTCGGCTAGGATTACATTGTGGCCCACTAGGATTACATTATGGCCCCATGGACTCCTATATATAGAAAGGAGGTTTTGTAAATTGTATCATCCAAGAATATTTCATTTATGTAATGTATTGGAGGTTTCCCCCTCGAAGTGGCTCATTTATAAGGCGTTGATATCTCTTTTCTTCTCTTTTTGGAGCTGGTTACACAACAGGGACAAGCGGTATTCAAGAATTTGGAGTGATCACATTTGTTGGAGGACACATGGCATAGGGCGGGTTTCAAAAACCACCCTCATCACGCGTTAACCATTGACTAAGGAGGCATCGCGATATCCGCGTACGCCGTCTGATTTGGAGGCTGGAGATCCAATGGTGATCGCTCTCAGATATGCTCGGGAGATAAGCCCAAGTATGGACGTTGAATCACATTGAATTACGTCGAATTTACGATGGGCCTGAGGCCTAAAGTTGTTTATTATAATGAGTCGAGGTATCAATATTAGATTTTGAAGGGTGAAAACCTTAGTTCTAAGGTTCGGCGGTAGAATTAAAGTTCGAAGATATATATTTAAATTTTACCAAGTTTTCTTAGAGTATTTATTTGTCAATTTCTCTGAAATTGATAAATAAAATTACAAAAGAGTTGAGGAAGACTACGTGGAGATGAAATGAGTTAATCCGTGGGAAAATGTTGACAGAGCTATTGTAGAGGCCAGCTCTCCTTAGGGGCTAGACTTTAAATTTTGTTGTTGTCACTCATTAGAAGTTCCAACATCAAAGTCATCTATTTATGCAGATCTCCAAAAATTATTGGACAATCATTCCAAGGAGTTTGAAACTCCCAAAGGACTCCCACCTATTCGTGATCATGATCATGCTATTCATTTGATTCCAAGAATTTTTCCTCCAAACATCAGGCCTTATAGATATCCTTATGTCCAAAAGAGCGAAATTGAACATATGATTGCAGAAATGTTAGAGGCTGGTATAATTCAACCTAGTCAGAGTTCTTTCTCTACTCCAGTAGTATTGGTGCACAAGAAGGACGGATCATGGTGCATGTGTCCAGATTATAGGGATCTCAATAAGCTCACCATTAAATATAAATTTCCCACTCTTGTGATTGATGAATTATTGGATGAATTACATGGAGCAATTTATTTTACCAAGTTGGATTTTCATTCAGGATATCATCAAATTAGAATTAATACTAAAGATATCTGAAAATAACATTTCGAACTCATGAGGGTCATTATGAATTTTTGGTCATGCCTTTTGGCCTTACCAATGCACCTTCTACATTTCAAGGGTTGATGAATTCCATTTTCAAACCCTTCCTTAGAAAATGTGTGCTAGTATTTTTTGATGATATACTAATCTACAGCAGGTCTTGGAAGGATCATGTTCAACATGTTGACAAGGTGCTCAAACTATTGTAGAAGAAACAATTATATGCAAAAATATCCAAACGTTTATTTGGAGTATAAGAGGTGGAATTTCTGGGTCATATTGTATCTCACGAGGGTGTTAACTTAGACCTTAACAAAATTAAAGCCATTAAGGAATGGAAAGTCCCCACAACTATAAAGCAGTTGTGAGGATTTCTCGAGTTAACAGGTTATTATCACAAGTTTATTAAGAATTATGGGAGAATAGCAGCACCTCTAACAACATTATTGAAGAAAGATGCATTTTCATGGACTCCTGAAGAAACTAAGGCCTTTGAAAATCTTGAAGATGCAATGTGCCTAGCACCAATCTTAGCTAAGCCAGACTTCACAAAAACCTTTATTGTGGAATGTGATTCCTCAGGAAATGGAATTGGTGCTGTCTTAATGCAAGAAGGAAGACCCATTGATTTTGAAAGTCGTCCAATCAAAGGAAAGTATTTACAAAAATCTATTTATGAGAAGGAAATGTTAGCAATACTACATGCACTAAAGAAATGGCGACCTTACCTAATGGGAAGACACTTCAAGGTAAAAACTGATCATGATAGTCTTAAACACTTTTTGGAACAAAGACTATCTTTAAAAGAGCAGCAAAAATGGGTCACAAAGATGTTGGGTTATGAATTTGAAATAATCTACAAAAAAGGGAAGCTAAATGTTGTTGCAGATGCACTCTCATGAAAGAATGAAGAGGTGGAAGCATTGCTTTGTGCCATTTCTATTATCCAACCAGATCGGATAACCAAAGCAAGGGATGACTGGAAGAAGGACGAAGAAGTGTGGACACTCATTCAAAAGTTGCAACAAGATTCTAGTACATATGATACATTTAGTTGGAAAAATGATTCTTTATGGTACAAAGATCGCTTATATCTTTGTAAGAATTCCCAACTAAAACAAAATATTCTTTTGGAATTTCACACTTCTCCTTTAGGAGGACACTCAGGATTTTTAAAAACTTACCACAAGGTGAAGAAATTATTTTTTTTGGATGGCCTTAAATATGATATTCAAAAGTTTGTGGCAGAATGTTTGGTTTTCCAGCAAAATAATGTTGAGACAATTAAGACCCCGGGTCTTCTACAACCTATATCCATTCAAAGTCAACGTTGGGAGGATATTTCAATGGATTTTATCATAGGTTTACCTAAGTCCGAAGGAAATAATGTCATCATGGTGGTAGTTGATAGACTTACCAATTATGCACACTTTTGTGCATTATTTCATCCTTTTAAAGCAAGTATAGTTGCTACTACATTTATGGACAGAATTAAAAAGCTACATGGAAACCCAAAGATTATTCTGAGGGACAAACATCCCATTTTTACTGGAAATTTTTGGACGGCATTATTTTCTTGTTTGGGTACTCAATTAGCTCATCTTATCATCCTCAATCCGATGGTCAAACTGAGATAGTGAATAAATGTTTGGAATGATATGTTTTTTGTTTTGTATCTGATAAAAAAACACAATGGGTCAAGTGGTTACCTCTCGCTGAATGGTGGTATAACACTTCCTTCCATACTGTAGCAAAAATGGCCCTATTTATGGCACTTCATGGATATCATCCACCATCCATCACATCATCTTTAAGAGAAAATTATAAGGTTCGAGCAATGGAAGATCACATCGAGCATCAACAATAAGTTCTCCAACTCTTAAAATATAACCTAAATTTGGCACAAAATCGAATGAAACAACAGGCAGGTCAACATCCCAGTGAGAGAAGATTTGATGTAGGAGATTGGGTATTTTTACGGCTACAACCATACAAACAAATTTCTTTCAAGAAAGCTAAGAAGGATGATAAATTATCTCCAAATTACTATATTCATTACAAGGTGTTGCAAAAGATTGGTACTATGGCATACAAATTGGAGCTTCCTACTTCTTCGCGAGTGCATCCAGTTTTCCATGTTTCATGCTTAAAGAAGGTTATAGGTGAAAATCTTCTAGTTTAAACATATTGCCAGAACTTGATGAGGAAGGAAAAATCATATTGGAACCTGAAGCGGTCACTGAAACAAGAACTCAAAAGTTATGAAATCGATCAATTTCAGAGTATCTCATCAAGTGGAATAACTTACCCACTGAAGATTCTCCATGGGAGGATGATAATTTTATACAGAAGCACCTAGAGCTACTCAAGCATTGAGGAAAACACTTTTTTGAAGGATATGGGCATGTTAGGTCTCTATATTACTACTTTAGTCCCTTATTTTTATTAGTGTAGCCCCCTTATTGTTATTGTTGTACTCCTGTAACCCCAATATTGTTATTATTGTGCCCTTACATTATTATTCTTAGGTCGGCTAGGATTATATTATGGCCCCATGGACTCCTATATATAGAAGGAGGTTTTGGTCATTTGTATCATCCAAGAATTGTTCATTTATGTAATGTATTGGAGGTTTCCCCCTCGAAGTGGCTGATTTCTAAGGCATTGATCTCTCTTTTCTTCTATTTTTGGAGCTAGTTTCACAACATCGGAAGAAAATGTTTTATCAAGAACAATGATGAAAAACTTGGTAAGTTTGAACCTAGAGTAGATAAAGGAATATTTCTTGGTTACTCTTCTAGAAGTAAATCATATAAATGTTACAATAAAATACTTCGGAAGATTGTTGAATGTATTGATGTTGTAATTGATGAGTCTCTCTCAGCTCCTAAAAGGGAAATAACAACAACAAATGAAGATGATGATTATGTATGTTTTTTGTCATCAAATAGCAACAATATAGAAGGTGAACCCAGTGAAGCACTAGAAGAAGATATATCTTAAAAGGATCCATCCAGGTATGTTCAAAATAATCATTTAGAATATCAAATTTTGGGAGAAAAGGGATTAGGTGTCCAAACAAGAAGAACTCTTGTAGGATCCCCTAGCTATATGGAATTCTTATCCACTATTGAACCACAAAATGTAAATCAGGATAGTAAAGATGAATGTTGGGTTCAAGCCATGAATGAAGAAATTGATCAGATTTCAAAATGAAAAGAATCATACTTGGGAATTGATTCCAAGACCTCATGATAAAAATGTTATTGGAACAAAATGGATATTCAAAAACAAGTTAAATGAAAATGGAGATGTTATTAGAAACAAAGATAGACTTGTTTGTAAAGGGTATGCTCAATGAGAAGGTATAGACTTTGAAGAAACATTTTCTCCTGTAGCCAGACTTGAAGCCATAATAATGTTTCTTGCTTTTTCAAGTTTTCAACAATTCAAAGATTATCAAATGGATGTTAAATATTATTTCCTTAATGGTGATCTAGAAGAAGAAGTTTATATAGAACACCCAGAAGGATTCATTCTGGGAAATGATGAAAAACTTGTCTGCAAACTTAAATTGCTTTATATGGTCTCAAACAAGCTTCTCAAGCATGGTACTATCATCTTGACAAATATCTTCATCAACAAGGTTTTACAAAGGGATCTGTTGATAGTAACTTATACATAAAAACTAATAATGATAAAATATTGATTATAGTTGTCTATGTTGGCTTACAAGTGCAACAAGCAACAGATGTCATATTTTTATCACAAGAAAAATATCTTAAGAAAATTCTAAAAAAGTATGGGATGGAAAACTACAAACCTGTGAGTACTCCAATGGTAACTGGATGTAACCTCAGTTCTCATGATGATTCTCCCATGGTGAATCAACCAGAATATATATCCATGATTGGAAATCTCCTTTATCTAATCGGGACAAGACCAGAAAATATGCATGCAATTGGGATTGTTAGACAATTCCAAGCTAATCCAAAAGAATCTCACCTTCAGGCTGTAAAAAGAATATTCAAATATCTACAAGGGACTCAAGACTTTGGTCTATGATATCCAAATAATTTTGATCTCACTCTTCATGCTTACAAAGATGCGGATTGGGTTGGAAATGTTGATGATCGAAAAAGCACTAGTGGTGGTGCATTTTATATGGGGCCCCGATTAGTATCTTGGTTCAAAAGACACTACAAGACATTCAAATCAAATTTTCACCTCTCATCTCCATTCTATGTGTGCCATTAGTATCTCTAAGAATCCTATTATGCATTCCAAGACCAAGTACATTCTTATCAAGTATCACTTCCTACATGAAAAAGTGCTTGAACAAAAGGTTAAATTGGAGTATGTACCCTCCAAAGAACAAGTTGCAGATATATTTAATAAACCTCTTCCCAAGGAAGCTTTTGAATATCTCAGACAAAAGCTAGGAGTTGTCTCTATCTCTCTGATCAAATCTGATTAATTTTAGAATCTTAAATTCAATATGATAGTTTCATAAAGAAAAATTACGTCTATACGTGAGTTTCTGTGCATAAAACCGCATATGGTATTTGCTGACAAAAATTCTCTAAGTCAGCTTTCAGAACAATTGTAGTGTTGTTGGGTAATCTTTGTTGTTGTTCCAAGTATTCATCTTTCTGTATTGTTCTTTGATATTTATCCCCTTGATGAAGATGCTTTGATGAATTGGTTGTTGAAGCTATTGAGGATGAACAAGCTTAAGGGGAGCACCTGCCTTGTTGAAAATGATGCATTGTTGGCATTCTGATTGGTTTCTGATTTATGATCTTTCTCTTGATAATTTTTTTTTCTAATTATGAAAATTCATCTCTATAACTTTCTGAAAATGGCATGTTGATACCCACGACGTAAATTGTTATATTCTTTCATGAAATGACTTGTTCAAACTTGTAAACCCACTTGGTTGGGTAGTTGAGTCAAATATGTAATTCCACTTGGTTGGATCATTGACGTCTATATAGCGATTCAACATGACCTCAGGGGGAGAATTGTCAATATAATTCCCTTTTCCCTTGATGTCAAAGGCGGAGATTATTTTGGGTGTTTTGAATAATGGTTATGTTTAATGTATCTATCTGTTGAGATCTGTTGTGGTGATCAAACACCATCATGGTTGACATCAAGTCCAAAGGGGGAGATTTTTGGTAATATGATTCTTATTTCTTAATATGTTGTCCTTGATGGCAACTCTTTGGCAATCGATAGAGTATATGTCTTCTAGAGAAGCTCAGTAGGTTGCAGAAGCTCTATCAGACGAAATGTGTAAATTCCAACAGAAGTTGGTTAATTTTCATATTGAAGGTTCTATACGCAGGTTTGTATAGGACAAGTCATGTATACACATAGATACGAACGATCCAAGTCACGTATTCCTTTTGTGCTCTAAAAATTTGATACCAGGGGGCTTTACCATAGTATTATCCCACATTATTGAGTGTTGTGTCATCTATTTGATTCTGTCCAAGAATACCATCAACAGTTGTGTGGTTTTGACTCATGGTATTCGTAAAGGCTAAATCTATATAAGGAGAATATTATCATAGTGCAAGTAAGGAAGGGGTGAGGGTTGTCACTGAATACTTCTCTCTGAAGTATATCTGCATCGAGTGAATTATATTTTATTGGTAGATATGAATATATGATGCACCCTTGGACACAATGATGGACCAAGATCTCTTGACCTGAAATGACTATATACTTCATCTATTGAAGAGATGCTTAGATCTGTGACCTGGTACATGTTTGCTGAAGTGAAGTGAAGAAATCTGGGTAAGTTCTATAGATCTGAAACATTTTTCAAAATTAATATTTACATATCTATGTGCTAGTTAGTCTCGGTAAAAGCACGTATATACGTGAATTTGTCTTAATAAAAGCACATATGGAAGTCAGGGTTTTCTGAAGCTTACTGCAGAGGTTATATGTTTAATGTTGTTGTATTTCTTCTGTTTTTCAATGAAGTCTTCATGTAGATCTGGGTTGTTTGAATACTATATATCGTGCTAAGTTGAATATGTACAAATCTGATCAATGAGTAAGTAAATATGTTGAATGATGACTAACTAATTATGGTTTCTGCAATTCTGGAAAGATATCTGATTGGAAACCTTAGATATGGATCTAAGACTGATCATATTCAATAAAAATGGATTTCTCAGATCTATACGCAGGTTGGTGTGAAGGGAAGTGTGTATATACGTGGGTTCAGTGAAGTAAAGTAGCATATGTATATTATGATTATGAATGTTCAATATTGAGACTGATTCTGCATACTAATTCTGAAGTCTGGATTTATTACGGTGTTCTGGCTACAATAATCTCATTGTTCTGATTGAATTTTGGGTTAAGTATATTATTGATGATCTTTATGATGAGTTGTGCTGAAGTTGTGGGATCCAGTGTGAAAATTGATGAAATTTGGTCTGCAATGGTTCTGAGGGTTCAAGCCTTCAGTATGGAAGTAGAAGCTTCCTTCCAGTAGAAGCTGGTGTTCTAATAAGGGGGTTTAAACTCCCTTCAAGTAATGGCTGGTAAATGAGATCAGGGGGTTGTAGCTCCCTTCTAGTATCAACTGGAGAATGAGATAAGGTTGCAGCCTTCTGTAGGTGGATGCCTGCGTACTGATATGAGTCTGCATCAGTACAATATTTTAAGCAGTTTTTCATATAATAAATATTGAAGACAGAGACAACAACAACGGTGGTTTTTCCCAAATTGGGTTTCCACCTTAAATATTGGTGTTCATGTGTGATTCTATTGAGTGATGATTTATTATGCTATTACTACACATATTTACTTTTTAACTAATTGTTTCATAACTAATAAGCTGAGTTAAATATCGTTTCTGAAATTTTATCTAACATTAAAGATATCTCAGTATACGCATGGTTCTGTTGGTATATCCGTGTGCATACGCGAGTTGGGTTCATTAAAGTTGCATATGGAATTTAATAAATAAAAAAGTTGAAGTTATCATAGAGATCTAAATACTGATTCACCCCCCCCCCCCCCCACCCCTCTCACTAATTTTCCTAGAAATTGGTATCAGAGCAGGCCCTTCTGTAGAAGCTTAATCACGACAAGGAAGATCAGCTAAGATAAGCAATCAAGATGGGACAACATCTATCAGACCTCCTCTCTTCAACAGAAACAACTTAATATTCTAGAATACAAGGACAAGATCATATGTTCAGTCTCTTGGAGCAGATGTATGGGCTATAATTGAAGGAGGTTATCAATATCCAACATCAGTTCCAACACATCCAGCCGTAAGAAATAACTATGAAACCAATGCAAAGGTAGTCAATGCATTATTGGGAAGTTTGACTGAATCAAAATTTGTCAAAGTCATGCAATTGAATACAACAAAGGAAATATGGGACAAAATAATTCTAAGCTATGAAGGTGATTCCAAGGTAAAAAGTTCTAAACTCCAAACTCTTAGAATTCAATATGAAAAACTTAGAATGCATAAAGAGGAAAACATTGCTAGTTTCTTTTTACGTATAGATGATATTGTAAATCGTATGAGAAATATAGGTGAAACCATAACTGACACTACTCTAGTAGAAAAGGTACCAAGATCTCTAACTCCCAAATTCGAGTCAAAAGTGGCTGCTATTGAAGACAAGAAGGATATATAAACACTTACTATTGTTCAACTTCATGGAATTCTGACTACTTGTGAAATGAGAAAAGGAGGTCCATCTGAAGTCAAAGAATTTGTCTTTAGAGCCGCTACAAAAGTAAAGGAAGTATAAGAACAAGAAGGATCAAGGTATGTTTTAGAAGAATATGAGATAATTTTTTTAAGAAGCTACAACTTGGCACTAGAAGGTTCATAAGTAAGCTTCCTTTTAAATGTTTTGCTTGTGGAAGATTTGGTCATTATGCTGCTAAGTGTACCCATAAAGATAATCATGAAAAGGGAAAGGAAGTGGAAAAATGAAATAAGAAACAGTTTATCAATAGAAAAAGCTATTATATTCATGAAGATAGTGATGGCCTATGAAATAGTGAATAAGGAGAATCTGATCAAGATATTAGACTACTCATGGCTTTTGAAAAGACTCTAGTGAGGCTAAAGATACTTTTATGGATTCATTAGAAGAAAATGATTTTCTTGAAGAAATATATCAGCTCAAAATATGTTCAGAAGAAAAAACAATTGCCATAGATACTCTAAATAATCAACTTATAGAAAAGGAGAAGCACAATGAGAAATTAGAATGTGAAATAGTAAGTCTAAGAAAGGAAATTGAGAAAGAGAAAACCTTATATATTAGATTTGCTAAAGGAACTAAAACCTTAGATGAAATTATCAAGGTACAATGCTCTCTTTTTGTAAAGATAGGTCTTGGATATATTAAAGAATCCTCTCACTCTTCAGCACCAAGCTATCTAAATGCAGCTAAATCCAGTCTACAACATTTTGACACTTAACAAAAGAACAAAGAGACTACACAGGTAAAGCATGACCGCTTCAATACAAGGAAGAACAATAACAGAAATATCAATCAGCAAGTAAACACAAATATAAGGTTTCATGATCGCAAAAATTTCTTCTTTAATGGACAATGTTTCTTATGTCATAATTTTGGTCATAAAGCTGCTCAATGTGTTGCATACAAAACCATCATGACCAGAGAAGAAAGAAAGAAAAGAAACGAGACTGGAATAAAGAAGAATACTTATAACAACTTTGCTCCTCTTCAAAATGAAATTGTATGTTCTTACTGCAATAACTTTGGACATGAAGAATATGAATGCAGGAGCAACCTTCAGCCAAAAGAGCATATACCTTCAAATTCCAAGGTATGGAGAAAGGACTCATAGGTTGAAAGTTGTGGCATAGCTTTATTTGCTGAAGGGGAAGAAAATCAATGGTACATTGATATTGGATGCTAAAAACACATGATAGGTGATAAAAATAAACTCCTTTCATACAATTCTCTAGAGAAGGAAAAGGATGTTACCTTTGGAAATGACTCTCCAGTTGTCATTAAAGGAAAAGGTTATGTTTTTCTAAAAGAAAAGGTGAAATCTAACAATGTTATGTATTTGGATGGATTAAAACATAACCTGTTGAGTGTGAGTCAAATGTGTGATCAAGGATGTGAAGTTGTCTTTAGTTCAAAAGAATGTGTAGTACGTGAACTTGACATGGGAAAAACAGTAATAAAAGGAACTAGAACACCAAGCAATCTGTATGTATTGAAAGGTCACCAAGAAAAATTCTACTTGGGTAAATATTCAGAAAATTGGTTATGGCACAGAAGATTGGGACATTTGAGCTTCTCTCAAATAAGAAAATCTAGCAGACTCAAAGTTGTTCATGATCTTCCAAACATCACTCTGCCTGAAAGTACCATATGCAAGTCATGCCAATTCGGTAAGAAAACCATGGTGCAATTCAATGCCAAAGAGGGATCAACAAGTAAGCCTATTGAACATATACATACTGAACTATGTGGTCCTATAAGGAAAAGGTCACCTCATGGAGAACAATACTATATTTTATTTATTGATGACTTATCTTGAATGTGTTGGATCGGTTTACTAAAACATAAAGATGAAGTGTTTGAAAAATTTAAGATCTTCAAAGCTTTGGTTGAAAATGAATTAGATCTAAAAATCAAATGTCTTAGATCTGACCCAGGAGGAGAATATATATCAGAGGAATTCTTTTTTTTCTATGAACATCATGGCATAAAAAGGTAGTTTTCTGTAGCTGGAACCCCACAACAAAATGGCGTGGCAGAAAGGATGAATAGAACAGTTCAACAGATGACACAGGCTATGATTGATGAATCTGGAACTCCCAATCCCTTTTGGCGAGAAGCAGCGCATACTGCAGTAAATATTCTTAACAAGGCTCATGTTCGTGTGAACAGTGATAAAACTCCTTATGAACTTTGGTATGGAAATCTTCCTACTGTAACGCATTTTAGAGTTTTCAAAAGTAAATGTTTTATCAAGAACAATGATGAAAAACTTGGTAATTTTGAACCTAGAGCAGAAGAAGGAATATTTCTTGGTTACTCTTCTAGAAGTAAATCATATAAATGTTAAAATAAATGACTTTGGAAGATTGTTGAATGTATTGATGTTGTAATTGACAAGTCTCTCTCAGCTTCTAAAAGGGAAATAACAACAACAAATGAAGAAGATGATGATGTATATTTTACCTCGTCAAATAGAAACAATATACAAGGTCAACCCAATGAAGCATTAGAAGTAGATCTATCTGAAAAGGCTCCATCCACGTATGTTCAAAAGAATCATCCAGAATCTCAAATTTTGGGAGAAAAGGGATCAAGTGTCCAAACAAGAAGAACTCTTGTAGGATCCCCTAGCTATCTAGCATTATTATCCACTATTGAACCACAAAATGTAAATCAATCTAGTAAAAATGAATGTTGGATTCAAGCCATGAATGAAGAACTTGATCAGATTTTAGATTGAAAATAATCATACTTGGGAATTGGTTCCAAGACCTCATGATAAAAATGTTATTGGAACAAAATGGATATTCAAAAAAAATTTAAATGAAAATGGAGATGTTATTAGAAACAAAGCTAGACTTGTTTGTAAAGGGTATTCTCAACAAGAAGGTATAGAATTTGAAGAAACATTTGCTCCTGTAGCTAGACTTGAAGCCATAAGAATGTTTCTTTCTTTTTCAACTTTTTAAAAATTCAAATTTTATCAAATGGATGTTAAATTTGCTTTCCTCAATGGTGATCTAGGAGAAGAAGTTTATATAGAACAACTAAAAGGATTCATTTTGGGAAATGATGAAAAGCTTGTCTCTAAACTTAAAAAGGCTTTATATCCTCTCAAAAAATCTCCTCGAGCATGGTACTATATTCTTGAAAAATATCTTCATCAACAAGGTTTTACAAAGGGTTCTACTGATAGTAACTTATACACAAAAATTGAGAATGATAAAATATTGATTGTAGTTGTCTATGTTGATGACATCATTTTTGGAAGTAATGAAGAGTCCATGAGTCAGAAATTTTCTTCTGTTATGCAGCAAGAATTTGAAATGTCTTTACTTGGGGAACTAATATTTTTTCTTGGCTTACAAGTGCAACAAGCAACTGTTGGCATATTTTTATCACAAGCAAAATATCTTAAGAAAATTATGAATAAGTATGGGATGGAAGACTGCAAACCTGTGAGTACTCCAATGGTAACTGGATGTAACCTCAGTTATCATGATTATTATCCCACGAGAAATAAATAAAAATATAGATCCATGATTGGAAATCTGCTTTATCTAACCGGGACAAGGCCAGACATTATGCATGCAATTGGGATTGTTGGACAATTCCAAGCTAATCCAAAAGAGTCTCACCTGCAGACTGTAAAAAGAATATTCAAATATATACAAGGGACTCAAGAGTTTGGTCTATGGTATCCAAAGAATGTTGATCTCACCCTTCATGCATACACAGATGCGGATTGGGCTGGAAATGTTGATGATCGAAAAATAACTAGTGGTGGTGCATTTTATATGGGGCCCCGATTAGTATCTTGGTTCAGCAAGAAACAAAGTTGTATTGCCTTCTCTACAACAAAAGTAGAATATGTGGCTGCCACTTCATGTTGCACACAAATTCTTTGGATGATGCAGACACTACAAGACATTCAAATCAAATGTTCACCTCCCATCTCCATTCTATGTGATAATACAAGTGTCATTAGTATCTCAAAGAATCTTGTTATGCATTCCAATACCAAGTACATTCCTATCAAGTATCACATCCTACGTGAACAAGTGCTTGAACAAAAGGTTAAATTGGAGTATGTTCCCTCCAAAGAACAAGTTGTAGATATATTTACTAAACCTCTTCCCAGGGAAGCTTTCGAATATCTCAGACAGAAGATGGGATTTGTCTCTGCCTCTCTTATCAAATCTACTTAATTTCAAAAGATCAATACGCTGATTTTATAAATAAAAATCACATATATACGTGAGTTTCTATGCATAAAAATGTGTATGGTATTTGCTGACATAAATTCTCTGGGTCTGCTTTTAGAATAGTTGTAGTGTTGTTCGGTAATATCTGTTGTTGTTCCAAGTATTCATCTTTTTGTACTGTTCTTTGATATTTATCCGCTTGATGAAGATGCTTTTATGAATTGGTTGTTGAAGGTGTTCAGGATGCACAAACTTAGGGGGAGCACCTGCCTTGTTGAAAAGGATGCATTTTTGGCATTCTGATTGGTTTCTGTTTTATGATCTCTCTCTTGAGAATGTTTGGTCCTAATTATGAAAAGTCATCTATATAACTTGATGAAAAGGGCATGTTGATACCCATGATGTAAATTGTTATATTATTTCATGAAAGGACTTGTTCAAACTTGTAAACCCACTTGGTTGGGTAGTTGAGTCAAATATGTAATTCCATATGGTTGGATCATTGATGTTTGTCTGGCGATTTAGCATGACCTCAGGGGGAGCATGGTCAATATAATTACCTTTTCCCTTGATGTCAAAGGGGGAAATTATTTTTGGTGTTTTGAATAATGATTATGTTTAATATATCTATATGTTGAGGTCTACTGTGGTGATCAAATACCATCATGTTTTCCATCAAGTCCAAAGGGGGAGATTGTTGGCAATATGATTCTTATGTCTTAATATGTTGTACTTGATGGAAACTCTCTGGAAATTGATAAAGTATATGTCTTCTGGAGAAGCTCAATACGTTGCAGAAGGTCTATCAAAAGAAATGTGTAAATTCCAGCAGAAGTTGGTTAATTTTCATATTGAAGGTTCTATACGCGGGTTTGTACAGGCCAAGTCGCATATACACACAGATAAGAATGATCCAATTTGTGTATTCCTTTTGCGCTCTAAAAATTTCATACCAGGGGGCTTTACCATAGTATTAGCCCACAGTATTGAGCATTGTGTCATCTATTTTATTTCGTCCAAGAATACCATTGACAGCTCTGTGGTTTTGACTCATGGTATTGGTAAAGGCTAAATCTATATAAGGAGAAGAGGGTCATAGTGCAAGTAAGGAAGGGGTGAGGGTTGTTAATGAATACTTCTCTCTGAAGTATATCTGCATCGGGTGAATTATGTTTTATTGGTATATTTGAATCTATGATGCACCCTTGGACATAATGATGGATCAATATCTCTTGACCTGAAATGACTATATACTTGATCTATTGAAGAGATGATTAGATATGTGACCTGGTACATGTTTGTTGAAGTGAAGTGAAGAAATCTGGGTAATTTCTATAGATCTGAAACATTCTGCAAAATTAATATTTACAGATCTATATGATAGTTTGTCTCAGTGAAAGTGCATATATACGTGGATTTGTCTTAAGAAAATCACGTATGTAAGTTAGGGTTTTCTGAAGCTTACTGCAGAGGTTACCTGTTTAATGCTAATGTATTTATGTTGTTTGTTAATGAAGTCTTCATGCAGATATGGGTTGTTTGAATACAGTATATGGTGCTAAGTTGAATATGTAAAAATCTGATCAATGAGTGAGTAAATATGTTGAATGATGACTAACTGATTATGGGTTCTGCAATTATGGAAAGATATCTGACTGAAAAACCTCATATCTAGATCTGAGACTGATTACATTCTGTAAAAATAACTTTCTCAGATCTATATGCAGGTTGGTGTGAAGGGAAGTGTGTATATACGCGGGTTCAGTGAAGTAAAGTAGCGTATGTATCTTATGATTATGAATGTTTAGGATTGAGACTGATTATGCATACTGATTCTAAAGTCTAGGTTTATTACTATGTTCTGGTTACAGTAATCTCAATGTTCTAATTGAAGTTTGGGTTAAGTATATTATTGATGATATTTATGATGAGTTGTGTTGAAGCTGTGGGATCTATTGTGAAAATGGATGAAACGTAGTCTGTAGTGTTTCTGAGGGTTGAAGCCTTCAGTGTGGAAGTGGAAGCTTCCTACTACTAGAATTCAGTGTTCTAATCAGGGGAGTTAACCTCCCTTCCAGTAGTGGCTGGTAAACGAGATGAGGGGGTTGTAGCTCCCTTCTAGTAGCAGCTGGAGAATGAGAGAAGGTTGCGATGAGGGGGTTGTAGCTCCCTTCCAGTAGCAGCTGGAGAATGAGAGAAGGTTTCAGCCTTCTGCAAGTGGATGCCTACGTATGAATATGGGTTTGCATCAGTACAATATTGTAAGCAGTTTTTCATATAATAAATATTGAAGACAGAGACAACAATAGTGGTGGTTTTCTCTTGAATTGAGTTTACACCTTAAATCTTAGTGTTCATGTGTGATGCTCTTGAGTGATGATTTATTATGTTGTTATTGAAATTATTTACTGTTTAACTAATTGTTTCATCACTAATAAGCCGAGTTAAATATTGTTTCTGAAAGTTTATCTAACATTAAATATAACTCAATATACGCATGTTTCTGTTGGTATATCCGCGTGCATACATGAGTTGGGTTTATTAAAGTCACATATGGAATTTAGTAAAGAAAAAAGTTAAAGTTATAAGTGAGCTCTAAATGCTGATTCATACCCTCCCCCCCCCCCCCCCCTCTCAGTATTTTTTCCAAAAATTGGTATCAGATCAAGTCCTTCCATAGAAACTTAATTGCTATAAGGAAGATCACCTAATATGAGCAATCATGATGAGACAACATCTATTAGGCCTCCTCTCTTCAACAGAAACAACTTAATCTTCTGGAAGACAAGGGCAAGATCCTATCTTCAGTCTCTTAGAGCAAATGTATGGGCTATAGTTGAAGGAGGTTATCAATATCCAGTGCTAGTTCGGTTATCACAAAATTTCACTTCATTGGATGATAATCAGACAACTTCATGTAATTGTTTCAAACCAACTTGTAACTGAAGCTTAACGTCTTCAGTCTAAGAGGGTTCTCTCAAAGGGTTTAATGATATTTGATAACTAGATGGCTAACTCTACTTGAAAAATAATTTGATTGTGATGTGTGTAGGTTGAAAAGAGTATAGGTCTACAATCATTGGGCTTATGGAGTCAAAAAATCAGTAGTTCAGTGGTAATTTCTCTTGACATGGAAGCTCAGGCAGGTAAGAGTTTTTAGCAGAAGTAAATCACACATGGAACATAAAATAACACAACCAATTCATCAATAAATGAATTCAGAGCATACACCTACGAATTATGAGTATTAAAGATGAAAACCACTATAAATGGTACACATAGAAAATACAAATCAGATAAGTACTAAAAACTCCATGAGAATATCAGGTTGGTCAAGAAAAAGTCCTCGGTATTATTGATGTCAGTTCAATTACATAAAGCTACAGTATTGAAAAAAACCTCCAACCCTTTAAAATTTCGAATATCTGCCTTTTAATAGACCCTGTTACATGAGAGATGATCTAAATCTTGGCTAGATTCATTGAAATTTTCCTAATGACACCTTGCATAAAAAGAAAACATGTACTTTAATGAGAAAATGACAGTTATTCTATTAAATAGTCCTTTTCCTAATAGGACTCAAACAGCTAATTATTACATACACTAACGTATCTCTTGAAAAAATTATACATATGACAACTAATGATTCACATGTTTGAATGAGCTATTACAGAACTCATCACTACTTGACAAGTTTATTATCCTCCCCAGAATCTGGAAACAAACCCTATTTTTCAGGAAAACAAGTCCTTATCTTCAACGAATGTTTTGGCTAATTAGTTATCTTCATTTCTTGGTCTCCAGGTCATGTTTGATTTTTGGTAAGGTCCCTTGACCCTTTGAAAGTATCCACCTATACGAAATTTCCCATAAAACTACTCAGAAAACTTCAAAATAGCTTGCTACGAAAGTATGACAATTTCATAGTGTACAAAAAATGACCTTTGCAATCAAATTTTCTGATTCTTTCCTTTTTCATTTTGTTCTTCATGCCCTAACACATCCTCCATATCATTTCCTCTCCTTGGAAGCTACCCAAAATGGTTTTTAAAGAAAAAATAAAGCTACAGGTGGTTTCTTAGCATTTTCCTAGCTTCAAGCCTAGGAAACACTACGAAACTATGGAAAACTGTGTAAATTCCATATTTTTTCCTAGCTTCAAAAATGTACTTTCTAGCGATAATAATTTGGATTTAAACATGCCATTGAACTTTCGAAACATAAACCAACTTAACCTAAGAGTATTGAGGTGTTTCTTATTAATTGATGATGAGTTGAGCTATGGGTTCCTCAACTACTATCATTTTAAGACCCTTCTTCTCCAGCTCCTCATGGATCAATTATAGCTGTTCTTGGAGGTATTTAACCTGATCCTTTAGCTTTCTGTTGGTATATTTCAAGTGTAGTTTCATTATTATGAAATTTTTCACCTATTTCCTTAATGGAAAAGTCCATTTGATTAATTGTTGTGTCTTGTCTAGGGTCTTTGATACACTGTCAACATGCTCTTCCCAAACCTCTTTCATCTTTTCAAATTGAACCTTCTAGACATTATGTTTCCTTGCCTCCCTATTCATGACTACTATTTCATGGTTAGCTAACCTCAAATTTTCTTCAAGGACTTCCAACTTTGTTTTTTCAATGACTTTCTCCTTTCCTTTATTTTGCTTGCTAACTAGATCTTCTTTTACAGGTGCAGATAATTCAATGATAATTAGTGGTGGCTGGAAAATTTCAGTGGCTGGATGAAATTATTTTCTACTTTCCAAAAGTCTTCTAGCATTTCTTGTCATGGGCTTCCTAGCCTGAAACATAAAACTTGCATCCTCACCTTCAAATTATAACTTCTTTTCTGACTTAGCTTTCTTGAGTTTCTATCCACCTTCATCTATATCCTCAGTCTAGACTATAGGATTCTCTTCAATATAAATGGCATGTAGTATGTCTTCTAAATTTCCTTTAGCCACAATTTGGCTCCTTGTAACCCTTTTTCTACCTTGTTTACTCAACGTGGGCTCTTGTTTTGCAGGTTTTCTCATTATTGATTTTTGTTTTGCAGGTGGAATAGTGGGTGTATCAAATCTCTGCAACTGTTATGTTTCCATCATAACTGGTTCACTTTTCTTTGCCCCTACTGGTTCACTCTGTTCTGCCACTAAAGGTGATGGTATAACTCTAGGTTTAGGAGTTCTTTTATGGGTAATGGTATCCATTTCAAAACCACTAACAAACAGGAAAGAAGACTAGTCTCTGCCTAGTCTTTGTAACTCATATAAAACCAGCAATTTTATTAAGCCATGATGGAAAAGTGAGGTTTCACTTCCCCAAATTTTTCTTGAACTTTATCTGCCATTTTTTCTAAACTTCTATGTAAATAGAAAGGCAGATCAAGAGATATCTTACCAACAAAGTGTCAGAGAAGCTTGAAGTGGTAAGAATAGACTTTATGATATCTTCCTTCACAAGTGAAATATTTATGGATAATAAGAAGTAGCTTTGAGAAATTATCCTTCATGCAACTCATTGGAATGGCATTTTTAAGGTCAACTTCACTGTTTTCTGGCTTGGTAAACTCTTTGCATTCCTCCATGTTGAATTTGAACCCTTTGAACCATTTCTCTTGTCCTCTTGGAATCCTTGTTGTTGCTGCAATGATCTCTAGTGTTGTAGTGAGATTCAAAATTCCCACTTTATTAGTGTTGGCAATATGATGCAGAGTGTTGTCCTTGATGGCAACCCACTGAATGAAGATGAAGACATGAGACAGTTGACATGTGTTGTCCATGATGGCAGCTTACTTGATGAAGTTGTGCTTGATAGAATATGTTCTTGATGAAGTAAATATGATGTATCTACAGTGTGTACAGAAGGAAATGAAGAAAGGAATTCAACATGTACTAAATCTTGATGAAAAGAGTATGTCTCTAGGCATACGCGGATATGTCTAGGAGAAGTCGTGTATGCACGCGGGAAACAACGTTCCAAGTCGCGTATGGGAAAAAGCGCTCAAAAAGTGCAAAACCAGGGGTAACCACCATGGTATTGACCCATTGTATTGGATAATGTTTCGTCTAAATGAACCCGTCCACGAATACCATCGGAAGTAATGTGGTTTTGTCTCATGGTATTGACAAAGGGTAAACCTATATAAGGAAAAGAAATTCATTGTGCAAATCATGAGTGTGGGTGCAAGATGTCTGAGCTTGAATGAATACTTCTCTGTGAAGTATATCTGTATGGAAAGGGTAAAGGTTTGATGATAGATCTGAATCTATGATGCACTTATGAAGAAATGATGAAGCGGGATTTCCAGATCTAAAATGTATTTGTATCTACTAGATCTGTTTATGGAGTGATTAGATTTGTGATGAGGCGAACATCTGTCTGAAGTAAAGGGTTGAATCTGAACTGAATATCTGATCTGAAGAAGTATGTAGCTCTGTAATGGTTGAAGATCCATATGCTAGTTAGCCACAGAGGAAGCGCGTATATACGCGGCTTCTATGAAGAAAAAGCGCGGATGCGCAGTGAAGTTTGTACAGATGTATACGCTGGTTGATGTGGACGGAAGCGCGTATATACGCGACATCAGTGAAAGGAAAGCGCGTATGCAAAACTAGGGTTTGTTGAAGTCTGTGGTAAGAAATGTTTGATCTGTTCTACTGGTTTACTGATATCTGTTAGTGAGTTATATGTATCTGTTTCATGGTTGACTGTGCTTAAAAGTATGGAAAGGGTCCAGTCTGAAAATATGATGAAACGTGGCCTGCAAGTTGTGTTCTAAAGGAAGCTTTGGATCCAGTGTGAAAATTGATGAAACGTGGTCGATAGAGGTGCTGAGGGTTGTAGCCTTCAGTCAGGGGGTCGTAGCTCCCTTCCAGGTGAGGCTGGTAAACGAGATCGGGGGGTCGTAGCTCCCTTCCAGGAGAGGCTGGTAAACGAGTCCGGGGGTTGGAGCTCCCTTCCAGGAGAGGCTGGTAAACGAGCGCAGGTGGGTGCCTGCGTGCTGGTAGGAGTCTGCACCAGCACATATGTTGTAAGATGTTTTCTCTATAATAAAATATTGAAGGCTGAGCAACTGCAGCGGTGGTTTTCTCCCGACTTGGGTTTCCACCTAAAAATCCTGGCGTTCATGTGTGATGCTTTGTGTGATGGTTTATTCTGTTCTTACTGCACATATTTATTGTTTATTGAACATCTGATGAATGAATAATGGAATGATATAAGCAAAGAACTAATGACATATTTAGATCTCTTTGTATACGCGAGTTGCATGAAAGATATCCGCGTGTATACGCGAGTTTACTAAAGGAAAGTAGCGTATGGGTTTTAAGGAATGAAAAAGTGAAAAGTTTTGAGTATGCAGTAAATACTGATTCACCCCCCCCTCTCAGTATTTTTCCCAACAATTGGTATCAGAGCAGGTCCTTCTGCAGAAGCTTGATCGCTTGAAGGAGATCCATCGCAATGGAAGTGTGCAAACAAAAGCTTATCTGCAAAATCTTGGTGCAAAGGTATGGGCAATCGTGAAAGAATGTGAACAAGAATCTAGAAAAGAAAAGGGTACTTTTGTGGATTCTCTAGAAGACAATAATATTCTTGAAAAAAACACTCAAATCAAAGTAAGCCAAGAAGAAAAGAACATAATCATAGAGACTCTTGAAATCAGCTTGAAGCAAGAGAAAAACACATTGAGGAATTGGAGTGTGAAGTAGTAAGTCTAAGGAAAGATAATGAGAAAGTGAAATCTCTCAATCTTATATTTCCTAAAGGTTCAGAAACCTTGGATGAGATTATCAAGGTACAATGGTCTCCTCTTATAAAAATAGGTCTTGGATATACTGGGGAATCTTCCCAGACATCAGCATCAAATTTTCTAAAAGCAGCCATAGCTGGTTCTCTACATTCAGCCACTCAGCAAGGGAACAAAGGATCTTTACAGGTAAAGCATGATCATCTCAATTCAAGGAACACTAACAAGGAGATCTTTCAAAATGGCTACAACCAACAGGTAAACTCTAATAGAAGATTTCATGATCACAGAAATTTCTACTTCAATGGACAATGTTTCTCATGTCACAATTTTGGTCATAAAGCTGTTCAATGTGTTGCATATAAAACCATCATGACGAGAGAAGCAAGAAAGATAAGGATGAATGTTGAACCAAAGAAGAACACCTATAACAACTTTTCTCCTCTTCAAAACGAAGTTGAATGTACTTATTGCAATAACTTTGGTCATGAATAATTTGAATGCAGGAGCAAGGTCCAGCCAAAAGAGCATGTTCCCTCAAGCTCTAAAGTATGGAAAGAGAAAGAAATACCGGTTGAAAATTGTGGGATAGCATTATTTGCAGAAGGTGAAGAAAATCAATGGTACATTGATAGTGGGTGCTCAAGACACATGACAGGTGACAAAAGCAAAATTCTTACATATAATGCTCTAGAAAAGGAAAAGAAAGTTACATTTGGAAATGATACTCCCGCTGTAATTAAAGGAAAAGGGTCAGTATTTCTAAAAGAAAAGGTGAAGGCTAATGATGTCATGTATGTGGATGGATTAAGGCATAACTTGTTAAGTGTAAGTCAAATGTGTGATCAAGGAACAGAAGTGGTCTTTAGTTCAAAAGAATGTGTGGTTCATGATCTTGATACAGGTAAAATCATTATAAAAGGAAAAAGAAATCCAAGCAACCTGTATGTTATAAATGGCATAGATCAATGCTACTTGAGCAAGTCTTCAGAAAATTGGCTATGGCATAGAAGGCTGGGGCATCTGAGTTTCTCTCAAATCAACAAAGCAAGCAGACTTCAAGCTGTTCGTGATCTTCCAAATATTAATCTTCCAGAAAGTGTCATATGCAAATCTTGTCAATTTGGTAAGCAGACCAGAGTACGATTTAATGCCAAGGAAGGATCATCAAGCAAGCCTCTTGAACTCATTCATACTGACATATGTGGACCTGTGAGGAAAAAGACACCACGTGGGGAAGAATACTATATCTTATTTATTGATGATTACTCTAGAATGTGTTGGGTCGGGCTCATTAAACACAAAGATGAAGCATTTGAAAAATTTCAGAAATTCAAAGCACTAGTTGAAAATGAATTGGATCTAAAAATCAAGTGCCTTAGATCTGATCGAGGAGGTGAATATACATCAAATGAATTCCTTGAATTTTGTGAACAACATGGCATAAAAAGACAATTCTCTGTAGCTGGCACTCCACAACAAAATGGCGTAGCAGAAAGAATGAATAGAACAATTAAACAAATGGCTAGAGCTATGATTGATGATTTTGGAACACCTCACACTTTCTGGGGAGAAGCAATGCTTACAGCATCAAACATTCTCAACAAAGCACATGTTCGGGTAAACAGTGATAAAACTCCATATGAACTCTGGTATGGTAAATCTCCCTCCGTAAAGCGTTTTAGAGTTTTTGGAAGCAAATGCTTTATCAAAAATAATGATGAAAAGCTTGGCAAGTTTGAACCTAGATCAGATAAAGGAATTTTTCTTGGTTACTCATCTCCAAGCAAAGCATACAAATGTTATAATGAAAGGCTTCAAAAGATTGTTGAATGTATTGATGTTGTTATCGATGAGTCTCCTGCAGCTCCTAAAGAAGAAAAAAAAACAACAAAAGAAGATGATGATGACTTATGGCCTTCTACTTCAAATATAAATGATATAGACAGTGAATCTAATGAAGAACCTGAAACTGATCTATCTGAAAAAGCTCCTTCTAGATATGTTGAAAAGAATCATCCTGAATCTCAAATTTTTGGAGACAAGGAATCAGGTGTACGGACAAGGAGAACTTTTGTGGGATCTTCTAGTCATCTGGCACTTCTATCCACAATTGAACCACTCAATGTCAATGAAGCTAGCAGAGATGAATGTTGGAAGCAAGCCATGGATGAAGAGCTTGTTCAAATTGAAAATAATGACACTTGGGATTTGGTACCAAGACCACATGATAACAATTTCATTGGAACTAAATGGATCTTCAAGAACAAGTTAAATGAGAATGGGGATGTTGTAAGGAACAAAGCTAGACTAGTTTGCAAAGGGTACACTCAACAAGAAGGTATAGACTTTGAAGAAAATTTTGCTCCTGTAGCTCGACTTGAAGCCATAAGAATGTTTATTGCTTTTTCAAGTTATCAACAAATCAAAGTTTATCAAATGGATGTTAAATCTTCTTTTCTTAATGGTGATCTAGAATAAGAAGTATATATAGAACAACCGGAAGGATTCATTTTGGGAAATGATGAAAATCTTGTTTGTAAACTCAAAAAGGCTCTATATGGTCTCAAACAAGCTCCAAGGGCATGGTATTATCGTCTTGACAAATATCTTCATCAACAAGGATTTTCAAAGGGGTCTGCTGATAACAACTTATACACAAAAACTAAAAATGATAAACTATTGATTGTGGTTGTATATGTTGATGATATCATTTTTGGAAGTAATGAAGAATCTATGAGTCAGAAATTTGCTTCTGTCATGCAGCAAGAATTTGAAATGTCTTTACTTTGGGAACTAACATTCTTTCTTGGCTTGCAAGTGCATCAAACTGCAGATGGTATATTCTTATCACAAGAAAAATACCTTAAGCAAATTTTGAAGAAGTATGGCATGGAAGAGTGCAAACCTGTAAGTACACCAATGATAACCGGATGTAACCTCAGTTCTCATGATGATTCTCCCACGGTGAATCAACCAGAATACAGATCTATGATAGGAAGTCTACTTTATCTCACCGGGACTAGACCGGACATTATGCATGCAGTTGGGATTGTTGGACGATTCCAAGCTAATCCAAAAGAGTCTCACCTTCAGGCTGTCAAAAGAATATTCAAATATCTACAAGGAACTAAAGACTTTGGACTATGGTATCCAAAGAATGTTGATCTTACTCTTCATGCTTACACTGATGCAGATTGGGCTGGAAATGTTGATGATCGGAAAAGCACTAGTGGTGGTGCATTCTATATGGGACCCCGGTTAGTATCTTGGTTCAACAAGAAGCAAAATTCTATTGCCTTATCTACAACAGAAGCAGAATATGTGGCTGCCGCATCTTGTTGCACTCAACTCCTTTGGATGATGCAAACCTTACAAGATTTTCAAATCAAGTGTACACCTCCTATCCCCATTATGTGTGACAATACAAGTGCCATCAGTATTTCAAAGAATCCTATTATGCATTCGAAGACCAAGCACATTCCCATCAAGTATCACTTCTTACGTGAACAAGTGCTTGAGAAAAAGGTGAAGTTGGAGTATGTTCCCTCCAAAGAACAAGTTGCTGATATCTTTACCAAACCTCTGCCCAGGGAAGCGTTCGAGTATCTAAGACAGAAGATGGGAGTGTTCTCTGCCAGTCAAAAGAACAAATCTGCATAAATTTAGAAGATGGTATTGGATACGCGGGTTTCCTGAAACACAGTCGCGTATATACGCGAGTTCATTCACAGAAAACCGCGTACGTCCGATTGCCGACATTTTTCGTTTGGAGTCGCCTCCCTTCAGCATTGTACCGCAGTGGTCATATCTCCGATACCGTTTGGTCTCTCGGTGGTGTGTTAACTCTCATAATCATTTCTAATGTTTTGATAAAGATGCCTTGATGATTTGTTGGTAAAAGTGTTCAGATGGACAGCAAAAGGGGAGCTTTAGTCATATGAAAAGGATGTCAGATGTACGCTGTGGGGAGCATTAGCTTTGCTGAGTATAATGCATTGTTGGCATTATGATGGTTCTGAAATATGTTCTCTTTCTTGAGGACTTTCTGGTGTTGGTCTTAAAGTTATATTTGTAGTTTGATGAAAAGGTCAAGTAGAGATCCATGATGTAAATTTGTAATATTCAGTCATGTAAGGACTTGATAAATTTGTAAACCCACTTGGTTGGGTAGCTGTGTCAAATTTTGTAAACCCACTTGGTTGGGTAGCTGAGTCAAATTTGTAAACCCACTTGGTTGGGTAGTTGAGTTTCATATGTAAATTCACTTGGATGGATCTTTGATGTAAGTATGAGTCATTGGTGATAGGAATTTCATAGAGTCATGTACTTCATTGGTAAAAATGTTGAAGATTCAGCATGAACTCAGGGGGAGCTTGGTCACTTCAGTATATATCAGATCTGCAGAACGCTTCTTCCACATGTGGAGAAAAGGGGGAGAGTATGTTGGTTTTAATCCACCCTTTGCCCTTGATGTCAAAGGGGGAGAGTGACATGGTGTTTGAATGAAGAGAAATAATGGTGTCAAAAATGGGGAGTGTGACATGGTGTCCTTGTATTCTGAATGTACCTATCTGTTGTGGTAACCAAACACCATCGTGGTTGCCATCAAGTCCAAAGGGGGAGATTGTTGGAAATATGATGCAGAGTGTTGTCCTTGATGGCAACCCACTGAATGGAGATGAAGACATGAGACGATTGACATGTGTTGTCCATGATGGCGACTTACTTGATGAAGTTGTGCTTGATAGAATATGTTCTTGATGAAGTAAATCTGATGTATCTACAGTGAGTACAGAAGGGAATGAAGAAAGAAATTCATTTTGTGCTAGATCTATGATAAAAAGAGTATGTCTCAAGGCATACGCGGATTTTCCTAGGAGAAGTCGCGTATGCATGCGGGAAACAACGTTCCAAGTCGTGTATGGGCAAAAGCGCTCAAAAAGTGCAAAACCAGGGGTAACCACCATGGTATTGACCCATTGTATTGGGTAATGTTTCGTCTAAATGACCCCGTCCAGGAATACCATCGGAAGTAATGTGGTTTGGCTCATGGTATTGAAAAAGGGTAAACCTATATAAAGAGAAGAAATTCATTGTGCAAATGATGAGCGTGGGAGCAAGATGTCTGAGCTTGAATGAATACTTCTCTGTGAAGTATATCTGTATGGAAAGGGTAAAGGTTTGATGATAGATCTGAATCCATGAAGAAATGATGAAGCGAGATTTCTAGATCTGAAATGTACTTGTATTTTCTAGATTTGTTTATGGAGTGATTAGATCTGTGATGAGGCGAACATTTGTCTGAAGTAAAGGGTTGAATCTGAACTGAATGTCTGATCTGAAGAAGTATTTAGCTCTGTAATGGTTGAAGATCCATACGCTACTTCGCCGCAGAGGAAGCGCGTATATACGCGGCTTCTATGAAGAAAAAGCGCGTATGCGCACTAAAGTTTGTACAAATGTATACACTGGTTGATGTGGACGGAAGCACGTATATACGCGACATCAGTGAAAGGAAAGCACGTATGCAAACTAGGGTTTGCTAAAGTCTGTGGTAAGAAATGTCTGATCTGTTCTGCTAGTTTACTGATATCTGTCAGTGAGTTATATGTATCTGTTTCATGGTTGACTGTGCTTAAAAGTATGGAGTGGGTCGAGTCTGAAAATATGATGAAATGTGGCCTGCAAGTTGTGTCCTAAAGGAAGCTTTGGATCTAGTGTGAAAATTGATGAAACGTGGTCCATAGAGGTGCTGAGGGTTATAGCCTTCAGTCAGGGGGTTGTAGCTCCCTTCCAGGTGAGGCTGGTAAACGAGATCAGGGGGTCGTAGCTCCCTTCCAGGAGAGGCTGGTAAATGAGTCAGGGGGTTGGAGCTCCCTTCCAGGAGAGGCTGGTAAACGAGCGCAGGTGGGTGCCTGCGTGCTGGTAGAGTCTGCACCAGCACATATGTTGTAAGCTTTTTTCTCTATAATAAAATATTGAAGGCTGAGCAACTGTAGCGGTCGTTTTCTCCCGACTTGGGTTTCCACCTAAAAATCCTGGTGTTCATGTGTGATGCTTTGTGTGATGTTTTATTCTGTTTTTACTGCACATATTTAATGTTTATTGAACATATGATGAATGAATAATGGAATGATATAAGCAAATAACTAATGACATATTTAGATCTCTGTTTATACGCGAGTTGCATGAAAGATATCCTCGTGTATACGCGAGTTTACTAAAGGAAAGTAGCGTATGGGTTTTAAGGAATGAAAAAGTGAAAATTTTTGAGTATGCAGTAAATACTGATTCACCCCCCCCTCTCAGTATTTTTCCCAACAAGTAGATGTTCCATTTAAGTGTAGGGAAAATTATTTGGAAACCTGTACATGGCATCCTTGTAGTCTTTCAAAAAACTGTAAACATCCTGTCCTTCTAAATACTTCTACAGTTGTTGGGTCTTCATTTATTAGGTTCATATCTTATGGCTCATATCTGAGACATTGGCCACCTTTATTTGTCTTCCTTTTTGTAGCCATGGTTCTTTAAAATCTTCTTTTCCTCGCTTGATAATGTCTTTTCTGCCTCACTTGATCAGTGATATCTGCAAGCCTTTGAAAAAACCAGCCACAACTTGGGCTCAATGAAATAGCTCTGCAAAGCTCAATAACACGCAAAGAAGGAATAGAGAATGAAAAATGACTCAATTTGGAAATATTTTTTAAGTTCTATGACCACTCATAACATAATGATGACTCATACATGCTTAAAATGGTGATTATGACTTCAACCCTGACTATTTACCTTGATCTTTACCCTAACTGACTTGAATGGAATCTAACTTATCCTTTTCAATCATTTTCTGACATCTAACAACTAATTTGACAAGACAGACAAGAATCCTTACTTTCATAGTGTTTCTAGTGTATTTCTGGGCATTTTCGCTACGAAAGTATTAGCATTTTCGTAGTGAAAAGTGAAATTTCGCTGTGTATTTCGCTGCGAAAGTGTGGTTTCTTGGCTAAAATGAAACTTTGAGTGCTGTAACCTTGGAAAATGAAAAATTTCAGAAAATTATGTTTGATGTGACATGAGGGCATTTGAATGAGGGTGGGTTTAGACCTTAGGATAGGCTAAATAAGAAAAATTAAAAATTTTCCTTGATCAAGTAATGATGCTTTGGAATATGATATAGAGATCAAGCCCACAAAATTTGTCAACGTTCAAGGCCTAGCAAAGCTAATGGCACAGCCAAACTTTGACTATCTTGACTTGAATTAAATTGCAAAAAATTCAGAAATTTCAGATGAAGATGAAGAGATGATTCCCA
Source organism: Pinus albicaulis (assembly GCA_034641835.2). NCBI lineage: Eukaryota > Viridiplantae > Streptophyta > Pinopsida > Pinales > Pinaceae > Pinus > Pinus albicaulis. The sequence goes on along the minus strand of CM076580.1, from coordinate 1,321,583,339 downwards.
TTGAGGAAAAGTACATCATTTCAGATTGGTACAAAGACATTGCTTTTGTCTTACATCATCACAGAGCACCTAATGAGTTGAAAAATTCCAAGGTAAGATTTTTGAAGCTAAATTATTTGAGGTATTGCATCATTGATAAAAATATGTATTGGAAAGATATCGATGGTATTCTATTGAATTTTTTGTTGGAAGAGGAGGCTGAAAAATTGATTGAGGAGTTTCACAAAGGAGATTGTGGAGATCATCATTATTGGAAGGCTACAACAAATAATATTCTTAGAGCAGGGTATTATTGGCCTACAATGTTTAAATATGTCTACAAAAAGATTGTTGCCTGCCATGAATGCCAAATTTTTTATGGTAAGAAGAAGCTTGTTGCTTTACCCTTGATGCCTATCTATGTTGGGGCACCATTTCAACAGTGGGGGCTAGATTTCATTGGTGAGATTCATCCATCATCTTCAGGTCAGCATCACTGGATTCTAACAACAACTGATTATTTCACCAAGTGGATTGAAGCAATCCCAACTAGGCAAGCAAATGATTCAATTATCATTTCATTTTTGGAAAATAATATATTGTTTAGGTTTGGCTTCCCTATGAAGATAATCACTGATAATGCACAAGCATTCAAATCTAAGAAGCTGATTAGTTTTGGTCATCAATATCATATTTCACTTGGGCATTCTACTGCATATTATCCACAAGGTAATGGTCTTGCTGAATCTTCTAACAAGAGAATTGTGAGGATTATTAAGAATATTTTGCAGGAAAATAAGAAGTCATGGAATTTGAAGCTGAAGTATGCTCTGTGGGCTAATATAGTGTGCACAAAGAGATCAATTAGAACTTCAACTTATGATTTGGTATATGGAGCTGAAGCCATATTTCCTAAATCCTTAGGAGTGCTTATCATGAAGCTACTGCAAGGATTAGAGGAGGAACCAAATGCAATTCAAAGGAGGATTAATCAGCTGATAGATTTGCAGGAGAAAAGGGAGGAAGTATATAACAGCAATCAACAATCTCAAAATAGAATCAAGAAGACATTTGATAGGAACGTCAAGGAGGAAAACTTTCAAATCCAAGACATGGTTTCGAAATGGGAGGCTAGAATTGAAGAAAAGGGGAAACATGGTAAGTTTGAGAACATTTCGAAAGGTCCAGTCAGAGTAGCTGCATTTCATGGGAACAACACTTAAATTTTTTAGGAGATGGATGGAAATGAGACATGAGGGCATTTGAATAGATTCAGCCACAAGAAAGAACTATGAAACCAATGCAAAGGTAGTCAATGCATTATTGGGAAGTTTGATTGAATCAAAATTCGTCAAAGTCATGTAGTTGAATTCAACAAAGGAGATATGGGACAAAATAATTCTGAGCTATGAAGGTGATTCCAAGGTAAGAAGTTCTAAACTCAAAACTCTTAGAATTCAATATGAAAAACTCAGAATGCATAATGAGGAAAGCATTGCTAGTTTCTTTTTACGTCTAGATGATATTGTAAATCATATGAGAAATCTGGGTGAAACCATAACTGACACTACTCTAGTAGAAAAGGTCCTAAGATCTCTAACTCCCAAATTCGAGTCAAAAGTGTTTGCTATTGAAGAGAAGTAGGATCTACAAACTCTTACTATTGTTCAACTTCGTGGGATTCTGACTGCTTGTGAAATGAGAAAAGGAGGTCCATCTGAAGTCAAATAATTTTTCTTTAGAGTTGCTGCAAAAGGAAAGTGTTGGCCACCTGTAAAATTTGTCCTATCAAAAGGTAGCCAAAACATTTTTCATTCTTCAAGAAACACTTTCATGGCCAAAATGTTATCTCTTGAAGCCTATGGAAGATCTCATGCTCATGTGTAAAAAGTCTTCACCACTGATTCCCTCCAGAACTCAAAAATTCTACTAATTTCATGAGAAGAAACTGTTGTAAAACCACCATTCTTCCTCTCCCCGTCTTCCAAAATTACCTTCATTTGCTCCCCTTTTTCTCCATAAAAACCCCTTTGTTTTCAGGATTTCTTTTCTCCTCCTCATGAAAATCACTTTTATAAAGTCAAAGACCCATTCTTTAGTTTTACCGAAACCTTTAAAAACCATTGAAAACTCTGAAAATTTCGTAAAAAACAAAGTTTTATTCTGATGGACTTAAGCCCCTTGGGCTAAGTCCTAACCACTTCCCCCACATGCCCTTTCCTCGGAACCAGGCGCTAGTCCCATCAGCATTTATCGCATCGGAATAAATCAGATTAGCGCATATGTTTTGTTACACAAAAACCCCGATGCGATCGACTCCCTTTGGTATAACTCCAGATCTCGTGTTTCTTTTTAAAAACCAAGAGTTATTACCCCGAGCACTAATCCCATCGGAAATATCCAAATGCGTGAGACTTGTGCTCTATTCAAAAGTTCCGATTGCGATCGTAATTTGGATTGAAAAACCCCGATGCGATTGATCCTTTGTGTTATAAAAACTCCCGATCGCATCATTTTTTTTATATATATCCTATGGGCCCGCCTCCGGTGCTTAATACCTTCTATTTTTCATTCCGATCATTCTTTTCGTTTGTAAAAACTTAAAACCCACTTTTCCAAAGTTTTAAACTTAAAAACCCAAGTCACGTGTTGAAATATTTTAAATGGGTAGATTAAAAAGACCGATTGCGCAATCGCGATTGGAAGTTTCAAATGGGTTGATCGAAAAGACCCGCATCAAAGTTCCAATGCGATTGGGTCTTGTATATAAACTCCCTCCCCCTCGCCTCTGTTTCATATGAATTTCCCCAGGCCCAAGTGTTAAAGACCTCAGGCGTTGAATCGCATCGAAAGATTTCAAATGGGTAGATTAAAAAGACCAGGCCCGGTCTTCCGATTCCGATAGGCCCTTTTTATATAAAGCCCCAGGCCCTTTGAATTTCATATAGCCAGCGGCCCCACATTCGGGTGCCTATCCTTTTCATATATATTTATTTCCACCCCGTTCCATTAAACCTTTGTTTAAAAAATTTTGGTTTTCGTGTATTATAAGGGTTTCCGCCTTTCATTCTAAAAACTAATCCTCGCCGTTGATCGAAAGTCGATCAAACGGCCAGTGCTTCGTCGCATCGGCGATTTCAATCGCATGTGTTTTGTTTGTCCCTCCGATAGGCTAGTCCCCCAATTCATTTCCCACCATAAATCTAATCCTCAGATCAACGGCCATCGCTTAATCGCCTCAGCCCTTCTGATCGCACAATCACATCGAAGTTTTTTCATCACACTCCTTTCTCCTCCCGTCGATTGCAATCCCCTGATTAGATCTGGACTGTCCACGTGTCTAGATCCAAGGGCTACGCTCCTTCCCCACATTCTGAAGCATTTTAACCTATTTTCACAGGATTTCATAACATTTTGTTTGTTTTGCAGGTTCCGAAGGGTCTGTCCATATTACAAATGAAAGAAAGCCAAAGGCCCCGATCTTTCGGCCTTTGGTTATCAAAGGGAAAACAACTAAAGAAGGTTTCCATTCCACGATTATCAACGTTTCATGGGCGCTGATACTATAAAGGCCCTGCGTGGCCCTGCACATCAACAAGACACTGTGTTTTTAAATCACAGTTAAAGAGTATTAGTTTTTACCAGAACAGAAGATCGAAAACACTGAACTGAAGTAAATAAACCTCTCCAGCTCCCAAAGGGAAACTGCAGCCTCATGGTAATTAAAGAAGGCTTAGTCATTATTACAAAAAAAAGGTGTTTTTCCCAAATACAGCCGAACAATTAATATTACTGAAGAATCTTATCTCTAATTGTCGGAAAAACTATTTTAAAGATTAAAAGTAGCCTGGAAGCTAATATTTTCGATCATTAGACCTCGGGAAGTAGCAACAGAGTTACTTCAAGCATGCCACCGAGCCTAAAAATTCAATAAAGGCTCCCACCGAACTCAATTCATAAATGTACCTCAATTTAATATAGACATATTATCTGTTAATTACTTCATCAAGCCCTTCAAAGGCTGAAGAGTCATCCATCTGTATTAATTGACCCAGGAGATCTTTTACCAGATCCCACCTCCTCATTCTTCTATAAATACTTCTATAGAAGATGAGAAAAAGTTTGGTCTCTAGACATCTGAATGCATGTAATAGTCTCTGAAGCTCCTGATGCCCTGTTTGTCACTTGAAGATACAGAAGCTAATATGAGAAGTTTGAAGTTGTAGAGACCCACCGGGCTTGCTGATTGTAACTGGTTTGAAACATCAAATACAAGCTGTTGATTTATGGGATCCTAATTTATGTCAATGGTGATGTTTTCCTCACTATCAATTGTTATTTTTCTTAATATTTTCACTTTGTTCACTTTCTCTGATAAAGAGCAGCAAACATAGAGCTAGGATTTACTTTCAAAAGTACCCTACTCTTACTGAAAGCTTTATTATCTGTGTTTTCTTCATTTGAACGTTCTCTTTGAAGAGTACATCAATGCAAGTCAGTTTAAAGGCACTTTCCTGATCTAAATTTCTCTTTGTCACTATTATCTATGGTTTTCTTATTTGAATATGCTGAAAGCAGGGTAGTTTAAAGGCACTTACCTGATCTTAAGCTGTTCAAACTGTTTTTTAATGTTTTCTAACTAAAATTACTTCAATGCAGGCTAGTTTGAAGGCACTAACCTGATCTCAGAATAATTTTATGTTTTTCTTATTTGAATGTGCTGAAAGCAGGGTAGTTTAAAGGCACTTACCTGATCTTAAGTTGTTTAAACTGCTTTTCATTGTTTTCTAACTGAAAGTACTTCAATGCAGGCTAGTTTATAGGTACTAACCTGATCTCAGAAATACTCTTATGTTTTTCTTTAAGTACATGTTGAAGAAAGATAGTTTAAAGGAACTTACTTGATCTTAGGTTGTTTCACTGTTTTTTTTCATTTGTTTGTTCTTCATTTCCTATCTGTTTCATTCCATAAAATCGCCTTAAGATATCTTTTGACATAAGTGACTTGCCCCATGGATCCTGTTTGAACCTTTTTGTCCAATTAAAATCCTCCTATGACTCCATAGCCCAATGGGTTAAAACTGTCTTTGCCTTTCTGTCAGCCAAATCATTCCTTCACCTGCAGACACCTTCACCCTTCATTTTGAAACTGCCTTCACCTTCATCATCTCTTCGCCCAACCAAAAAAAACAAAAAAAAAACCCAAGCTCTTCATAACTAGCCTAATATCAATTTAAGCTATTAAATATCACATCTTTTGAACCCATTCATAGAGAGATCCCTCTCTGGATTCAGGAAGGCTAGATCCTTGAATCCCAAAGTGGTCTGATATTCTCCCTATAGTTGGACTTTTTCCAATCTTGCTAATTACAGGGTGCTAATATACTGGAGACTCCGTTGGGGACATTTTGAGTTCATAGTTGCTTGGCCAGATTTTATAGACTCTTTAGTTTTCCATACAACCACACAACTCAGAAAAACCTAAAAATATTTCAGATTGGTATTCAATAAACATGGTGGTGGACCATAACACCTTTTACCTCTGAAAAGAGTTGAAAACTTCCACTTGGCGACTCCACAATCCTGAACAGACCTTAAGAATCCACTGGGAAGAACCCTTATCATTGTAATATCTTTCAAACTCAGTCACAAGACTGTAGGATTAAAATTTTCTTGCGAAAAAGACTAGTTAACCTCTTAAAGATTGTCATACCTGGTTGAACTTGTCTTGTTTATTTTGGGTCTGAAAAACACAGCATAGTGGCTTCTATAAAGATTCACACTAGAGCCTATCCTAACCCTGATCCACCTGAGATAGTTGATAACCCAGAAATTATCCTTAGGGAGTCTCCTAAGATTAATTTATCAATTGTTTTCAGATCACCCTTGAGAGTTAATTCAGTTCTTGAAAATATTTCATCTCTACAACAATCTCAAGTTGACTTAGTAAATCCATTTAGAACTAGGTCTCTTGGTGATTTAGATCAATTAGTTTCTGAGTCTTCACTATCATCCCCAGAAACAAGTGAACCTCTTGGTAGCAGAGAAACAACACCTCATGATTTGAATTTTCTTCACAACTTAGGTGTCTCTCATCCAAGATCAACTCAGCAGTCTATTCCTGGTCCATCCACTTCTGCTCACCCTACACCCACTATTCAAATCACTCGACTTCAGCCCACTTTCTCTGTTGTTAATCCACCTCTTGTAAATGCACCTCCACCACATATCATGGCAACATGGTATGCTCCCTTAGTTCTTCTTGCACCATTAGTCAATCTTCCACAGGACTATCAGTCCAAAATTCCATTATATGATGTTAGAAATGCTACAACTGCATCACAACATGTGGATAAGATGAATGACTACTTTGACAGAAATGAAATTGATGATGATTCTATCAAGCTTAGGTTATTTGCTCAGAGCTTAGGGGGAGAAGTGAGGAAATGGTTCAAAGTTTTAAACCCCCATAGTATCCGTGATATAAAAGCCTTCCATCAAATATTTTTAAACAAATGGGAAGTAAATAAAAACCCTCTCCAAGTCCTTTATGAATTTTAGGTTCAAAGCTCGGAATCTCCACAACTCTCATTTCTTATAGTCCTTTATGACTATAAGAATCTCCATAGAGACACTGGGGAAAGTGTGCAAGCTTATTGCACTAGATTCAATAGTGTGTATAATGCACTTTCCCCAGAACTAAAACCTCCACAAGGCTCAGCTTTAAGCAAGTTTCCTGAAGGGTTTGACCCTGAGATGGCCTATCAGCTAAGAGAGAGAGATTTTGCAACTCTTGAAGATATGCAAAAGGGTGCTCTTTCTGTGGAAGTCAACTTGATGGAGAAGAGAGCAAGAATGAAAATTGAAAAGAGAGTTTACTTTAGAGAGGATAATGCCCCTTCTACTTCCAACTCAAAGATGGAAAGAATGATGGAGGAGATGATGAAGAAAATGAGCATCCTTGAGAGAGCACAAGCAAGTCAAAACCAAACTTCTCCTCAAAACAAAAACCATAACCAGAATTAGAATTTTAGAAGGAACCAACCTCCAAACAGACCAAGGGAAGATGATCAACAGATCACTCCTCCCTTTCATCAAAAATATATAAGCGAGGTTGAGGAAATAGATGAGATAACGGAGGAAGATGATATCAACATGTTGGGAGTAGATAATGATGACTTTGAGATTCATTTTGATAGGGAACAAGGTTTTCATACCCCTTATGATGACAACAGAGATGATGATGAAGGTTATTTTCATGACATGGAGAATGTCCTCATATAATCCTAAAAATAATATAACCTTAGAAGAAAAGCCAGTCAACAAACTCCCAAAACCAAAACCTCTGACAAACCTTCACAAATTAGCACTGCAACCAAACCTAAAGTTGTCAAACAAAGGGAAAAAATGGTAGTTGTGACTTCTGATAGTGTTAGAGAGGAATGCAATCAAAAAAGTGAAAAACAGAATGCAAACCTTAGTAGTACTAACACTTCAGCTAGTACTCCTGTTAAAACCATTCTATCAAACGTAAATAGAACAAATCAGCGAGCTGATGTTGCTGATAATCTAGCAGCTAGTAAGGCTGAGGCAAGTTTTTCAAAAAACCAAATTCCTTTCAGCCTCGAGCAGGAAATTTCAAAGATCAAAATCTCTGTTCCCTTGACTGAGTTAGCTGCCCATCATGTATATAGAGCCCAAATTTTGAAGGCTTTAAGTATTGAGGATAATAATGACACAGTAAATTTTAATGATGACCAGCCAAAACTCATTTTTGGTCCTGAAATTGAAGGGAAATTTCAAGAAGGGATAGTACCTCCATTCTACGTCAGCCTTAATATCCATGAAAAAATCTTGCATAATGCTATGCATGACTCTGGAGCCTCACACAACCTTATGCCAAAGGTGATAATGGAAAGGATAGGGCTAGAAATAACCAGACCTTACAATGATTTATATTCTTTTGACTCTAACAGAGTGAAATGCCTTGGCCTAATCAAAGACCTTTGTGTAAGTTTGACTCAAATTCCAGCCAAGTACATGGTTATGGATGTTGTGGTGGCTGATGTGCCTCCTAAGTATGGCATCCTTTTATCAAGGTCATGGGGTGCCAAGCTGCAAGGTAGAATGCAGATGGATGGGACATATGCCAGTATCCCTATTTTTAGCCAACTCAGAAGGCTATACAGAGAGGCACACTTGAAATTTATGGTCAGTAGCCCTAAAAACCCTGAAAATTCCCCCATTTACTCTGTCCATATAGACCTGAATTCATTTATCCTTTACCATGATGAATCCTCGAATAAGCCAGAACTAGAAGACAACGACTCAGCCAAATAGTTAGAGACCCCTAATCTAGAAATAAATGCAGTTCTATATATGGAAGAAAACAAGAGAGAAACTTTGGAACAACGCGTTGAAACAATAGACCAGAGTGAACAAAGCCAAGATGGAAAACAACAGACTGTCCCTCCTGCTCAACTCCATGAAAAACCTGAGGAGGTGAAACAAATACAACTAAGTGCCGAGATTTCACAACAACCCTTGAGCACGTTGGTTGAAGAAGACAATAGACAAGACGAAACCAAAAATAGTCCTCTGTGGAGTATGTATTTTGATGGGTCATGCACTAAGAGAAATGCTGGTGCAGGTGTCTAGATTACCAACACTAAAAACAACCACACGGAAAGAATTTCCTGCAAATTAAACTTTCATTGTTCCAATAACATAGCAGAATATGAATCCCTTCTCTTAGGATTACATCTATTAAAAAGGTTAGGAGCCACAAGAATTAATGTGTATGGGGATTTAGAACTAGTGATTAAGCAGGTCAATAGGGAATATAACGCAAATCATCCCAGACTTAGAGCTTACCAAAATGATGTCATGGACCTTTTAGAAACTTTTGAGGAGTCAAAATTGATTTTTGTTCCAAGAAAAAGAAATATTGCTGACCACAATTTAGCTTTTGCGGCTAGAACATGCTTAATGCCATTTGAAACCAAAGACTGTACAACTCAAATTAAGTTTAGACCAGTTGTGCCAGATAATGAAAAATATTGGCAGGTTTTTGAGGGTGACAAATAGATAGAAGATTTTCTGCTGGGCAGGAATGAATTTGAGTTATCTGATTCAGATTCTAAATCCGATGAAAATTGCCGAAAAAAAAAGTCCCCTAAAAAAGAAAAACCATCTGGTCCCGTAGAAATCAACATGTTAACTAAAAAACTTGAAACTCATACTGAAGAATACAAGGACACAGAAAATGAATACATTGAGGTATTGTCATCAAAGGACAAGAACATACCTAGGGGGCTAGCATCGTTAGAAGACCTCTTTGATTTTAACGACGTAGCAAAGAATCCCACCATAGAATACACAGAGTCTGAGGTCGAGGAATGCAACATAGGCACCAAGGATCAGCCTAAAATGATTAAATTAGCTAGGTCCTTGCCACCAGACATGAAAAGGAAATACGTTGACCTGTTTAAAAAGTTTGTCGATGTGTTTGCTTGGAGCTATGAAGAATTGAAAGCCTACGATACAGAAATCATCCAGCACAAGATCCCTTTGAAAGAAAACCAAAAACCCTTTAAGAAAAAACTACGTCGAATTAATCCAATACAACTGCCTCTAGTAGAAAAGGAAATCAAGAAAATGTATGAGGAAGGAATCAGTGTGCCTGTGAGGTTTTTAGATTGGGTTTCTAACCCTGAATCCGTGAGGAAAAAGATAGGAGAAATCAGATTGTGCATTGATTTCATAAACCTTAACAAAGCCTCCCTAAAATACTATTACCCTTTACCCAAAATGGAACACATTCTACAAAGGGTAGTTGGTTCGAAGAGGATTTCACTGTTAGATGGTTTTTCAGGGTATAACCAAGTTTTAGTACTCCCAAAAGACCAACTCAAGACAACTTTCACCACTCCTTGGGGCACTTTCATGTATGTGAAAATGCCTTTTGGATTAATGAATGCTGGGGCCACTTTCCAAAGGGCCATGGACATTGCATTTTTGGAGGAGATAGGGCACCTCATTGTAATTTATCTTGATGACATAACAGTTTATTCCAAATCTTATAAGGAGCACCTGAAACATTTAAGAAAATTCCTTGAAAAGTGTAGAAGGTTTGGGTTATCTTTAAATCCCAAAAAGACAATGTTTATCCTTCAGGAAGGTAAGCTCCTTGGCCATATAATATCAGAAGAAGGGATTAAAATAGATCCAAATAGAGTTGAGGGAATACTACAGATTAGCCAACCAAGGAACATAAAATAATTGCAGTCCTTTATTGGAAAGATTAACTTCTTGAGGAGGTTTATTCCCAACTTAGCAGAGCTCCTTAGAAACATGACTATTATGCTCAATAAATAAGTAGGAGTAAAGTGGACTGTAGAAACCAAAAAATCCTTCGAATTGGTAAAACATGCACTCACCCGGGCACCTGTCCTAATCAGCCCAGACTTTTCAAAGGAGTTCCTTATTTTCTTTTTTGCCTCAGAACATACTGTGGCAGCAATCCTGTTGCAGAAAAACCCAGAGGGACAGGAACAACCCATTTCTTTTTTCAGCAAGGCTTTAAGGGATGCACCCTTGAAATATAACATAATGGAAAAACAGGCCTATGCTTTGGTAAAAGCCTTAAAGGACTTCAGGGTGTATATTCTACATTCCCACATCATTGCCTATATGCCTAATATAGTGGTAAAAGACATTTTGTCCCAAGACCCAGATGGAAAGAGAGGAAAATGGATTACTGCTATATTAGAGTATGATTTGGAAATCAGACCAAACAAGCTTATTAAAGGCCAGGGCTTAGCTCAATTAATGGCTGAATATAATCTACAAGCCCTTAATATTAACATGGTAGATGCCTTGGATGAACAGGAAAAATTACCTACTCCCACTGTCAAAGAGCAGTTTCAAAACTCACCTTGGTACACTGATATCTTGTATGTGCTTGTGAACCTTAATGCTCCTCCTGATTTATAAAAAAAAAAGGCAAGGTTTTTAAAGTTGAAAGCTAGGAACTATTGCATTTTAAATGAATGTTTATATTGGAAAAATGCTGATGGTTTATTGCTTAAATTTTTTCCTGAAGTTGATGCAGAAAATATCAAACATGAATTCCATGAAGGAGAGTGTGGAGGTCAAATTTACTGGAAAACCACAGCCAATAAAATCCTTAGAGCTGGATATTACTGGCCCACCCTCTTCCATGATGTCCATAAAATGATAGTTGCCTGTCAAAAATGCCAAATTTTTGAAGGCAAAATAAAACTTCTTCCTTTACCATTACAACCTATCACTGTTGAAGCTCCTTTTCAACAGTGGGGCTTAGATTTCATAGGGGAAATCCATCCTGCTTCTTCTGCCCAAAACAAATGGATTTTCACAGCAACTGACTACTTCACGAAATGTATTGAAGCCATCCCTTCTAGGAATGCCACAGATTCTGTCATTATAAAATTCCTTGAAGACCATATCTTGTCTAGATTTGGATGCCCTAGGAAAATTATTATTGGTAATGCTGCTGCTTTTTGTTCCAAAAAGATGATTGATTTTTGTCACAGGCATCAGATTACACTTGGTCATTCTACTGCTTACTACCCTCAAGGTAATGGACTAGCAGAATCATCAAATAAATTTTTTGTGACCATCATCAAGAAGCTGCTTGAAGAAAATAAAAAATCATGGCATAACAAGTTGGTGCACGCTATGTGGGAAGACAGATTGACCACAAAAAGGTCCATTGGAATTTCCCCTTACCAACTTTTTTATGGAGAAGATGCAATGTTTCCTACCAGCCTAGGTGTACCAATAATAAAATTAATCCAAGAAATACAGTCAGAAGAGGATAGCATGATTAAGAGGATCAGTCAGACAATACATCTCCAGCAGATAAGGGAAGAGGTTTACAATAGGGCTCAGAAAGTGCAAGAAAACATAAAGAAGTTGTTTGAAAAAAGAACAGAGGCTTGTGTTTTCAACACTGGAGATAAGGTACTCAAATGGGATTCTAGAAGAGAGGATAAGGGAAAACACGGCAAATTTGATAGTTTGTGGCAAGGTCCTTACATCATTCAGTCCACCATTGGTCCAAATGTCTTCTTTCTACAAGAGTTAGATGGCACAAATATGTTTGGGGTTCTTGTAAATGGCAGGGTCCTTAAGAATTACTACTGCTGAGTTCGATTTTAAAGCTTTCACTCCCATTATAAATACCATTTTCTTTATTCGGTCTCATAAAAGAAAAATTACAAAAACAATAGAAAAGAAAGAAAAGAGGGCAGATTGTAAAACAAGAAAGGTATAGCTCCATACCAAAAAAGAGAAACAAATTCTGAAAGTGTGCAAGCTCAAATGCCACTCCTGAATGACACACTTCTAGTTAGTCAAACAACCTAATCTTGACTAATTAGTTTTAAATTTTCTGCTGATAGGATAGTGAAATCGATTTGCCAAACTGTTCAATCTTGGCTTATCAGTAGATAGTTAGGATAGAAATTAAAGGTTCAAACATGTTCAAAATCTAAACCTTAGTTTCCAAAAGAGAGATAACTCAAATCTGTTCTTTTTTTTTTAGTCAAAAAGAAATAAATCTAGTTCTAATTAGCTCAAAATCTGAACCAGAGAAAAAGGAAGAAACAACTCACATAAGAGTCAAAACAAAGCTGTAAAAAGAGAAGGCCATGATAAGAAACTTTCAGATCTTAAGCCTTCCATTTTTGTTTTAAATTTTCTACAAAATAAATGTTTATGTGCAGCTTGTTTTTATGCCATAGATCACAGCAAGTCAAATAGCTTAATATTGACTTGACTGTTTTTAAATTTATGTTTTAGAAATTAGAGAATAAAAAACTGTTGGACAGTTTAATCCCAACAGATGGTAGATTAGGTAGAGAATCATCTGAAATCAACTGTTTAATATGAGTTCAGGGAGAAATAAGGTGTAGAAATAGATTAGATTTCTTGTTTTCAAAAGAATAAAATGTTGTGAAAAGAGTTTTCCAATCCAAGTGCACTCTAATGAAGAAAAAATGCTAGATCAGTAGGATTGGGTAAGTAGAAATTTTGGATTGATGAAGGTCCATTGTTTTCATAGCTGCTAAATATGTTTTTCAGAGAAGATCATCCCAGCAAAGGAAGGGCAGCCCAATGGATCAGGCACAGGTTAGCCTCCTAAAGAATGCAGGTCTGAAGTTCTTGATTCCTTCAAGAAAGCACCATCCCCAAGTGGAGCCACTGTTGGCCACCTGTGAAATTTGTCCTATCAAAAGGTGGCCAAAACATTGTTCAGTCTTCAAGAAACACTTTCATGGCCAAAATATTATCTCTTGAAGCCTATGGAAGATCTCATGCTCATGTGTAAAAATTCTTCACTACTAATTCCCTCCAGAATTCAAAAATTTTGCTAATTTCATGAGAAGAAACTGTTGTAAAACCACCATTCTTCCTCTCCCCCTCTTCCAAACTTACCTTCATTTTCTCCCCTTTTTCTCCATAAAAACCCCTTTGTTTTCAGGATTTCTTTTCTCCCCCTCATGAAAATCACTTTTATAAAGTCAAAGACCCATTCTTTAGCTTTACCGAAACCTCTAAAAACCATTGAAAACTCAGAAAATTTCGTAAAAAGAAAGTTTTATTCTGATGGACTTAAGCCCCTTGGGCTAATTCCTAACCACTTCCCCCACATGCCCTTTCCCCGGAACCAGGCACTAGTCCCATCGGTGCTTATCGCATCAGAATAAATTAGATGAGCGCATATGTTTTGTTACACAAAAACCCCAATGCGATCGGCTCCCTTTGGTATAACTCCAGATCTCATGTTTCTTTTGAAAAACCAAGAGTTATTACCCCAAGCGCCAATCGCATCGAAAATATCCAAATGTGTGAGACTTGTGCTCTATTCAAAAGTTCCGATTGCGATCGTACTTTGGATTGAAAAACCCCGATGCGATTGATCCTTTGTGTTATAAAAACTCTCGATCTCATCATTTTTTATCTATATACATATCCTATGGGCCCGCCTCCGGCACTTAATACCTTCTATTTTTCATTCTCGATCATTCTTTTCCTTTGTAAAAACTTAAAACCCACTTTTCCAAAGTTTTAAACTTAAAAACCCAAGTCACGTGTTGAAATATTTTAAATGGGCAGATTAAAAAGACCGATCGCGCAATCGCAATCGGAAGTTTCAAATGGGTTGATAGAAAAGACCCGGATCAAAGTTCCGATGCGATTGGGTCTTGTATATAAACTCTGCCCCCCTCGCCTCTGTTTCATATGACACTCCCTGGGCCCAAGTGTTAAATACCCCAGGCACTGAATCGCATCGCAAGATTTCAAATGGGTAGATTAAAAAGACCAGGCCCGGTCTTCCGATTCCGATAGGCCCTTTTTATATAAAGCCCCGGGCCCTTTTAATTTTATATAGCCAACGGCCCTGCAGTCGGGCACCTATCCTTTTCATATATATTTATTTCTGCCCCGATCCATTAAACCTTTGTTTAAAAACTTTGGGTTTTCGTGTATTATAAGGGTTGCCGCCTTTCATTCTAAAAACTAACCCTCACCGTTGATCGAAAGTCGATCAAACGGCCAGCGCTCCATCGCATCGCCGATTTCAATAGCATCGCAATTTTCAATCGCATGCGTTTTGTTTGTCCCTTCAATAGGCCAGTCCCCCAATTCATTTCCCACCATCGATCTGATCCTCAGATCGACAGACATCGCTTAATCACCTCGGCCCTTCCGATCGCGCAATCTCATCGAAGTTTTTTCATCGGACTCCTTTCTCCTCCCACCGATTGCAATCCCCCAATTAGATCTGGACCATCCACGTGTCCAAATCCAACAGCTACGCTCCTTCCCTACCTTCTGAAGCAGTTTAACCTATTTTCGCAGGATTTCATAACATTTTGTTTGTTTTGCAGGTTCCGAAGGGTCTGTCCATATTACAAATGAAAGAAAGCCAAAGGCCCCAATCTTTCAGCCTTTGTTTATCAAAGGGAAAACGACTAAAGAAGGGTTTTGTTCCATGATTATCAACGTTTCATGGGTGTTGATACTATAAAGGCCCTGCGTGGCCCTACACATAGACAAGACACTATGTTTTTAAATCACAGTTAAAGAGTATTAGTTTTTACCAGAACAGAAGATCGAAAACACTGAACTGAAGTAAATAAACCTCTCCAGCTCCCAAAGGGTATCTGCAGCCTCATGGTAATTAAAGAAGGCTTAGTCATTATTACAAACAAGAGGTGTTTTTCCCAAAGACAGCTGAAAAATTAATATTACTCAAGAATCTTATCTCTAATTGTCGGCAAAACTATTTTAAAGATTAAAAGGAGCCCGGAAGCTAATCTTTTCAATCATTAGACCTTGGGAAGCAACAACAGAGTTACTTCAAGCATGCCACCAAGCCTCAAAAGTAAACAAAGGCTCCCACCGAACTCAATTCATAAATGTACCTCAATTTAATACAGACAAATTATCTGTTAATTACTTCATCAAGCCCTTCAAAGGCCGAAGAGTCATCCATCTGTATTAATTGACCCAGGAGATCTTTTACCAGATCCCACCTCCTCATTCTTCTATAAATACTTCTGTAGAAGATGAACAAAAGGTTGGTCTCTATACATCTGAACGCATGTAATAGTCTCTGAAGCTCCTGATGCCATGTTTGTCACTTGAAGATACAGAAGCTGATATGAGAAGTTTGAAGTTGTAGAGACCCACCGAGCTTGCTGATTGTAACTAGTTTGAAACATCAAATACAAGCTGCTGATTTATGGGATCCTAATTTATGTCAATGGTGATGTGTTCCTCACTGTCAATTGTTATTTTGCTTAATATTTTCACTTTGTTCACTTTCTCTGATAAAGAGCAACAAACATAGAGCTAGGATTTACTTTCAACGGTACCCTACTCTTACTTAAAGCTTTATTATCTGTGTTTTATTCATTTGAACATTCTCTTTGAAGAGTACATCAATGTAGGTCGGTTTAAAGGCACTTTCCTGATCTAAATTTCTCTTTGTCACTGTTATTTGTGGTTTTCTTATTTGAATACACTGAAAGCAGGGTAGTTTAAAGGCACTTACCTGATCTTAAGCTGTTCAAACTGTTTTTTAATGTTTTCTAACTAAAATTACTTCAATGCAGGCCGGTTTGAAGGCACTAACCTGATCTCAGAATACTTTTATGTTTTTCTTATTTGAATATGCTGAAAGCAGGGTAGTTTAAAGGAACTTACTTGATCTTAAGTTGTTTAAACTCTTTTTCATTGTTTTCTAACTGAAATTACTTCAATGCGGGCTAGTTTAGAGGTACTAACCTGATCTCAGAAATACTCTTATGTTTTTCTTTAAGTACATGCTGAAGCAAGATAGTTTAAAGGAACTTACTTGATCTTAGGTTGTTTCACTATTTTTTTTCATTTGTTTGTTCTTCATTTCCTATCTGTTTCATTCCATAAAATCGCCTTAAGAGATCCTTTGACATAAGTGACTTGCCCCATGGATCCTGTTTGAACCTTGCTGTCCAATTAAAATCCTCTTATGACTCCATAGCCCAATGGGTTAAAAATGTCTTTGCCTTTTTGCCAGCCAAATCATTCCTTCACCTGCAGACACCTTCACCCTTCATTTTGAAACTGCCTTCACCTTCATCATGTCTTCGCCCAACCAAAACAAACAAACAAAAAACCCAAGCTCTTCATAACTAGCCTAATATCAATTTCAGCTATTAAAGATCACATCTTTTGAACCCATTCATAGAGAGATCCCTCTCTGGATTCAGGAAGGCTAGATCCTTGAATCCCAAAGTGGTCTGATTTTCTCCCTACAGTTGGAATTTTTCCAATCTTGCTAATTACAGGGTGCTAATAGAAAGGAAGTAGAAGAACAAGAAGGATCAGTGTATGTTTCAAAAGAAGATGAGATAAATTTTATAAAGAAGCTACAACTTGGCACTGGAAGGTTCAAAGGTAAGCTTCCTTTTAAATTCTTTTCTTGTGGAAGAGTTGGTCATTATGTTGCTAAGTGTCCCCATAAATATAATCATGAAAAGGGAAAGGAAGTGGAAAAGGGAAATAAGAAACGGCTTATCAATAGAAAAATCTATTATACTCATGAAGATAGTGATGGTCTATCAAATAGTGAAGAAGGAGAATCTGATCAAGATATTAGACTACTCATGGCTTTTGAAAAAGACTCTAGTGAAGCTAAAGATACTTTTATGGATGCATTAAAAGAAAATTATTTTCTTGAAGAAATAAATCAGCTCAAAATATGTTTGGAAGAAAACAAAATTTCCATAGATAATCTAAAGAATCAACTTATAGAAAAGGAGAAGCATAATGAGAAATTAGAATGTGAAATAGTAAGTTTAAGAAAGGAAATTGAGAAAGACTAAACCTTAAATCTTAGATTTCCTAAATAAACCGAAACATTCTAAGATGAAATTATCAAGGTACAATAATCTTCTCTTGTAAAGACAAGTCTTGGATATATCGGAGAATCCTTTCAGTCTTCAGCACCAAGCTATGTAAATGCAGCTAAAACCAGTCTGCAACATTTTGACACTCAGCATAAGAACAAAGAGACTACACAGGTAAAGCATGACCACTTCAATACAGGGAAGAAAAATAATAGAAATATCAATAAGTAGGTAAACACAAATAGAAGGTTTCATGATCACATAAATTTATTATTTAATATACAATGTTTATCATGTCATAACTTTGGTCATAAAGTCATTCAATGTGTTGCATACAAAACCATCATGACCAGAGAAGCAATAAATCAAAGAAATGACATTGGAATAAATAAGAATGCTTATAGGAAATTTTCTCCTCTTCAAAATGAAATTGAATGTTATTATTGCAATAACTTTGGACATGAAGAATATGAATGCAGGAGCAAACTTGAGCCAAAAGAGCATATACCTTCAAATTACAAGGTATGGAGAAAGACTGACTTACATGTTGAAAGCTATGGCATAGCTTTATTTGTTGAAGGGGAAGAAAATCAATGGTAAAATGATAGCGGATGCTCAAAATACATGACAGATGATAAAAATAAACTCCTTTCATACAATGCTTTAGAGAAGGAAAGGAATGTTACCTTTGGAAATGACTCTCCTGCTGTCAATAAAGGAAAAGGTTTTGTTTTTCTAAAAGAAAAGGTGAAAGCTAAAAGTGTTATGTATGTGGATGGATTAAAACATAACATATTGAGTGTGAGTCAAATGTGTGATCAAGGAAATGAAGTTGTCTTTAGTTCAAAATAATGTGTAGTATGTGAACTTGACACAGGAAAAATGACAATAAAAGGAACTAGAACACCAAGCAATCTGTATGTATTGAAAGGTGGCCAAGAAGAATGCTTCTTGGGTAAATCTTCAGAAAATTGGTTATTTAACAGAAGGTTGGGACATTTGAGCTTCTCTCAAATAAGAAAATATAGCACACTCAAAGCTATTCATGATCTTCCCAACATCATTCTGCCTAAAGTACCATATGCAAGTCATGCCATTTCGGTAAGAAAACTAGGGTGCAATTCAATGCAAAAGAAGGATCAGAAAGTAAGCCTCTTGAACTTATAAATATTGATCTATGTGGTCCTATAAGGAAAAGGTCACCTCATGGAGAAAAATACTATATTTTATTTATTGATGACTTCTCTAGAATGTGTTGCATCGGTTTACTGAAATACAAAGATGAAGCGTTTGAAAAATTTAATATCTTCAAAGATTTGGTTGAAAATGAATTAGATCTAAAAATAAAATGTCTTAGATCTGACCGAGGAGGAGAATATATATTAGATGAATTATTTTATGTATGTGAACATCATGGCATAAAAAGATAGTTTTCTGTAGCTGGAACCCCACAAAAAAATGGTGTGGCAGAAAGGATGAATAGAACAGTTCAACAAATGGCTCGGGCTATGCTTGATGAATCTAGAACTCTCAATACCTTTTGGGGAGAAGCAGCACATACTGCAGTAAATATTATTAACAAGGATCATGTTCATGTGAATAGTGATAAAACTCCTTATGAACCGTGGTATGGAAATCTTCCCACTGTAAAGCATTTTAGAGTTTTCGAAAGCAAATGTTTTATCAATAACAATGATGAAAAACTTGGTAAGTTTGAAGCTAGAGAATATGAATGAATATTTCTTGGTACTCTTCTAGAAGTAAATCATATAAATGTTATAATAAAATACTTCGGAATATTGTTGAATGTATTGATGTTGTAATTGACAAGTCTCTCTCAGCTCCTAAAAGGGAAATAAAAACAACAAATGAAGATGATGATGATGTATATTTTCCCTCGTCAAATAGCAACAATATATAAAGTGAACCCAATGAAGCACAAGAATAAGATCTATCTGAAAAGGCTCCATCCAGATATGTTCGAAAGAATCATCTAGAATCTCAAATTTTGGGAGAAAAGGGATCAGGTGTCCAAACAAGAAGAACTCTTGTAGGATGCCCTAGCTATCTAGCATTCTTATCCACTATTGAACCACATAATGTAAATCAAGCTAGTAAAGATGAATGTTGGATTCAATCCATGAATGAATAACTTGATCAAATTTCAGATTGAAAAGAATCATACTTAGTAATTGGTTCCAAGACCTCATGATAAAAATGTTATTGGAACAAAATGAATATTCAAAAACAAGTTAAATGAAAATGGAGATGTTAGTAGAAACAAAGCAAATTGTTTGTAAAGGGTATGCTCAACAAGAAGGTATAGACTTTGAAGAAACATTTTCTCCTGTAGGCAGACTTGAAGCCATAAGAATGTTTCTTGCTTTTTCAATTTTTGAACAATTCAAAGTTTATCAAATGGATGTTAAATCTGCTTTCCTCAATGGTGATCTAGAAGAAGAAGTTTATATAGAACAACCAGAAGGATTCATTCTGGGAAATGATGAAAAAATTGTCTGCAAACTTAAAAAGCCTTTATATGGTCTCAAACAAGGTCCTCGAGCATGGTACTATCGTCTTGACAAATATCTTCATCAACAAGGTTTTACAAAGAGATCTGCTGATAGTAACTTATACACAAAAAATGTGAATGATAAACTATTTACTGTAGTTTTCTATGTTGATGAAATCATTTTTGGAATTAATGAAGATTCCATGAGTCAGAAATTTTCTTCTGTTATGCAGAAAGAATTTGAAATGTCTTTACTTGGGGAACTAACATTTTTTCTTGGCTTACAAGTGCAACAAGCAATAGATGGCATATTTTTATCACAAGCAAATTTCTTAAGCAAATTCTGAAGAAGTATGGGATGGAATATTGCAAATTTGTGAGTACTCCAATGGTAACTGGATGTAACCTTAGTTCTCATGATGATTCTCCCACATTGAATCAACCAGAATATAGATCCATGATTGGAAATATGCTTTATCTAACCAGGACAAGACTAGACATTATGCATGCAATTGGGATTGTTGGATGATTCCAAGATAATCCAAAAGAGTCTAACCTTCAGGCTGTTAAAATAATATTCAAATATCTACAAGGGACTCAAGAGTTTGGTCTATGGTATCCAAACAATTTTGATCTCACTCTTCATGCTTACATAGATGTGGATTGGGCTGGAAATTTTGATGATTTAAAAACCACTAATGGTGGTGCATTTGGTATGGGGCCTTGATTAGTATCTTGGTTCAACTAGAAACAAAGTTCTATTGCCTTATCTATAGCAGAAGCAGAATATGTGGATTCCGCATCATGTTGCACACAAATTCTTTGGATGATATAGACACTACAAGACATTCAAATCAAATTTTCACCTCCCATCTCCATTCTATGTTATAATACAAGTGCCACTAGTATCTCGAAGAATCATGTTATTCATTCCAGGACCAAGCACATTCCTATTAAGTATCACTTCTTGCGTGAACAAGTGCTTGAACAAAAGGTTGAATTGGAGTATGTTCCCTCCAAAGAACAAGTTGCAGATATATTTACTAAACCTCTTCCCAGGAAAGCTTTCAAATATCTCAGACAAAAGCTAGGAGTTGTCTCTACCTCTCTAATCAAATATTCTTAATTTCAGAAGATTAAATTTAATACGTTGGTTTCATAAAGAAAAATCGCATATATATGTGATTTTCTGTGCATAAAACCACGTATGGTATTTGCTGAAAGAAATTTTTTGGGTCATCTTTCAAAACAGTTTTAGTGCTATTGGGTAATCTATGTTGTTGTTCCAAGTATTCATATTTCTATACCATTCTTTGATATATATCTCCTTGTTGAAGATGCTTTGATGAATTGGTTGTTGAAGGTGTTCAAGATGCACAAGCTTAGGGGGATCACCTGCCTTATTGAAAAGGATGAATTGTTGGCATTCTAGTTGGTTTCTGATTTATGATCTCTCCCTTGAGAATGTTTGGTCCTAATTATGAAAATTCATCTCTGTAACTTGATGAAAAGGGCATGTTGATACCCATGATGTAAATTGTTATATTCTGTCATGAATTGACTTGTTCAAACTTGTAAACCCACTTGGCTGGGTAGTTGAGTCAAATATGTAAGTCCACTTGGTTGGATCATTGGTTGGATCATTGATTTCTATCTGGTGATTCAGCATGTCCTCAGGGGGAGCATGGTCAATATAATGGCCTTTTCCCTTGATGTCAAAGGGGGAGATTATTTTGGGTGTTTTGAATAATGGTTATGTTTAATGTATCTATCTGTTGAGATCTGTTGTGGTGATCAAACACCATCATGGTTTCCATCAAGTCCAAAGGGGGAGATTGCTGGCAATATGATTCTTATGTATTAATATGTTTTCCTTGATGGAAACTCTATGGAAATTGATAGAGTACATGTCTTCTGGAGAATATTAGTAGGTTGCAGAAGGTCTATGAGTATAAATGTGTAAATTCTAGCAGAACTTGGTTACTTTTCATATTGAAGGTTCTCTACGCAAGTTTGTATAGGACAAGTTGTGTATACACGCAGATAAGAACGATCCAAGTCGCGTATGCCTTTTGCGCTCTAAAAATTTGATACCAGGGGACTTTACATAGTATTAGCCCATAGTATTGAGCGTTGTGTCGTCTATTTGATTCCGTCCAAGAATACCATCGGCATTTGTGTGGTTTTGAATCACGGTATTGGTAAAGACTAAATATTTATAAGGAGAAGAAGATCATAGTGCAAGTAAGGAAGGGTTGAGGGTTTTTACTGAATACTTCCCTCTGAATTATATCTGCATGGGGTGAATTCTATTTTATTGGTAGATTTGAATCTATGACGCACCCTTGGACACAATGATGGATCAAGATCTCTTGACCTAAAATGACTATATACTTCATCTATTGAAGAGATGATTACATTTGTGACCTAGTAAATGTTTTCTTAAGTGAAGTGAAGAAATCTGGGTAAGTTCTATAGATCTAAAACATTCTGCAAAATTAATATTTATAGATCTATACACTAGTTTGTCTCGGTAAAAGCGCGTATATACGCACATTTGTCTCAAGAAAAACGAATATGGAAATCAAGGTTTTCTGAAGCTTACTGTAGAGATTATCTGTTTAATGTTGTTGTATTTCTGTTGTCAGTCAATGAAGTCTCATGTAGATATAGGTTGTTTGAATATTTTATATGCTATAACTTGAATATGTACAAATATGATCAACGAGTGAGTAAATATGTTGAATGATGACTGACTGATTATGGGTTCAGCAATTCTAGAAAGATATATGGATCTAATATTGATCACATTCTGTAAAAACAAATTTCTCAGATCTATACGCAGGTTGGTGTGAAGGGAAGCACATATATACGTGGGTTCAGTGAAGTAAAGTAGCGTATATATATTATGATTATGAATGTTCAGGATTGAGACTGATTCTGCATACTGATTTTGAAGTCTTGGTTTATTACTATGTTCTGGTTATAGTAATCCCATTGTTCTAGTTGAAGTTTGGGTTAAGTATATTATTGATGATCTTTATGATGAATTATGTTGAAGCTGTGGGATCCAGTGTGAAAATTGATGAAACGTGGCCTGCAATGGTTCTAAGGGTTGAAGCCTTCAGTGTGGAAGTAGAAGCTTCCTTCTAGTAGAAGTTGGTGTTCTAATCAAGGTGTTTAATCTCCCTTCCATTAGTGGCTGGTAAATGAGATTAGGGGGTTATAGCTCCCTTCCAGTAGTAGTTGGAGAACGATAGAAGGTTGCATCCTTCTGCAGGTGGATGTCTGCGTACTGATATGAGTCTACATCAGTACAATATTGTAAAAAAAATTTCATATAATAAATATTGAAGACAGAGACAACAGTAGTGGTGGTTTTCTTCTGAATTGGGTTTCAACCTTAAATATTGGTGGTCATGTGTCATGCTCTCGAGTGATGATTTATTATCCTGTTACTGCACGTATTTACTATTTAAATAATTGTTGCATAAATAATAAGCTGATTTAAAGATTGATTCTGAACGTTTGTCTAACATTAAATATATCTCAGTATATGCATGTTCATGTTGGTATATCAGTGTGCATACGCGAGTTGGGTTCATTAAAGTAGCGTATGGAATTCAATAAATAAAAAATTTAAAGTTATGAGTGAACTCTAAATATTGATTCACCCACCCCCGCTCTTATTATTTTTCCCAACAATTGGTATCAAAGCAGGTCCTTCTGTAGAAGCTTAATTGCTAGAAGGAAGATCAACTAAGATGAGAAATCAAGAAGGGACAGCATCTATCAGGCCTTCTCTCTTCAGTGGAAATAACTTAAAATTTTGGAATACAAGGACAAGATCCTATCTTCAGTCTCTTGAAGCAGATGCATGGGCTATAGTTGAAGGAGGTTATCAATATCCAGCATCAGTTCCAATAGATCCATCTGCAAGAAAGAACTATGAAACCAATGCAAAGGCAGTCAATGCATTATTGGGAATTTTGACTGAATCAGAGTTTGGAAAAGTCATGCAGTTGAATACAACAAAGGAGATATGGGACAAAATAATTCTGACGTATGAAGGTGATTCCAAGGTAAAAATGCTAAACTCCAAACTCTTAGAATTCAATATGAAAAACTCAGAATGCATAATTGTTACACTAAAAATGTCACCATGACGTTTTACTGTCTGTATGGGTTCATTATTACTCATACAACACTCCCTTAGAAGTATACAAACATCAAGTTCCTAAAACCAAGCCTTGAAATTGAGAGAAAAGCTTATAGAAGTCATAAAAATACCTGTATCGCACTTTCTCTTAGTATTACCTGCGGTGCCGCATCTGTTTGCTCTAGAACATGCGGAACCGGCCGCAATTTTTTTTCATTAAAGGTGCGGACTCCTGTAGAAAGGTAAAGTGAAGGCGGAAGTAAAATTTGGAAGCCCGGCTGGTTGAATCTGGAAGCTTCTAGAAGTAATTATTTGGTGGAAAGTTCACTCCTTTCATGTACATTCATCCCTCCATTAAAGGAGCCTACCCCTTGGTATGTGGAACTTATTCCCTTGAAATAGGATTCTATCCCCTCTTATTTGGTGCTGCAACCTCTTCTCTTTTGCTATAAATTGAGGCCATAGTTCAGCCTCAAGGGGAGTTAGGCTTTGAGATTTTTTGAGGAGAATTGCTAGATAAACTCAGAATCTCTTAACTGATTACCATGGGAATGGTTACACAGTCATGTGCATGTTAGTCGAGAGAGTGCAAAGGCTTTTCAAAGTAGAGGAAACGCTTGTTCTAGACCCCGGAAGGACCTATACAACATCAAGGCAAACACGGTTGTAAGGCTCCTTCTTTCATCTAAGATAATACAAATGGATCCTATTTTCTCAATGAGTTGTTTATTTAAATGGCTTATTTATTGAATTCCTTTATCATCAAGATAGATTTATGGTTTATGAATTAGTCTATATTATGCAGGTGCTTCTAATTCTTTCATGTTTTTTATTGCATATCCCGAAAAGAGACGTATTCAAAGCAACAGGAAATAAGACTACGATCAGCATTGGACTACAGGTAAGTCCTAAATCCTTCATTATAGATAATTCTAGATCAAACATAATCTAGAGAAAGTAGTTTACATATGTCTGTTTGTTGCTAGTTATCATAAGATAATAGGGATATTTGTCTTGTCCACAAGAACGATTCATCCATCCAACAAAATGGCGACTCCACTGGGGATTGAACCCAAAACTGGTGACCTCCAATGATAAAGCATTGCTCCTGAACTTCCCATTTGTTGACTAGCCAAGTAAGCAACTCCACTTGAGCCCTCATACCTTGAATGGCCCAAAATTTGTACGAACCACATTCTCTCAAAATACATAATGTAGGCGGATGTAACATGGCCGCATCATCAACTTATTCAAGCTCACATTATCTCCACTCAAGCATGGTAAATATCTTGCAATGGACAAATTGAAAGATCAAAAACAATTTGAATGGGAAATTTTGGTTTAAATTGGGAGATTTTTTCATTTTATTTTTTCCTACAGTGCCTTCGCACTTTATGCATAAAAATAGTGCATGGATCTGCACGTGTCTTATGCATAAGGTGCGGGACCACGACAATTTTCCCTTTGTAAAATTTTCGGGGTCCACAGGTTCCATGTGTTTTACCTACGGATCCCCGTGAGTGAATTTTTGAACCTATTTTCCTCCTTAAAAATCAATCTAAGCCATAAATTAAGAAAGTAAACAGAAAAAAATGAAGAGAAGGATGATTTGGATTACCTGGAACTAATGGTTTTTTATTCTGACGGGCAAATCTTCCGCAATCTCCTCCAGAGCATTTTTTACCAAAAGCTCTCAATTTTCACTCTGAAATCAAATGGTAAAAATGATTTAGAAAAACTCCTTTTTATAAGATTTTTTGAATAAATAAAATATAATTTTGTTTATTTTCCACTTTGAAAAGTTGTTTTCTGAATTATTTTTATTAATCATAAACAGGTATGTTTAATTTTTGAGTTTTTGTGCAGAATACAAGATTTTTTGGGTGAAATGGTCATTTTGACGAAGGAGTATAATTGTTATCACCTTTTCGAACTTAGTAAAAATTATGAAAAATCAAATGAGTTCATTTTTATCACTTTTTCGAACTCGTTAAAACTTACAGAAAAAGAGAAACTACTAAGTACACTTTTATCACTTTTTCGGACTCTTAAAAATTACGAAAAAGCGAAACCCTGGAGTTCTCTTTTAAGCCCTTTTCAGACTCTCTAAAGATGAAAATATTGCAGAGTACTTGACTATTCGAACTCGTTAAAGGAAATGAACAGTCATCCCTTCAGTATAAGTTTACCCCTTTTCCGGACTAAAATGGACTATTTACGAAAAAGGTATACATCGACTAATCATGGTCAATAGAGTCCTCTCCTATATTTTTTTATCCTTTTTTGGGCTTGAGAGACTAAATTTACGAGAAATTACACCCACGGAGTTTCCTTAAGTTTTTCTTCTGACTCCCTAAAAATTAAAAACACCGAGTTTCTCCTATACTAGACTCGTTAAAATTTAACAGTAAAGGACCTATCGATTACAAATAGGAACGAACCACTCCTTCTTAGGGTTTGATTTTAAACTAAGTTGGACTCATCCGAAGGATGAGCTTATATAACAAGAAAATGTTATCCTCCTCAAGCTTGTCAAAAAATAAAGAGGTACTTGCCAGAAATGGTGGGGGGAAAAGAGAGAAAACAAATCCATTTGTCACACTTTTTTTTAAAAGTAGTCTACCACTCTTGAACACGACACTTTTTGTCACACTTCTACCTGGGTTGGGAAAATCCTTTTCCTATCAGTTAATCAAACCATATTGAAATTCTTCAGCTGGTTTTTGGGTATTAGCTTAGGTCAATTGTCACCAAACCATCTGCAGTGTCATTATGTGTTCAAGAGGACAGTTCAAACAAACCATTCATTTGCAAACATATGTCTCCATCCGCGTTGACCATCCCTGAGTTAGTCCTTGCAAAATATTTATACAAAACTTGATCTAATGATTTCGTGTAGTGGGCTTTCCTACGACGGATCACTTTCTATCAACAACAGCTCATCATCTAGGAATTTGATATAGAATCCTTCATTACCTTGGAATCTGCATGCCTGAATGGCAGGTTTCTCGCCTTTGACGACAGGTTACATCATTGACCTTCGATCGAACGATTCTGTGAAATGTTCGACTTCAGATCATTTATTCACATTTCATGGATTGTACTGAGTACTTTGAGAGCCATTGTCATTATTTGTGGTTTCTCTCACACTTGTTAATAGTTCACATCACCGACTGGTAATCAAGTGGTTTCTACCATGTTCGACTTCGACACAATCAATCACATGGATAGAATCGTACTAGTTTGGGTAGTGGAAATCAAGACCCTGGATCTAGTTTCCACCATCCAGGATGCGAGGAGTTTTATTATTAATTATGTAGTAGACTATTCACGACATATGGCTACGTCCATACTGTGTCTACATTATTGATGTGATAGTAAAATCATTTCTACATCAGAACAAGTTTTAGTTATTTTTTTCTCTAAGTATGGGAATGCCTACCTCAGCGATGATATCTATATATATATATATATGTTTGCATTGAATGTTTTTACAGGATTCCGACTAGGGTGTCCACAAGCTAATCCTCGAAATGATAAAGCACATCACTCTTTGAATGGTCTCAGACTTCGAAATTTAGGGGGAAATCTGTTACACTAAAAATGTCACCATGATGTTTTACTATCTGTATGGGTTCATCATTACTCATACAACACTCCCTTAGAAGTCTACAAACATCAAGTTCCTAAAACCAAGCCTTGAAATTGAGCGAAAATCTTATAAAAGTCATAAAAATATGTGTACCGCACTTTCTCTTAGTATTACCTGCGGTGCCGCATCTGTTTACTCT
This sequence comes from Pinus albicaulis, assembly GCA_034641835.2. Classification (NCBI taxonomy): domain Eukaryota; kingdom Viridiplantae; phylum Streptophyta; class Pinopsida; order Pinales; family Pinaceae; genus Pinus; species Pinus albicaulis. The sequence continues at coordinate 1,321,555,454 of CM076580.1, read as the reverse complement.
AAAACATGTGGAATCGACTGCACTTTTTCTTCATTGAAGGTGAATACTCTTGTAAAAGGTAAAATTAAGGAAGAAGTAAAATTTGGAAGCCCGGCTGGTTGAATTTCTAGAAGCAATTATTTGGTGTAAAGTTCGCTCCTTTCATGTACATTCATCCCTCCATTAAAGGAGCCTACCCCTTGGTATGTGGAACTTATTCCCTTGAAAGAGGATTCTATCCCCTCTTATTTGGAGCTGCAACCTCTTCTCTTTTGTTATAAATTGAGGCCATAGTTCAGCCTCAAGGGGAGTTAGGCTTTGAGATTTTTTGAGGAGAATTGTTGGATAAACTCAAACTCTCTCAATTGATTACCATATGGGAATGATTACACACTCATGTGTATGTTAGTCGAGAGTTTGCAAAGGCTTGTCAAAGTAGAGGAAACACTTGTTTCAGACCTCGGAAGGACCTGTATGAAATCAAGGCAAACACGGTTGTAAGGCTCCTTCTTTCATCAAAGATAATACAAATGGATCATGTTTTATCAATGAGTTGTTTATTTAAATGGCTTATTTTTTGAATTCCTTGATCATAAATATAGATTTATGGTTTATGAATTAATCTATATTATGCAGGTGCTTCTGATTCTTTCATGTTTTTGATTGCAGGTCCCGAAAAGAGATGTATTCAAAGCAATAGGAAAGAAGACTACGATCAACATTGGACTACAGGTAAGTCCTAAATCCTTCATTATAGATAATTCTAGATCAAATATAATCTAGAGAAAGTAGTTTACATATATCTGTTTGTTGCTAGTTATCATAAGATACTAGGGAGATCTGTCTTGTCCGCAAGAACGATTTATTTGTCTAACAATAATGAGCGAAGCATTTCTAGTTTCTTTTTACGTCTAGATGATATTGTAAATCATATGAGAAATCTGGGTGAAACCATAACTGACACTACTCTAGTAGAAAAGGTCCTAAGATCTCTAACTCCCAAATTCGAGTCAAAAGTGTCTGTTATTGAAGAGAAGCAGAATCTACAAAATCTTACTATTGTTCAACTTCATGGGATTCTATCTTCTTGTGAAATGAGAAAAGGAGGTCCATATGGAGTGAAAGAAGTTGTCTTTAGAGTTGTAGCAAAAGGAAAGGAAGTAGAAGAACAAGAAGGATCAAGGTATGTTTCAGAAGAAGATGAGATAAATTTTGTAAAGAAGCTACAACTTGGCACTGAAAGGTTTAGAGGTAAGCTTCCTTTTAAATGCTTTGCTTGTGGAAGAGTTTTTCATTATGTTGCTACAATGTCCCCATAAATATAATCATGAAAAGGGAAAGGAAGTGGCAAAAGAAAATAAGAAATGGTTTATTAATAGAAAAATCTATTATACTCATGAATATAGTGATGGTCTATCAAATAGTGATGAAGGAGAATCTGATCAAGATATTAGACTACTCATGGCTTTTGAAAAAGACTTTAGTGAGGCTAAAGATACTTTTATGGATGCATTAGAAGAAAATGATTTTCTTGAAGAAATAAATCAGCTCAAAATATGTTTGGAAGAAAAAATTTTTGCCATACATACTCTAAAGGATCAACTTATAGAAAAGGAGAAGCACAATGAGAAATTAGAATGTGAAATAGTAAGTCTAAGAAAGGAAATTGAGAAATAGAAAGCCTTAAATCTTAGATTTGCTAAAGGAACTGAAACCTCAAATGAAATTATCAAGGTACAATGCTCTCCTCTTGTAAATACGGGTCTTGGATATATCGGAGAATCCTCTCAGTCTTCAGCACCAAGCTATCTAAATGCAGCTAAATCCAGTCTGCAACATTTTGACACTCAGCAAAAGAACAAAGGGACTACACAAGTAAAGCATGACCACCTCAATACAAGGAATAACAATAACAGAAATATCAATCAGCAGGTAAACACAAATGTAAGGTTTCATGATCACAGAAATTTCTTCTTTAATGGACAATGTTTCTCATGTCATAATTTTGGTCATAAAGCTACTCAATGTGTTGCATACAAAACCATCATGAATAGAGAAGTAAGAAAGCAAAGAAATGACACTGGAATAAAGAATAATACTTATAAAAACTTTGCTCCTCTTCAAAATGAAATTGAATATTATTATTGCAATAACTTTGGACATGAAGAATATGAATGCAGGAGCAAACTTTAGCCAAAAGAGTGTATACCTTCAAATTCCAAGGTATGGAGAAAGAAGGACTTACAAGCTAAAATATGTGGCATACCTTTATTTGCTGAAGGGGAAGAAAATCAATGGTACATTGATAGCAGATGCTAAAAACACATGACAGGTGATAAAAATAAACTCCTTTCATACAATGCTCTTGAGAAGAAAAAGAATGTTACCTTTGGAAATGACTCTCCTGCTGTCATTAAAAGAAAAGGTTATGTTTTTCTAAAATAAAAGGTGAAAGCTAACAATGTTATGTATGTTGATGGATTAAAAAATAACCTGTTGAGTGTGAGTCAAATGTGTGATCAAGGAAATGAAGTTGTCTTTAGTTCAAAAGAATGTGTAGTATGTGAACTTGACACAGGAAAAAAGGTAATAAAAGGAACGAGAACACCAAGAAATCTATATGCATTGAAAGGTGGCCAACAACAATGCTACTTGGGTAAATCTTCAGAAAATTGGTTATGGCACAAAATATTGGGACATTTGAGCTTCTCTCAAATAAGTAAATCTAGCAAACTCAAATCTGTTCATGATCTTCCCAACATCACTCTGCCTAAAAGTACCATATGCAAGTCATGCCATTTTGGTAAGCAAACCAGGGTGCAATTCAATGCCAAATAAGGATCAGCATGTAAGCCTCTTGAACTTATACATACTAATCTATGTCATCCTGTAAGGAAAAGGTCACCTCATGGAGAACAATACTATATTTTATTTATTGATGACTTCTCTAGAATGTGTTGGATCGGTTTACTAAAACATAAAGATCAAGTGTTTGAAAAATTTAAGATCTTCAAAGCTTTGGTTGAAAATGAATTAGATCTAAAAATCAAATGTCTTAGATCTGACCAAGGAGGATAATATATATTAGATGAAGTATTTGATGTATGTGAACATCATAGCATAAAAATATAGTTTTCTATAGCTGGAATCCCACAAAAAATGGCGTGGTAGAAAGGATGAATAGAACAGTTCAATAGATGGCTCATACTATGCTTGATGAATTTGGGACTCTCGATACCTTTTGGGGAGAAGCAGCACATACTGCAACAAATATTCTTAACAAGGCTCATGTTCATGTGAACAGTGATGAAACTCCTTATGAACTCTAGTATGGAAATCTTCCCACTGTAGAGCATTTTAGAGTTTTCGGAAGAAACTGTTTTATCAAGAACAATGATGAAAAACTTGGTAAGTTTGAACCTAGAGGTAATGAGGGAACATTTCTTGGTTACTCTTCTAGAATTAAATCATATAAATGTTACAATAAAAGACTTCGGAAGATTGTTGAATGTATTGATGTTGTAATTGACGAGTCTCTCTCAGCTCCTAAAAGGGAAATAACAACAACAAATGAAGATGATGATGATGCATATTTTCCCTCGTCAAATAGCAACAATATAGAAGGTGAACCCAATGAAGCACCAGAAGAAGATCTATCTAAAAAGGCTCCATCTAGGTATGTTCAAAAGAATCATCCAGAATCTCAAATTTTGGGAGAAAAGGGATCAGGTGTCCAAACAAGAAGAACTCTTGTAGGATCCCCTAGCTATCTGGCATTCTTATCCACTATTGAACCACAAAATGAAAATCAAGCTAGTAAAGGTGAATGTTGAATTCAAGCCATGAATGAATAACTTGATCATATTTCAGATTGAAAAGAATCATACTTGGGAATTTTTTCCAAGGCCTCATGATAAAAATTTTATTGGAACAAAATGGATATTCAAAAACAAGTTAAATGAAAATGGAGATGTTATTAGAAACAAAGTTAGACTTGTTTGTAAAGGGTATGCTGAACAAGAAGGTATAGACTTTGAAGAAAAATTTTCTCCTATAGCCAGATTTGAAGTCATAAGAAGGTTTCTTGCGTTTTCAAGTTTTCAACAATTCAAAGTTTATCAAATGGATGTTAAATTTTCTTTCCTCAATAGTGATCTAGAAGAAGAAGTTTATATATAACAACCAGAAGGATTCATTCTGGTAAACGATGAAAAACTTGTCAAGAAACTTAAAAAGGATTTATATGGTCTCAAACAAGCTCCTTGAGCATGGTACCATCGTCTTGACAAATATCTTCATCAACAAGTTTTTACAAAGGGATCTATTGGTAGTAGCTTATACACAAAAATTGAGAATGATAAACTATTGATTGTAGTTGTCTGTGTTGATGACATCATTTTTGGAAGTAATGAAGAGTCCATGAGTCAGAAATTTGCTTCTGTTATGCAGCAAGAATTTGAAATGTGTTTACTTGGGGAACTGACATTTTTTCTTGGCTTACAAGTGCAACAAGCAATAGATGGCATATTTTTATCACAAGCAAAATATCTTAAGAAAATTCTGAAGAAGTATGGGATGGAAAACTGCAAACCTGTGAGTACTCCAATGGTAACTGGATGTAACCTTAGTTATCATGATGATTATCCCACGAGAAATAAACCAGAATATAGATCCATGATTGGAAATCTGCTTTATCTAACCGAGACAAGGCCAGACATTATGCATGCAATTGGGATTTTTGGAAAATTCTAAGCTAATCCAAAAGAGTCTCACCTTTAGACTGTAAAAATAATATTCAAATATCTACAAGGGACTCAAGAGTTTGGTCTATGGTATTCAAACAAGGCTGATCTCACCCTTCATGCATACACAGATGCGGATTGGGCTGGAAATGTTGATGATCGAAAAATAACTAGTGGTGGTGCATTTTATATGGGGCCCCAATTAGTATCTTGGTTCAGCAAGAAAAAAAGTTATATTGCCTTATCTACAGCAGAAGCAGAATATGTGGCTGCCACTTCATGTTGCACACAAATTCTTTGGATGATGCAGACACTACTAGACATTCAAATCAAATGTTGACCTCCCATCTCCATTATATGTGATAATACAAGTGCCATTAGTATCTCGAAGAATCTTGTTATGCATTCCAAGAACAAGTACGTTCCTATCAAGTATCACATCCTACGTGAACAAGTGCTTGAACAAAAGGTTAAATTGGAGTATGTTCCCTCCAAAGAACAAGTTGCAGATATATTTACTAAACCTATTCCCAGGGAAGCTTTCGAATAGATCAAACATAAGCTGGGAGTTGTCTCTACCTCTCTGATCAAATATTCTTAGTTTCATAAGATTAAATTCAATACACTGGTTTCATATGAAAAATCGTGTATATACGCGAGTTTCTATGCATAAAACTACGTAAGGTATTTGCTGACAAAAATTCTCTGGGTCAGCTTTCAGAACAGTTGTAGTGTTGTTGGATAATCTCTGTATTTGTTCCAAGTATTCATATTTATATATTGCTCTTTGATATTTATCTCCTTGATGAAGATGCTTTGATAAATTGGTTGTTGAAGGTGTTCAGGATGCACAAGCTTAGGGGGAGCACCTGCCTTGTTGAAAAGGATGCATTGTTGGCATTCGGATTGGTTTTTGATTTATGATCTCTCTCTTGAGAATGTTTGGTCATATTTATGAAAACTCATCTCTGTAACTTGATGAAAAGAGCATGTCGATACCCATGATGTAAATTGTTATATTCTGTCATGAAAGGACTTGTTCAAACTTGTAAACCCACTTTGTTGGGTAGTTGAGTCAAATATGTAATTCCACTTGGTTGGATCATTGATGTTTGTTCGGCGATTTAGCATGACCTCAGGGGGAGCATGGTCAATATAATGCCCTTTGCCCTTGATGTCAAAGGGGGAGATTACTTTGGGTGTTTTGAATAATGGTTATGTTTAATGTATCTATCTGTTGAGGTCTGTTGTGGTGATCAAACACCATCATGGTTTCCATCAAGTCCAAAGGGGAAGATTGTTGGCAATATGATTATTATGTCTAAATATGGTGTCCTTGATGGAAACTCTATGGAAATCGATAGAGTATATGTCTTCTAGAGAAGCTCAATAGATTGTAGAAGGTCTATCAGAATAAATGTGTAAATTCCAGCAGAAGTTGGTTAATTTTCATATTGAAGGTTCTATACACGGGTTGGTATAGGCGAAGTCGCATATACACGAATAAAAGAATGATCCGAGTCACGTATGCCTTTTACGCTCTAAAAATTTGATACCAGGGGGATTTACGATAGCATTAGCCCATAGTATTGAGCATTGTGTCATCTACATGAATAAAAGAACGATCCAAGTCACGTATGCCTTTTACGCTCTAAAAATTTGATACCAGGGAGATTTACCATAGCATTAGCCCACAGTATTGAGCATTGTGTCATCTATTTGATTCTGTCTAAGAATACCATCGACAGTTGTGTGGTTTTAACTCATGATCTTGTTAAAGGATAAATCTATATAAGGAGAAGAAGATCATAGTGCAAGCAAGGGGTGAGGGTTGTTACTATATACTTCTCTCTTAAGTATATCTACATGGGGTGAATTATGTTTTATTGGTAGATCTGAATCTATGATGCACCCTTGGAAACAATGATGGATCAAGATCTCTTGACCTTAAATGACTATATACTTGATCTATTGAAGAGATGATTAGATCTGTGACCTAGTACATGTTTTCTGAAGTGAAGTGAACAATTATAGGTAAGTTCTATAGATCTGAAACATTTTGCAAAATTAATATTCATAGATCTATATGCTAGTTCGTCTCGGTAAAAGCACATATATACGTGGATTTGTCTTAATAAAATAACATATGGAAGTCAGGGTTTTTTGAAGCTTACTGCAGAGGTTATCTATTTAATGTTGTTGTATTTCTATTGTCTGTCAATGAATTTTTCATGTAGATCTGGGTTGTTTGAATATTGTGTATGGTGCTAAGTTGAATATGTACAAATCTGATCAATGAGTGAGTAAATATGTTGAATGATGACTGACTGATTATGGATTCTGTAATTCTTGAAAGATGTCTAACTGAAAAACCTCAAATCTGGATCTGAGACTAATCACATTCTGTAAAATAGCTTTCTCAGATCTATACACAATTTGGTGTGAAGGGAAGCGCGTATATATGCGGGTTCAGTGAAGTAAAGTAGCGTATGTATCTTATGATTATGAATGTTCAAGATTGAGACTGATTCTACATACTGATTCTGAAGTCTTTGTTTATTACTGTGTTATGGTTATAGTAATCTCCTGTTCTGATTGAATTTTTTGTTAAGTATATTATTGATGATATTTATGATGAGTTGTGTTGAAGCCGTGGGATCCCATGTGAAAATTGATGAAACGTGGTCTGCAATGGTTCTGAGGGTTGAAGCCTTCAGTGTGGAAGTATAAGCTTCCTGCCAGTAGAAACTGGTGTTCTAATCAGGGGTTTTAAGCTCCTTCTAGTAGTGGCTAGAAAACAAGATCAGGGGGTTGTAGCTCCCTTCTAGTAGAAGCTGGAGAACGAGAGAAGGTTGCAACCTTTTGCAAGTGGATGCCTGCGTACTAATATGAGTTTGATAATTGCCCAAGATGAACTGCACATTGCACAGTCTCAGAACTCAAGCTTCAACCCTAACTGTTGGGACTGCGTAGTGTGTAGTTCCCATAGGAAGCCAACACCTCTTGCTAGTGAAAATTGTGAAATCCTTCCCATCAAATGCCCGGTTTGCTACATGAACATGCCTTGAAAGTAAATTTTCTTAAGCCTGATGTTTGCTTTCCGTGAGTGTCTTTTATGTCCCATAGGTACAACAGTTGTTGAGCACCTATTGATCAGTCACTATTATCATGGCACCCAAGAGAGATGTTTCAAAATAAATCAATGAAAGAAGCACTTGGGAAGCAATTGATAAAGTGCTAGTTAACTTGCCAGTATATGCAGATACTTGATTTTTTATAGAAAAGGAATCAACATGACATGGAAGAACATTAAATATTCTTTTTGAAAGGAATTTGGGGCATATTTAGAGGATCGACAGGTTTGTATCATCATCTGGTAGTTAGGATTATATAGGGTTTCATGCAGGTATCCAGCCTTCTTGTGTGCAGACGTGATCCGTTGGGTTGTCTCACATAGTGATGAGAAAACTATGACACTGAGAAACCCTAGTGGATAGGAGATTGCTACATTTCTGGAAGCAGATTATCAGTGCATGTATCATCTTCCTGAGCCTGTAAATATCATGGAATCATTATTCTATTCCACCCACTTCTACATGAATACAAGAGATATTGTCAAAATATGAGTGAAGGAGCCATCTAAATTTTGATAGACATCCACCCACACTTATAAGATAAAGTCACTCAGGAAGTCCTGCCAGATCTTGGCCTTCCTAGCTTGTAGAATATACAGTTATCTGAGGATGGAGACCTTTCCTGAGGGGTGGGATATCTTATTGAACCAGGTGGTGAATGAGGGGAAGTCGTTCAACTAGTCAAATATTTTGGCTCAACAACTTATATCCCATGTAGCACAAGCCCAGGATCCTCCCAAACATGAGAAAGCACAATTTTATATGTTCACATACTTACCGGATGTAATCTGTGCACATAATAAATTTCCTGGCATGAGCTGGACATAGTCAGCGAGAGAACTATCATGCATATCTATTGTAAGTTTCTTTCCGATTTCATCCATTGAGGAGTTATGGAGAATCTAACTGATCACTTCATCATCCCTCTATACAAGCTTATCTTTCAGGAGGACCCATCTTACATGTCACAAGGAGTGATGGAGGTAATATCAGATATTGCAGATTGGTCTGCCTTACCGGATGACACATTGATTAGAGTGTTCGACGAATAAAACCTGCCACATATTTTGCCAAGGTATGCCACCAATAAATTTTTCATGCAAGAAGTATCATACCATCTCTCCATAGGGTTGTCAACAACATTGCACATGAAGAAGAAATCCCCATCGCCCACACTTCCTTTGTAGATCAGGTTATATGAGATTAAGAATCTCAAAGTTGCAGATACCGAAGCGAAAGCCATAATGAAGTTTGAGTTTGGTATAAAAGACTTCAATCCATATGACCCGAGGGGAATTTTCAAATACCATTAGGCGAGAATATACTAAAATTGGGCTAGTGGGGCATTGCAGTGGTCGAAGGAATAACCATGGAAGAAATGATATAATTCCTCCAGACCCCGTGAAATGATCAATATAGCGGGACTTCAGAGGCTAATCCACAAATGGCAGTAGTTCCAGAAGAAACAATAGCATAAGACAACAGACTAGTATAAGATAAGGTAAATAGGAAGGTTTCTAACAGTGCAAAGGAGGAACAAAGCTAGAAGATGAAAGAAGGTCCCATTATTGCAAAAGAAACTTTGGACATAAGCAAAGAGGGAGCAGAGCGGAGGAAGAGATAAAATCAAATCTTGCATGAAGCAGAGCTAAGAGCGTAGAGAGCAGAACAAGAGTTAAGGGAAGAACATGAGTTGAGAAGAAGATAATAAGAGGAGAAGAAGAAATAGGAATAAGAAGGAAGGTAAGGCATGACAAGAGAAGAAACAATGTCTATTCAAGTCAAAGAGAAAGAAAAGATCGAACCAGCAACATAAGGAGAAAGCGAATAGATGCATGATAGAGAGCTTGATTAGTATATTAAGGAGTTGATTGAAGTTGCGGATATGGAGTTGGGACTGAATCCACGAGATGAAGATGTTGATCTAATGCCTAGTTAACCACAAGTCACCATTCAGTCTCCATGACCTCTAGCCACAGAGCCAACCCTAAGCACGGAAGGGGAGATAGCACCCCTTGATGATGATCCAGTAATGGATGTGTACAAATCATCATTTTATGAACTCTAGAAGAGGATTGTACAAGCACAAACAAAATTTTTTCCTGATGATCATGTATCACTTGCATTTATGAGAGAAATGGTGACGGTGGTGGACGCCAACAAGAATCCAAATGCTATCTCCGAATCCAACTTGGCCTTCATGAGTGCAACGATATATAACGATCAATATTTGATGGTTGATAATAAACAACTAGTACATAATCTACAGCCTACCTGACAAGAGATTGAACAACTCCAAAAATTAGTGCGGAATGCACTTTCCACACAACTCTACTTGGAGGAGATGAGAGCATCAATACTTGCTGAATTATCCACAGATCCTTAGGAATGTGCAATTTGGCATCACTATTGTGCATGATTGGACAACGCAGTACAAGGGGGCACCGCTTACCTTGGTGAAGAAAATGAAGCCACTGGAAGAGTTGGAGAAAGAAAGAATTCAGATGTTTATCCAGAACAAAAAACAACTCGCCTCTTTGATTGGAAATATTCAGGCCTCATATGTATAAATATATAATAGTTTGGATTTCATGGTGAGAACCCATAAGATCCCATCATTTGGCACTGTTACACAGTAATTTGTCACCTTCCTTACCATTCCCCATCCCGCACAATGGAGAACCCATTCTGTGACCTGTGAACATTGTCATGCCTTGAAAACATCATCAATGCATCCCTCTGAGCATGAGCTTTATTTGCCCTTGAGACATCTCCTTGCAAAAATCATGAAAAACACCCCTTTTGGCATTGGCGCGGGCAGGCAGTTCAGTACTCGCACCAATGGGGAAAATCCTGCAAAGAGGTCACGCCAACTGGCGCTTTGTCATAGAGCCGTAGTCGCGCCACCCAATTTAGGGACTGTTTTTTAAATAAGGATGGCGGAAGTTGAGTTCCAACAAACTCACAAACCATTGCCTATCTTGAGTTGGGAGGTTTGGCTGCGGGAGTTCTATGGAAGGGAAGTGGTTTTGCCACCTCCAATGGAACCTTCCTTGTTGATAGGGCCAATCCCATAATAATAGGGATCCCAACTCCCTCCTTCCCCATCTATAAAAGCCTGCTCAAATCTATGGCAAGCTAGTCTTGAAGTGCCTAAGCTCTGAATCTCCATATTCCCAAGAGCCTTTGTGTTGTAAAGAATCCTCTCTTTCCCTTAAGGCTGACTCAAGTAAGGAGACCATTGTCACGAGACTCTGGAGAGGCTTTTCCTTTCCTTGGCGAGCTTTGCGAGACGTGGACGACTGGAGACCTGTCCGAAGGAGACCGCGACGTCAGAACTTGGTTGTAATCTCTCTTCGCTGGTTATTTAATAGATGATTATGATTATGGTTCCACTCTGTTTTCCATCATGTTAATGTGAGTAACGTCCTTTCTGACTGATGTTTAGTTATGTATGCTAGTTTCTATGCTTGTATCTGTTCGTTTCTTCCATGTGCAGGTGTTCATCCGCGGAGATCGTGGAGGGATTGTGATCTGCCAAGGCTGAGGAACGGGGACGCTTTTTCTTCAGATCCTAGCGTTGGAATCCAGGTAGGCTTCTATCTCCAGCCTTTTCATTCGTAATTAGGAACTTGCGTCATAACATTGTTTGTTCGTTGCTAGACCCCTGCTGGGCTAGTAGGGATTGCCTCTGTCCGCAGAGGGGATTTACCTCCTCAACAAATTGGCGACTCTGCTGGGGAACTTTATTCAATTAACCTAAGGCAGCATTGGAACTTAACGAAACATATTTAGAAGGTCTAGGCTAGAGACGTGTTCCGGCGTCGTTAAACCTAGCAGCTGTCGTTTGCCTATTGGCTTTAGACAGCACTAGTACGGACTTGCGCTCCCCGTACCGTCGCGTATATAAAGGGAGACCCCCATAGGTTTTCAATCCTTTATCCACAGGAAGCCGAGTCTGCCGCCCTATACCCGTGATACACCGAACACAGCATTCGGGGAGACTACCTGCACGTACGGAAAGTCCTTGGTTGATTTCTGTTTCATTTTGAAGCCAAGGTGTATATTGCAGTTCACGGATATTTGGTACACCCTTTGTGCCTAGTTTTTTCCTGAGCAGTCATTTGGTCTTTTCTGACTCCCTAAACTTGGAAAGACCGTCAAGCGCTTGTCCTTTCACGCTTGTGTCAACTCTGAAAGAGATAGAGTCACCTTTTTATCGTTTCTCGACTCTTAAAATATGAAATGGTAGAATTTCTTACTTTCCAATGTGGTAAAATTAATCACCCACGATTACACGCCTGCTTAGATATTGCTTGTTGACCGTTTGATCGTGCGCCCTTAACTCTTTTTCAGCCCATGTGTGGTTTTGAGTTTGATGGCAACTTTTCCAGAGTTCACCAACCAAGGAATCCCCTCAGAAGGGAATCCTGGTCATTTTCCTCCTTTTGGAAATGTTGGTGCTCCTTACATGGCGACGTTGTCCCTTCCTGGATTAACGGTTGGGTTGCCTGTCTGGTTGTCCTCAACCTCTGTAGTTCCGAATGTCTCCACTACTGTTCAATCAGTTCCTCCGACGGAACAACATCATGTTGATTCCAAGGTGGACCTCTCCCCTTCTTCGCCTGTTTCTGCATCCTCATCTTCTACTTTTCCTGGTGAAAGCCTGGATTCGAGTAACCAGGTGGCTAAAAAGAAGAAGAAGAAGACAAAAAAGAAGAAGTCTGATAAGCAAGAGGCTAAATGTACAGCTACTGTCCATGAGGAATCTCCTCTTGATAAATCTTCCAACCCTCCACGGAAAGTCAAGTTCCCTTGCCTGTTGTGCACAGGAGACCATCTTCTTCGAGACTGCCCTGGCATTCCCAAGGTGCTCGAAGTATGGTCCAACGGCCGCCCACTGTTGTCTTTGGCTTCTGGGAGTCAAGTTGGGGGCACGTCTTCAGCTGCTGTTGATAAGAACTCTAAGAAGCAGGGTAGGATCACCAATCCCTGTAAGTTGTGTGAAGGGCACCATGCCATTCACCTTTGTCCTTATATGGATGAAGCCAAGCGAGTTTTGGACAACCTGACCGGTTCTACACCACGCCTTCCACCTGGTTATAATCGGCTTTCTTCGAGTCCTCTGCCAGCTGATCCCATGATTGGTCAAGAGTCATCCTTGGTCGATCCCACTCCCCCAGAAATTCAAATTCACGAATCCGTCCCTGACCAACCATTGGTCGTAGGATCGGTTGAACTGGCCCCGTCCACGGTGCACCAGGTCTTTTCTGTCGAGAGTGGACCTCACACCCCCCATGTCCTTCTGATTTCTTCAGATTCTTCAGACTTGGAGAAAGATTCTCCTGTCCCTGTACTTCAAGAAGCTCCTCCTCCGCCTCCCATGATGGAGGCTCCGGAGGATATCCCTCCCGCCTTCGAGATGGAGGTTATGGAGGATGCTTCTTCTACCGTAACATCAGGGGAAGACCTTCGCTTGTCGATGGTAGCCCCTCCGAGTAGTTTGGTCGCTTCCTTTGATTGGAGTCGATTCGCAGGATTCCGCCTTCCGTCTTACGTGCCTTTCGAGATCACAATAGAGGCTCTTGGTCTGGTCGTACCCAGCACCATTATAGACGAAGGCGCCTCTGTTAGTATTCTGTCTTCAACTACCTGGCAAGCTTTCGGTTCGCCGCCGCTTGCGCCTGTTACGCAGAATCTGTTGACATTCAATAGAAGAACGAGTCAACCATTGGGGATCCTTCCAAGGTTACCTGTTACTTTGGGAGGTAAAACCGTCCATATGGACATGATGGTCGTTCCAGGCCCCTTGGATTTCAATCTGCTCCTGGGGCGCGATTACACTTATGCCATGGGAGCGCTCGTCTCCTCCCTCTTTCGCGTGATGTGCTTTCCACATGAAGGACGGATCGTGACCATTGATCAGCTTTCGTTCTTTGGTCCTAATGTGGCAACTGGTCCACCATCACCCCCTCCGGGTTTTTATCCACCCGTTGTATCTGCTCCACCGCAGGTCAACTATGTGTCTACCTACCCCGTGCCTGTGCTCAGTGATGATGCCGTCGTGCATCAGGTGCTGGGGGCATTGGGTCCTGACTTCCAGGATGTTTTCCTTCCATCAGGAATGGAACTCTTGGAAGCACCACCTTCTGGTTCATTTTGATGTAAGTCGGTTAGAGCACGGTTTCCTCCCTGGGTCAAGCTCTTTAAAAAATGAAACAAGGTTGTCGGAGAAGCGTTCCTTGTCTTGTGTCAAGCTCCTTAAACCATGAAACAAGGTGTCTTGAGGATAGTTCTTTTAAGTGTGTCAACCTCGTTAAAATAATGAAACACAAGCATGTTCAATTCGACTTTTTGTTTTGAACCTTCACTCCATTTTCAATGGACTGAAGCTTGGGGGGCATGCACCTCGAATTGAGACACCATGTTGGGGGGCATGCCCGTCTTCCTCATTTCAAGCATAGTTTGCATATGTGTGTGTTTATGTGTGCTTTTAAGCTTGCGTAAAAATGAAATGTGTGATTAGATACATTGTGTGAATACATTTCGCATTGGGTCGTTTGTTATGTAACTGATACATTAGATTACATTTGTATTAGACATTCACATGACATATAAAAACATCATCATATGTAAAGAAAGATCCATCTAGAAATAGTCATATGTATATATATATGCGTGTCGAAATGTTTGCACAGTGTGCGTCACAAAACTAAAAAAATATACATAATCATCTTAGTACATCCTGAGACACTATGTCTCTCAAAAATAGGTGTGGCATAAATCCTAAGGACTAATCCGCATGGTGCTCATGGTAGCACGTCACTGCACGCACTAGGCGCCTCAGGATTCGGTGGATCCGATTCGGAACTCCCACCGTGTGGCGCTGGTATGCCATCGGTACGTCTGCTAGCCGGGCATAGTCTGGGATCCCATGGGCAATCCCCTCGAGGTTCTGGATCATTTCCTCTCCTCCGGTGCCTTCCCCTGGATCTCAGGGGCGAGTTGTGTCCTCCGAGAGATTGGAGACATCCCGGCTGGTCTCTCAGGTCCTACATCTGCATGCATATATAATTGTGTTAAGACGAATGTGTATTAACAAAAAAAAAACATATAAACATAAAATAAAAAATATGAGGCCTTACCCAGCTCCTCGTCCCAGTCATCTCCTTCTGGTAGTGGGAGATCTGGGTCCCTGGTAAAGTCAGTTCCCGAATAGGGCCAATCTTCCACGACGATCAGCTAGCGTCGTAACCACCTAAATAACTCTGGCCTCCAGGACATCTGTTGGCCACCTCCAGATCTGGGCATCAGTGCTTCCCAGCGAGCCATTCGTGGCTCTCGTGGTATCGGACTCGCCACTGCGGCCCCTTGGCCCTGGAAGATTGGTATGCGTTCCAGAATGAACGATACCAAGATGGAACCATAACCGAACTGTTTCAATTTCCCCTGTTTGCACTTTGTGAGCTGCCTTTTCATGTTGATAGTTACTGCTTCTGCCCAGTTGAACAGTAAGGGACCCATGCATTCTGAGGCCAGCAAGAGTTGGGTCTTCGTGGCCTCGTGCGGAGCCTGCGACCCAGCAGCCCGCGTAATGGTATGGAGAACTACTCTCAGTGCTAGATCAGGGATGGTGTGGATATCCACTTTCTTGCTTCCTGATCCTGTTTGTGCCCCTCGGCACACCCGTGCCATTACCTGTTCCATCTTTTCCCCGGATGGTCTGCTTCCAGTCAGTACATGGATTGGACCTCTGCGAGACAATCCAGTGATGAAATAAACATCAGTGACCTCCAGTTCTAACACCTGGTCTCGTAACCTGAACACCTGTTCATTTTCATCCCAGATATTGATTAGATATTGGAGGAGCTCGGGCTGAGCTCGTAAGCATGGCGTGAGGAAGAACTTTTTCAATCCACAGTCTCTAAGTGCATTCATGCAAGCTTGGCTTTGCATGGCCTGTTCATCCTCGTCTCCGTGCTCTCGTTCCTTCCATTCGATTTCCATTTTAAGTGATTTTCTGCATTCACATGGCCAAAAACCCTTAGTTAGATCTTTGATGAGCTTCAAATTCCAAGCAATTTGGTTTAAATACCGAAATTTTGGGCGGAATTTAAGGTTCGGCCACTGGCGCGGCTGTTTTGCGAACAGTCGCGCCACGTGGGGCGAGCCCTTTACAAAAAAGAGCTCATTGGCGCGGGTCCGTGCCCGATACCCGCGCCAATGGGCCCGGCCCTAAAATTTTAAAAAATGACCACACAAAACTGATTTCTAAAGGAAATTTATTAAAAAATGAATGGAAATGAAGAGCAAAAGAGCGCCTCTTACCTGTGACAGACGAGAAGCTGAATGGTTGCCTGGATTGGTCGCAATCACCGTCAGAAGTTTCTACTCCAAAAGGACCACTGTTGCTTTCCACAAGGTAAATAGTAAAAAGTAATTTCATTTTTACCAATTAGACATATTTATAACTTTTTCGACGTTAAATGAGTTTTAAAATTTATTTTTGTCAAATATTTTCATATGCTATGTCGAAAATGGGTTTTACGCTTGTTTGGTATGTGCAGCAGCAGGTTTTTGCGACTTAAATGATGGAAACGAGTTGTATTTTATACTTTTTCAGACTCAGTAAATACACGAAAAAGTCACTCTGGAGTCATCTTTCAGCTCTTTTCTGACTCTCTAAATATGAAAAGATCGCCGAGGCCCTTGTCGTTTCGATCTCGTTAAAATGGACACGAATCGACATCCACCCAGTATAAGTTTAACCCTTTTTCGGGCTGTGATGGATTGATTACGAAAAAGGAATACCCTAGCCTATCGCGACTAGGAGGTTTTCCCGGATATTGTTTTCTACCTTTTCGGATCTGGGGAACTATTTACGAAAAGGGACCTCTGGAGTTTTCTTTTCCGCTGTCTTTTCAAACTCTCTAAACATGAAAAGACGCCGAGTTCTTCCTTTGTCAGACTCGTTAAACCCTGATGACATTGGATTCCGTCGAAATGACGTTCTCCGAGTTTCTCCTTCCTAGGACTCGTTAAATGCACTAGGATGGATTCGCCCGAATGGCGGACTTATATCACAAGCATATGCTATCCCCTTCAAGCTTGTTATCAAAAATAATTGGGGTACTCGCCAGAAATGGTGGGGGAAAAATGGAACCATCGTCGTCGTCGTCGGCAGTATGTCGCTCTTGAACATGGCACTTGTCTGCATCCGTGTCGGGTTGGGGACATCTCATCTCGTTGCTTCACTTTGCCTCCATGGGTTTGGATAATCTCTTTTGACCTCTCATCTGTTCACTGCCTCGTCACCATGACCTCTGATCCGTTGATGTCAAATACTGCCAAGTCCACTGTCGTGCCGTTCATGTGTTCAAGAGAATTTGGCCTCTGCAAATATCAACCTTCCTCTGTTTCTCATACGATCCTGATTCACAACAAAACATCATGTTCCTCTGTCTCGTGTCGATGATGTGGGAATCATTATGGCCCACCTTCGATCAAGGTCACTTCCCGTCGACATCAACTCATTATCCAGGAAGTTGGTCTAGAGACTCCTTATGGTACCTTGGAGCCTGCATGCCTCAATGGCAGGTTCGTCGCATTCGACGAGAGGTTTACATCATTGGCCTCCGATCGAGTGATTCTGCGGGTGTTCGACATCAACTCATTTATTCGCACGCCGTAGATTGTACCTGTAGTACCTTGAGGACCATTTTCATTATTGGTGGTTTCTCTCGCGTCTGTTAACGGCTTTCATCATTGGCTGGTAATCAGACGATGTTCTTGCATGTTCGACTTCAGCTCACCTACTCACATGCTTGAACTTGTACTCTGTTGGGTCGAGATGGAGCGCAAGACCCTGGATTGTGTCTGTTGTAATCCAGGCTGCGATTGTGGATTATTATCATTATGTACATGACTCACTGATTGGATGGCTGCGACCATACCCGAGTCTATTTGTTTGATCTTAGTTGGATGGCTGCGCCCATACCCTGGATCCGGATTATAGCATACTCTGTTCGGATGGCTGCGTCCATACCATAGATATACATCATGTACTTGAGATATCAGTTGTATCTTTCTGTGCAGGTTTTCTGACGACGGGCCTTCAGTTGGACATGTTCTCGTAAAGCATTTCACCCCTCTCTCTCTCGGGCCTCATGCTTTAGGGGGCATCTGTTACACAGTAATTTGTCACCGTCCCTACCATTCCCCGTCCCGCACAATGGAGGACCCATTATGTGACCTGTGAACACTGTCATGCCTTGAAAACATCATCATTGCATCCCTCTGAGTATGAGCTTCAATTCCCCTTGAGACATCTCCTTGCAAAATCCATGAAAAACAGCTCTTTTTGCATTGGCGCGGGTAGACAGTTCAGTGCTCGCGCCAATCAGGGAAATCCTGTAAAGAGGTCGCGCCACCCATTTTAGGGACTGTTTTTTAAATATGGATGGCGGAAGTTGAGTTCAAACAAACTCACAACCATTGCCTATCTTGAGTTGGGAGGTTTGGTTGCGGGAGTTCTATGGAAGGGAAGTGGTTTTGCCACCTCCCATGGAACCTTCCTTGTTGATAGGGCCAATCCCATAATAATAGGGATCCCAACTCCCTCCTTCCCCATCTATAAAAGCCTGCTCAAATTCATGGCAAGCTAGTCTTGAAGTGCCTAAGCTCTGAATCTCCACATTCCCAAGAGCCTTTGTGTTGTAAAGAATCCCCTCTTTCCCTTAAGGCTGACTCAAGTAAGGAGACCATTGTCAAGAGACTCCGGAGAGGTTTTCCCTTTCCTTGGCGAGCTTTGCGAGACGTGGACGACCGGAGACCCGTCCGAAGGAGACCGCGACGTCAGAACTTGGTTGTAATCTCTCTTCGTTTATTATTTAATAGATGATTATGATTATGGTTCCACTCCGTTTTCCATCATGTTAATGTGAGTAATGTCCTTTCTGACTGATGTTTAGTTACGTATGCTGGTTTCTACGCTTGTATCTGTTCGTTTCTTCCATGTGCAGGTGTTCATCCGCGGAGATCGTGGAGGGATTGTGATCTGCCAAGGCTGAGGACTGGGGACGCTTCTTCTTCAGATCCTAGCGTTGGAATCCAGGTAGGCTTCTATCTCCAGCCTTTTCATTCGTAATTAGGAACTTGCGTCATAACATTGTTTGTTTGTTGCTAGACCCCTGCTGGGCTAGTAGGGATCGCCTCTGTCCGCAAAGGGGATTTACCTCCTCAACAGGCACACTCACCAAGGATAAATGAAAACATCAAGTCAAGAAAAATATTGATAAGTACTTGAAGAAGCTGAAACAAATATCCACCCAGGAGGACTTAGAGTTGAATAGGTTGAACATGTAGAAGTACACTAGTGGCCTGGTCAATATCAGAAAAATGACATGTCTGCTTGAGAAAGAAGATGAGACCGACTCCAAGACATTGTACTAGGATGCTATGGAGGAAAGAGTCTGCTTCAAGTTTTACATTATCATGTAGTTTGGGGAGACCATCGCACAGTAACAAGCTTGGCATCAATATGTGACTGAGAAGCATCAAGTAGAAGCTGTCAAGATAGATTTCACCCAAAATCAAGTATCATAGTATTTTGTTTTATTAGGATGTCAAGTTGTCTCTACCCTATTTTGTCTCATATGTGTATGAGTGGAAAATGTAATATTATTTGTAATTATTGTAAAAGTGAAATACCAAGTGTCCATATTGGAATGTGAGTCATATTGTAATGTAAAAAGTTATTTTTTAAAGAAGTTGAAGAGCCATGAGGGGAGTCCAAGAGTCACAAAGGGGGCATGCCAAGAGTCACCCCCCTTTGTTATAAATATATCCTCATAACTCATGTAAAGGGATTTTGGGAGCCAAGATTTTGGATAGGATTAGGCTTATGAATAGCTTGGGAGTTTTTTTTAGCCTTAGCTTCTCCGTAGCGTAGAGGGAGTATACTTCTTTGGAGGAGCATGTGTTGTAGACTTCATGTTCCACTATTGGGGAAAGTGGTTTGTAAAATGTTGTATTGGTCCCAACATGGAGCCCCACAACATGACTTGTTTGAAACCTACCAATCAACCCTCAAGACCTGTGAGAAAAAGGACCCCCTTTGTCCTACTTTTTGTGGCATTCCTCACACGCATGCGGAGAACCGAATAGATATGAATTTGAGTTGTTTTGATAAATTCAACAAGTTAATAAATAAAATATTTGATGAAAGGACTGTATGATTGGAACTATCACTTTTAATAAAACTTAGAGCCTAAATGTTTTCATTCATTTGTTGTGAATATAGTAGGACTATTCTTGTTGTATTTGCAATATATGTTATTTAAATTAAGCAAATGTTCATGAACTATTTTGTTTTCATTTGTATGAATCTTGTTGGATGTGTGTTGATGTTTAATCTGCCACCTTAACTTGTGGGCTATTCTTCTTGTTAGCCTATGTGATGTAAGTTTGCTTGTGTGTTTCTTATAAGTTGCATACTATTACAGGCTTCTAAGGGGCACACTTCCTTTTCCCTTCGTGTGCTGGAACTGTCATCCATTGCACTTGACTCTCCATAGGGTCACACACTTGTTCTCACGAAAGACACCGTGCACCTCTCTATGCATTTTGAAAACTAAGGAAAATCATTAAAACCCCATTGTTGGGGCTCCTACTCCAAATGGTGTGAGGTCTAGTTGGGACTTCATATCGGGGAGATCCCCTGAATTTTGGTGTGTCCAAAACTGTCAACACACTGAGAGACCATTTGGTTTCCCTATCATGGGCAAATAGTTCTCTCCTTAGAACTCCAATGTTTTTTTTTGTGATATGACTCACACTAAGGCTCAAAGCTCCGGGGATACTATTTGGTTTCCCTTTCATAGGAAAGAGATCTCCACATGGTTTCTCTATCCACAATTTTCTCTAGAACAAAGACATTTATAATTCTTCAATTCTATTTTTTATGTACATTTCTGATAGTATTAAAAAAAAAAAATGACTTACCTACAAAGAAAATGTCAAGGAATGAAAAAATTGTTTGGATTAAAAAGGGAGTGAGTTATTAGCTGAAAAAATTCAACCATTTCATAAATATTTTTTGGGTTAATGAAGTAAAGTTTCCACTAATGCACTAATTTTTAAATTTTTTTTGTTCTAGGTCTTCTTAAAATAGGCTAAAAATACTTAAGGGTAAAATTCTAAGGTCAAGATTCCAATTAGAATTTTGACTTTTAACAAAATTCCTATGGAATTTGGAGAAGAATTTTGATTCAAGACATTAGGAGGATTTTGAGGCCTAAATTAGCTTCAAAATAAAAATGTATTATCAAAATCAAGTTTAGAAAAACTAGTAGGATTCAAGACGACAATGTAATATGCAAGGTAAATATTTTTGCAAGGAAAATAAGAAATTTGTTTTTTTAATTGTATTTTTTACTTAAGTAATTCTAAATTTACATAAACTTAAAGATTTACATGAACTTAGAATTGAAAAAAAAAAAGACAATAAGTGAAAAGGGAAAAAATTATTATTTTTATTTATTAATTTTATTTTTCTCCTTCTAAGTTTTATTCAAATTTAAAGTGTAGGCACTCATTTGATTGAAAATTGACAAAAAAATGAAAAAAAATTCTTAATGCATATCTACTCATTAGATATGCAATTTAATTCTACATCTAATAAGTATCTGTACATGAAATTTAAGTTAAAAAATACAATAAAAAATAGTTTTCAATATATATTTTTTTAAGTTCATAATTTTTATTTTTTATTTAACATTAGTTTAATTTATCTTATAATTTATTCTATTAAAAAGGGTTTAAAAAATAAAAAGGAAAAATACAAAAATAACTGTGTAAAAATGTAATTAAAATAAATAAGTATATAAATAAAATTAAAATGAAATGAAAATGATAATCAAGAAAATAAAAAAAATGTATGAACTTAGAGGATAAATAAAATTTATCTTATAATTTATTTTATTAAAAAGGGTTTAAAAAATAAAAAGGAAAAATACAAAAATAACTGTGTAAAAATGTAATTAAAATAAATAAGTATATAAATAAAATTAAAATGAAATGAAAATGATAATGAAGAAAATAAAAAAAATGTATGAACTTAGAGGATAAATAAAAAAAAAAGCATAAGGGGTTGGGAGATTTTTTTTTTAATGAACTTATAGGATAAATAAAAAAGCAAAAGGGGTTGGGAGCTTTTTTTGGGAAACAAACAAAGGATGTATGGCTTTAAAATGCACATTAAGGTGTAATAGGGTGTAATAGGGATTTAAGATTAGTTTATTTTCAATTATTTAGTTTGTTCAAATTATTATCCATTATTTAAAAAGCAAAGGAAGGATGTATGAGTTTAGAGTACAAGTTAAAGTATAATAGAGAGTTAAGATTTGTTTATTTTAAAAAATTTCAAATGATTAAAGTGTGTTTAAGTTTTTAATAAGATTTATAATCAAATATATAAAATAATGTTAAATTATCTTTAGACTTAATTTTATTAAATAATATTTAGTGTTTTTAAAAAAATTTATTTTATTTAAATAAATATAATTAACAGAAATTTTATTAATAAATTTCTCATTAATAAATATCTTGTTTTAATGTCATTTAAAAATGTTACTCAAAATTTTTTGACATACTTATACAATTAAATTTATATTTATTAGTAAATATTATATTAATAAACATCATTTTCAGTATCTTCTTTCATTGAATTCACTTTCTTAACCACTCATTTAGACCATTTAAAAACTTTATGTCAATCCTTTTCGCCTTAAAGTTTAACCAGATTTTAAGCATAACTTTGCAACCTTCATTATGCTAATCGTTATATAAAGCCCACTTTAACAAGACGACGAAAATCTCTTAATCATATCTTACCTTTTTCCTTCGAAACTAAGGCAGACGAGATTTTTAAATATCTCCAAAACTTAGAGAAAGATTCCAATTCCATTTTAAAAACAATTTCAAATTTCATGTATGTGTTTATAGTTAAAAAGATTTAACAATTTCATATTGGTTGGTTCTAAACGTATAGACAATACGAAATATTTTTAACATATAATTATTATTTTAAAAAATATTTTAAAAATTTCACTATCCATCAGAGGGTTAAGACGAGGAGTGCAAAAATAAGAATATTCAACTCATAAAATATAAGAATTCAGTGATTGCTTTAAGTGGGAGAGATTGGCTTTCATGTCTCTACCTTCAGTAAAAGAGGGAGAAAAACAATAATAATAAGTCAAACTTTCCATCAAAATAAAAATATCTAAATGCATTTCTAGTGTCCCCACCCACTTGTTCATGGTGAACTTTTCAACCTTGTTTTTTTAATTTAATTTAAAACATGTGATCATTCAACCTAAAACACTAAATCTAATTGATGCCAGCTCAACTTCTGCAATCCAAATGAATCTAGTTGTTGTCAATTTAACATTGAAATCTTATTGTATTATTTTAATAAAAAGTAATTTAACAAGTTGATTTTTTTAACTCTATTCTTTTCTTTATTTTTAGATTTTGCAGTGGCTTTTCCAAAATCTAATTATAATTTGAGAAAATCTATTTAACTCGTATAATTTTAATGTTTTAAGAATTTTTCAAAATATTGATTCAAATGTGTAATTAATACAATTTGAATAGTCAATATCACAATTTTATAAAAACAATAAAAACCTTTAAAAAAATCATTAAATTATTAAAATATAATATATTTTAATTGAAAACGCAACTAATTATATAATAAATATTTAATCAATTATATAATAAAAAATACTTACTATAAATTTTAAAAATATATTATTTTTTTTCTTATGTGTTAAGTAATGTGATTTTTGAGATGATTGATACGTTTAATTTGTGGTTTAGTAGTTTCAATCTAGAGACATCTAAGATGTCAAAGTCTCATGGGGTGGCATCTAAGATTTCGATGTCCCCTGGGGCTAGGGATGGTATCTGGTCTAGCCACACCACCCCTTAGTATGGTTGGATTTTTGCGCTGAATTTTGAACCGTGACCTTTTCACCATGGAGTGCCTTAACAAAACACTTGTCACTATCTACTCTATGCCCACCTTTTCACCATGAAATGCCTTAACAAAACACCTTGTCACCATTGCTCTATGCCCAATAAGCCTAGTTAAATTGTTAACATATCTATAAATTAATTTTATCTTAAACAAAAAAGTAATATTTTTTT
The DNA here is from genome assembly GCA_034641835.2 of Pinus albicaulis. Classification (NCBI taxonomy): domain Eukaryota; kingdom Viridiplantae; phylum Streptophyta; class Pinopsida; order Pinales; family Pinaceae; genus Pinus; species Pinus albicaulis. The sequence continues at coordinate 1,321,531,387 of CM076580.1, read as the reverse complement.
TATCATTGTACATAGTTGAATATTAAAATAAATTTTATTGATAATTATTTATAATATTTTAATAATATATTAAATTTATATTAATGATAATTAATTATAAAAAATATATATAAATATGTCTAAATTAAATTTAGTGAATTGAGATTATGTGTTAGATTCTTTACCTAAATTCAAATCCTTTCAAGTGATATGATAAGTTATAATATATATATATATATATATATATATATATATATATATATATATATATATATATATATATAACAATTATTTTTTTACAAACTAACAATCAAAATAAATTTTATTAATAATTTCATATAAATAAGTAACATATTTTATACTAGGAGGAAAATATTTTTGGAGAGAATTTAATATTTTATATATTAACAATTTTTATATAATTTGTTTTTCCATCTTTAATTATGCATAGATTAATTATTAAAATAATTTTTATTAATAACTTGTTAGATATGTCTTTAATTTGATTGAAAATTTGAAGAGTGAAATATGATTAACATCTTTATATGTCCTGAGGATGAACCACATTAGCTGGTTCGAAATGTCGACCTAATCTTAATGATGTGATTTTTCCGAAAGTACTTTTATCTACATTATGGATCACAAAATTCTTAGATCTAACATGATTAACATTTTTAATTATGCATAAGCTAACCATTAAAAAAAATTATTAATAACTTATTATATATATGTCTTTAATTTGGTTGAAAATTTGAAGAGAAATAAATTTTATTAATAATTTCATATAAATAAATAATATATTTTATACTCGAAGGAAAATATTTTTAGACAAATTTGCTAGAATTTTAATATATTTTATATATTAACAATTGGTATATAATTTGTTTTTATGTCTTTAATTATGCTTAATTATGCATAGGCTAACCATTAAAATAATTTTTATTAATAACTTGTTATATATGTCCTTAATTTGGTTGAAAATGTGAAGAGTGAAACATGATTAACATATTTAATTATACTTAATTATGTATAGACTAACCATTAAAATAAATTTTATTAATAATTTCTTATATATATGTTTTTAATTTGGTTGAAAATTTGAAGAGTGGAACATGATTAACCTTTTGGAATATTTAGCTCACACTTATACTCTATATAATCTTAATGTATCATGGTTTTTCAAATCATATTTTTATTTAATATTTTACTAAATTTATGATGCGAATGTGTTCATTAAATCATTTATAATTTATATTAAATAACATTAAATCAATTTTTTATTATTATTTATATAACAAGTTTAAATTTAATAAATAATTTTATTTTTTGTTGGTTGGTTAACAATTGAGGAAATGTTGATGCATGTTTAGTACCAGGTATGTCTAGAGGTTTAGGATCATCGTGAACATGACATTCCAAATGAGCCATCCAACCTTCTATCTATTCAAGCTTGTCACTCATTCGCCTTTGACTTTGTCTAAGAGAAGCCAAATGATCAAGGATATCTTGCTTATTATGTTGGAGATCATTCATAAAAGCTATCACTTCGTTATGGTCATCATGCCAATGTTAATCCAGTTCCTCCAATAGTGCAGTAACATTATGCAATTACAAGTCTAGAGAATCCAGAGAGAGTGGAATGTCCATGTGGCTAGGAGATGGAATACGATCATGAGCCAATTCTCCCTCAATAGCCACCTCCACGCCCCCAGCACCTTCAATTTCCTTTGCCTGTCCTCCATGGCCCATTTGCTGACCATGATTTCCCAACCCCCGTCAAACCCGCTCATGTTGCTGAAGCATCACTCCAATTACACCAGAGCACTGACCAACTTCAGACTTTCATCCAAGCATGTAAAATTGACAATGTTATCTGGCTTCCAAGTTCAACAACGAGAGTGCCTCCAAGCACTACACAATCTGCCACCAATCTGCCACCACGGTCATATAAACACCCACCCTAGAATTCCAAACACACCCCTTGTCTACAGTGCACTGAGCAGTAAAGGGATTGAGCACCCAAAAATAGAAATGAAGGACCCAAAACTCTGAAATCTCACCCCCGACCCCAAAAGTGTCCCAAAACAACCAAGGGATGAAGACAGATAGCAATTATCACTAAAAACTAAAAAACCCTAGAATAATTTTGCAAGGCATGGGAATTGAAGCACATAAGTAAAGCAGAGAAACACCACATCGAAGCTTCCTGCATATGCAACACTATAAGGTCCAAAGAGCAAGACAAGAGGACCTACCAAATGGCACAAGAAGAACCCCAATCCCCCTTGTTTCAAACAACATACTATTGTAGAGAAATTCCCTCCCACGCTAGTCCTAACCAACAACAAAGAAATACATAACAAGTTATCGCTCTAAGATCCCACACCTCGCTAATTAGTTCACCAATGAAACCACACCATAAACCCCGCAAGCCTACTAAAATATTATACACATATATTACCAATCTAAAAAGCATGCAAAATTTAATAACATATACATACTCATTGTTTCCTTACCACCCTCACAATCACCCATAACTTGAAACATCAAGTGCAAGATCCAACCAACCAACATTAATATAACCTTGACGTTTTGCATCTCAAACTTTCAATGCCTCGACACTCATAATCATATGGGAGAGTCAAATCTCCCTATCATTCTATTATTGCCAAGTTGCATCCACCCCATTAAAGCAATATAAAAAAGATAGTATAAATAACATTGAAAATATTAATTAATTTCTTTTTATAGTTATTTTAATCAATAACTAAAAACAAATATTGGAGCAATTTAATAAATAATAATGTGATAGGATTAATACAACTCTAAATTTACGATAAAAAAGTCGATTATGCATATGTCCGACTTCCATTCCATCTGCATTGCAATTATCATTTCTCACCGAAAGTTTAAACATCTCAATTGTTTGCATTGCATTTGTTCATTGTTATAACAATCCGCCTGTACTCCGTACCATGTATGTAATGTCTTTTGTTGAAATGCCTTTTAAGTTACGGTATTTATTTTTTATTTTTACTTCAAAATTGTAGGAGTTATCAATTATATATATTAATTAGTTAATATTAAATTTTATTAATTAAAAAAATATATATTTATTTCAGATTTCAAGTTTCCGCGTATTTTGTAGGAGAGTATTTTTAGGATCCATCGTATTGAGTTAAAAATTTTATTGACGTTCCGAATCTTCTACTGAGATCCATTATTTTCATTTATCTTGATGATGAACCTTAGTAGAAGGTTCGAACAATCGATAAGAATTTTAACTCAATGATCCGGAAAATACTCCACTACAAAAATATTTATGTTCAATTATTTTTCAATAAATGTGATAATTATGATGATTAAAATCTATTTAAAAAAAAAAAAATTGTTTAATGGATTTTGAGACAGTTATATATTATTTGATTTTTTTTTTAAGTTTATTTTTATATTTGAAACTGTTAAGACCTATATTTTGGGGTGTCTTTAACCAAGCCAAGTGTCAACAGCTAATCCGACGACGAACGGAGGGCATGAGTGAACATACATAGACTATTTTTAGTCTCGTGGATCAATGTTTTGAAAATCACAATCGGGATTAAATCGACGAGGGGAAAAAATCGGAAAAAATCGTAAAAATCGAGAAAAAATCGGTAAAAATCGGGAAAAAATTGGCACATACAAAAATATTCATTTTTTTTCAATTTTTTTAATATCTAACGCATCCACAACATAAAATAAATGCATTGACACATAAATATGACAAAAAAACTAATATATAAGATGTGTAATATCATATCTAGTGCTACATCACACATAAAACTGAATCATGTCCTGAATACTAAGTCCTGAGTCTCAAGAGTCAACTCAGCCTCAAAATATCAACAAAAAATATGATAATGTATCTCATATCATGAGTCATAATGTCATATACAAAGGAATTCCAATGCACCATATAACTTATGGTATTATACCACTGATTTCCTCTGCCCCTCTTGCGAGAAAATGTAACAAATTTCCCTCTAGATAAAGAAGTTGGTGGGGCTGGCAATGGACTCTGTTGTGCTCTAGAAGTAGAACCTGAAGCACCAGAATGGGAACCTGAAGCACCGGGAGCTAAAGGAGGTAGACCACGTCCTCTACCGGTAGCAGGGATAGGTGGTGGCACCTCCTCCTCCTGCTGTTGCTCCTCCTCATCATCATACTCCCCCTCCACTACCTCCTGCTCTATCCAATCAGAGGTTGACTCCATGAAATTCCTCTCAGCCTCAACCCTCCATTCAGCAGTGGTGTCAATTGCATCTAAAGAGATGGCCTCCATATCAAGTGTCCTCTCAAGTTGTCTCACCCACAATCTAAGATTGTAGTAGATGTAAACCATGTCATTGAGGCGCTGGGACTCCAACTTGTACAAGGGTCATAAATTAATAAATTAAAAATATATATTATAAACAATAAATTAATAATTATAAAAAAAATTATTTAATGAATTCAAAAAATCAGTTGGAATATTTTAAGTTTTTAACCTGTTGCGCCTTTTGGTGTGTATTTTTCAAATACACTCCAGTTGCGCTCACATCCTGAAGAGCTACATGTTTGGCTCAGTATTCTAATGGCAATATTTCGGAGTTTTGATAATCTGCCACCGTAACTCCTCCACCATGCATCTACAAGTTACAGGTTACAACAAATAAGATAAACTCATAAAGTTACAAACATAAGAAAATTTTTAAAATAATGAAAATCTTCCCTAGCATTTTAGTAGTCCTATTCTGGACAGCCATGTCAAAGCTCAAGGTGCCACCTACCATTCTATACACCTCCATTTATTTGGATATCTCTGCACGTTATGATGAATATGGAACCATCTTCTGAACACAACTGAAAAAGCCATCCATGACCTCAGCATCAAATAGGAAACTACATGAGTAAGAAAATTTGGGGTTCAGGAAGACCCCTACAGCATGAATGGGACAATGGAGTGTGTTGTTCCATCGGTCATCAATCACTTCCCATAAAATAAGTTGTTTCTGAAACCCCTCATCACCCTTATCATCATAGTAGCTGTGAATGGCTTCTTTGGCCCTGTCCATGGCCTCATACAAGTAGCCCATTGTGGGCTTCTCTCCATCAACCAATCTAAGAACCTTTACCAAAGGTTCAGTAACGATGCACACCTCTTGCACTCCCGCCCAGAAGCTTTCCTGATATGAAACTAACCTGCAGATGACCTCTCCCTCTGGTTTGCAGCTGACAGTCAAAGCACGCCACTCCTCTGAAAGAAACATTCTCTTCAAATCCCACATATAATTCAAGAGGGATTGAAGAGATATGAAACTAGTGGCAAATCGTGTAATAGCAAGGCACACCAACTCCTTCTTGTTGGTGAATGTTCTCATCAAATGAAGCACAGATGCATTATTATATATTAATTTTGTAATTTTCTTTAATGACTCTACAATATTTTTGACAAAATCAATCTTTCCTATGTCCTCCAACATCAAATCAAGGCAATGTGCAACACAAGGTGTCCAAAATATTGTCGGATGCCTCTCCATAAGAATCTTGCCAGCAACAACATAGTTTGCAGCGTTGTCTGTTATGATTTGGACAACATTTTTGGGACCCACCTCCAGGATGAACACATCCAAAAAATCACATAATAATCGTGCATCTTTGACATGTGCAGATGCAACAACAGATTTCATAAACATTGTCCCCTTGGGACAACTGACCAAGAAGTTAATAAGGGTCCTACCCCTTTGATTAGTCCAACCATCTGACATTATAGTGCATCCTGTGACTTCCCATGATGCCTTAACTCCTCCAATCTCTTATTTCAGTCAACTTTCTCATTTTGAAGAATGCGCCCTCTAAAGTCATCATATGAAGGGGATTTGTATCATGGGCCAACAACAGCGATAGCATCAATTGTAGCCTGATAAAATGGATTGTTCCTAGCAACAGTGAAAGGAATATCACTCCAAAGAAACATTTTTCCCAATAACCTGTCAGCTTTTTCCTTCTCCTTTTTTTTAATAAGTGAGGAGATGGATAGCTATGCACCGGGAGTGGTTTTAGAAACAAAATACGAGGAGGCACCTATGGGGTTGGCTGTAGAGGATTTTGATGCTGAAGAAACACTACCACTCTCACGGTCAACTCTAAACCCTGATATTTGACTCTTCAGAGCTACCTTACTGAGTTTAGTTGTTTCTATTTCTTCCAATGATTTGCTGGCTCTTTTGATTATTTCTGGATTGGTATTTGTGCAAGGGCCTACTTCTTGTCCAGGAATTTGTGCCAAGTGGTATTTCAACCTGTATATCCCCCCTGTCATGTGTTGACCACATAACTTGCAACTCAAGTTTGATTGGTCAAACCCCTGATCAAGTTCCCCAAATTCCCATAAAGGATCCAATTTCCTTGGCATGTTTGTAAATTTGTTGAACTCTTGACTCTTGAGTTTTACTGTAAGATGAACTTTGAACTTTGAACTTTGAAATTTGAACCTAGGGCACAAGAAAAATTGCAAGTTAAAAAATAAAAATAAAAATTACAATTTTACATACAACATTTGATTTTTTCAAAAAAAAAAAACCTTAACTCAATGCAAAAATAATGGGAAAAAATACATGTTGAAACTCAAGCAAAAATAATGGAAAGAAACTAGGAGCACAAGAATAAATATAAAAAATAAATTTAACAACCATTTTTTTGCATTTTTGACCAAAATAAACCCTCTCCTCTCAATAAAACCAAAAAAAAAAAACACACACAACCAAATGCAATAAAAAATGATGAAAAATACATGGGTGATAGAAACCCATGGAAGAACAAGAAAAAAACAAAAAAAAGGGTCAAATTTGATGCCCATACCTGGAAAAAACGTTTTGCCAAAGAAACTTGGTCCAAACTCGAATTTTGTTGGCTTGGCTTGCTAAAATCCTTCACTTTTGTTCACTCTTGCCCTTGTAGATCACTTTTCCTCCTCCTTAGCTCACCTTCAGTCCTTAGCTCTCATTAACAAACTTCTCAATGCAGAAATAAGAAAAAAAATCAAAATCACATATAAAAAGTCGTTGTTTTGAGGGCCAACGATTATTACCTATCGGATCGCGATTTTTTTCCAAAAAATCGTGATTTTTTGGCGATTTTTTCAACTTCAAAAAATCGCCCAAAAAATCGATGATAAAATCATTTTCATGAAAAAATTGCGATTTAATTACGATTTTCAAAACCTTGTCGTGGATGTTAAAATATCATTCATTCATATATATCCACATGAATGAGAGGAGAAATGAATGAAGGAATTAAAGTCATAGCACAAGATGAAATGTGAATTAAAGAGTCGAGCGGAAGGGTAAAGTAGTTCGGGTAGTATGTGGTCATGCAAACCCATGCAAGGAAGGATAATAAAACCGAACGACACAAGACAAGTGGACGGGTGACCCATATAGGGTGACTTGGGTACACATGTTTCTTTCTTGGGTTAAATTTGTTCTTTGACTATGTACTTCTTCCCAGCCCAACTATTTTCTCGGAGTTAGATGTAATCTTGTTAATATTATAAAAGAAAAGTGCCATAGGTTTGTTTCCTATATCTTGTGCATATGTATGATGATGTTGATATGTATGATGATGATGTTAATGTTTTACTATTTTGCATATGATGCCCATGTATGGTTAATGAATAAAATTTAACTAAAATAGAAGTGAAACTAAGATTTATTTGCACTATATTAAAGGATTATGATATTGTGTCAAGTACCTCATAATGTAGAGATTATATAAGTAAGCTTATAATTGTGAGGTGCAGTTTGGGAGGATTAACTCTACACTATACTACGAAATAGTGAAACACTATTTGGAGTCACATGCTCAAGGGGTTGTGGTGCAATAATGAAGGTGCCTTGTAACCTCAGGAACCCCTTGAGTTGTGATGGGAGATGGAAGAAGATTGCAAACATAGTTGCCTTTTTGTTTTATAGGTTGTTGGGGGAATGAGATTTTGTAAATGATTTCCACATGGCTAAGGGGTTTTTTCCTATTGGTTCTTTGAACATGCTGAAATGGAAAGTTCCCCAGGGAGTCCAACCACCAAGATGGTGTATGAAGAATGACCTTGGGAAAAGGATGAAAATGAGTGTTTGAAGAACATTTTAGATATTACTAAAATATTGTCCAAGTAGTTGGACAAATTGAGGGAGTTGGCATCTGACATCTAATACTTCCAACCAAAAGTGGAAGAAGGGATGAAGATACACCCCATCATCTCAAGAGAATTAAAATGTTGTCGATGTTCAAAATAACACTTTGTGGAGTTTTTCTTGAGAGAGGAAGAAGCTCGTGACAATCCTAGAGTGATCCAATTCGAAGAAGAACCTCGAGAGTGAAGGAAAGAAACTCCTCCACATGAATACTAGTCAAGGATTAACGATTTGAAGGGACTCGAGGGAAGTTGATATAGGACACCTCCATAAGTATAAGCAAAGGAAGGCACCATGAAGGAATTCTAAGTAAGGGTTATATTATGTTACTAGCACAATCTAGAAGAAATAAAAAACAATAACTATGAGTGATAAGGTGGTCCTTATGGATCAACCAAAGAAAGATGCATAAGACATCCATGATGCTCACAATAATCATGCAAGATGATGGAATTATGAAGGGTGAATTAGTCCTTTCAATTCGTTCAAGTGGTAGTGAAATGGAGGAAGCTAGAAACTCTTATGGATTTGGGAGAAACTCATATTCTCCTTAGTGAGAAGGAAACAAAGTCCATTCGACACTTTAGAGATAATGAACAACGTATGTTCAAAGAAATTAATTTAGTAGAGAAAGTAATAACAAAGGTGTTTAGAGTAGTTTATATTAGAGTGGAACATTGGTTTGGAAGGATGGATTGAGGATAGCTCTGTTAGATTATTTTACCATGGAATTGGGAATATATTTCTTGGAGGTATTTTAGGAACCATCAATACTTGCTATAGGGGAATTGGTTTTTCTAGGAGAAGAAATGACCATACATTTTCCACTAGCAAGGAAGAGAACATTGGGATACCAACTAAGGATTAGAACCATAAAGGCATTTAGTGACGAATTATATGCAACAATAATTCAACAAGAAATGGATCAACATCTCCAACCTAAGAATGGAATACAAGTAGTGTTAAAAACAACGAGTCTTTCCAAAAAACTAACCCTTAATGAAATAAGTAGAGTGTCCTTTTCATATTTGTGCCTTATATAGAATGGATGACAAGTAGTGAAAGGAGGGATGACCTAGTGATTGGAAGGAAGAGGAAGGAAATGATCCTACCTCCATTGTATAATATTATAGGTACACCATTGGCGCATATGACTTCTAATTGATACCAAGAAAATTAAATAGTATGGGATGTACTGACAAAGAAGTGGAAGTAGTTAGGATTTATCATGACGAGGATTACTCTTCAGATATAGTGATATCGCACAGCCTTGAATGGGTTTTCTAAGTCCCCTCTCATTTAAAAAAAGGAGCAGGGTGTTGAAAATGCAGCAAGAAAGTATCAATTTTTCTTTTTCCTTAATTAAAATTGAGAAAATTTAAATTTCCACATCAGTAGAAAACTTGGAGGAGCTAACTAAGGCGACATAGCACTTTTCACTCAGTTAAGAATAGTAAATTTGAGTTTATGAGTTGAAGTTCAGTTTACTTGAGTTTATTCCTAAAAAATAGGAGTCTAGCTCAATTAATTCGAGTTAGGGACATGAAGTTCAGTTGTGTGTAGTGGGTTCCAAAATTTATAGGACCCTAGGTTGAGTTAATTTCAGTTGTAGAATTTAATTTAATTTAATTAAGTTAAGGTCTGTTAAACTAGTTCCAATTGTTAGAGAAACTAGTGGAAGGTCAAGTTATGCAATGTAACTTCAATCACACTCAGTGATGATCTAGATAACTAATCAATCAACCTAAATTATCTCATGCATGCATAGAATTCGAATTACCTAGTTGAGATGGATATTCCAAGGCAGTGTTAGCATATTCCAATGTGTATAGATGGTGCATGCAGCCATAGAATCAATCTAGATGAGGGAATTTCGCAATTAATAGGGGCCTAATTCCTAGAGGAACAACACAAGGAATTAAGATCTTGGAGGCTTGAATAATTGGTTAAGTATTGCCCTGGTTCAGACAGTTAGGCAGAGAGATAGACTATACACTTGCAGGTTGTGCTCAGGATTGAGCAAGCATTGTATTTCATCTCTATTTGTTGATTAATGCAATACAAATAGTAAGGGGTTTTGAGCAGTTTCTTTCTCCTAGATAAATATTTGTGCATGTCTGATGCTTCTTCTTGATGCATGTTAATGTAGAGAAGAGATTTCGAAGTTTTCATTGCAGGAGGTTCAAATACAAAGATCAATGTTGCAGGTTTTCTTCAGGATTGAGAAGATGAATTTAAATGGACTTGGGCTCAAGTATGATTTGGAAGGAACCACAAAATTTTTTGCATGGAAGATCCACATGGAGTAAGTATTGGATGAAAATGGGCTACTATAATACATCAAGACAGATGTAGGAAAAACCAAAGCATATGATGCCCAAAATCTTCCTCAATGGAAGAAATATATGTCCAAATTGAGGATAATCATATTGGAGGCAGTACGGGATCATATTGTCTTGAATATCCTTGGGAAAGAGACTTTGTTTGCGACACAGAAAACCCTAACAGAATTGTTCGATAACAATAGTGACCACAGGAAGCTGACACTCAAGGACAAGATTCAAAGTATCAAGATGCAAAATAATGACACAATTCTATAGTACATGAGCATGTTTACACAATGTCGTGATGAAGTTGGAGAGTTCGGTGTTAATGTCCTTGAAGAAGAATTGGTACCTATATTCCTTTTGGGCCTTCCCAAGAGCTGGCATAGTTATCAAGATTTGGTAAATGGTAGAAAGAAATTACCAAGTTGGGAGTGTTTATGGTCCGATTTACTACAAGAATAAATCAGGAAAAGTAACAAAGACAAGACTTCATTCAAAGGCAAGGATGAGGAGAACTATTCCTTAGATGGAAATGAAAAGAAAGTTAAAGGGAAGAAATTCAAATCCAGAGTAGAATCTAGTCAAGGGGGAAAGAAGAAAGACTTTTCCAAAATCAAGTGCTTTCACTGTCATGAATTCGGGCACTATGCCACGAAATTCCCACACAAGAAGACAAGAAAGAATACCTAAGGAGAAGAAGCAAGTGAAGCTCTAGATTCAAAATTAAAGCTTGATTTTACTCCCATTTTATGCATGGGAATCATAGTGATGGGAAGTGTGTGGTATCTAGATAGCGGTGCCTCATTCCATATGACGAGGAACAAATATTTTTTTAGTGACTTGGAGGAGAAATATCTCCATATGCACATCGATATGGGATGTGATGGAATGTACAACATGATTAGGATCAACACCATCACCTTTCAGAGGGAGTCGGGCTCCCCTCTTAGGCTCAAGGATGTGATGTTTTTTCATAGTCTAAAGAATAATATGGTTTCCATCTTGGTGTTGGAATATCGTGGCTAAGATGTGTTATTCATTAAAGGAAAGGAGTTCATGAGACAAATAGCCATAGGAAAAGTGAAGCATATCAATGCTCAATTTAAGAACCTACATGCACTTGAGGTGGAATATGCATGAAAATCTTTGAGGAGCAAAGCAAAGACTAGAGATATGGTGGTTGAGAGGAGCCTATTATCCCTCTCAACATGCAACCTCAGAAGAAGCCTCTGGAAGTTGTGGAGAAACTACAAATGGAGAGGAAAAGAGGAGGCAGAGTGGAGACATCCACTAAATCACATACCTCTAGTATGGGGAGAGTTAGACCCAAGTTGAAATAAGGAGCACATGTAGCTATACCTCTAGGAGTGAGGTGGAGTGATGCAAATCCTTAGTCCAAGAGTTGCAGAAAATTGTGCAGGGTCCATTGAGACATTATCCTCATGGATAATTGCCTTGTTACAGGGGCCCACAATATTCTTTAGCAAGAGGATCAACATCAGTCAGATATTGAGGAGTTCAAAGGAGTGTTGCCAATAAAGCATGAGGCTCAATAGCAGAGTCAATAGCAACAAAGTCTTCCCAGTAGACAATTGCAAACACAATTGATTTAGTTTTTTTTTTATGCTTCTTAGTTGCAAATTTTGTAGTAGAAGCAACAACAGTGAGAGGTGTTGCATGTAGTACATTCCACAGGTTTCAGGATAGGGGTTTTTGATAATCCCTTTCTTTCTGAGAGAGAGTGTTGAAAATGAAACAAGAAAGTCTCAATTTTTATTTTTTCCTTAATTAAAATTGAGAAAATTCGATTTTCCACATCGATAGAGAACTTGGAGGAGTTAACTAAGCTGACATAGCACTTGTCACTTAGTTAAGAAAAAATAATTTGATTTAATGAGTTGACATTCAATTTACTTGAGTTTATTCTTTAAAAATAGGAGTCTAACTTAGTTAATTTGAGTTAGGGACATGAACTTCAATTGTGTGCAATGGGTTCCTAAATTTTAGTAGCCTAGGTTGAGTTAATTTCAGTTGTAACAATTTATTCAATTAAATTGAGTTATGGTGAGTTAAACTAGTTCCAACTATTGGAGAAACTAGTGGAAGGTCAAGTTATGCAATGTAACTTCAATCAAGCTCAATGATCATACATATAACTAATCAATCAACCTAAATTAGCTCATGCATGCAAATAATTCGAGTTACCCAGTTGATATGGAGATTCCAAGGTAGTATATTATTATTTGTGGCATATTCCAATGTGTATAGATGATTCATTCAGTCAGAGGATCAATCCAAATGTGGGAATTTCCTAATTAATAAGGGCCTAATTCCCATAGGAACATGGCAAGGAATTAGGAGATTGGAGGCTTGAAAAATTGGCTAAGTATTGGCCAGGTTCAGTTAGTCACGCAGAGATATTGAATATACACTTGTAGGTTGTGCTTGGGCTTGAGAAATCATTGTATTTCATCTACATTATTTGATTAATGAAATACAGATAGTAAGGGTTTTTGAGCAATTTCTTTCCCTTTGGTAAATATATGTGCATGTGTGATATTTCTTCTTGATGCATGTTAATGATTTGTGTTCTCGATTGTGATTTTTCTTTCGCGGATTAGTAGAGTAGCTTCTAGTCTTGTGATTTAGTAAATTTCATAAGAAGTTTAGAATCTACATATTAGTTTCTACAATTATCATGCAATTCTTCATCCAAAAGGTAGAAAATAGGGGGAAATACATTGTAGACATCAAATTGGTAGCAAAAAAAGTGTGGGATAGGCCAATAAGCAGGGACAAGAAAAGAGACTAATTGACAGGAGGAGGTACATTCTTATTGAGTAGGAGAGATGGGTGGATTAGCTACCTAGTCATCCTATGAGGTTGGGGAGCTCAATATGCAAGCTAAGTGTTAGGGAAGAGTCGAAAATTTCAAGGGGGAGTAGGATAGGTAATTAAATACAAAGACATAAAATAAGTAAGTTCACTAATAATACAAAGCCAAATATATGGGGTGCCTAGGGTGGTACCTTTGTTGCGGAATGATTGATGAGCTTGGATGATCTAAGCCTGGAGAGTTATGTTGTAGAATAAGGCATATGCACATAGGTGAAATTAGATACATCGTACATACAAGCTACACATCATGATGTTGATTTCCAGTGAGAGGTGAATAGAGGGTTATGCTTGAGCTATTATTGGGATGATAACAATTTTGAGTGGGGGATGATGTTATACCCTAGAGTTTGTTGTGATTTTAACCAAGGTGTATTCCATGGGTTACATCCCCATCACATGATTTACAATGAATATATCACAAGAAATGTGATGAAAGTGGATGTTGGGTGAGGGCACACCAAAGAGAGGTGTTGGAAAATTGAAACTTTGGGTTCTCATCAAGCACATGTGCATGCCTTGGTCGTATGAGAGATGTGGCATGACCAAGCACCCAACTTGCTTAAATGATGGGTGGAAGTCTAGATCGAATAGTAGAGTGGTGGGTCAATTCCAAAACCAAACTGGTTGGAGTAAGGATTGGACCCACATGACACAATCAATTTACATTACCAAATGAAAATTTGAATTAAGAGTGTGTTTAACCAAGAAGTATGTCAAATGATGTGAGGAGGGACCAACAAATATATGATAAGACTAAGTGTTGGAGTGATGCATGTGCATGGGATGAAGAATGTTGACCCAACCTAAGTGGAATGATACATGTGCTGAGCTGGGCCAAGGCACATGATACATGTGACAAGATGACTGAATGATGAACAAAGGGAAGAGAGTGAATAGTTTCAAAAAGGGATACCTTATGCCATATATATAGCCACATGAAGGAGAGGATCAAGGTATGAATGGAGAAGATTCATAACACAAGACAAAGTGTGAAGAAAAGGGTTGAGTTGAAGGGTAAAGTACCTCAGGTAGTCTATAGTCATAAAAATATTTTACCCTAAAAATCGCCAAAATTTTATATATACTAATATAAAATAACTAGAAACCTAAATATTTTTACAAAAATATCCTCAAAATTTTTAAAATTTACATATAGTGGACAAGTGAGATTCGCCAAGGTTTATAAACTTTAAGATAAACTTCCATCCTTAAAATTTTCTCCGCTTTCCATGTCATCACCACATCATCACCATGTCAATGCCACATTATTGACACACGATTTCCACATCACCTACCATATCACCATTGTATTAACACCTGGCATCCGTGTGTATCTGATGTGGCTCCTGTGGCACCATTATGCCAATATTTTGTAGCAAAATTAGTTTATCCAACACTAAAAAAAATTGAGCCTGCACAATTATGCAACTTCTTGACACCTGTGAATTCATATTCCTATGGATAGCATGGTGGATGATTCCACTAGGCATGATACTACTAACGAGATAGACCTCCACCACTAAGAAAACAAATTGTTTCAGTTTGTCTCTCGGTTATAGAAATGCATGTGCATTTCACCAACCCCAAATCTCCCAATTGAAATCTAGTACAACTTTCATGTGTGGGCCCCAATGTTACTTATGCATTGCATCCCCCACATGAAAAGTGAAAAGAGAGTTATTTAGGTTTATGATAATCTAGACTCCCAAGAAGTGAACAACCTTTTTCACCCTTGGATGTTTCGAATCATGTATATGGACATCACTTAGGAGAGAAATTTGGCCTTAGAGATATATAGGCCTCCACAAGGGATGACACCTTATATGTGATTTCCATTTAGAAATAAATACATACCCCAAGGAATTTGAGCTATTAAAACATATACTTCTCCATGTTAGCCTCAAAATCTAAATTGCACTAATGTGCTAAGGAACATGGAATATGGAGAGATTATAAGACAAAGGGACATAACCCAAATGCCTAAATTCCTAGTAGATACGGACCAAGGCCTAAAACTCAAACCTCAAAGAACCATGCCATGACCAAAGAAAAACTTGGGAACTATCAAGGCTGAAAATCAAAAAACTAAATGAGAGATAAGAGCACATTCCCCATAGCCAATTTACATAGAATACACATTATTTAATGAAAACATATGAGAAAATACACTCTTATTCCCTAGAGAAGGCTGGTTAAACTTCGACAACAAGAATTAAACCCATCAATCATGAAACATATAATAATGCATACCATTCGAGGGATCCACAATATATCTTTCAAGCAACAAAATATCAAAGTATTTCAACCGTTATAACCATCTGTCATAGAAAAACCATAATGGCGCATAAACTCAACGTATATCACCTTGTTCATGAATTAAGCATTTATTAGCACAATTCAAGTACATATATTCAATTCATAGCATATAAAACAATCCATAATCAGGGTCATGGTAATAGATTACATAGTGCAACCATTCACTATAACCATAGGAATTTAATGTGGCTACTAATGATTATGATAGTGAAATACAAGCATTCTATCATAAACATTCAAGACCATACACAGTTAATAATATGAAAAGGACTATCATATCCCATATTCCAAATATTCATAAATAATTATACTTATTTGAATATTATGTGTTAACTTGATTAACAAATGAAGGAGGGACTTCCACTCTCCACCCAACCATAGGCTAGTTACATTGTAGTCTTTCTTGCAATTGGCCACCCCTTAGCCAAATCCAAATTTTTGGGTGTGGAACTTGGTTATATTTTTTATTTAGAGGTATTTTTTTAGCTTCATTTAGATCCTAGTCTTTGGCATGGGTTCAAGAGAAGTGCCCTCGAAAGAAAAACTTTTGAGAAAATTTCCTTGTAAAATATTTTAATTTCATAGACAATCTAGATTATTCATTAGTATGAATATTTGATGGTATAATTTATGTTTATTTAGCTTTTTTCCCTAAAATTAAACCCTTATTTTATATGAGGGAATTGTATTGTGACTGTGTATTATTCAATGTGAGAAAAAGGGAGGAGATTGTTTGAGAGTGAAGAGGAAGTAACAACATATGTGCTATAGTATGTATCCATTTAGTTTGTTGGATAATACAAAAGGAAGGACTGTTTGTTTCTTCGTAGGTGTAGCCCATATTTAGTGAACTACGTATGTCTATGTCTCTCTTGTTTTATGTTATTTTTTGTATTTCTAATATTTTCATTTCAGTTCTCTTTTATTTAATTTCTAACAATTGGTATCATTGCTGAAGGTCTATTTGGATGTTAAACTCACAAGAAATAAGGGTTCTCAGTTCAAGTGGGAGTAATGGAAAGATATGGTAGGTTTAGGGTTGAGAAAATCAATAGTCAAAACTACCAACTATGGAATATGCAAATGGAGGACTATTTTCATCGATAAGATCTTTACCTACCATTGAGTGGAAAAAAAAATAAGTTGATGAGTATGATGGAAAAATAATGGAATATTCTCGACATAAAATCATTAATAACAATACAATAATTCTTGGTAACATCGATGGGCTTCAACATTTCAAAGGAAACAACAATGGAAGGTATAATGAAGGCAATGGCAAAAATATATGCAAATCCCTCGGTTTCAACCAAGGTATTTCTTATGAATTATTTGTTAATATGAATATGTCAGAAGGTGGATATGTTGTTGATCATTTAAATGAATTTAACAAAGTTTTCAATCAGTTAAAAAATGTAGAGGTAAATTTTGATGATGAAGTTAGGGCTATATTATTTCTATGCTCGTTGCTAAAAGGTTGGAATGCCTTATTCATGTCTATCAATGATTTTTTATGTGGTTTTGTTACTTTAAATTTTGATGATGTTGTTGTTGCTATCATTAACAAGAAAATGTGACAAAAAAACTTAGGTGAGACATAAACTAATGTTTTGATTGCATAGACTAAGGGAAGAAAATTAGAGAGAGGAAAGAGCCCAAGATATTGTAGCAAGTCAAGGAAATACATATCCAAATCTAGATCAGAGATAGGTTACTAGAAATGTGGGAAGAAAGGACACCTAAATAAATATTGTAAATATCAAAAGGGAAAAGAAGGAGATGGAAAACAACAGAACAATTAGGAAGTGAATGTAATAGGCCATTTTTTCCAAGATGATTTTATTCTTTCATCAGAAAATATTATTAATTCATGGGCAGTAGATTCAGGGGTTGCATTCCATGCCACACCCCATTTAAAAAAATTTCATGACTATGTTCAAGGATATTTTGGACGGGTTATTCCAAGTGATGATAAACCCTATAAAATTATTGGAATGGGTAAGGTACTTATAAAAAAATAGAATGGAAACCAATGGTTTTTAAAGGAGGTAAGGCATGTTTAAGGTCTAAATAAAAATTTAATTTCAACAAGGAAGTTGGGAAGCGAAGGTTGTGTAACTACATTTATAGACAAAACCTGTAAGGTCATTAAAGGAGCCTTGGTAATATCAAACGTATTGAAGGTTGGTACATTTCATTTATGAAATGGTATTTCTGATTTTTCTAATGTTTTAACCTCCACGAGAGAAGATACGACATTGTGGCATCATAGGTTTGGGAACATGAGTGAGATGGGGATGTAGATGATTCACTCAAGAATTTTGTTTCTAGGTTTGAAGGATGTTTATTTAGATTTCTGTCATATTTTGTTTATTGAAAACGAAAGAGAGTAATATTTCACATAGTTGGGAAAGAAAAGAAGAGTGAAAAATTAGATATTTTGCATATAAATATATGGGAACCATCTCAAGTATCATCTCTCAGTGTCAATCATTATTATGTTACTTTTATTGATGATGCAACTAGGGAAACTTGGGTTTATTGTATTCAAAATAAATTTGGTATCTTTCATACTTTAAAAAAATGGAAATATTTAGTTGAAAATGAGACAAAAAGAAGTTAAATTGTCTCAGATTAGACAATGGAGGTGAATATTGTAGCAAGGAGTTTGATAATTACTGTTCATACTAATGATTCACAGAGAGAATATTGTTCCAAGAACACCATGAGAAAACTGTGTCAGAAAGGATGAACAGGGAAATCATTAAACGTGCAAGGTGTATGAGATTACATGTAGGATTACCCTTACAATTTTGGGCAGATGTTGTAGATAGATATGGATGTTTATCTGATAAAAAAGGGCCTCCAAGTTCCTTGAATAGTGGTATTCTAGAGGAGGCATGCACATGTAAGAATGTAAACTACTCATTTCAAAATACTTTAAGTTGGTGAGCATCTTTCCACATTAATAAAGAAAACATAAATAAAATTGAGGAAAAATCAAATAAGTGTAATTTATTGGATATGGTGTTAATGATTTTGGTTATCGCTTATATGATTATGAAAACCATAAAATAATTAGGAGTAAAGATGTGGTATTCAATGAAAGGGTTATGTACAAATATCAGTTTCAAAGAAAGAAATAGGAAAAGGAAAACATAAATACATAGTGATTGATGCATAAAAAAAGAAAATTCAAAGGTTCTAAAAAACCATAATTATCAACAACAACAACCAGAACCTCAAACTATTGTGAGTGTTGTTAGAAGAGATACGACCTAAGTAGACCCCCTGAATGATACTCTCCCTCATTATATTCTATATTGTATATTGATTATGGTGAACTAGAATGATATGAAGAAGCAATGCAAGAAGACATTAGGAAGAAGTGGGAGCATAAACTAGGAGAAGATATGGACTCCTTGGTACATAACCAGACTTGAGACTTAGTGAGGTTGTCTGCAAGTAAAACAACATTGTAGAATAAATGGGATTATGGGTTGAAGGAAGAATATGGAGGAAAAAATTTGTATAAGGCTAGACTTGTTGTGAAGGGTTTTACACAAAAGAAAGGTATAGAATTTGATGAAATATTTTCTCCTTTTGTCAAAATGACTTCAATTATAACTATTTTAATTGTAGTGGCAATACAAGATTTGCATTTTGAATAGTTATATGTAAAGAAAAGAATTATCCATGGGGATTTATAGAAAGATATTTATATGCATCAACCATAAGGGTAGAGGCCAAAGGAAAGGATAAATTAGTATGCAAGTTTAAGAATAAAGTGTATGGAATAAAACAAGCTGCAAGGAAATTGTATCTATAATTTGACAAGTTTATGTCAGACAAAGGTTACACTAGATGTCGTTATAACCATTGTGTTTATCTTAATAAAAAAAATGATATCAGATATATTATGTTGTCATTGTATGTAGATGACATGCTTGTTTCAGGGTATAACATGCAAGAAATAATTTTCTCAAAAGAAAATCAGCCAGTTCATTTACAATGAAGGATTTAGGTGTTGCAAAGAAAATAATTGGTATCATAATAACTAGAGATAGGAAAAATCGCAAATTAGCATTGTCTCAGAGTGA
This sequence comes from Pinus albicaulis, assembly GCA_034641835.2. Lineage (NCBI taxonomy): Eukaryota > Viridiplantae > Streptophyta > Pinopsida > Pinales > Pinaceae > Pinus > Pinus albicaulis. The sequence continues at coordinate 1,321,511,557 of CM076580.1, read as the reverse complement.
GTACATAGAAAATTTATTGGAAATGTTTAATATGCAGAACACAAAACAAGTTAGTACACATTTCACTAGCCATTTCAAACTAAGAAAGGATATATGTCCCAAGACATAGAAAGAGATAGATTGTATGTCTAAATTTCCATATGCATCAGTAATTGGAAGCCGAATGTAAGCAATGGTGTGCACAAGGATTGATATTGCACATGGAGTGGGATTTATGAGCAGGTATATGAACAACCCAGGAAAAGAGACATTGATGGAAATTATGTGGATTCTCAGGTATTTGAGAGGTACCACTAATAAAGAATTATTCTTTGGAGGTTAAAACAATGTCCTACAGCATTATGTTGATTCATATATGGAATGTGATAGAGATAAAAATAGGAGTACCATAGGGTATGTGTTTACTATAGGTGGAAAAATAGTAATTTGGGTTCCTAAAATGCAAAGGATTGTTGCACTTTCAACAACAGAAGATGAGTATGTTGCTACTATAGAGGCTAGTAAATAAATTATTTGGTTACAAAGGTTTATGGATGAATTGGGAAATAAGAAAAAGTTTAGCAAGTTATACAGTGATAACCAAATTCCCATTCATCTTGCAGAGAACTCATCATTTCATTCTAAGACTAAGAATATAAAACTAAGGTATCATTTCATATGATTAATTTTTTAATATGGATGATTGAAGTTGGAAAAGGTACACAATAGCCAAAATCGTATAGATATGTTAACAAAGATAGTAACTAGGGAGAAACTGAGTTTTTTCTTAGTTTTAATTGGCCTTTAAGTATGATGGGAAATATGATAAAAAACCAGGTCCAAGTGGAAGCATTCTCCGACAAGTAAAGCACCATTGGAGTTGTTATAATCTGCCTCAAAGTGGGATATTGTTGGGTGTGGAGCCTGATTATCTTCCTTATTCATAGATATTCTTTTAACTTTGTTTGGATCCTAGTCCCTCGCGGGGGTTCAAGGGAAATTCTCCCATTTTTTTTTTTTGAGAAAATATCCTGTAAAATATTGTAATTTTGTAGTAAATATGGACCATTCATTAGGAAGAAGATCTGACGATAGAAGTTATGTTAATTTATGGGTTTTTTCATCTATAAGGAAACCAATATTTTATATGAGGGAATTGTATTACACCTATGTATTATTTTGTATGATAAAAAGAGAGGATATTCTGTGAGAGTGAAGTGGAAGAAACAATAGATGTGTTGTAGGTTGTATCTCTCCATTTTGCTGGATAATTTACAAGGAATATTTGTTTCTCTATGGATGTAGCCTAGATTGGGTGAACCATGTATATATTTTTCTTTCTTGTTTTATGTTTTCTTTGTTTTTCCAATATTTTTTTTTCATTTCTTTGTTATTTATTTTTTAACACAAAGTATGAGGGGATTCTTACTCAGGGAAAAATCACACCAAAGCCTGGAAGACACCCACGAGGTGGATTTCATTGTCCTGGTGGTTTAATAACTACTATTTGGTAGTAAGCACCACAATGACTCACCTACCCTCTAAGTTAAATCACATGGATTCACCCAAGGTCTAGATGGGCTATTTCCCAATTCTATGAGATTGAATCTATTGTTTAAGTGGTTTCATAATTGTATTTTCACGAAAATCATTCTAGGGGTTTGTATTCCACTATGTAGGCAGTTTAATAACTCTTCTAGAGACACCACACTGAGTCATATTTCCCTTTCTAATTGGTTTACCAACTGTAAAACAAGAACCATAGCGATTTGGTCATCCATTGAGCTTCCCACTAACCACTCAACCATAAACACAAGTCTAGTGGCCACACAAAAAAAAAACATAGGGAATAAAACCTAAAATTCATCGATCATGAGGGTCAACAATTTTCTCCACAGTTTCCTTAGATTCTATCTATCATTCTCCATAGCTTCACGCTATTTTCACGAGTCTTATGTGATCCAGGATGTAACACCCTCCTCCTACATTTACCCAAGATACCAGCCTACCAGGGTAAACATGTGAAGAAGAGTTACTATGATATGACTCAAGCTCCTAGATTAGCTTAAGGAAGTGGAATTGACAAGACAAAACCTTAACGGCTTCCCTTAAGTGTTGCAGTACTCCCAAGGGCTAAACCACCCTTCCAGGTGCCCAATCCTAGAGTTAAACCTCTTTTTTACTATCATGGACTCCCAAACTCTGGCACAACACTACCTGATTTTGACTGTAACCCTCTAATCGCATACATGATGCCTATAAGGGAGCGACTACAATATTTTTCACCCAGTTCTGTGCCTACAACTGCTATATTTGAGTTAATTTTTTAGGCTAGTCTTTAGACCACTACCAAAAATTTGACACAACTTTAAATAATGATAAATGATATAGGGAAAAATCCTCTAACACAAAATTTAATCAAGGACTTGACCTAGCGAGGCCTAACCATGAAATATGCTCCATTAAACACATAATGCACATGTAATCTACATGTCATAATTACATTTGTGAACATAGGGATATCATACTTATCTGATAATCGTTAGGAAGTTTTGATTCCATCTCATAATAGCTGCAATATCATATATTATTTCATGCGTCTTATACTAGGTCCTGATGAACCTCCTATAGTAACCTGATAACACCATAAATGACCTTACCTCATCCACATTCCTAGTAGTTTCCCATTTCATGATAGTGCTTATCTTTTCTGAATCCACTGCTATGCCTTCCTTGGAAACAAAATGTCCCAAGTAATGTACCTATGTCTGAAAGAAACTTCATTTACTAATATTTGCATACAATTGATTCTCTCTTAGCAATATAAATACTACTACTAAGTGTTCGACATGCTCTTCCTAATTCTTAGAATATATTAATATATCATCAATGAATAAAATAAAAAACTTTCCTAGATAAGGACACAATACATTATTCATCAAGAAAATAAAAGTAGATGGAGCATTAGTCAAACCAAATGGAACTAAAACAAACTCATAATGTCCATACCTGTTCCAGAAAGAAATCTTGTTATGCAGAATTATGAATTAGGGATAAAACGCATTCCCTAAATGTGGTGCTATGCATTTATAAAAATAGATCAAAGTCTTTGCAGACACTTTACCTAAGAGTAAATAGACATACAGAAGATGGAGAAACTTAGTTGGGATCCAAGCGCTTCCTATTCTCCTTCTGTCGCTCTTGTTGTAGCTTCCAATCCAACTTTGATCGCCAAACTAGTTTCTGCAAGTATAAACACTAAACATAAAAGAGATTGCAATATACAGATGCATATTCATCTTAATCAGTTAAATCAATGAAACATGAAACATATACATCAGCTAAGAATCGATGATATGAAATATAGAAACATAACAGATACATATGTGGGAAAACGAGCAGCAATATTTATTAATGGATAGAAGGGAGAGGTTACAACCAACGATTGATTTGATGTCACCAGCTCTAGCATCATCACAACCTCATCACAATAAAAATCTCTCCAATAGAATATCACTCTAATCAAACACTCAATTGAGAAACTAACAACATTTCTTTACCCAATTTCTTCCTTTTCAAGCACTAGGATCTGTGCTCAGTTTATAGAGCAATTGAAGGTAGTTTCTCAATCAATTAATTTCTAATAATAGGCAAGACATGTTCCCAAGATCAGATGTGTTATATGGACACATGGATTCGAAGTTTGACACATATGGACTCTTCTAAAATGCACTAGCCATGTGGAGATTCTAGAACAATGAAAAGTTCGCTCCCATTTGAACAACACACTCTTAAATGCCAGGAAGTGCTTTGTAGAGCACCCTTAAATGGAGGTAACTGCATATGCAAAGAAATTAGTCCCTTGAGAGGCTGCGTTGGTGAGCTCATAGGTGATATAACATGTACTTAAAATCTTGGAAACCTTGCAATGGAAGTCATGGATGATTTTTTCTTGTTATTATCTTAGGGCATGTAACAACTGAAATGATAGGGGATGATAGACCCTATTTCATTGGTTATGGGGATGATGTCTAGTTTACCAAGGTCATTGGGAATGTTGCCCAAATTTACCTATAACAACTGCCCCCTAAAGCATGAAGTCAGAATAATAATATAACAATATTTTTTGAATGATATGCTTTACACTGTGATGGGCTGGAACTGAAGCAGAGTGGTGACCTGCATCAATATTACAATACATTACATCATGATATATCCTCTTGATCACGAATTTCTGAGGGAAGGACTTCCCATGCTCAGTACATAAACTATCTAATAACATGTACATAGTGTAGAAAGTCGTCTACATTGGAATGTTTCCCAATACAGACATGCCTACATATATAGGCCCATGTTCACTGATGATCTGTATGTAAGGTCACCATACAGATGATGTGTACAAAAATCCTGAAAACAAAGCTCGGATGGCTGAAAGTAGATCCAGGGTCTTCTTATCTCATTCACTCAATCGTTCGGGTACATGTCTAGCCATGCGAATATATGATTTGTAGTCGAACATGGTAAGACATCATTTGATTACCAACCAATGATGTGAGCTGCTAACAAACGCAAGAGAACCACCATTGATGTTAATGGACCTAAAGGTATTTCAGTACATTTCGTAAGGCGTGAATAGATGATTTAATGTCGAACGACAAACAAAATATTTCGATCAAAATTCTGGAACCAAGGATATTGTAAATGTTGTAACAAGCCTCATGGTACTAGAAGATGATGTTTCTAAGTGAACTTCCTGGATGATGATTTGATGTCGACAGGAAGTCACTTTATTGTGAAATGGGAGTTACTGATTTCAGAGGCAAATGTGACTTGATATAACAATGTTTAGGGATGAATATTTTGAGAATGAAGGTTTATGAGTATTGCAAAAGGATGAGTATTCACTGGATGACTTCTCTTGAAAATATTGGCGACACTGATATGAGTTGGCAACATTGACCCAAAACCGAAGTGAAGGTATGATGAACCATAGGTATGAATGAACCATCATGAATATTACCCAACCCAAAAATCATGATGATGGAGTGAAGTGTCATGTTCAAGAGCAACCTGCGACCATAAAAAAAAAATTTCACTTTCCCAAATTTTCCTCGTCATTTGTCGACTAGTACCTCTTTATTTTTTAACAAGCTTGAGGAGGATAACATATTCTTGATCTATAATTCAACCCTTCGGGCGAATAATGTATCACTATTTAATAATTTAACGAGTTTAGTGATGAATGAAACTCGATTCTTTCCATGATTGACAAGCCCGTCACTATTTTATGTTTTAACGAGCCTAACGATAGTGACAGCCCAGTCCTTTTTCATATTTAGAGAGTTTGAAAAAGAGGACAAAAAAAACCTCCATAGGTACTTTTTCGTAAAGTTGTCGCTCAGATCCAAAAAAGTGTAAAATAATATCTGAGAGAACCTCCTAGCCATGTTCGACTAAGGCATTCATTTTTCGTAAATAATCTATCTCAGTCCGGAAAAGGGTTAAACTTATAATGAGTAGATATCAATTCGTTTAATTTTACGAGCTCGAAAAGACAAGTGCTCGGCAATATTTTCACATTATCGGAGTCTGAAAAGAGCTACAATAAGACTCCAAGGGTTCCTTTTTCGTTGTTATTGAAGCTTGAAAAAGAGATAAAAGTGCGCTTCAAGTCCTTTTTAATTTTTATCAAGCTCGAAAAATAAGGATAAAAGTATGCCTCGTGGTCAAATCATTCTTGAAATAAATTAGCACAACTAATCTGCTTATCAATTGAAAAAATTGTTCAGAACAACATCAAATGGATTAAAAATACCTATTTCATGATAAAAATAGAATAAAACCATAGTCACAGCAATAAATATGATTTGCAAATAATCAAATGACTAATTAAAAGAGTTTTACTATTCATTTTTACCATTTGAAAGCTATCATTTGCATTTTGAAGCTCTGAACCCGTTTTTTCCCTCAAACTTCAATCGTTGATTGCAATCAATTCTGTGGACAGTTTTCATCCCCATTTGATCCAGGTTGGTGCCATAAACCCTCTCTTTCTTTTAGTAGTCAATTCATTTCATTTCACTGCAAATTTTTAGGGATTTGGGCCCCTTAGGGTGAATTATTTTTCCAAAGAGGGAAACACACCCTTGAGCATCGAAAACTACATTGTGGAGCACCTAAATTGAAGCCTAGGTGCATATGCAATGCACTATCTCTTGTTCAAGACTACGTTGGGCACAATTCACATTCTTAATTCTTGCATTGTACCATTTGTCTAATGAGTCTTATGGCTATGTTTCAGGGATTCATCGAACTAGAATGACGATTACTTGGAGAGAAAGAGAGCATGAAGAACAAAATATGATTGCCCTTAATGATCTGGTTACTGTAAGAGCCCTAATATATTGTGGGTTATTAAAGTACTTCCGCTTGTCAGGAATGAGGAAACAAATAGAAATTTTGGAGTTCCTAGTTTGTGCATGGGATCCAGAAATTGAGGAATTTCACATTAGGAACAAAGTGGTTCCTATTACAGTGGAGGATGTATATTTTTTGACAAGCTTGTCGAGGAGAGGCTTGCCCATTTCCTCTTAGGGTTTGCTCTCAAAGGAGAGACAGTGAGAGACTATGTTTTGCAATATTTCTATCCAGGGGTAGAGCTAAGAAAGAATGGGAAAATAAACATCCATGACGTTTGTGATTTTCCTTTGAGAACCATTCTGTTCATGATCGCAAAGCTTTCCAACACTGTTACACTACATGTAGTGAATAGATATTATATGCAGTATGCGCTAGAGTGAATGGAGCCAACAATTTTCAACTGGTCTAAAGCCGTAATTTCTCAAATAAAAGAACAATTGAACAAGGCAAAGGAAGGAAGAAAAACTTCAATTATGGTTTGATCCTCATTTCATTTTCCTTAGATCGAATTCCACTAATGCAACCTCAACATGTGACACTAGGTGTGTCTAACCCTAGAGATTCGAGGACGCAGAGATGGGTAGAACTAATGGCTAGGCATGTAGGCAAATAGTCCATTGTGTTCTCGACTACATTCTTCACCTGGTTCAGGTGATAGGCTATCGCCATCGATGAGTATGCATATGCAGACATCGATTTCTGAGTAGATCCATACTTAGCTTTACCAGAAGGCACTCAGTGGGGTGCAATCGGTAATATGTTTTGACCATGTTTTTTTATTTTTCTAAGGTTTATACAATGTTTTTTTATTTTGATATTTTCCCAAGACTAGACTAAAGTTTTAATGTAATGCAGATGTTGGTCGAGTTCAACCTGTGGAGGGACTAGAGCATGGAGCATATGAGCCAGCAAAGAGGATTGTCAGGAGAGAAGTCCTTCAGGATTTAGACATGGTTGAGACTCTGTGAGCTTCAGAAGCACATAGAGGGGCTGACCTTCGAGATTCCAGATTTTCGGATCAAAGAGTTACCCATGCGACTGCAACACCATTCTATAGGCGTTCCTAACCACTAGATGTCGTTACTGCATAGGATAGATAGATCTATAGCATGTTACCATGAGAATCAATAGTTTAATTTTGACATGTTTCATACATTTTGAGGTCAGATGACAGATGTGTCTTGGGCACAAATTTTTGTAAAAATATATAACCATCTATCTATTTGATTTCAGTGTTTTCCTATGTTTATTGCGAAATCCTATTCAATTGTGTGAATGTATATTTACATGTTTTTCAAATGTCTATATATAACATGATTAGCTAAAGAATCAGTCAATGTGTTCAAGTTTCTGGAAATGTGTTGATATTGAATAAAATCACAGTGTCTTTCCAAAAGTCGAACTCTTAGGAATAAACAATGCAGTGTTGGATTTCTAACAGTATAAACACTAGTAAGTTGTAATACCAAAAGTTGTGAGTCTAAACCTATGATGATGCAATTAATACTAAATGAAATGGAATCAGAGAGAAGTTCGATCAACTTGCTATACTCAGCAATATTTTTTGTCGATCTACCGATACAAATCCCTTGAAAACTCGTTGACTTTCCTTTCGGAGTGAAAATGGCCCACACTGCAGAGGATAGATTATGTGTACTATGACTACCACCATCATCATATCCAACAAATGGTTCCAAAGATTCAGACATATGTGATGAAATGTAAAGCAGATTACTAACATCAAGAAAACTCTAAAAAATAAACTAAGACAGTGAATGAAAATCAACAACATTTATATACAATATAATACAAAAAATTACTATGCTTGTGATTAAGCACAGTAACGTTTTAGATACAACCGATTTCGGGGTTGCGCCAACGGAATTCCATCGTAATCCACCAACTCGTAGGTGCCCTTAGCAGGAAATATTTTGACAATATAGGGGCCATGCCATAATGGCTCAAATTTCCCTGTACCTATTACATTATCTTCTTGATCATAAAGAAGGACCAAGTCACTCTCTGAGAAAATGCGGTGATAGACATTTTTCTCGTATTGCACCTTTATACGTCTCTTATGCACTTCATTGGCCAATTGCGCTTCACGACGCATTTCATCAAGATGGATGAGGTTAAAAAGACACACTTATTCTTCTGAGGTGTAATGTAACAAGTTGATTGTGAGTTTTAACAACGGTATTTCACATTGGATTGGCAAGATAGCTTCCAGAACATACACCAATTGAAAGGGAGTAAATATAGTTTTGTTTCTCACCGAGGTTTGGTACACCCACAAGGCCGAGTATAGGATTAAATGCCAGTTTCTTTTACGAACCCCTATCATTCATTGAAGCATACGTTTAAGAATCTTGTTGATAGCTTCAACTTGTCCATTTTCTTGTAGATAATAAGGAGTAGAATTATCATGGGACAATCCTAACTTGGAAGTCAATTCAGTCATCTTGTGGTTTCAAAAATGCTTCCCATGATCTGTGACTATAGCTTGTGGGACCCCAAACCGTGCAATGACATGATTAAAGAAAAAAAATGCAGTTGTTTGTCCTGTGTTGTTGAATATAGGCATCACTTCAGCCCACTTGGTAAAGTAGTCTACTGCAACAATAATATAACCATGCCTCCCAGACGAACGAGGGTTACAGGTCATGAAGTCAATGCCCCATTTCGAAAATGGTCCCACAGAGACAACATGATGCATTGGAGTTGGTGTTTTGCGGATATTATGATCAAATATCTAGTATGCATGACAACTTCTGACTACGAGGATGCAATCACAAAATATGGTAAGCGAAAAGTAACTGGCGCGGAGTATCGTATGTGCGGTAGCGTATCCAGACAAGTGTCCACTACAAGCCCCAACATGACAATCATTTAAAATCTTTTTGGCCACCTCATGAGTGAGGCACCTTCTTAAAATTTTATCGACACCATGACGATAATTTGTATCGCTGACAATCGGATAATATTTGGCTTGGTATCGAATGTATCGCTTGTAAGAGTGAGAGGTATCAGGCTGAAAAGTCTGGGTTTGGAGATAAATGATAAAATCCCCATACCAAGGATCAGATGATCCGATCAGAAACAAAGATTCGTCAAGAATAGATGGTTTTGACGTAGTAGTAGTACTATCAGAGGGAAGGTCACAAAAAATCTCTTCCAAAAATAAAGACTTCTTTGACTTGGATTTGATGAATTCCAAATCAGATTCCTGCAAAATGATGATCCATTTTGAATATTTCCCCCCCAGCAATTTATGTGATAAGATGTAAGTCATGGTGTTGCAATCTGAAATGACAATGGTCTTCTGGAACATGATATAGTGGTGAAATCTTTGGACAACTTGAATAGCCGCCAAGGCAAGATTTTCTACGTATGAATACTTCACTTCCATATCATTGAGATTATGACTCAAATAATAGATCAGATGTTATATCCCATTTTCTACTTGGTTCAATACCATAGCAATGGTCATATCAGCCGTGACGATATATTATAAATAATCACTCTGATAATTGAGGGAATACATTAATGACGCCCGGAAAAGAGTATCCTTGATAGCATCAAAAGAAGCTTATGCAACTTGGTCCCAATGGAAAGGAATCCCCTTTTTCAAGAGCTGAGTAAATCCTTTAGCCATTTCGGCGTAGTTGGGTATGAACCTCCTTAGGAAGTTAGCCTTTCCCTGAAGTTTCTGTAACTGAAGCAAATTTGATGGCGCAAGAAAATCAAGAATGGCCTGGACGTTCAATGGGTTGATTCTAATTCCTTCTTCTGAGACGAAGAATCCAAGCAAACGATCAAAACCAACACAAAACAAACATTTATGTGGATTGAGGCGTATTTTTCAGTGTCAGCAGTGTAAAAATATAGCTCTCAAATGGATCGGGTGATCAACCCGCTTTCGTGAATGTGTGGGTAAATAGTCTAGATAGGGTTGAAAAATGTGCTTGATGTCATTTAAATCATAATCCATTGCTCTCTGAAAATTTGCCCCAGTGTTCTTTAAACCAAATGGTAGTTTACGATAAGAAAATGTGCCCCAGGGACAGATGAATATTGTCATATTTTGATCCTCTGGGTGGATATTGATTTGATTGTAACCGGAAAATCCATCCATGAACGAAAAGATTTCGCACCCAGCGAAATCATCAATAATTTGATCGATAAAGGGAGTTGGATATTTGTCTTTTTCACAAGAAATATTGGCATCCCGATAATCAACGCATACTCTAATGGTTCCTTGTTTTTTCATAACATGAACGATGTTGGAAACTCGCTCAGTTAGCAAAACAGGGTAAATGAAACAAGCAAGAAAAAGTTTTTCAACTTCTGCTTTAATGGTAGCGACCTTCTTCGGATGAACAGGACAAAGGTGTTGACCTACTGGCTTGACATCAGGGTACATATTCATAGTTTGTTCAACGATATTAGTATCTATGCCTGGCATTTCCTCGTAATACCTAGAAAATACATCACAGAATTCATGAAATAGAGAGTGATATGTTTCTATTTCTAATGGAGAAAAAGACACACCGACATGAATGTTTTATACAACACCATGTTTGGTCGAAATATCGATAGAAATGGTTTCTTCAATATTTGACAAATTTCACTCAGAATCAATTGCATTAATAGGAAAAGAAATTGAAAATAAATTTTTGATCGATGGGTGATATAGTTCACTAAGATTATTTTCTTCATAATCAAGAAAATGGGAATGATGATGATAATCTTCCCATGGTTCTCCTTCTAACATCATGGTTTCCAAAATATTCTCATCTGTCAAGAAATTTGAGGAAAAAGGATCAGATGGAGTTCCAAAATATAATGAACAATCAACCCAAACAACCGGTGACGATGATTTCAGATTCGCCACCTAGGCCAGATAGATTGATTGCTATGACAGGTCAATAGGGTTGGGCGGCAGAAACTCATCCAACGTAACAATTTCAGAATCACCCGTACTCTTCCTTAAGCCAGATGGAGTGGAAGATATCATGTGGGAGGTCTCTATACTTGCAATTTATGCCAGCGTCGTAGGCGGTGGTAATGATAAGGTTCCCATGAGAGTGGAATCTTTTAAGAGTCCTACACCAATGTTCTGAAGTGCGAGTTGGGGTGCGTGAACTAATGGAACACTTCCAGTTACCTGGGAACTGGAGGCAAAGAAGGATAGATGATTGATGACTGTGATAACACCTTTATGTGGAAAGGCGATCATTCTAAAATATGTAGAAACAATTGCAGTCATAGCATATACCCATGGCATTTAAAGTAAAATATTGTAATCAAGGGGTCTGTTAATGACCTCAACTTCAACATTCACTATTTTCCCCCCTAGTTCAACATGCAAGTTATTGATAATATCACAAGTCTTATATGTACGTGTGTCAAAAGCCTTCAACGTCGTTGATGATTGAGATAGGTGCGGCGATCCAAGTGAATTCCAACAGTTTAGATATATAATGCATTTAGATTCTCCCTCATCAATAATATTATGATGAACAAGGTGATTGAGAACATTTACTTGGATGGAGAATTCCAATTCTGCTGGTAACTGTGGCGCATAGCCCGAATGATTAAAGACTACGAGATTAGAATCAGTCGGATCAATTCCACCAATTGCCGACAACAAAGCCTGCTTCTGGGAGGGAAAATTTTGTAATACCTCAAGCACTGACATAGATGAATGGGATTGAGCCAAATATTCAACTATATTATAATTTTTAGCAGCTCTTGCTTGAGTATTAAATGTTGATTTATGAACAACTCCCTTTGGTTGCTTGATTGTCAATTCAGGAATAGCAGGTGGCAATACCGATTTCGTAGACAAATTCATGGTCGAGGTAGTAGGTTGATCAGTGGCCTGACTACCATAATATTTATTACGCATTTCCACCAAAACATCTATCGATGGCTTTGTGACAGATAATATAAGCACTTTGGAACTAGAAGATGGATCTGTAGCAACCAAATTTGTGTCCGGATTTAAAAACGGATCTGTCAACACAACTGATGCATGTGAGGTCTTAAAAATTTTTGAGACTTCAGCGTGGTGAGGAAAATCCCAAACAAAGTGTTCCTCATTACATATTATGCATGGATAACGAGGTTTCCGATTTCCAAATGATTGATCAGATGATCTTTCCTGCGGGGTAGAAGTCTGATTTTTCTTTGATTTCCCTTTTTTCTTAATTCCAAGTTTCTTGTCACTTTTGTCTTTGTCAAATGACATGACATTGATTTTGGAAGAAGGCACAAGATCAGATGTAGTAGTATGATGTGTGCTTGCAGTACCGATCATACCGTCTCCGGCATGAGAGTCCTTTGATGGAGGAGGAACATTAAAATTAGATCGCGGCGCGTTAGGAATTTTCTCATAGAGCATGCCAGACTAAGTATAAATCAAGTCTAAATATTGGGCACGAGAAATAACCTGCTCTTTAGTGACAACGCCACCCTTAGCCACACCCTCATTTATAGATGGTAACAGGGACTTAATGAACGGCTTAGAAAGGAGCTGATCAAGAACAAATGTCTTAACCATTCTACGACGATGACACCACTCATGAATATGATCAGAAATGTGAGTAGCATTACTCTGTTTAAAATTAGTCAAGAGTTCTGTTCCGGTTTCATATCGTATTGGTAACTAGAAGTGAGTCAAAAAGACAGTAGCTAGGGCAGTGAAATTATCAAAATAAGCTCTAGGTAACTCAATGTACCATTTTGCAGTTGAACTAGTGAGTGTATGCTGGAAAAGACGTAGTCTAACAGAGTCATCATTCAGGGATTTTGATGAACACCACAAATGATAAGTCATAACATGAGTTGAAAATTCTTCCCCAGGGTTTCCATTGAACTTAGGAATATCCAAGGGTAATTTATGAGGTATCATTGGCTACCAAGGAGCAAAATTGATTGGATCATTGGTGAGCCGATTTAAATCTGGTAACTCTAAAGTTGCGACAAAAGGCAACTATCGATTGAGGTCAAGTTGAGCATAGCCAGGGTATGATGGAATTGCTTGGGAAACAGGCCTTTGAGCACCAGCATAAGGAATCTATTGTTGGTAACCTAGATAGGGGTTATTTTGATAAGAAAATGCTTGAGTATTCTATTGACCAAAACCTGGGTACGATGCTTGCTAAAATGAAGGTTGAGGCATTTATGCCTAAGGCTGATAAGGGGTCTGTTCACCAATGTTATAACCCAAATTAAAATAACTTGGATTTGGTTGGGGATATGTATAACCTGGTTGTGGTTGCAACATCCCATAATATGGTAATTCATCTTGTGAATACATGATTCTGAGTACAGGTGGTTGTTGTAAATTAGTCGAAGGATTTGGAGACTGAGGGCCCAATACTTGAGGGTATTGAGTTGAAGGACCCACCTAAAACTATTGTTGTACAACAGTTTGAGTCTGTAATAGGGGTAAAGATGTATCAACAATATGAATTTATGTGGGTGCAACAGGTTGAATCGGTTTATACGAGTGTACAACCATTTGTGGTTGGACAGGCAGAGTGGGTTGCCATTGAAAAACATTTATTTCAACATTAGGATGACCAAAAAATGATGGAAAAATGTCAAAGTGGGTGACCATAGGTTTCCCCCCAGCATGAGGAGTATAATAAGACATAAAATATCGTTCTCAAAATGCAGGGAGTCCAATTGAGATGGTATTGGATGGAATAGACCTAGATGGACCAACTTGATATTGCCCTAATGATGGATATAGAGGATCAAGCCATTCATTACTCACTATAGATTTACCAATTAGAATACCAGACGATGACATTTGTAAATTCCATGGATTTGAATATGCACCAGAGAAAATTCCAAATAAATATTTATATCGGATGGCACCATAGGGCCACCATGTAAATATGACTTTGGTGAATTTGTGAACATGGATGGGGTAGCAAGAGCAGGTGCTGATGCAATTAGAACATATGGTCCAACCAAAGATGTTGGTTCAAGCATGGTTACTTGACCAAATGTATACCCTTTTGAATCGATGGTAATTTGAATAGGCATAGGATCAGCAAAAGCAGAGGGTGGTGATTGAGGAAAAGACTCATACACGTAAAGATCCTCCCAAAAATGAGTTTGATGTAAATGTGTTTCGTCTTGTGGGATTTCTTCAATCAAAATTAAAGCAGGTGGAAGGATTTCTCCATCAGGCCCAAAGTATATTTGAAGAGGTTGACTGCACGATATGGGAGACTCAATGGCTACAATAGATTATGGGGCAACCGATACAGGAACAAATTTTGGTCTTTTGACTTCGAGATGAAGATGTTCTGGAAAAAAAGAGATGGGATATAGATCAACTTCCAGTTGAACAATGTCGAGTTCGGGAGGTATGGTCTCACTGATTGGATGGATCGTGACCACGGGTAGCTATGAGGACTCCTTCTCGACAACAATAGATGAACCAAGATTTTTAGAAACAACTTGTGCTGACTCTGGTATATGTGAAGATGATGCTTCACTAGAGGTACTGATGGTACTAGTTTCGGTGGAGCAATGTTGCCTTCGCCGACTAGAAGTGACTTCCGGTGGTAAAGGTGGTTTCAATGAAAGTCTATTCGAATGATGGGGAAATGGATTTTTTTTTCCACGATGACTAATTTATTTTATGACCAAAAACAAATAAAAAAAAAAAAGGGTAATTCTAGGCAAAAGGTTTACCAAGAAACTGTGAACTACAGAATACCTCCTGGAAAACCAAGAAGTACAGGCAGGAAATCTCCCCAAATGATGTGTTCGGTGTATCACAATTTATAAGGAGGCTGAATCGGTTCACTATGGATGGATAGAAACCTAAATTTGTCTTCCCAAATATACCCGAAGGTACATGGAGGCCCAAGTCTGTATTAGCACTGTCTAATGTGAAACCACACAGTGAGAACACCCCTTTATACTTTTCGTACTATAACACCGCTCGATATACCTGAAGGTACGTGGAAGAGCTACAATATACTTATGTATGTGGAGTGAGGTATCACACTTGGAATCTATCGCATAAAATTAATTACATCTACTATGTTTTACGATGTTGGAACACGTCTCTAGCCTAGACCTTCTAAATGTTATCGTTATGGTTCCAATGCTTTTTTAGTTAAATTGATGTAAATTTTAAGTTGATCTTGTTTATCAATTTGCCTTTCAAGGTTCACCGCGATGATGTGATGGAAATTCCTAAAATGCAAACTAAAATGATAAGCAAACTTTTCACTTTTAGATTTTTCAATGAAAATCTTAGCTACTAAAGGGAAAGAGCAATCAGTTTTGAGAGCAAACAACAAAGAGCACAAACTAATATGCAACTTTCCTAATTTTTTCCTATGCAAAACACACAATCCACTACATGCAAATGTGGGTTTTTCTTTTTAGTCCCCTTAATGTGAATGCAAAAAGGAAACTATATGCATCAAATCAACAAAAACAAATGTTTTCTTCTTTGAGAAATGATGAATTTAACAACAATTTCTCTTTTAGGAAAAATGAAGAATGGAACTACAATTTTTCCTATAGGAAATGAAGAATTTAACGAAAAATTCGTTTACAAAAACAAATGGATATAATGAATAAATAAAAATACTTTGAATTTGATTTGCCAATGATAAATAAAAACACTTAAAGATACATTGAACAAACTTACTTTTCAAAGGAGGAAGATTCAGGAAAATTCATTGGTCTCCATGAGGCATAAGACAGTTGAAAACACAACAAACAAAAGGTTGAATGTGATGGCAATGAAAAATTCATTTGGTTGGCTTAGGGGGATAAGGGGAGACAGTGTGTTGCAAAGCACCCCTAAGTGGGATACATTGTTATGAAAAGCATTGTGTCTTGACCAACAGTGCGTTGAGCACAACAGAGGACAAAATTCAAGCTACTAAACACACTTCTAATGCAATTATTTGTTTCAAAAGCCTAATAATTGAGACTAGATGCTACTGGGTGGATAAGTAGAGGCAAAAACACCAAGGATGAAGGGAAACACCCTAGTGGAGTTGCCAATTTGTTATGCAGAATTATGAATTACTGATAAAACGCATTCCCTAGATGTGGTGCTATGCATTTAGAACAATAGATCAAATACTTTGAAGACACTTTTCCTAAGAGTAAATAGACATACAAAAATATGGAGAAACTTACTTGGGGTCCAAGCGCTTCCTATTCTCCTTCTGTCGCTCTTGTTATAGCTTCCGATCCAAATTTGATCGCCAGACTAGTTCCTGCAAGTATAAACACTAAACAGAAAAGGAATTGCAATATACAGATGCCTATTCATCTTAATCAATTAAATCAATGAAACATGAAACATATACATCAGCTAAGAATCCATGATATGAAAGATAGAAACATAAATAGATACATATGTGGGAAAATGAGCAGCAATCTTTATTAATGGATAGAAGGGGGAGGTTACAACTAGCGATTGATTTGATGTCACCAGCTCTAGCTTCATCCCAACCTCATCACAATAAACATATCTCCAGCAGCATATCACTCTAATCAAACACTCAATTGAGAAACCAACAAAATTTCTTTACCCAATTTCTTCCTTTTCAAGCACTGGGATCTATGCTCAATTTATAGAGCAGCTGGAGGTAGTTTCTCAATCAATGAATTTCTAAAAATAGACAAGACATTTTCCTAAGCTCATAGGTATTAGATGGACACATGGATTCGAATTTTGACACATATGGACTCTTCTAGAAGGCACTGGCCATGTGGAGATTCTGGAACAATGAGAATTTCACTCCCATTTGGCCAACACACTCTTGAATGTCAGGAAGTGCTTTGCAGAGCACCCTTGAATGGAGGTAATTGCATATGAAAAGCAGTTAGTCCCTTGAGAGGCTGCGTTGGTTAGCTCATAGGTGATATAACATGTACTTCAAATCTTGGAAACCTTGCAATGGAAGTCATGGATGATTTGTTCTTGTTCTTGTCTTAGGGAATGTAGCAACTGAAATGATAGGGGATGATAGACCCTATTTCATTGGTTCTGGGGATGAATTCCAGTTTAACCAGGTCATTGGGAATGGTGCCCAAATTGACCTGTAAAAAATCTTGTAGATGTCCTCTTCTTTGATGCGTACCTAATGGTATCTTGATCTCAAATAAATCTTCGAGAACATTGTTGCCCCCATTCAACTGATCAAACAATTCATAAATCCTTGGCAAAAGATACTTGTTCTTGATCATCACCTTATTCATCACATGTAGTCAATACAAAACCTAAGAGTACCATCCTTCTTCTTCACAAACAATAACGGATTACCCCAATGTCGCACACTTGGCGTAATGTACCCTTTGTCAAGAATTTCCTTCAATTGTAACTTCAGTTCCACTAACTATATAGTTTACATCCTATAAGGTTGCATCAATAGAAAATTCCACTTCCTTGTGAGGCTGAAACTTTGAAATATATATTGGAAATGTAGGTTTTAACCCTATACATAAATTACCTGAAAAAAAAATTCTTAAAACAAAAAAAATAAACAATGGCGATAACATAAAACAAATATACACAAATATTTTCCACTGGATCCAAAAACTAGGACTACCAGATTGATTTATCATTATATTCCTTTAAATGTTACAATACATATATATACATGTCGAAGCATTCATAAAACCCCAATACACTAACCCTGGATTAGAACATAATTGTAGTTCCATTGACCATATCTACAAAATACCATGGGCAAAAAACCATGATGCCCAAAACCATTTGCAAATCCCATGCACAAAACCATGGGTAGGTCTACCCACCATATTTAGATCCTCCCCCCATCCTTGGGTTTTTCCCAACTATAATTAGGTCCGCATAAAAAAATTATTGCCTCCCCCCACTATGACCTCCCCACTAGCACATAGAGCTATTCATGGAAAGAATATAACACACAACCAACTAGAAACACATCATGAAACAACTATAAAACTAGGTACCTGTTCAAGACCTGTTCATCCTCAACATCCTTATCTTTATCACTGGATATATGCAGTGCAAATAACACACACCATTTCCTAGGATTGTGATTTTCCTGCATAGTTGTAGCCATTCTAACCGATGTAGCCTTATTATTACCCTACAATATTCTATGTTCTCCATTTTCATCCAAGCACTTAATAGCGTTATCATAGAAGTCTACCTTATTCCTTTGAATATACAACCAATCCATACACAATAGCATATTGTATGATCCCAATGGAAGTACATTCAATTGTGTTAATGTAGGCATACCATTCAACTAAAATGCACAAGCTCTTACCCAATGATGAACTATTTTCTTAGCACCTATATCCAACTTCGATAATCTATAACCTGCACCTATAATATGTAACTTGCACCTGTAACATGTAAAATATCAAACCTGCAAACCTATAAACTTGAGGTCTCATTTTCTTCAGCTTCCATTCACCTTTGTTATTGTCTTTCCCTTTCGAACCTTGCTAAGACTCTATCTTGCACTTTTATTGCTTATAACAGTGCTTCAAATTTCCAATGAATTCTTCAGGTGACCAATGCTCATCATACTGAATCTGATCTTTAAATGCTAATTTTAATCCACTAAAAAATCTCTAAACTTTGGCCTCCTCATCTTTAAGATACGACACATACCTCAATAACTCCAAGAACTTAGTCGTTTATTCCTCATTTTTCATCGATCCCATATTTAGCTCATAAAATGCCTTGGCCTTACTATCGTAGTACCTTTCTCACAAATATTTCTTCTTGAAAAGTCTCTTGAATTCATGCCAACTCAACTCCTCTATCCTAATGTCTCCAACACATTTCACACCTCCCCACCAGATGTATGATTTCCCTTCAAGGCTAAAGATAAATATTTTAGCCTTCATTTTCTATGTGTAATCATGCAACTCAAAGAATCTGAGACCATGGTATTTTTTGAAATTTTGTGTGAATTTCCCTATGCTGAATTTGAGATTGTGGTAGAGAATAATCTTCCCGATGAATATTTGTTTATGATTAGTACTCTATATCCTTGGTATGGATACATCATCATATATCTTCAAACCCAAATTTTTCGGCCTAAACTATCAAGATCTGATCTTCGTAGAATTCGATACCAACCCCAACAATATAATATTGGTGGTGACACTTTTTACCGTTTTGGTGCCAATTTTGTCTTTCGACGTTGTTTAACACATGAAGAAGCCAAGAAGGCATTAAATGACTAGCACTCTAGAGCATGTGGTGGTCATATGTTTAGGTTTTGCACCGCCTAAAAGATACAGTGCACTGGCTATTTATGGCCGTCATTATTTAAAGATTATATCCTTGCAGTTAGAAAATGTCACAATTGTAAAAAAATTGGTCGAAAGTTGCATGCCCCTCCCACTCCTCTTCACCCAATAATAGTTGTCGATCCATTTTCAAAATGGGGCATTGATTTCGTTACATGTAACCCTCACTTGACCAGGGGGCATGGATATATTATTCTCCTTGTATATTATTTTACCAAATGGGCCAAGGTGATGCCTACATTCAAGAGCGAATTTATAGGTTTGGTGTACCCCAATCCATCATTACGAACCATGGTAGCCACTTTCGAAACATTATGATGACTGAAATTTCTACTTAGCTCGAGTTACACCATGACAATTCTACACCTTATTACCCACAGGAAAATGGCCAAGTCGAAGTTGTAAGAAACGTTTTTACCAATATGGTTAAGCAGATTGTCTGAATTCATCAAACTAACTAGTATACCATGATTTATTTAGCCTTGTGGGCATATCGTACCTATGTAAAGACATCTACTGGTTTTACTCCTTTCCAACTCATTTACGGTTTGGAAGTTTTTTTACCAATTGAATGTGAAATTCCATCATTAAAACTAGCCATTGAGTTATTACCAACCACTTCTAAAGAGGAAGAGTGTTTTTTATACTTAGCACAATTAGATGAAACTCGCCGCACCAATGCATTTGCTGCGAAGGCTCATAAAAAACGTGTTAAGGAAAAATACAATCAAATTTTTAGTCCTCATTTATATTCAAAAGGAGACCTAGTCATATTTTATGATCAAGCACACGATAAGCTAGGCACTGGTAAGTTAGAACCTATGTAGTATTGCCCTTACATTGTGATCCAAATTTATGTAGTAATGCAATAGAATACACATGTAACCATAAATATAAAGATGCAGCATAAATAACACTTCATTTCATTAATATCAAAGAACTGAAATTTGTTTACAGATAGAATGGAAATAAACTATGTAGGGTGCTAGTAGCTTATCTCTGATAAGAGATGTGGTGGCTACATGCCTCTGAAATCTGTGTTAAAATGAGGCTCGAAGGCCTATAAATACTGAGAAACAATGGAAAACCCTAAAAATCCAAAAACCTAACCCTAGGAGATGAAACGCCAGACTATGGGCCCCGTCGGGTTAAATTGGTACATCAATATCACGGGGTCGTAACTTTGGCATACTATCTCCGTTTGACGCACATGATACATCATTAGAAATATCTATCTGAGGAATAAAAACTTCTAAAAAAAAATATTGAGTCCAGAACAAACACATAATTTTTGGAGGCTTCATGCCCAAAAAACGTCGTTTAGGCCTCAAAACAGCTCCAGAAGTTCAGGACCTGAAAAAATGCCAAAAATAGTAAATTATGCTACAATTAAGGAAACTAAAAAACTGAAAGAAACAATAGTGGAGGTCCAGGTTTAATAGTCGAGTGGCCACCAATATTTACCTAGATCATTCCTCTCCCCTTAGGAACCAATGGTCCCCATTACGTTGAGTTCCTCCATGAGATGAGGAAAGTTCTGTTGAACTTGGTCCCTGGTGAGCCACTTGCCCTCATGAAGGATTTGGTCTGCTTTGAAAATTCAATATAGCTGGATCCTCTGTTGGTGGGTGTTCTTGATCTGTGTGTCCATAATCCGCTCAGTTGTGGCTTGTTCTATGCAGTCTGGGTTTAACTCTGTTGGTGTTGTTCTGCCATGTCGGATGTGTCCAGTAGAGGTGGAAAGTAGGGTCGGAGGCAATCCACATTGAACACTGGGTGAAAAACAAGGAATGGTGGAATACTGAGCTTGAAGGCATTGTCCTATACATCCTTGGTTATGGTGTATGGCCCATATCGAAGTGGGCGAAGCTTGCGGTGGGGTCTACTGAGGCATTCGTTCTACAAATGTAGCCACACTTTGTTGCCCACCTGGAAGTCGTGTTGCACCCGATGTTGATCATGCCACTTCTTGTATTTAGCATTGGCTCTATCCAATATATCATGAACATGTTGGTAGATGTGCTTAATGCGCTCAATGAATTTTTTCGCCTTGGCAGCTTCAAACTAGACATGAGCTGAATCAACCTGAGTAGCTGCAAATGGCATGGCTACATCAATGGGACATAGTGGTCACTGGTTGCAATCCCAAGCCCACCTGGAAGGGGTTGTGGTTGGTTGAGCTGTGGAGGGCCCAATTATAGCTATGTTGTACATAGGGGAGGCTCTCATCCCATGTGTGTGGATGCTTTGATTTTTAAATGCGCAGAATGTGTATGATCATCCTGTTGACGACCTCTCTTTGGCCATCAATTTGGGGATGGAAAGTTGTGGAATTGGTGAGATTGGTGTCCAGCATTGACCAGAGGCTAGACACATAATATGATAGATTGTGGGATCCCAAAGTGTACCCACACTCATTCAAAGAATATTTTAGCAGTTTCTTCTGATGCGATATTCTTATTACAGGCTACCATAATGGCCATCTTCGAGAATCTGTTGATGACCACGAAAACACAGTTGTTGCCATGCTTATTAGAAGGAAGGCCTGACTTGTAAACCATGGAGATGGATTCCCAAGGTCAAGTAGGGGTAGGCAAAGGAGTATAGAGGCCTTGCTTCTTGATGGTCGGTTTGGAAATGGCTCAAGAAGTGTAGGATCTAATGTACTTCCTGACATCCTGTTGAAGGTTTGGAAAATAGAAATACTTCTACAGTATTTCCATTGTTTTCTTGACCTCGTAATGCCCAACGAACTGACTATAGAGTGCTTCCCAAATCATCTTGGTATGTTCGCTTGAAGGAACACATAGGTGTCCTTGGTGACATAACAGTGCATCCTGGAGGTGAAATTTGGATCTCGGTTACCCTCCAAGGGCATCTTGTAGGTGTGGCCAAATTATGGATCGCTCTTATAGAGAAGCTTCCAATCAGAAGTCTCATGCCCAGAAGAGTTGAGCATGGTGGTTATCGCCACGATCGGTGGTCGGTTGAGGCAGTCTGCAACATTACTGGTGTTTCCCTTCTTGTACTTGATGTTCAAATGAAATTGTTGCAGATATGTGGACCACTTCTGATGGAAATTGTTCTGCAACTTCCCTTGTGTCTGTATGATCTGAAGGAGTTGGTGGTTTTTGTGGATGATCGTTTCCTTCCCAAAATGTAATGCTTCCATTTTCGGCAAGCATGCATAATGGAATACATCTCTTTTTCATAAGTGGGATACTTCTGGACTGTGTCGAATAGTATCTCACTGTGATATGCCATTGGATTCCCCTGTTGAGTAAGAACTGCCCCAATAGCATATTCAAAGGCATCTATCTTGATCTCAAATGATTGTTTCAAGTCTAGTAATGTGAGCACTGGGGCATAGCATAGGTGATGTTTCAATTCTACGAATGCTTCCTGTTGAGATTCTGATCAAAAGAAATTTTCTTTCGCTCCTCCCTTGATGACTTGACTCAAGGGCCAAGTGATATCTCCGTTTGACGCACATGATACATTGTTAGAAATATCTATCTGAGGACTACAACTACTGACAGTGAATATCAAGTCTAAAATAGAGTCATATTCGTCGGAGGTTTCATGCCCAAAAAACGTTGTTTAGGGCCTCAAAACGACTCCGAAAGTTCACAACCCGAAATACTGTGAAAAATAGTAAATTGTGATACAATTAAGGAAACTGAAAAAATGAAAGAAACGATGGTGGGGGTCCAACTGGAATAGGCGGGTGGCCACCAATATCCACCTGGATCACATTTTTAAACGTGTACTTGCAAAAGGTGCCTACAAATTAGTTTATTATGATGGTGTCTCTTTAGGTCAGCCTAGAAATGATCTTTACTAAAGAGATATTATGCGTGATTTACCTTGTGGAGATATTCCTTGTATATTATTTACATTTTTTACAAATGCGTACCATAGATTAGTTATTTTTCTTTATGAATTTCCACTACTTTTCCTGTTTATCTTGATTACTCTTGATATTGCAGATTTCGACGTTCCCTCAATCTTACGTTGGCTTTGCTGATGGCTCTTGTCATAGTACTCGGAATTTATGTTCCACGGCTTGGGTTATCTATTCACCCACTGATGAGTTAGTTTCTATTCGTGGGATTTTCCTTGGTCAAACAACGAAAAACATAGTAGAATATAGTGTAGCCATTGAGCTATTAACTGATGCCATTGCACTTGGCATTTGACATTTGATTGTTAGGTTAGATTTGAAACTAATTGTATTACATTTGAACAGTGTTTATACAATTAAAATTCCATCCATGTTGAGAATGTTTTTAAGGGTTAGTCTCTTGGAAAGATAATTTGATTACAGTGAATAAAACAAATTTCAAGAAATTCAAACACTTTAGCTAATGTGTTGTCTAATCAAGTGTTAAATATACATTTGTGACATTAAAAGTAAATCAAAACAATATTCCATCCATATTTAACAAAATACTCAAATAACAAAAAGTAGTGATCATCATTAGGCTAGATAATAGTTTGTCAAGTGTGTCAAAAAATATACATCATCTGTGGTCATAGAATTCAAAAGCCTTATGATCCAAATATACTGATACAACAAAATAAAAATTTAGTCTAGGATGTCTATCAGCTATCCATGATGATGATCATGATATAAGATTATAGCGTGGGCCACTCGGCGCAGGTAACATCTGAACGGACCAGGAATTCTTGTCACATTTCTCTGGTATCAGAGAGGAAAATTCTCAGTCCCGGTCTATGGGATATCTAGAGTAAGCCTCTCCAGGTTATGTTCCAACTATGTCAAGACTCAAATGCTTTGTTTTGTGGTGGCACTGCCATTATGGGCTGGGTTCCTCGCCGGTCAAACTGATGAAGTACTACTAGTCGCACTGGACTCACATATGCATTAATATTTGGATTATCAGTATTGGATGATAAAAAACAAACAAAAATATATAAAACATAAAATATTCAAAAAGAGACTTTTTACCTGAGTCATCCCACTGTACTCCAGCAAGGAGCGCCATATCAGGGTCGCCCCTGTAGTCCATTCCTGTATATGGGAAGTCCTCGGTCATGAATATTTGACTTATCAGCCACACAAAAAGCTGAGGTGTGTATCATACTATATGACCTCCAACGCCACCATAGTTTGTCATCAATGAAACCCATCGCAACATACGAGGACCTCTCGGCCTTGCAGGGTCAACCAGATGTTGATGTGGTATGAGGAGTGGAATCCTCTCTAGAGAAAATGATACTAGGATGGTGCCATAACCAAAGTTCTTCAACTTTCCATCCTTAGCTCGAGCAAGTTGTCCCTTCATGTTGAAACATTAGGGGAATTTTGGGGTCTAAAATGGGCCTCCTAAGGAAATTATAAAATAATAGTTGAAATAATAAAATAAGATTTGATTACATCATCAAATTTTGGAGGGAAAAAAGAAAAAACAACTTTTTCAACACGTATTTTCAACTTATCTCCCAAATTGTTTACTCAAATTTAGAGTGGGAGTACTCATTGGATGCAAAATTTAATTCCTCATCCGAGTACCCATATTGCATGCTTTCAATGGATCCTACTACACGAAAAATGAGAAATACATGAAAAACATTATTGCAATCACGTTTTTTCATGTATTTCTTATTTTTCGTGTAGTAGGATTCATAAAAAGTATGCAACATGGGTACTCCTTGGATGAGGAGTTAAATTTTGCATCCAACGAGTACTCCCGCTCGAAATTTGAGTAAAAAATTTGGGAGATATGTTGAAAATACAAGTTGAAAAAGCAGTTTTATTATTTTATTATTTTTTAATCATTTTACCCTTTTACTTAAAAAATGGTGAATCATCCCCCATGGTTGACATCATCATCTTGAATCCTATTGGTTCTTATAAAGTTTATTTTGGTTTTACATTTTTCTTAGGAGGCCCATTTTAGACCTCAAAATTCCCCTAATGACCACTCCCTCACACCAATTGAACATTGTTCCCTAGAAACACTCAACAATTGTTTTCATCTAAGCCTTGGTAGCCATGTGGGGAGCCACACTACCACATATTCTCATGACTATAAAAGAAATGGTCTTGAAATCAAGTCGTTGGATAGTTTTTATGTTTAACCTTCCATCTTTGAGTTCCGAGTTTTGAGCGCAATATTGCGCCATGTATGATGCAACAGACTGTCCATCTGGCCGTGATCCAAATAAATAAGTGTCACATCCCCTACGGGATAATCCAGTGAGAAAATAAATTCCCTACGAATCAATGACAAGCCAATGATTTTTGATGATAAAACATTGTTCCTGGATATTCCAAGCCTTCACCAGCCAAGTCATTAACTCTAACTGAGCTTTCATTCCTTTAATGGACCAAAATTTATAAATTCCATAGTTTTTCAAATCTCACAATGTTTTCCGGTTATTAATTGTTTCTGCATCATATTTTTCATGCTCATGTTCTCTCCACCCAAGCATGTTTGGTTCAAATAGCCTGCAAATAATCAATTAGGATCTTTAAAATGTTGTGGGAGAAAGTTAGAGCATTTTTATGGTGTAATTTTTATGTCTTAAAAACATCATGAAACCTGTGCGACTTTTCTGTACACATAGTGCTTTTTTTCACACTTTATGTATATAAAAACTGCGCAACCACGATAATTTTCTATGTAGAAAATTATAGGGGTTCATAGCCTTGAAAAGGAAAAACCCGCGTACCCCTGTGGGCATTTTTAAAAAACATAATTCCTCATAAAAAATTATCCTAAAGCATAAAATAAAAATCTAAATCGATGAAATGCAATATAATGAAGAAGCTAATTACCTGGAAGAGACAATTTGTGAAATGGTCCATTGGTTCGCTCGATATCAACCCCAGAAGTTCTATGGTAAAAACTCTTGTTTACTGCTCTGAAAATGAAATGGTGAAAATGTCTTGCCTTTTTCAACTTTTATAATATTTAATGAATAAAATATTATAGTTTTTAGATTTATGTGGTGTGAGTTTTGAGTTGTTGAATTCAGAATCTCCACAGTATGCATTTTTTACCTTTTATAAGTTCAATTTTTCAATATTTGTACCATAATAAAAAGCGGTTATCATAATTTATTGAGTTTTATGTGCAGAGAACATGTCGCGTTAAAAAATGAATAATTTTTACAACAAAGAACTGTTATCACTTTTTCAGACTCTTGAAAAACATGAAAAAGAGAAACCATGTAGTCCTATTTTAAGCCCTTTTTAGACTCTCTAAACATGAAAATATTGCCGAGTTCTTGACTATTCAAACTCATAAAAATAAATTAGCAATCATCTATTTAGTATAAGTTTACCCCTTTTCCGGACTGGACTAGAATATTTATGAAAAAGGTATACATTGACTAAGCATGGTCAATAGGGTTTCTCCTACATAATTTTATCATTTTTTGGGCTTGAGGGACTAAATATACGAAAAAGAACATTGTGTAGTTTACTTTTGTTTTTCTCCTGTCTCCCAAAAATTGAAAAACACCGAGTTATGCTTTCTCCAGGTTTGTTAAAAATCTACGTTGAAATAAATGTTTGAGTTTTATTTTTGTGTCTTTTCAAACTCTTTAAATATCAAAATGACATCCAGTTAATTCTACATAGGACTCATTAAAATTTAACAATGCAAAACCCGTCAATTACAACTAAACTGAACCGCTCCTTACTAGGGTTCGTTAAAAATACTTCGGAGGAATCATCCAAAGGATGAGCTTATACAAACAAGCAAATTTTATCCTCCTCAAGCTTGAAAAAAATAAAGAGGTACTTTCCAGTAATGGTTGGGGGAAAGTTGGGAAAACAAATCCAGCTTTTGTACTTGTATTTAAAGCAACATGTCTCTCTTGAACATGACACTTTGTCACATTTGTGTCTAGGTTGGGTAATCCATTTGTCTTACAGTTAGTAGAACCTCATTGAAAGTCTTAAACCGGTTTTGGGAATTATATTTAAGTCAAATGCTACCAAGTCAATTATTGTGGCGTTATGTGTTGAAGAGAATGTTCAACCTTAGTTCATTTTTCACTTGCAAATATTCATTTCCATTCACGTTGACAATCCCTTAGTCAGTCCTTAAAAAAACATTCCTTCAAATCGACATAATAAGTTTCGTGTCATAGGCCCTGCTACGACAAGTCACTTTTTATCGACTTCAACTCATTATCTAGGAAGTTGATCCATAAACCTTATCAACACATTCATTAGTGGAATTTTGAGGTCTGAAATGGGCCTCCTAAGGAAACTATAAAATAATATTGGATCATCCCCCATGGTTGACATCATCATCTTGAATCATATTGGTTCTTATAAAGTTTATTTTGGTTGTACATTTTTCTTAGGAGGCCCATTTTAGACCTCAAAAGTCCCCTAATGGAAATTTGCATGCCCCGACGGCTGGTTTCTCACCTTCGACGACAGGTTTTCATCGTTATCCTTCGATCGAGCGACTATATGAGTGTTTGACTGCAGATCATTCATTGACACTTCATAGATTTTACTGAAGTACCTTGAGAGTCATTTTCACTATTGGTTATTTCTCTCACACTTGTTAAATATTTTAATCATCGACCGGTAATCAGGTGGTTTCTACCATGTTCGACTTCAACACATTCAATTGCATGGTTAGATTCGTACTAGTTCAAGAGATGGAGATGAAGACCCTATATCTAGTTTCATCCATCCAAGATGAGAGGAATTATGTATTAAATTTTGAGTAGACCAATTCATGACATATGGTTGCGTCCATATTGTGTCTACTATTGATGTAACTCTAGGTTATTTCTATACCAATACATAGACTTAGTTTTTACTCTGAGTATGGGAATTCCTACCTCAGTGATGATTATATATTTTCATTGAATGTTCTTTGTAGGTTTCTAAGGTATGCTCTGATCCAATCCTTGGTATAATAAATCACTTCAATATTTTAAAGACTTCTCAGACTTTTCACTTTAGGGGGGCAATCTGTTACACGTCATTTTATCACCATGACACTTGATAGTAAAAATGGATCTATCACTACCCATACTCATACTCCCTTGCAATTCAAACAGTTATATTCCTTGATCAAGTCATGAGTTTCGAGAAAAATGACTCTTTAAACTCTTAAATATGGCTTGCACACTTTTTACAGTAATTTCCTGCGCATGTGTTGATACTGGTAAGATTCCCTACACAGTTCTATGCTTTGTTATCCATTAAAAAGTGTGCAACTGACACAAAGAAAAGTAAAAAATAAAATTAATATCTAGAGGCATAGTTGGGAGAATATATCCCAACTATAATCCTCTGAGTCATATTAGTTTGAGCCAAACTCCTCCAATCATGGAGCTAATTCCCTTGTATCATGGAACCCTAATCCCCTCATTTTTGGATCTCACCCACATTTGATGGATTTGAAACCTCCTTAGTTTCTCCTATAAATTGAGTTGAGACTTCAGGGTTAAGGGAGCTCACATATAGTAGTCTTATGCTAGTATTTTTGGAATGCAAATTTTGTTAACCAAGGAGGAAGATTGGAGGCATTCGGGAGTAACCTATACGACATGAATGCTTGGTTGTAACTGGTAAGATTTCTCTTTTCTCTCTGATAATACATTTGGATACATTTTCTCACTTATTCTTTTTCTTGGAATTGTGAATGATTTGTGTTCATATACTCAGTAAAACAATTTCATTTCCTAATCTCCTTGATCATTAGGTTAAGTTGGCTTTTAGATTATTATTATGTTGCAGATGCATTTGATCCTTTGAATGTTTGTGGTTGTAGGTTTCTTCTAAGAATTGAGGAGCTTCATCACGCATTTCATTGAAAAGGTAAGAGAATCATTCTCTTCTCCTAGTTTTAGTAATATGAAAACTGTTAGCTTAGGGAAAGAGATATCCTCATGTTTTTTTGTTTTTAGTTCTCCATTAGGATTCTAGGGAGATTGCTCTTTTCTACAAGAGGTATTTATCTGGGTAACGTCAACAAGATTATAGAGGAAATGCTGAGGATGTATGTCATGCATTAACATAGGAGATGGGATGATTTCCTTCCATTGGTCGAGTTTTCTTACAACAACAGTTATCAGGAGTCATTGAGGATGAGTCCATTTAAGGAACTATATGGATGGAGTTGTAACCCTCCCATCAACTGGGAAGATCCACTTAACATGGTACTTATTGGACCAAACATGTTGGAATACATGGAATAGGAAATGAAGGTTATAAAGAAGAATCCAAAAGAAGCATAAGATAGGCATAAAATTTATGCAGACTAGAACAGGGCATTTAATGAGTTTTAGGTTGGGATCATGTGTATTTGCACATCAAGCCCTAGAAGAGCTCCTTGAGGATTGGATCATGTGCCAAGTTGGTACCATGGTATTGCGGGCCTTTTGATATCCTTGAGAGGATTGGACCAGTGGTTTATTGACTTGCACTGCCTCCGACAGTGAAAGTCCATGATGTTTTTATATTTAATTGCTTAAAATATATGTAAAGGATGTTGATCATGTTATTGATTGGTTTGTGGTGCAGGTGGAGCAAGAAGAAAATTTCTAGTTGAAACCTCAATCCATATTGCAGCAGAAACAACAAATGCTCTAGAACAGAGCAATCGGGAAATTCAATGTGCATTGGAAGCACTTTGGGCTTGATGGAACTACATGGGAGATAGATGATGAGATGCAGGATATGTATCCTTTATTCTTTGCCAGTGGAGGAAAATTAGTTTTTTATGTTGTACATATTTTTGTATGGTTCTTATTGCAAATACTGAAATGATTTTTGTAATAAAGCTCCAATAAGCAGTATGGTTGTCATATTGTCATGTTTTTCCTGATGGTTTTTCTTTGAGCAAGATGTTAATGTAAATACTACAACGAGTTGGGTTATAAAGCTCCATAGGCAGCATGTTTTTGGTTTCATCAATTTTGTTGGTTGTAGGTGTCATAGAACGCTGAGGACAATGTTCCCCTAACGGGGGGGATTTTCAATAGCCATGGGGTAAAATTTCATGTAATAAAAGTTAATAAAAGAAAAATATCCTAGCAGGCATCACATGGTTTTTAATGGCAAAGAGAAATTGGCAAAGGTTTTGAAAAGGAAAAAAGGCATTTTTGGCACTTTATTTAGGAAAATAAAGGAAATTAGGAGAAAATGGAGGTGAAAGGTCATAGGTTACATGTGAGGAGTAAAATTAAGTAAAAAAAGGGAAAATTGAAGAAATTAGAGGCATCATTAATAAAAATACCTCTAAGCATTAGTTTGTAGTTTTTTTACAATTCATTTTTAGAAATGGTTTTTAGAGAGAAGAGCACCAAGAGAAGAAAAGGAAAGAAAGAAAAGAAAGGACAAGGAAAGGTAAAGAAGCAAGGATCAAGAAAGGAAAATTTGGATCAAGTAGGTTTAGTAGGAATACTTGCAGGTAACAAGTTGCATGTATGATATCCTAGCTCATTTTGGAATGCATGGTATGTGCATGTGTGTATTTGGTATCATTGTTGTCGGTGGCATGCGTTTTCTGGATTTGACAGTGGATTTTAGCCTCTCCTTTCCATTTCCATATATCCATGGTGTGATGGGACTTTTCTTGGTTTGATCTTTGGATTTCCAAAAGATTTTGGATTCGGGTGAGGTGGTCTCAAGAAAATTCCAAAAGGCATAGGAATCCCTTCACTAGTAATGTTGGCATACATGGTAAATCCTGACGGTGGAGACGATAAAATTCCTCAAGGTATTAGAGAAGAAATTCTAAGGAATCCAAGCTCGATTTTTTTTTGTTATCTTGGGGCCGGTTTAGGTAAGATCACGATATGGCGAGGGTGGAGGTGGTTTAACCTCTCGATTCCCTTGGTTTTTTATGGAATTTTTTTATCCCATGAGATCCGACATTCATTCTTGGAATATTACATGAGGGTGATTGGTTGGTCGAAGAAATATTTGTTTCAACCAATATATGGTTGAGTGACACATGGAAGTCCCAGACTTGGTTGAATTTTTACAATCTTTAATAAGAGCTAAATTTATCTTGTCTTGATGAGTAAATTTACTTCTAATTATGTGGATTTAATGGTTGTTATATCATTGTTATTTACCTGGTTATATGCTTGTTATAAGCATGATTTTATGATAGATTCCAGTCATGGATTTCATCATGTTTTTACTTACAACTGAATGAATAATGAATTCTTGACCTAAATAGTGTTATGAAATCTATTGTGTGAAGGCATTGGTCCTTCTTGTTAAAATTTAGATAAGTTTTCATTTCCTTATGTTCAAATTTTCATTCATGACCTGTAGGTTGCATGTTTACCAAGTGTTTGGCGGAATGTCAGTCCCATTTGGGGAAGTTCAGGTCAATTCCTGGTTCAAGTTTTTGGTTTGAAAGCATTGTTTCTATTTCATTTATCATTTATGAAATTTTCACTAAGTTCTAGATAGAGACATGTGTCCTAGCCCTGAAAAAGTGGCTCAAAATTCAGGGTCGCTGGGATAGGAATGACTGGAAAAGTCCATTGTCATTGGAAGAAAGGCCTATGGGAGGAACTAGATGGATATAATCGCTCGAATTCCTTTTCAAGGGAGTGGTTGAGGCTCTGGTTTAGTGAAAGAGATATTTGTCTCAAGGGTTGGACACCTGGAGGGGTTGGGTTTCTCTCGAAGGTCTTGTAGCACCTGAGGGAAATCAATAATGTATTAAGTTGTCGAATCCATTTTCTTAAGGTCATGTAGTAGGTTGAGTCTTATCGTAGTGACCCTCAACTCATTTTTACCCTGGGAAAGTTGATGAAAGTGGGTAAATGTGGGAGGAAGCATTTACAATATTTTTACTGTTGTGCCCCATAGAAGCCCACTATTGTTATTTTTGTTCCCTTCTATTATTATTTTTATATATGATATCATTATATTGTAACCCCTTAGACTCATATATATAACAAGGATGTGTTTTAATTTTTATCATCCAAGAATTGTTCATTTATTTGATGTAAATGAGGTTTCCCCCTCGAAGAGGCTAATTTTCAAGTCGTTGATTTATATTTTCTTCTATTTTATGATCTGGTTGCAAAACATACACACACACTTGTTCTAGGACTCTCATGCAACTGTCATGTAATCATACATAATTACATATAGATATTAAATGTTGTGAAGGGAAATATTTATAAATATAAATAAATAATAATTAATTGCAATCCATTAATTATATAGACACATTAAATGTTGTAA
Source organism: Pinus albicaulis (assembly GCA_034641835.2). Lineage (NCBI taxonomy): Eukaryota > Viridiplantae > Streptophyta > Pinopsida > Pinales > Pinaceae > Pinus > Pinus albicaulis. The sequence continues at coordinate 1,321,478,625 of CM076580.1, read as the reverse complement.
ACGGGAATATATATAACATAAGTCACTTTTTGTTATAATATTTATATTATATTTCGAGGGGGAAGATTGAGATTTTCTCTAGAGCATAGACCAAATCATAATATAAAATCACAATAGTAGAGTCTAGAAATGGAAAGGTTTATAGGTTTTAACAAAAAAATATGTCAAGGCCAAGTAGGCAATCATAGTGTTATGGCTCTCCGTAGAGATTGTTACTCAGGTTTTCATAAAATAAATATTTCAGAAGTGAGGGCCTATAGGAAGAGCACAGAAACGAGGAGCTCCGTTAGGGTTCCCTCATTATGCATTTTTTTTATAGCTACTGATGTAGTAGAGAAAGAAAAATACCATATTTTTCTCAATTATTTTAATGGGAAGACATCTTTCCTCTAGATCTAGGGCCTTAGACAACTATCCTCTTCAATTTTTTTAATATCAAGGAAAATTTCTTTGGGACTCTTTCCAGTTGAAAGATTATGGCATGGTAAGAGATTCTACCATAACATAAAACGATCAAATTTGGATCAAAATATTTTTTTTTCATCCATATTGATGCATTTACAGTGGAAAAAGTGGATGAATTAGCTCACTGGACCATTTTTACAGGGCTAACCCAATTTTGGCAAAACAGGGTTTGGAACCTTCCTACAAACTTTTTAGGCATCAAATAATTTTCTTTTCATGTTATTCTATACGCAAAGACCTTTTCAACGACATAATAATATTGTCAATAAGAGTCCATATGCGAAATTTATGCCACTCATAAGTTGACCTTCATATTTTCACCACCATAGTTCGAGAGGATGCCGCATAAAGCCTCATTATTCATGGAAAAGGGGCTAGCCATGTGATTATGATGTAGACTCTAGAATAGTCTATATTGTAACTCTAGTTAAATACTTTAGGTAGTCAAACCTAACCACTAGTAGGCTATCAGGTTATATTATAATTGGGCCACTAGGAGGAAAAGGGATTGCATTCTTTCGAGTGCATTTTCTCTATACCAAAGAAAAAATAGTCAATATGGATAATATGTAGAGTACATAGAAAGGATGTGTGCATTGTAGTAGCCCATGGGCCATAGGCCATACTTATTTGTACTCATGGCCATATTTATAGATATAGAAAGGGAGAGGAGCATATTCACCTTCCAGCAGATTTTTTCTCTCGAAAGGGTTTCCCAGAGAAAATATTGTGTCAAATGTGTGTGTGATCTTTTATTTTGTTGTTCTCTATTTTCTACGTAATTTTCATTTGCATGAATGCACTCTTAAGAGTAAACCTATAGATGCATAAATCTAATAAAATTGTAATAGTGTAGAATTTTAGATTTCAAATATAATTGTATCAAATATGTTGTGATGAACTGTCCAATGGAATATCCATGCCAGTTTACAAATCATTAAATCTGAGGATGCAATGTGGAACTATAAGTCTCAGAAACAATAATACAAGTTCTACAAACCCTAATGTATCAACCTAATTCAAGGGTGTCATGAAAAGGAAGGTTTCCATTCCTACAAATCAGACCCAAAATATGTGGGGACCTTACATAGTCAAACAATCAGAAAAAGCATGATCGATGGATGTTAAACCCGAAGAGCTAAAATCATTTTTTTTTTAATCTAAAAATTATTTTACAGATTTTATTCCTTTTGGCTTATAACTGAAGATTTACATCAATGGTTATATTATTTTTAGGACACCTAATCCTCTATGGGTAGGTGTGGAAGGAAAACAGTCACAAAGGAGTCCAAGTGACCTTGGAAGATGAATCCAAGGGTCACACCAATGTAACATAAATAGACATATATGGTGAATAATATGAATAACTCATTCTTATCTTTCTCTGTGTGTGTTTACCTTCTCCTCCACCATGTGTGTGTTTAACATGGTATCATAGCCCCGGGTTTACAGGTCCCCATTAAGCTTCTGAATAGCGTTGGCCTGTGTTGCATTAGTGCAACCTCTACCATCTCCCAACATATGCGCTGCCTCTTGTTTACTCTATTCCCATTTATTTCTATATTTTGCATTCCAGCTACTAAAATATTCTATAACGCTCCACTTGTTTGGACTCTACACCTCCGCCCTCTCTTATAAATCAACTACGCAGTCCCACACCACACAGTGACATTACTCCTCCTATACGCAGTCTCACACCTGACCATAGCAAACATTACACCCGCTAGGATGTCAAGCCATGTATTTTCCACTTTGGGGGAAGGCCTTTCACTGTGAACAATGGTGCTGATGAGAAAGAGAATGCTACCAATCAAGAATGAGAGATACACTCCTTTCTGCAGCACCCGTAGTTGAGCATAAGTTCCCACAATATATGCCTCAAACGCATTGTAAATCGATCCAAACACCCAGAAATTTGGGCCTGCTATCATAAGAATATGTACATATGATTTGTGGATTGACACACTTTGATCAAGTTGAAGAAGCATCAAGAGGAATCCAACGAAGACCGAGACTTACCTCTCTCCTTCCGCTCCCCACTCTTCTCCTTCCACGTGGTCCACCTCCCTCACCATGACAGTCCACCTTCGCTCTGTGCTCACTCCACCCTCTTCCATCCTCACACTTACCTCCTTGGCCACGCTAATAGTCCACGCACTGCACTCTCAGGCCACGCTAACAGAACAATGACATTGTATATTGTGATTCCATGTATGCTACACCTCCCCCTCACTCCCTATGCTATTTCCCAGAAGCAAAAGCAAGATGGTTGGATCCTGTATGAAGTCTCTGTCATGGACATTTTTTTAATTCAGATACAAATCTTGCTGGAAAGAAATCTCGTAGTCATCATTTAACCTCTCCTCACACTACATACACATCGACCTCTGCTACAGTGCTATCGCTCTTCTCTACGGTGATCCATGACCCTTCATCTCCCCAGCCAAGGCCGTGAGCTCTAGCACACCGAAGGAAGAGCCTAAGGCTGCCGAGAAAGAAGATTCAAAGCCATCACCCATCGTTGAAACTCCGAAAGCCGAAGAGAAACTCATCGAGCCGTTTCAATATTTGAACGAGCCAAGTGTCGAGGCCAAGGCTGAGGCGGTGAAAGAAATTCCCATAGAAGATGCCATTGAGGAGGAAAAAGAATCCACCACGGATACTGATAAGCCCTCTTCAGAAGGTAGCGAGGAGGGCATCAAGGGAATAGACTTGGAGAACAAGGAAGTTAATACAAAAATGCACGAAGCACAGGATAATGAGGGCAAGGATAGCGAACATCGAGGAAAAATGTGTTAAAGAATTATGTTGGGAGTATTATTGTTGTTTGGAAATAGTGAGGCCGAGATCACCGAGGATGTGAGGCTGAGAGCTTGAGTGATATGTGTGGAGTCTATAATAGAGTTGTTGTAAGTTGTTATCCAACACTTTGAAACTGGATGGTTCATTTTATATGAATTGATTAAAAGTTTGTGTCAGTTTATACTAGAGCTTTGACAGGGTTTTCAGTCAGTTGAATTTTTTAACTGAGTATCTTTTGTAGAGTAGTGTATGATATAAGGTGTATTAAATCATTTCTAAACACTGTGCATGTTGGCACTTGCTTTGACTAATGTGTTAAATTTCTTATTCGAGGCTGGGATTGATGATGCAATAGAATTGTTGAATAATTTAATATATTCTACTGTTGATGGGATGGCAAATATCAGCAAAGCCTCTCTTTTTTACATTAAATTATGTCTGCAAAATGCACAAGAGAATATTGATTTTTTGCAGCTTGAATCTCAGCTACATCAAGAATAATTACAATAGTGAAGTCATCATTCTGAACTTGTTCTTGTTCAGAACATTGAGACAGACTCCCATCAGCGACAAGAAATTGCAGATGCAGTACCCATTTTAAGCGCAGATTTGCAGAAAGAAGGAAAAATTCAGCCAGCACCTCCCAAGCCCATCATCAGGCCTTGGGAAGAGCTTGTCCACAACAAGCACAAAATTGGCCTTGGATATGACAAGGATTTGTCCTTTCATATTTCGGACTACTCCAAGCCCATCAAATTTCAGAGTGTCAGATTTCTTTATGACAGTTCAACTTCAGTTTTTCCAGATCCTACTCCTCTTCCACAGCAACAACAACAACAAATTGAAAAATTCCAACACTGTGATTGAGTTGGCCATATGAAATATCATTGTTTCGATCTTCACCCATGCAAGCACTGTGGTCGGCACACCCATTCTTCACATAGATGTTTCAGAAACAAGCCTCGTGCAATAACAAAGATTCATCTTGGATGGATTGCTTCTTGGAAATGGGCATCAACAACCAAGAAGATGTTTAAGTCACATGTCAGAACTTGTTCTAGAATATTGAACAATCTTGCAGTTGAGTTTTCGCCATCATTTCACCTTGTACCTGACAGGGGGGAAAATGGTGGTCATCTGCAAGCTTCGAAGCCACATCAAGTGAACCTGAGCCACAATCTCTCATTCTAGATTTAGAGTTGTAGACAGAGACATAGCAGTTCAAACAAGCCTGAGCCACAATTAGTCATTCCAGATTCAGAGTTGTAGCCAGAGACACGGATGCCCATGAGCATGCCTTTGGTTGGTGGACAACCCTTAAACCATCTATGTGAGGTTGATATTCTTCCTCTTTTAGAACACTTCCTCTAGCAGAAGACTTCAACTTCTTGCCAGCTTTGGAAGAGTTCCAGGAAATGCATCAAGCATTCCAGAGTTGGTGGTCATCCTTAAACCATCACAGGTTGTAGATTTCCCTTCTTTTAGGTTGAAGGTCCCCCTCTTCAAATATAAGGGACACTTCCTCTAGCAGAATCCCTCAGCTTCTTTCCAATTTTGGAAGAGTTCTGGGAACTACAATAAGCGTTGCGTTCCAGTGTTGGTGGTCATCCTTAAACCACCTCTTTATGCCAACATTTCAGAGAGTTGATTCAACCTAAGTGCTGCCATGCATACTTTGCAGATTTGTATTACAAATCTCTTCTTGGACTCACACATACCCCTTCGGATTAAGGGGGGGAATGTTGGACACCTAATCCCCTATGGGTAGGTGTGGAAGGCGAACAATCACAAAGGAGTCCAAGTGACCTTGGAAGATGAATCCAAGGGTCACAACAATGTAACATAAATAGACATCTATGGTGAATAATATGAATAACTCATGCTTATCTCTCTATGTGTGTGTTTACCTTCTCCTCCACCATGTGTGGTTTAACATTATTCTTGGACACCTAATTGTGAACTTTACTTATGTTCCAAGGGATTCTTCAAAATTCAATTTGAAACATTAAAAGTTAAGGAGCAAGTCCTAACCAATGGGTCATGGTTTTGACATAGAGTTGGGATCTTTATTACGCCATTGTTCCCATAGTTTGATGTTATAACATGGTGGACATTGCAATGTGGTCATTAAATTTTACATTAAACAATAATAATAATAATAATAATTTATTTTAAATTTTTATCATTATTATTAATTATAAAAAGGATTAATATATAAATGAAACATATACACATTTAAAAATATGTAACAAGTAAAAATTATTAAAGCGACAATAAAAAATAAGACTTCAATGAAATTTTCTAACATACATTCTTTTCAATTGAATTGAAAAGAAAAAAGGACTTAACTATATTTTAAATAAGAGAGAGCCCACTTACATTTCATTTTATGGACATAGGATAATCATATGTGATATATTTTTATATAGTGATATTATTGGTGATTTAATAATTTGTATTAATTATGATAATAAATGTGAAAACGTAAATATATGTATAAAATAAATTATAAAAATATATCAATTTTTTAAATTTCCATATACAAATTTTTAATTTTAATTAAAAATTTTTAACTTTAATGAGGTTTAATAGAAGAAATCCATGGGGTCTTGGATATATTATGATTGGGTGCTTTGTTAAGGCACTCTTTGATGTGAAGTCACCAGTTGAACTCCTTGCCTCGATCGGGGTGATATGTTGGATATGATGAAGATGTAGTCCCACCAAGCTTACAAAAAAAAAGAGTTTAGTAGAAGATTTCTCTCTAACATAACTATGTTATTTGTATGAATTATTTGAAAGTAGTTGTGTGTGGGTGTTCTCTCTTAATTGGGCACAATGGAATCCACGTTACAAAGTAGAAGTTAACATTGCAGTGGTGGTTTGAGGTTGATGTCGTGATTAGGGTTTCAAATTTCTATGTTTAGAACATCCACATATTTAAGATGTTAAGCTCAAAGTAGTTATAATGAACAATTTGATAAGCATCCCGTATTTTTACATAGGTACATCCCATTTTGTTATCTTAAAATTCATCTAACACAGAACAAAAAAAGAGGGCAAATGAATGATAAACCAATTTCATTAAAATGATTGGAAAATAGTCTTCATTTATTTAGCATGAACACTTATATGTAATATTTTTTACCCTTTTTCCTATTGTTTATATATTTTTTATTAGCATATATGTGTGTAAAACAATGGGTGTTTCATCAAGCCTAAGAAGAGAGTTCATATTTAATGATTAGTAATTTTAGGTTTTTTAATAAATAAGAGAATTTAGATTTCAATGTTAGTACCTATTTTGGTGTGGTTTTATTCTTTAATTTAGGTAGGATAATATTATTTTTGAAGAGATTTCATCTTTGAAGATTAGTAATGTCATGTTTGTTAATAAAAAGGAGAATTTAGCTGATCAGGAGATCATGTGTTATGCTCAAACTTGAAAGTGCTCGAAACTGTACCAAACCTGAGTGACCGGAAAGGTCTCATCGTTGTGATTCCGACGCCGCAAACAGTTCAAAAAACCAATGTCGTATGAGGAAGATATCGCGTTCTGTTAGTTTTCCCAAATAGCTAAAAAAATTTGACTGGGATGCCCAGTCAGCATGCATGTACATTCAGCAGATGGCATATTTTGGGGAATATTCCCTTTTCTCACAGCCAATTATATTGTGCCACGTGTCTAAATCTGAGCCATTGATTAGATTGTACGATATGTGTTTTTGATCGTTGGATGGGTTTTGTACATTTTTTATTTGGGCTATTGGATGAGAGACACATGGCAAGCCCAGAGGATGCCATGTGTCCTCAAGAGGGTTTGGTAAAATTTTGTTGAAGGCCACATGAGTCAACCCCGAGACCTTGGGCGTGGGCACGGACACACATTACCAACTGCTCTATGGATGTTACTTAACACTATAGGTCTGCGGCTTTATTATATTGTTTAAAAATAGTTTGGGCAGATAAAAAAAAATGGGCCGGCCCCAATCACCATATACTCGACAGCTATGACCAAGACCCCAGCGCTATCCAAATCGCGTGGTTAATGTAACTTACCATGGTCCATTTCTTGGGTTCCGCCGATGGTTGCGGTGGACGTTAAGGTTAGAGTGCACATGTGGCCACCCTAACCGTAATATTAATTTCCAATGGTTAAGGAATGGCGGAGTTGGAGTGCGCCCCTAATTTTAGGGCATTCCATTAATTTAACTCCAGTTAAGTGGAGTTCTCCACTTTTGGTGGAGTTTTTCTAGCTGACATTAGGAAAATGCATTGGGAGGTCAATTTTCGACCCATTTTGGTAAAACAAGAGTCTACCTAGACTAATTTGAGGATTCTAGAGCCACTCGTTTAGAGAAAATAGCCATTAGAGGCTTGTAAACACATGTAATTTGAAATTTTGAGCATAATGACAAAGAGGGACATGACATTGGGAGTTGGACCAGCAGATGTAGCCTAGGAGGGATGAATTGCTTCATCATGCCTACTATGTAAAACTTATGTGTGATTGTATTTCTCTATTATACACTATTTTTCAGTGTTTTTTAGGCTTATTTTCATGCTTAAAGTTCACAAATTCATCTATGTTTCATGGTTAAAACACTCATTCCTTAAGAAAACAAATGGAGACAGATTGTACATGTTTTTAATGCTGAAAGGACACTTAGCACAACAAAATAATACACTCCTTTCAGATCAGGTTGGTATCAAAGCTAGAGTTTAATCTTTGGTGTTGTTGTGTGCAAATATTTGTTAACTTTTTGCAAGGGTTTACATGCTTACTAGGCTCAAGCTTAAGAGAGGAGAAGGAAAATTGGTGGAAGAAAGAGGTTCTCAAAGTGAGCCACAGCAAAGGAGGGCAAGATCACCACATTCTCCACCACCTAGTTCACCTCCAAAAGAAGCAGAAGTAGCAATAAGCATGCCTCCCGGAGAATAATAAACCCATGAAGAGGTGGATCTTAAAGAAGAAGAAAGAGTGTTCAGGAAACCATTCCTTGATATGACTGAAAGAAAGAAATGAAAGACTAGAAGGAGAAGGATCCAAACTTCACAAGGAAGGTCAGGGATCATCAGGAGGCCACAATGATGGAGATAAATCAAAGAAGGGAAATGGAGGAAATGGAGGCAATGGAAAGTCACTATCCTCACCCTCATCATCATCATCTTCTACTTCATCTTTAGTACACTAGTCACACAAGTCAAAGAACACTAGTAAAAGTCCTTTTCTAAAACTTGATGTTAAGTTTGAATTTCCAATGTTTAATGGTGAAGTCAATGCATCAAATCTTGATAATTGGATTAGGCAATTGGAGGTCTATTTTAGAATTCATAACCTTCATGAGAATGATACCAAAATCCAACTAGCTTCATTGAGGATGGAAGGTGTAGCTCTTGTTTTGTGGGAATCCAAGACAAAGGATGATATCAAAAAGCATGGTAAGATTATTCTATCATGGACTGATTTCATTACTGCAATAAAACAATATTTTTATCCATTAGCTCACATGCAGAAATCCATAATGAATTGGAAAAATTTTAGACAATTGAAAGGACAAAATGTATAAGATTACACCCAAGAATTTAGGAGAAGAGCTCTCTTATTAGGGGTATATTTTCAGAGTCAAGATAATTTGCTCAAGTATGTAGGGGGCTTACATAGCTACCTAAGACATACTATTCTCATGTTTAACCCTACAATCTTAGATGAGGTATGTGTTCAAGCTACACATTTAGAAGCAAGAGGGAAAAACATTATTGATGAGAGTAGGAAGAAACCTTTTAAGGGGAAATACAAAGAGAAGACCTCAAAAGGTAAGGGAAAAATAATGCATTTGTCAAGAAAGAGGGAGAGAAAGTGGTTTGTAAACATTGTTCAAGAGAAGGCCATGAAGAGAAAAATTGTTGGAAATTACATCCTGAAAAGAGACCCATGTATAACAATAATAAAGGGAAGCAGAAAACTACAACTACAACTCAACATGATTTAGGAGAGCATTCAGGTGATGAAACTAAAATAATAGCCATGGGATTGAAGAACATGAAGGGGAAATAAATTGAAACAAAATCCAGTACTAGTACTTAAAACTGTCACATACAAGCTCCAAATGAAGAAGAGAGAATTGAATAGTTTCATGTGACGGTCATATCCGAACATACGAAGATGACACACTGTTTGACAATGGGTCACAAGAAAACTTAATCGCTGAAGACTTGGTCAAGAAACTTAATCTTGAGACCATTCCACATCCAAAACCATATCCACTTGGGTGGATTTGTAAGGATGCAAATTTATAGGTTTCAAAGAAGTGCATATTGCGCTTTGCAATAACTTCACATTTTGTTGACACAGTTGAATTAGATGTGATTCCTCTTGATATTATAGGTGTTGTGTTGGGTAGTCCTTACTTGTATGAAAGGAAAGTGATATTCCATCGCCATGAGATAAAATACCATTTATTCAAATATGGAAAGGAGTACATTGTTAGAGCACATCGCAAGAAGACAAATATTGCAATGGTAAATGCTGGACAGGTAAAGAGGCTGGTGAATTCAAGTAAGAATTTTGTTCTTCTAATGATTAAGACTAAAGTTGATGTTAATCATGAGTCATTTGAAGATTGTGATCCTAAGTTGAAATCAAATTTATATGATGTAGTTGATGCACATCATGAGATGTTTCAAGAGCCAACAGGATTACCTCCTAAAAGGGAGATTCAACATGAGATTCAATTACAACAATATTGTACTCTTCCAAACATCGGCATGTATTGCATGTCGATAATGGAGAATGATGAAATAAAGAGGAAAATCAAGGACTTGTTGGACAAGGGATTCATAAGGCCAAGAACTTCGCCATGCGGTTCACCCATAGTCTTGATTCCGAAGAAAGATGGGACTTGGCGCATGTGTGTCGACTTCAGAGCTTTGAACAAGATAACGGTAAAGAATCGATACCCACTCCCAAGGATAGATGATTTTCTAGTTCAGATGAAAGAAGAAATTTTTTTCACTAAGTTAGATTTACGAAGTGGATATCATCAAGTAAGAATTGCAGAAAGTGATAAATGGAATACTGCATTCAAAACCAAACAAGGACTCTTTGAGTGGTTGGTTATGTTGTTTGGTTTGTGTAATGCATGGACAAATTTCATGCATGTTATGGATAATTTTTTGCGTCCATTTCTTGATGAATTTTTGATTGTGTATTTAGATGATATACTTATTTTCAGAAAACAAGAGAAGAACATGTCATCATGTGAAAAAGGTGCTTGGTGTTTTGAGAAAAGAGAAATTATTTCTTAAGATGTCTAAGTGTGAATTTGGAAAGACTTCTATTGTTTATTTGGGCCACATTGTAGGAGGAGGAGAGTTGAGAATTGATCCTTATAAAGTGGAAGCCATTGTGAATTGGCCCACTCCCAAATCAGTAACCAAGGTAAGAATTTTCTTCGATGCAACTCAGTATTGGAGAAAGTTTATTGCTAACTTTTCTGCCATAGGAGCTCCTCTGCATGCAATGACAAGTGTGAAGAAAGGCTTCCAATGGGGAGGCAAACAACAACAAGATTTTGAAGCTTTAAAAGATAAGATCAGTTCAGCTCCAGTCCTTGCATTACCGGATTTGAGACAACCATTCGAGATTCAAACTGATGCTAGTGATTATGCCATGGGTGCAGTACTTTTGCAGCATGGTAAGCCTATCTCTTTTCATTCTGAAACATTCAATGGTGCTGTAACTAATTATCCTACATATGAAAAATAGTTGTATGTGTTGGTACAAAGTGTCAAGAAGTGGAAACACTACTTTATGGGTAAAGAAATGATTATACATACTGATCATCAACCATTACAGTACTTGCAGTCGCAAACAAAATTGCAGCAATCACAACATTTCAGGTGGATGGGATTTCTTCAACAATTTCACTTGGTTATAAGGTACAAGAAAGGTATTTTCAATAAATTTGTTGATATGCTTTCAAGGCCAATTATAAGTGCTTCTACTTTGCTTAAAAAATATTCTATTATACATGAGAGTTACATAGAACAATATGCATCTGATCTTGATTTTCAAGATGTGTATGCTAGTTTGAGTGAAGGGAATCAAGTTAAGGAAAATGATTATCACATGCATAAAAATTGTTGTTTCATTTGGGAAAGTTGTATATACCACAAGGAGAAAGACTTAGTGTCATCAGAGAGGCTCATTCGTCTCTTATTGCTGGACACTTTGGGGTAAGAAAAATAGTGGCACATATACAGAGGTATTGTTATTGGCCTCACATGATAGATAGTGTGTCATGTTTTATAAGAGGTTGTACTATGCATGCAACAAGAAAGCCTAGCAATAGGAAGTTTGGGTTGTATACGCCACTATCGGTACCATCAAGGCCATGGGAGAGTGTCTCCATGGACTTTGTTGGAGGCCTACCTATGTCAAGAAAATAACATGAGTATATTTATGTAGTTGTTGATAGATTCAGTAATATGTGTATACTTATGCCATGTAAGAAAACTATTACTACTGAACAAACTGCTCAACTTTATTTTCAACATGTATGGGTTCATTATTGTTTGCCAACTTATATTGTTAGTGACAGGGATTCCAGGTTTGTTGGGAATTTTTGGTCAAATATTTGGAAGATGATGGACACAAAGTTGAAAAATGGTATTGCTTTTCATCTGCAAACTGATGGCCAAACCTAGGTGGCCAAACTGATGGCAAGGCTTTTGTTTGAGTTTCCTTGTTTAGCTCCACCATGTGTGTCTCATGAATCCTTCTACTAAACATTCTCACTAATGCCTTAGTAAAACTTGCATAATATGTAGTGTTTACATTCCTTAAAGACAAATATTCAAAGATCCACTAGGCATAGGCCTTACCTCTCATATGTAGCGCTGCAACTTTGATGGCTTCATCTTCCAGAATTTGGTGCTACTGCAAGAAGGTATATAACTCCTCCACCCAAGCTTTGGTTGAACATGTAGGTGAACCTTCAAAGGTAGATAGAAGAAATATATCATGTTGCTCTCTTTCCTTCACCTTGATCTTGCAAAACTCTGAAAAACTGAGATGATCTTGGAATTTCTGAGTTTGAGATTCATACACTTTCAGGGAATCACTAAGAGTTTCCCTCCTAGCAACCTCTTCTTCTCTTTCCATCTCTCTCATGGAAATCCTTGGCATGTGACTGCGCTGTGTATTATGGTGTGTGGCTACTTGCTCACACTTCTCATTTGACAATCTAGAGTTTGCCTTAGGTTCAAACTCTTTTGGAGATTCTCCATACATCTCCCTCCTTATCTTCTGGAGATCTTCATGAATGTTTTGCACAGATTTAGGAAGAAGCTTCGTAAGCCTATCCCCCTTGTCTCCTCCAACAGATGGAGTCTTTTTCCTGCTCATCTCTCTGTCTCCTTCTCGATGAGAATAGTAAGTGCAGCGTACTTCCTCTTCTATTTTCTTATCCTCCTTGGGGAGGTTCCTCATGGATCTGAAATATGATGAGATGAAACCCATCCTCTTCTGATCTCCTTATCTTCTGATTGGATCTGAAATCCACAGGCTAAGCCAAGATGACAGCTTTGATACCACTTTAATATCCCAAAACAGGATCTGCTAGCAAGGCATGACTGGAAAACACATTTTCCAGGAATGGTTGCTACAAATTTTGAAACCAGGACCTGGATCCCTTAGATAAATGTATCTAAGACCAAAATTCAATGGTTGGCTGAAAAGAAATCACTCTAGGTGGGTTAAACAGGTCTCCCACACCTAGTTGTCCTGAGAAAATGCCCAATTATGGGCCTGTAGCACATACAAGAACATACAATGGAGTAGCAGCGTTATATGAATGCAGAAATAGTTAAAGGATCCAAATAGCCATCATATTAGATCATAGCAGCAACAATGTATACAAATACTTGAGGAAACAATCCCTCAAGTGGGGCAATTCCTCCCTCAATATAACATATACATGATAACTGGAAGATACTGCTACATGAAGGAAGCCATGGCTATATCAGCCCAATTTATAGGAGACACTGCAACATGTTGAATTCTAAAACAAGGATATAACAATATATAGCTCAAGAAAGGTGGGGGAGCAAGCTCTCAAAACCTGAAAAACAATAGTACAACAATCCCTAAAAGGATTGGCTGAAATATATACAAAATGGAAAAATGCCAGAGTTGTTGGGTAGCAGCTGCAACTCAGAAAATATATGGAGATGTCTGAAGATGTTGTACAATCTGAAATTCACCTCCTCTAATGGATCTCTCAAGTGATAGGCTGATCCTAACACTGAAGATCTCACCCTCCAAAACAGTAGTGCAAACCCCCACTGCAGATACACACTAAAATAACGCAGTATAGAGAAGGGACTACACTGTTGGTGATGGGAGATGCTTGGCCTGATGCCAAGATATGAAAATCAGCTCTGAAACCTTCCTCACTAACCTTCCTGAGGAATAGAAGCTCCCTCCTCAGAAATATGAGCCAAGGAATGGTGTTGTGGAACCCTCCACTACAACACCCTACAACACAACGTTATACTTCAGCAGAAATAATGTTGTGACTAAAGGAGGTGGCTTGGACTTGAGCCTAGATGTGGAGAAATGAAGTTAAATCCTTCAAGAGGCCTCTCAAGAAGGAGAAGGAATCCTAAACAGGAATCCCTCATGCTAAACAACATTGCAACTCAGCTAAACAACCAGAGACTGCAAATAGTCTACAAGACAAATAATCAAATACTCAAACATATTTCCTCTATGGCTGCTCCTTCCTCCTTTTATGCAAGTGAATGCCTCTTTTCCCTAGACCCCACACATTATGGTTTCTTCCACAAGTGATCTTCCTCCCTCTCAAACTTCACTGTCTTCCCAAGCAATCCACACCCTCTTAGGCAGCGTTGTTGACTTGGTCAAACTTGACCTTGTCCTCATGCATTTTCCCCTTTTCACACTAGAAGGTGCAAAATAAAGATGCTCCATTGATCCCTTTCACACTATGAAGGATTTTATTCCTACTCATGGGTCTCACCCATTTTATTCACCTCCTAGATGGTATGAGAAAAATTAATGTTCAAATTAGCTTCATGCTAATTTTGCAACATTAAAAAATAATACACTCCTTTCAGATCATTAGCTTTGAATGTACCTATTTTGGTGTGGTTGTGTTCTTTAATTTCATTAGGATAATATTTTTTTCTTTTGAATTATTTTTCTTATTCAAATTGTGTGAAATTCTAGTTCAATGGATCTTGCTAAAAAACAAGGAAAAAAATCTTATAAGTATGAAAGCAGAAAAGAAAAGAAAAAATTGAGAGAAGGAATTAATGGATTATATTAAAACACAAAATAAATAAGAGAATACAATTACATATGATATACTCTACATATAGAACTAATATAGCAGTGAATCTAGAGATATTTGAACATGTGTTGAAAAGAAATGACACATAGTCCTAGTTAATTGGCATGCAGTCATCAGTTAATTGTCTCGTGAAAGTGTAGATTAGAAAAACTCATGCATGCACTTATGTAGTGCCCTATTGGTAATAAAAAAAAAAGGTTTTCATTCATTAGTTCACTCCACTAAATTAAATGAAGTATAAATAAGTATATGTAATATATCCAATATACCCTCTACCCCCCTCCCCAACCTAAAACACTACTAGAGAAAAATACAAGGAATGGGTTTTAGTAAAAAATCATGTAAGGTACCCATTTTATAATGCGTATAAGTAACATAAAATATTTGAAACAAAAGGAAATATGGAAAATAACACACAATACTAAAAAATAAATAAAAATACCTACATAATTGTGTTCTTCACTTGAAGTTGGTCTCAAATAAAGTGAAACTTATGCTTAGTGAAAGTATTTGTGAAGATGTCAGTGGTCTATGTAGAAGTGGGACTATACTCCATGTCAATGACCCCATTATGTATTAATCCTTAGATGTAGTGCATGTGGCCCTTATTTTATTTTGTTCCTTTCCATTGTACTAGAATTTTTCAAAACTTTAGTGTGTTTTCATTGTCACACCAGATGAAAATCAAATAATGAAATAGGTTACCACACTCAATGAGGAAGTTTTGCAACAAAATGAATTGAATGGAAATGTCAACTACACCTTTATATTCAACCTATACTGATGAAAAATAAATAATAGATTAATTTTTCATGGACCAACAAATTGGGCCAGATCCCAAACTGAGAACATATCCTAAAGTGAATTTTTTATCATTGTTACCACCATTCGAATCTAAAGCAGAGTGGAAAATGATATCCAAAGTAAATATTGTTACATAATGAATCCCATTTTTGATGGTTCCCTAGATATATCTAAGTATGTATTTGGTAGCGTTCCAATGCAACTCATGAGGCTTCTACATGTATCTGGAAATTTCACCTTTTTCATATGAGAGATTTGGATAAGAGTGAGTGATATAGAGGATATTTCCCACAAGTTTCTTGTACATGGTGAAATCAACCAAGGGTGTATCCTTGTTATCCCAAAGGAGCACCCATGATAATAAAGGTGTATTTTTTGGATTGCAACCACCTTCATTTTTTTTAAAGTGAATCGAGATATTTATCGCATAGTTGGATTGATCAATTTGTATCCATAAAACATTCTAGCTTATTTTAGTATAAGTAATGAGTGTGACAAACCCATATCTTTCATGCAACGATATTTTTATTAGAGAAATGGTTTAGGTTGAATTACCTGTGATTAAGATCATCTACCTAGAGCGTTATGATAAATAGAGAGTCAAATGTTCTCAACCTATCAAAATTCAAATTGAATTTACATTGAATATGATGTTGAGGGTAAATAGGAATCCATTTTAGCATACCATTCACTAGATGCCTACTTAAGTCCATATGAGACTTATTGTGTCAAAAAACTAAAGATGAATTCTTTATGTACACTTGCAGATATTCCATATAAATTTCCTCTTTGAAATAATTGTGAAGAAATACATTATTCACATATATGTGGTGAATATCCCACCTTTTTACTGTAATGGAAATATCCAACCAACTAGACTAGTCTATTTTTACCATTCAAGTAAAATTTTCATCATAATTGGTGACATGAACCTGCTAAAATCCTTTGGCCACCAACCTTTATTTGTATTTTCTCATAAGTCCATTTATTTCTTTCTTTGTGTTGTAGACCCACTTGAATTTGACACATTTACAATCTAATGGAAGCAAAACCAAGTCTCAAGTTTGGTTCTTAATGAGGATTTTTTTTTTCCATATTTGCTTCACAGAAAGGATTCCTTGTAGCTTCTACATAAGTTCGAAGGTTGGATGCTAGGAACATGTAGTAATGCATGGTAATAATTAGCTCTATAGTTGTGGGTGCATTAGGTGCTTCTTCAAATGGATACCTCATGGTATGATCACTCATGAGATTCCACTTATGTGCTAAAGTGGTTGAGAATATGAATATTCACATGCATGTTTATGATATCTTAAATTAGATTTAGAACATAGGTCTGAAATATAATATTAATGATAGGATGTGTTGTGGCTCCTATAGAAATCCTTGAGTTTCAAAATACCAGTGCCTAGGACATCTTGAAATCAAAGGTTAGATGTAGATAATTTTAAGGGTGCCTCTCATATAATATGAATTAAGAT